>OX235266.1:32233877-32933877 GCA_944472135.2 Trichobilharzia regenti
AACATGAATTTGAGGATCTCAGACTATATCACATACAGGGACACTGCCTTAGCCAATCTAAAATGAAATACATGACTGATGTACTCCAGATCTAAAGCTATTTTTAGCTGGGGAGTTAATCAACTCATAAAACCGTCTCACCCAGACACTAATAACAGTAATCAAGTTCACGAGTGAATTTTTCTTTAAGAAAAGGTAAATTATTAGACTAAATTGTACTCAAAATGACAAACATCTTATGGTTATGGCATACACAGTCACTATGACATCAGTGATTCACAAAGATTATATGTGAATATTACTGACATACAGCTTTGGGTGTTTTCAGTGCGATTGGTCATTATTAGGCAGATATTTGTGGCCGTATGTTACATAGGATTAATTGATGCCCGGTCTTCAGTATTTTTTTTTCAGAGTGATGTAGAACTACCTTATTGGTTGATTACTCTCTGCTGTCAAACATGACAATAAAATAATTGTGAACGTGAAGTTCAAGTGAAAAGAAACAGCGCACTAGGGGAGTAAATGAATTTACTTAAAGGAATAGGTAACTATAATGAATAGATAACTTACTTGAGGTTCAATCAAATGAACATGACCAACCAATCAATGTCAAGATTTGTAAAGAATAGAGTGAAAAACTCTTTATCACTCAGAGTTACTCGTAAATACGATGAAAAATGTGTGGACTGCTTGAAATCAACATTAATATTGGTTTGGACAGAGTGAGAAGAACACTTTTTGAGCAAAATAAGATGACGGTATTATATTTTATTGGTTCTTGTCAGATACGTACAGTTATGAACAGATGAATACTAATATAAAAAATATTCAAATACTTTAGTTATTGATCATAAAGGTTATGTTACACTCGACTACATATACCAATTTACATTTACGTGACAAATCATAGACATCGGACGAACGATTTGTGATTGCATACCTGAGCATATTCCAAGAAACTTACATTTGAAACATGCAAATGTGCTGTTTAGTGCGTTTACTCGTCACACTTCTTATGTAACCATCATGAAATCGATGCATTAAGTTCCTTTCAGATAATTAAAGTTCAAGACAGCTCCAGGTTACTACGTATCACTGAAGCGATGGTCATTAAACGACTGGAACCGAATTTATGCATTTATGAAGGAAACCGTTACTTATCTGGCTTTATCTTAGTAAACATACTTTATATTATTCAGTTGTTTTAGTTGATTCTATTATCTTAATTATATTTTGTTTTGACAATGTAATTCCCGCGAACCCCCCGCCTCAAAATTTTGTCTTTTGCTATTCTATTGATCGGACTCATTTTTAACCTCTATTCACCTAAATTGTTCAACACTTACATAAGTGTACCATTGATTTTACGCCTATATTCAGTTTTACAACATTCGTTGATAATTTGAATTGATTTAGCAGATAATGACTAGCAGTGGAATCCAGGATGCTAATTTCATTATGTTTGGAACTCGTCAGTTGGATTTGCCTGCATTCCCCAGTGAGTGTTGGTGTTCCTACTGAGAGGCGGCCCTCGTAACCCAAATGATCTAGCGAATAATGCTTCAGCGTTTGAAAAAATGGGTGCTGGGTTCGAGCCTTTATGAATATTTTGTATACAGATATTAAAATTTGTTTATGAGTATATGTAATGACAAAAACACACAAAACATAATGAACGAAGTCATTGTGTTCTTTTTGCTTTGTTTAACTTTATCCGGCGAAGTAATTTATATGAAATGAGTATTAATTTTGGTGGGTGAATAATTTTCAGACGAATGGATACTGAACAAATAGTACGCTTTTCGATAACTTCATCATCAGGCTCTACAGTTATATACACATACATTATAGTGAATGAATGAATGAATTAGTGTTATGAAAAACAACATCTGACTAATAATTGTCAGATTTGCAGTTATTTTTATGACATTTGTGACATCGAAGTTAAAGTTAAAGCTAACAGGTGTAATCTAATTTATCAGAAAGCAAAGCTGTGAATTACAAACTATGACATTTTGTATACTGTGAAATTTAACACAGTACGATGTGAGGGATTCGGAAAAACTCAGCCATACAATTTATATTTTAACTACACGTTCTCATACGGCAGGATATAGTAAGCCTAGAGCTAAAGTTAACTAGAAAAAACTGACCATTTAACAACTTATATTTTATTTTACATCTGAAAGACTCTGTTATTTAAAAGAAAATCAAACAAGGAGAAAGTGGTGTAACTAGGGAAGACAAAGACCAGGCAACAGGCCAGGAAATCAACACATATTTATGAATCTTCATGTACATTATCATAGATAATCGTTAGCAGAAAAACACAGTCTTCTGATTGGTTGTTTCTCACGGAAAGTTAATCTCTCATCTCTTTGTGGCTGTTTCGTGAATGTCAGATCATCTATATGTTAACTGTATCCGCCTACGCAAAGTCTGCTGTGGTTGTTTGTTGAATCAGACTTTGTTCATATTTTCTCACGACCAATATTGAGTACGTAAGCATTGACGTAAATTACTGTCTACCAATTTGGCTAGAAGCCAGCTCTCACCACAGTAGCATAAGCATAAAAAAGCAAGTTTGAAACACTGTATCCGTAATCTTGTATGGTAAATGATAATATTCTTTTATATTTTGTATCACAATGCATTAGTTCTACACTTTTTCTGAAGTTCAATTTTGAACCTGTTCGTGCACAAATAACTCAGTGGTAATATCTCCAACCTCAGAATTGTGCAGCGAGAGTGTGAACCTCAGAGGGGATATCAGTCTCAAAAATGTTACATACACGTTCTACAGATAAGTGCCAGTATTCATGAATCTTAGCTATATGTCTACATGCGCATTACCACCCTCAGTCGTCTGATGTCAGCTGAAAGTGCATAAAGATGGTGTGTCACCCAGTTTGCCAGTCACATTATGAGAATGACTACGGAACAGACACGTGACCAGTGAATGAAGTCAAAATAACATTACAATAAATTGTACCTGTTATTACTTGGAAGACATTGCGTGGAAGACTAGTTTTCTACTGAAGATGCATACAAAACATCTCTGATTTGTCTGGAAGGCATATAATGGATAGTATCTATATTGAAAGTCTATTGCTAGTAAAATAAAGTAGGTATTAATTCAGTGAATGTACTTATAGAAATTGATGGATGTGTTTGTGTTAAATATGTGCCAAACACAAACACACGTACACATGACAACAATTCAAGGCAACAGATCACCTGAGATAAGCAAATGTGAAAGAATCACTGGAGGTAAAGTGTATCATACTTGACAACTTACTTCATTACTTGATCGATCAACATTTTTCCCCGCTGATTGATATGTTTTATTGATGGTATGATCTAACATATTACATATTCGATTAGTTTCAGTTTGTTTAATCAGACGAGATGATTCCTTTAGGATTATACAACGCGGTGGTGCACCGATGTTATTCAGCACTTGACGCAATGGATCCTTCAGATGGAAGGTAATCTGATCACGATAAGTAACCAAAAGGTGATGCAGTTCAAATAATTCCTTTCAAGGAAGTAAAACGAGAAGAATAAACAATATAGGGTAAGCCATTACTCAGACGACTCTTGTGGAAAAATACCTATTCAGAATGGTTTAGTCAATGTTTAAATTGGCACTTAATTCCTCTGATAAATTTTGAATAAGGGCACAGTAGCAACAGTTATTGCAGTAAAACAAGATGAATTTCTTAGGGTTCTTTATCGGATACATACAACTTGAATATGCCAATCAATGTGACATAACCTAAACATACTTTAACTGAATAGGCAGTTCACTTTATAGGAGCAGAATAACACACCAAAATGAAGACGAGGTACAAGCTACACAGGAAGTTAAAGTAATCATTTATGATCAAAATACAGACATTACATATTCGTGAATAATCTTCATCCAAGCATCCATTAAAGGATCAAAAGAAGTAGTTCAGTGAAGAGGCTCTATTCAGTAAGTTTATTTTATTCTTTAGTTATACAATCGCATCTTCATAAAATATTTTTCATAAAAGAGGGTAGTGACCAAAGTGATGAGTTGTTATAATCATGGTTATTAATATTAATCAATTCACAAGAAAAGTCGAAGAAGGTTGTTAGAGTTACTTAATGAGGATACACAAAGAAACGAAGAAAGACGTGATGTGACTTAAGAGTTCAAAAAGTTTAAAGAACAAACAAACGAGAAAGCCAAGCTAGTATAAAACAACAAAGTTCTTAACATGATAGTAGAAGTGGCTGGACAATTTTTTCTGTTGTGTGTAGAGCTACCCTTTCTCTCTCTCTGAATGACTAGAGCTTCAGTAGTGCAAAGAAGACCGAAGCGTGTTGTCTGTATCAGGTTATTCTTCACTTAGTAGATAACTTTGAAGAAAGGATTTGCTGAGATAGAATGACCAGTGTTGGCAAGGTGTTCAATTATTACTCTCCCTGTAGAGCCACTGCTGCCTTTCTGCGAGCATGGAGGAAAGTGTTCTTGAACCCATTTAGAAAGGACCTGTGTCGAAAGGCCAATACACTTGGCTTCATAGGAACAGGTGAACTGACCAGTGTCCATTTCAGATGATTTCTTTCAGAAGATCTAATTCTTCTTCTAGAGACTCAGGGCTACAGATACGAGCGACAAGGTATTTAATTGAGTTGCATTTTCATCCAACAAGCATTCAACTATGCAAGTCTGATAGTAAACCGTTCTATGTGGGCTTCCTGTGAACAGACATTCTCAAGTTTTCGTCGGTTGGATATCAAGAAAGGGAATATCAGAACCGCTTGCTAATTTAAGAATTATTGCCCCGCATAGATTACTGGCTCGATAGATTTCTAGACGGTCCCAAGCCCGGATAAAGAGAGATGGTTGGGGCGCGGTGCTAGCAACTCCACCCCCAAAACTTAACCAAATCGCTACAGAAACTTCAACGCATAGATATATTCAAAATACTAAAAAAATAAACAATAACCTTATTTTCGCTGAAATCGGGAAAGTGAAATAACGCAGGCTGGCTAAAGCCTTCGGGAAGCCACTCAGCCGATGTGCCTTCTACCGATGGAAGCAAAAATAAGGATGGGGACGTGGAATGTTCGTACAATGTACGAAACTGGAAAGGCTACCCAGATAGCCGCTGAAATGAGAAGACACAGAATAGAAGTGTTGGGAATCTGCGAGAGCAGATGGAACGGAACTGGAAGGTGCCAACTACCTACTGGAGAGACAGTAATCTATTCCGGCCACCTAGAGGACAACCATGAGCACACCGAGGGAGTGGCCATCATGATGTCACCAACAGCAACCAAAGCTCTCATGCAGTGGGAACCAATCTCCTCCAGGATAATGACAGCCAGGTTCAACTCAAAAGGAAGGAAAGTTACAGTCATTCAATGCTATGCGCCTACAAACGTCTCAGAACAAGAGAAGAAGGAGGCGTTCTACAGACAACTACAAACAGTAATGGACAACGTCCCAAATGGCGATATCAAAATCCTGATGGGCGACATGAATGCGAAGCTGGGACGAGACAACACAGGAAGAGAACTCACCATGGGTCGCGAGGCCCTCGATGAAATGAACGACAATGGTGAACTCTTCTCAGACTTCTGCGCCTTCAATGATTTGGTGATTGGTGGTAGTGTGTTCAAACACAAGGATATACACAAGACGACATGGATTTCACCAGATGGAAACACCAAGAATCAAATAGACTTCATCTCAATTTCAAGAAAGTGGAGACGGAGCCTACTGGACACAAGGTCGAGAAGAGGAGCAGATGTGGGTTCAGACCACTATCTAGTAGAAGGGACTTTCAAGGTGAAGCTAAAAGCCTCGAGGATAGCTGGGGATAGGCCACAATGCAAGTTCAACACTCAATTACTGAAGGACACAACCACAAAAGACACCTTCACTGCAACTGTCAGAGCAAAGCAGGAAACACTACGCGACAGCACTGAAGAATCATGCGTGGAAGAACATTGGAAGTCTCTGAAGGCGATTCTCAACGAAACGTGTTCAACGGTTCTAGGAAGAAAGAAGAGACAAGACAAGGAATGGCTCTCAACGGACACTTGGAAATTAATAGAAGAGAGGAGAATGGTGAAAGAGAAAATGATTCAATGCAAGGACGGACAGGAGAAAGAGACGATGAGCTCAACTTACAAAGCACTGGACAAAGAAGTGAAGAAGAGTGCTAGGAAGGACAAAAGACGATTCTACGACAACCTCGCCACTGAAGCTGAGAAGGCAGCAGGCAAAAGAGACCTGAGGACACTATATCAGATAACCAAATCTCTATCCGGGAAGAGATCAACACAAGCGAAACCTATAAAAGACAGCCAAGGGAAGCCCAATACCAAGGAAGAAAAACAGATTAAACAATGGGCGGATCACTTCAAAGGACTCTTGAACCGACCACCACCTGCAACCCGTCCAGAAATACCAACAACAACGCACACACAACTGCAAGTTGACACCAATCCTCCAACGAAAGCTGAAGTCTTGAATGCAATCAAACTTCTGAAAGCTGGAAAACAGCCGGACCAGATGGAATACCCCCTGAAGCACTGAAAGCAGACCCAGAGACGACAGCAGACATGCTGACTCCATTATTGCAAAAGGTCTGGAAGGAGGGAAAGGTGCCTACTGACTGGAGGAAAGGTTACCTCGTGAAACTACCAAAGAAGGGCGACTTAGAACTCTGCAAGAACTGGCGAGGAATCATGCTCCTATCGACGCCAAGTAAAATCCTGAGTCGCATCATCCTGGAGAGAATAAAGGACGCACTGGATACAGAACTCCGACCAGAACAAGCTGGATTCAGGAAAGGCAAATCATGTACTGACCAAATTGCAACTCTACGCATCATCATCACAGAACAAAGCATGGAATGGCAATCAAACCTCTACCTCAACTTTATAGACTTTGAGAAGGCCTTCGACAGCGTTGACCGCGAAGTAATTTGGAAATTACTCGAGTACTACGGCGTACCCCAAATATTCATCAACCTTATTCAACAGCTGTACGACAACGGCACCTGCCAAGTGATCCACAACGGAAGACTCAGCGAGGCGTTTGGAGTAAACACAGGAGTCAGACAAGGGTGCTTACTATCACCAATGATATTCCTAATTGTGGTGGACTGGATTATGCGTCAGACTGTGGGAAACGAGAAGACAGGGATATCCTGGACCGACGTGAAGAACCTAGAAGACCTGGATTTCGCGGATGACTTATGTTTGATGTCACACACAATCGAAGACTTACAAGCGAAAACCGACAAACTGGTCGAAGAAGCAGCCGGCGAAGACAGGACTCCAGGTGAACATAGACAAGACGGAGGTTATGAAAATAACCAACCAACAACAACAGCAGCAACATCCAGCGTCAATCACCATCAACGGGAGGGATTTGAAAGAGGTCACTTCATTCACTTATCTAGGGAGCATTGTCTCAACTACAGGCGGAACGGACGAGGATGTCAAATCGAGCGAGAATCAGGAAGGCGAGAAACACATTCATCAACGACTGAAACCAATCTGGAAATCTTCGTCACTCAGCATCAACAACAAAATTCGGATTTTCAATACAAACGTCAAGTCAGTCAGTTCTTCTATACGGATCAGAAACTTGGGGGCGGGTCACAAAGAATATTTCCAACAGCCTGTTGCAGACCTTTATCAACAACTTTCTTCGGCTCTATACTGAAGATCAGATGGCCGGGCCGGAAAGAATCACCAACAAGAAACTATGGGAACAAACAAAACAAGAACCAATCGCCCAACAAATATGCAGGAGAATGTGGAGATGGATTGGACACTCGTTGAGGAGACTGCTGGGTGACATCGCGCGCGCGTATGGCCATTGCTCGAGTGGAACCCGAAAGGGAATCGGCGAGTGGGACGTCCAAGAGTGACATGGAGGAGATCGTGTGAAGAGGAGTTGAAAGAGTATGGACTAACATGGATGCAGGTGAAAAGTACAGTAGAAGACAGAAGCAAGTGGAGACGTGCAGTTGAAGCCCTATTTTCCATTAGGTACCCAAGGGAACAATAATGAATATATAGTAATAATCCTTATGTGTGAAAAATTTGTGCAGTGAAATGAAATGAATTCGCTGAGAAGAGCCTGCACAATAAAATAACTGTTTTGTTTCTTTACATTATATGTTGTACAAAATGGAATACATTAGAATTTAAGGGTGAATTTTGACATGAATTGAGATAGCTACATAGTCGTACGAAGGTTTATTCAGATAAAATTAAGTAGGTCAAATAGCAGATATGTATACATAAGACTAGTGCGAAAATGAATGGCTCTAATTATCAACGTATATCGATAAAAGCGGAATCGAATTTTCGATGAGTTAAGGTGAGAGAGTGAATCCTTACCAAGGTAATAATAAGTTAGTAACAGCCTGTTTTCGAACATGTATTTTGGGTTTCACTCTACGGATAGCCAAATCGGAAGCTATTTGGAGTAGGTTTGAAGTGTTTGTCTGTTCACTAACTGGAAAGATTCCACTATGTTGATTTGATGTCCTGTATCACCCAAGTGCCTAGCTATAGCATTGCAGAGTAGATTTATTTCTCACCACGCACCGGCTTGAGATGGCTAATTGCTAATTTTTTTTCTATTGGCATGACCTCAGATAGCTAGAATTCATGTCACCATTACCAACAGACTATCTTGATTCACTTAGCATTGATTTAATGCATTGCTAGTTTGTCCAAATAGTTAGCCATCTAAAATCAAACTGGTTTGAACTGATTTGGATCTCTGAGCTGTGTTCAAATGGATATACTGCAGGTGAACTCAGCCCCGGACAAGCGAAACGGCTGTCCGATGTTTAGATCACTTCGATGTGGCTGGCTAGCGTGCACCACTGGTTGACATGAGTGGTGTCTAACTACTCGTCTCAATCAATTATTAGTACTTACAATAATGTGATAAATTGTTGAGCTTTATCCGAGTCGAAATCTGCCTAATTGTTTTTTTTCATAACGTTAGGACTGTACAAGCAGCCTGCCTAATTGTTTGATTGTACAGTTCAAAACTAAAAGACAAGTGGGGGAAATCTTCTCTATTGGCGAAATCATCTTCAGAGGCTGTACGGTCGTATTTATATTCACCAAAAAATGTGTATTAGTCCATTATTCAGTGATAAGAGTTGACATAAAACATAATTACTCAGAAGTGGCTTTAGAAGGAAAAATAAAAGTTTTAAATCACTCAACGCCAAAATGGAAGAAAGGGTTAGAAATCTGATAAGGTTAAATTGTTATTGAGTGAGATGAAACGTAGTTGATTGTCCATTCAACAAGTTTGAATAGGGTGAGAAAATGTACAAAAGGAACATATGAGAGTGATGATGATGAATTAATTATTAAAGTAGAAGCAAACTTAAAGTAAAATTCAAAAGATAAATTTTTTACAGGGAATGACTAGTGATAGAATAAGAGGCTGAACAAACGTTTTCTGTATACATAGTTCGGATTTGCATTGAGGAATTGCCAACGTCTCCACCATATACAAATGCCCGGAGCCTGACTCCCTTTGTATCATTCGGCCTCACCTGGTAGTTATCTTGAAGGACGACTATGGTGGGGCTACATGGCTTGCGTTCACTCAATGTTCGAGAATCGAGCTAGTAACTGTCTTGCAGTGTCTTTTTGCTAACCATACCGGATAATGTTCAGAGTTGCGGTTGGAAAGTGTGTGCTTTGTGCGGCCTATATAACCAGCTCCACACGAGCAGATGAATTCACAAACACACATCGAGATGGCCCAAAGTGGTAGTTTATCCTTCACACATCCATTGATCATTTGTCGGCTGTAGAAATTGATACGTAGCTTAGCTGCAAAGGAGGCTTTTCTCAGCGACCTGTATAAGCGATTCTTCAGGATCTCAGCTGCGGTATCACCTTTAAATTCAACGCTCATAAATAGCAGTTTCTTCGGCACCCTCTGAGTTCTTTCAGGCTTTACCCTTAACTTCATGTTTTTCTCGATAAATCTGGGAGGATATCAATTCTCTATGAGGACTTGTCTGAGTCGCCTCAGTTCCGCATTGATTGTATCACTGGAGTATATCCTTCTTATTCTTGAAGATAAGGAGTGGATCAGGTTTCTCATTCTTCTCAAAGGGACTCAACTGCGAAAATTCGTGTATTGACCATTCCATGTAGGCTTCCTGTAGATCGATCTTTGAAGGGAACCATCAGATCTCCTTTTTAGAGAAAACATCCAGAAATGAAATTCCGAGTTCATCCCTGATTCTGACGTGAACTGGATGGCATGATGGCGATTTTTGAAATCCTTGGTTATCAGTTCGATTTAGGGTTCATCAATGCTGCTTTTGTGGCCGATTTGCACCGGGTAGTCTAATGTCGAACTGTTGATGGTTTTTACTACGCCTTTACTTATCTATACTGGGAGATGTTCTCGAGCACGAAGACTCAAGTTCCTAGAGCAACGGTCGATTTAACTTGCTCCATAAGCCCAGTTGAATTGGCACATACCATTGGAAGGGGCTAGTCTAGGTTCTTCTTCTTTCGATCAAGGAATTATTATCATTATAGGTGTTATGTAGATTATGGGAATCATTAAATACCTTCTAATGTATAAGAAACAATGTAAGTATCCCTTTAAATTCCTGTAGAACAAGTTATTTCCCGTAGTAGAAGTAGAATACAAATCAGTTTGGAGATGGAAATTTCAAAATAAAGTTTTCCTATTTTACTATCACTCTGTAATTTTCATTGCGTGAACAGTTCTTCGAGTACATAATCTTGTGTTCTTTGATTGGACACTAGTAACTAGTGTGATGCGTCTAGTCTTTTCTTTGGTTCACACTGAATTCTTTCAGTCAGGTTTGAAACAAGGCCACAATTCTAGTTAGCTCGTCAACACGGTGCACACTAATTTGATGATATTAGATGGTTGGAGACAATCGGCAGGAAGCCTTGGACCTAGATTTCGTGCTAGTTGGCATTCGTCAGCAAGGCGTATCTGAAACCTTGAAGGAACTCAAGTCTCTTTTATATTAGTACTAGTATTAGGATAAGAAGTAGCAGCCTTTCAACGACTTTCACTCACTCCATGCGCACTCCTGCACGCAGCTTTCATTCAGTCTCTCCGCAGCACCGCTGTCTCTGTCGTCACACCCTAGACATTTACTAACTCAGCGACGACTTTGAAATCTTAAATGAGGCTTCGAATGTCTTCCTCTTCGGGATTTTCAGCTTATTGGATCTTCATCTAGTCGAGGGAATTAATACTAAATGTTACTTCAGAAGTAAAAAATATTCGATAAAGGAATAGTTTATTGATTAACGTGGTGCGCATTGATAGTAAAAAACATAAACTTTACAATAAAATTCCCATTCTCTCTAGTTCTTATTCTAATTCTTTTGTATTGATACTACAAAAGATTTCTCATTTCCTGTCTTCATTACTTAATCTGTCTGTCTGCTAATCAGCGATGTTGCAAAAGATCAAACAATCAATACTTAACGCCACAGCAGTAGTGGCTGATGTATTCTGTTATTCATTATTTTGCTTTACTTTGCTCAAAGTTTTACAATATACGCTTTGGGGTTTGAAAAGAAAATTACTGAGTTCGAGTCTCAATGGAAATACAATTACTCACTTATAGGGGATTGTACATATATTCAACTGATAAATCAAGTCCCACATAAGACAAAATGTTCATTCTAGTTGTATCCCATTACCCATCACACCATTAACCAAATTTAGCACATGGTCCGGGGATCGATTCCCGGACGGCGAACCCCTTTACCTCGCTAAGCCAGAAATAATTCTGGTAAAGAGGAAAGGTTGGGCATGAGGCTAGCAGCCTCATCCTGTAAAATAAACACTGCTACAGAAACTTCAAGCCACTAGCTTGAAGCCCTATGTTCCACAGGGGAACGTGAAGGAAAAATTATTATTATTATTATTATCAACTTTTAGAGAGGAGCACCTAACACACTGTATCATGTGGTCATTTTACTCAATAGGCAAGTGATTATTGTTATGTTTGCTCTTGATAAAATAATAATAATAATAATAATTAGTTGGTTAGCTATTTTCAATATTGTATTTTGGGTAATTTAATGAAAGAAAGTTATTTTTGGTGTTATTGTTTAAACTTATATTATCAACAGTTGGCTAAAATATTTGTGTTACTTTTATTAAATAAATGGCTTCAAGTACTCAGCCATACATACGCGTACGCACGCACATCCGCATTTCTAAACTTCATTTGATTTTGAATAATAATAAATAAGGATTTCATCGTGGACTGACATCGGCTAGAGAGCCATTGGAAGCCTGGGAGTACTGGACAGCTGTTTTGTCCTAGTTTGAGACTCTGGAGGACTCTAGTGGGAGGTCGCGACCAGTGGGTTACTGCAGGTCGAATGTGAGGACCAGTACTCATTGATGACATTCGCTGGTGGTTGCGCCATATCGTGAGTTTTTTTATTGTAGCTTGAATCCACACAGTATTTTTGATACAAGTATGGAATTTTCGGCATGTGATATCGGTAGCCGAAATTTAGCAGGCCGACCATTGGTATCAGGTGTGCGTCGGCCGGCGATCAGACCCCGGACCGTGTGCATGGTAGGTGAGCGTCCTGGCCACTGTGCCACCGACACACTGGAATCTATGGACCATTGGATCGGGTCCCAGTGGCTTACTGGGCTGCGAACTCGCCTTGTAATTGTAAGCTACTGAGTTTGAGCCCCAGAGGGTGCGTATTGATGAAAAGTCCCAAGCTCAGACAAAACAGCCTTCCAACACTCCCAGGTTTTTAATAGTTCTCTAACCAATGTTACTTCATTATGAAATCCTTATACCAATCATATCCCTGCAAGCCAACATTTGAATAATAAATAAGTTTGTAAAATAAAAGGGAACGAAATTGATTACTTCTGAGTAGATAAAAATGAGAAAAGAGAAGAAAAAAATATACATATATTGTACGATTATGAATATTGTTCCCTTAGGTTCCAAGTGAAGCATAAGTACATTTCGTCCTGTTCTCTTTAGTCCTCTTTATCCGCCTCCACGACTATCGGCATCTCTCATTTCCTCACCACACGATCTCCTCCACGTTACCCTCGAGCCAGCGCCCAACTCATCTTTTCCCATTCACGATCCACTTGAGGGTGTGCATAAAAACCTGGAGGGCGGTTTATCTTAACTTCAAAAGCTTCTGCTCTATAAGTTACAAAAAGGGAGTGATAAGAACCTTATTTGATCGTGTGAGGAAACTGTGTTCAGAAGAAAAGATTGAGGAAGAGCTAGCCTTTGTGAAGAAATGCCTACGCGACAACGGTTACCCACAAAAGTTCATCGACAAGTATAGGAGAAGTCATGTCGAAAAAGTGAAAAGCAGCACAGTAGATAAAAAGCCTATCTTTCTGCAGCCTGCATTCAAAGGTGATGATACTGCTAGTAGAATAAGATGCAGACTGAACGCTGCCCTGAAAAGAACATATCAAGCCGCCAAGCTTGTATGTGTGTTTATCAAACAACTAGTTGTTTGAGACAATCAAAAGTGAACGAATACCCACCTCATGTTACCTCCAACTGTGCCTAGCAGTTTGCATGTATGTGCCAAAGCAGATACATTGGAAGAACAGAGAGAAGGCTTAGTGTCTGCATTTATGAACACATAACAAAGAACCTGAGACTGAAAGGTCCACAAGCACTAAACAGTGCGATTGCGCGTCATCTATTGGACACTGATCATACTGAACCTGAATTCGTTCAAAATAATCAAAAAGCAAAAGAAACCTAGCTTGCTACACTTTGCTGAAGCAATTGCCATCAGACGACTTACAACAAATGTATGTACACAGAAAGAGACAGTGGTGAATCTTGCACTGCCCTGATGATAACAAAAAAATATACAACTTTCATGAGTCACCTTTTTCATGTCAAAAAGAAACTCTACTCTCTCATCTAAACATGACTCACCCTACCTTGTTTCTTTTCTTTCTTTTTTCTGTTGGCTATTAGATAAGACGTTTTCTTTAGTTACGTAATCTACTTTTTTGTTATGCTCTTTCTAGCTAAACCTTGTTTCTATACACACACATATATACGCAACCCTGTTTATTTTTTTGTTTCCAAGCCTGATTGTCTGATTATTCTTTAAATAGTCAGTGTTTGTAACTCCTAATCAGTTAAATCATTCCGGACTAATGTTACTTTTAATTCCTACCAATTGCTCCTTATGATCGTGGAAAATTATGTTCATATCTTTAATGTAATTCATATTTTTTAACGTTCAGGTTGTAACCAGTTGAGAAGAATCCTCGAAATAATAAAAGATGAGCTCATGTTATCCTGGTACAATTGTTTTTCTTGCTTTGTTCAAGTTTATTAATGCGAAGAATTGCATGAAGTCTTTAAAACCCAATAGTTTACTCAATGTGTGTCTGATCCCTTTCAATTCTCTTCCACATATTCATCAGGCAATAGGTTCTTGGTTGGTTCGTTGCCAGAGTTCCATGTTGCTTATTGTTTCCAGCTGGTCATTTGATCTTCAGTATGGAGCAAAGTTAGCTGTTAATGAAAGTCTCCAGTTGCCTGTTGGAAATGCCAAATTATTGGACCATATATAATCGATGACTGAATTCACAGTGGTGTTGGAGATGTGAATCTCGTTGCTTACACTGAGTGCAGTAGATTTCCACACTGATTTCAGATTGATGAGGCTCTGTCTTGTTTTCCGAATCCTGTCTTCAACACTCTCATCATTGCGGCTGCCTGTATTGGGAACAATGCTAACTGCATAAGTGAAAGAAAGGACTTCTTTTAGATTTCTGCCCATCATAGTAATTGATTTTGTTATTGATGATCTTTGGATATCTTAATCATCTTTGTCTTCTTCAACAGAATCTAGTTTTAATTTTGGAGAAAATGAGTGGCTGTGGATAGCTATTTGATGGGAAATGTTATCTGATTTGAATTATAACAATTTAGCATTGGATATCTCTATTTTATTGAATTAGTTCACTAACCACCTGTAAACCCAGAAAAAGAGGTAGGGTTACGTGTTAAGCTAGCGGCCTTAACTTGGAAAATAAATCCAGTCGCTATAGAAACCTGGAGTGTTCGTACAATGTACGAAACTGGAAAGGCTACCCAGATAGCCGCTGAAATGAGAAGGTACAGAATAGAAGTGTTGGGAATCTGCGAGAGCAGATGGAACGGAACTGGAAGGTGCCAACTACCTACTGGAGAGACAGTAATCTATTCCGGCCACCTAGAGGACAACCATGAGCACACCGAGGGAGTGGCCATCATGATGTCACCAACAGCAACCAAAGCTCTCATGCAGTGGGAACCAATCTCCTCCAGGATAATGACAGCCAGGTTCAACTCAAAAGGAAGGAAAGTTACAGTCATTCAATGCTATGCGCCTACAAACGTCTCAGAACAAGAGAAGAAGGAGGTGTTCTACAGACAACTACAAACAGTAATGGACAACGTCCCAAATGGCGATATCAAAATCCTGATGGGCGACATGAATGCGAAGCTGGGACGAGACAACACAGGAAGAGAACTCACCATGGGTCGCGAGGCCCTCGATGAAATGAACGACAATGGTGAACTCTTCTCAGACTTCTGCGCCTTCAATGATTTGGTGATTGGTGGTAGTGTGTTCAAACACAAGGATATACACAAGACGACATGGATTTCACCAGATGGAAACACCAAGAATCAAATAGACTTCATCTCAATTTCAAGAAAGTGGAGACGGAGCCTACTGGACACAAGGTCGAGAAGAGGAGCAGATGTGGGTTCAGACCACTATCTAGTAGAAGGGACTTTCAAGGTGAAGCTAAAAGCCTCGAGGATAGCTGGGGATAGGCCACAATGCAAGTTCAACACTCAATTACTGAAGGACACAACCACAAAGGACACCTTCACTGCAACTGTCAGAGCAAAGCAGGAAACACTACGCGACAGCACTGAAGAATCATGCGTGGAAGAACATTGGAAGTCTCTGAAGGCGATTCTCAACGAAACGTGTTCAACGGTTCTAGGAAGAAAGAAGACACAAGACAAGGAATGGCTCTCAACGGACACTTGGAAACTAATAGAAGAGAGGAGAATGGTGAAAGAGAAAATGATTCAATGCAAGGACGGACAGGAGAAAGAGACGATGAGCTCAACTTACAAAGCACTGGACAAAGAAGTGAAGAAGAGTGCTAGGAAGGACAAAAGACGATTCTACGACAACCTCGCCACTGAAGCTGAGAAGGCAGCAGGCAAAAGAGACCTGAGGAAACTATATCAGATAACCAAATCTCTATCCGGGAAGAGATCAACACAAGCGAAACCTATAAAAGACAGCCAAGGGAAGCCCAATACCAAGGAAGAAAAACAGATTAAACAATGGGCGGATCACTTCAAAGGACTCTTAAACAGACCACCACCTGCAACCCGTCCAGAAATACCAACAACAACGCACACACAACTGCAAGTTGACACCAATCCTCCAACGAAAGCTGAAGTCTTGAATGCAATCAAACTTCTGAAAGCTGGAAAACAGCCGGACCAGATGGAATACCCCCTGAAGCACTGAAAGCAGACCCAGAGACGACAGCAGACATGCTGACTCCATTATTGCAAAAGGTCTGGAAGGAGGGAAAGGTGCCTACTGACTGGAGGAAAGGTTACCTCGTGAAACTACCAAAGAAGGGCGACTTAGAACTCTGCAAGAACTGGCGAGGAATCATGCTCCTATCGACGCCAAGTAAAATCCTGAGTCGCATCATCCTGGAGAGAATAAAGGACGCACTGGATACAGAACTCCGACCAGAAAAAGCTGGATTCAGGAAAGGCAAATCATGTACTGACCAAATTGCAACTCTACGCATCATCATCACAGAACAAAGCATGGAATGGGAATCAAACCTCTACCTCAACTTTATAGACTTTGAGAAGGCCTTCGACAGCGTTGACCGCGAAGTAATTTGGAAATTACTCGAGTACTACGGTGTACCCCAAATATTCATCAACCTTATTCAACAGCTGTACGACAACGGCACCTGCCAAGTGATCCACAACGGAAGACTCAGCGAGGCGTTTGGAGTAAACACAGGAGTCAGACAAGGGTGCTTACTATCACCAATGATATTCCTAATTGTGGTGGACTGGATTATGCGTCAGACTGTGGGAAACGAGAAGACAGGGATATCCTGGACCGACGTGAAGAACCTAGAAGACCTGGATTTCGCGGATGACTTATGTTTGATGTCACACACAATCGAAGACTTACAAGCGAAAACCGACAAACTGGTCGAAGAAGCAGCCGGCGAAGACAGGACTCCAGGTGAACATAGACAAGACGGAGGTTATGAAAATAACCAACCACAACAACAACAGCAGCAACATCCAGCGTCAATCACCATCAACGGGAGGGATTTGAAAGAGGTCACTTCATTCACTTATCTAGGGAGCATTGTCTCAACTACAGGCGGAACGGACGAGGATGTCAAATCGAGCGAGAATCAGGAAGGCGAGAAACACATTCATCAACGACTGAAACCAATCTGGAAATCTTCGTCACTCAGCATCAACAACAAAATTCGGATTTTCAATACAAACGTCAAGTCAGTCAGTTCTTCTATACGGATCAGAAACTTGGGGGCGGGTCACAAAGAATATTTCCAACAGCCTGTTGCAGACCTTTATCAACAACTTTCTTCGCTGCTCTATACTGAAGATCAGATGGCCGGCCGGAAAGAATCACCAACAAGAAACTATGGGAACAAACAAAACAAGAACCAATCGCCCAACAAATATGCAGGAGAATGTGGAGATGGATTGGACACTCGTTGAGGAGACTGCTGGGTGACATCGCGCGCGGTATGGCCATTGCTCGAGTGGAACCCGAAAGGGAATCGGCGAGTGGGACGTCCAAGAGTGACATGGAGGAGATCGTGTGAAGAGGAGTTGAAAGAGTATGGACTAACATGGATGCAGGTGAAAAGTACAGTAGAAGACAGAAGCAAGTGGAGACGTGCAGTTGAAGCCCTATTTTCCATTAGGTACCCAAGGGAACAATAATGAATATATAGTAATAATCCTTATGTGTGAAAAATTTGTGCAGTGAAATGAAATGAATTCGCTGAGAAGAGCCTGCACAATAAAATAACTGTTTTGTTTCTTTACATTATATGTTGTACAAAATGGAATACATTAGAATTTAAGGGTGAATTTTGACATGAATTGAGATAGCTACATAGTCGTACGAAGGTTTATTCAGATAAAATTAAGTAGGTCAAATAGCAGATATGTATACATAAGACTAGTGCGAAAATGAATGGCTCTAATTATCAACGTATATCGATAAAAGCGGAATCGAATTTTCGATGAGTTAAGGTGAGAGAGTGAATCCTTACCAAGGTAATAATAAGTTAGTAACAGCCTGTTTTCGAACATGTATTTTGGGTTTCACTCTACGGATAGCCAAATCGGAAGCTATTTGGAGTAGGTTTGAAGTGTTTGTCTGTTCACTAACTGGAAAGATTCCACTATGTTGATTTGATGTCCTGTATCACCCAAGTGCCTAGCTATAGCATTGCAGAGTAGATTTATTTCTCACCACGCACCGGCTTGAGATGGCTAATTGCTAATTTTTTTTCTATTGGCATGACCTCAGATAGCTAGAATTCATGTCACCATTACCAACAGACTATCTTGATTCACTTAGCATTGATTTAATGCATTGCTAGTTTGTCCAAATAGTTAGCCATCTAAAATCAAACTGGTTTGAACTGATTTGGATCTCTGAGCTGTGTTCAAATGGATATACTGCAGGTGAACTCAGCCCCGGACAAGCGAAACGGCTGTCCGATGTTTAGATCACTTCGATGTGGCTGGCTAGCGTGCACCACTGGTTGACATGAGTGGTGTCTAACTACTCGTCTCAATCAATTATTAGTACTTACAATAATGTGATAAATTGTTGAGCTTTATCCGAGTCGAAATCTGCCTAATTGTTTTTTTTCATAACGTTAGGACTGTACAAGCAGCCTGCCTAATTGTTTGATTGTACAGTTCAAAACTAAAAGACAAGTGGGGGAAATCTTCTCTATTGGCGAAATCATCTTCAGAGGCTGTACGGTCGTATTTATATTCACCAAAAAATGTGTATTAGTCCATTATTCAGTGATAAGAGTTGACATAAAACATAATTACTCAGAAGTGGCTTTAGAAGGAAAAATAAAAGTTTTAAATCACTCAACGCCAAAATGGAAGAAAGGGTTAGAAATCTGATAAGGTTAAATTGTTATTGAGTGAGATGAAACGTAGTTGATTGTCCATTCAACAAGTTTGAATAGGGTGAGAAAATGTACAAAAGGAACATATGAGAGTGATGATGATGAATTAATTATTAAAGTAGAAGCAAACTTAAAGTAAAATTCAAAAGATAAATTTTTTACAGGGAATGACTAGTGATAGAATAAGAGGCTGAACAAACGTTTTCTGTATACATAGTTCGGATTTGCATTGAGGAATTGCCAACGTCTCCACCATATACAAATGCCCGGAGCCTGACTCCCTTTGTATCATTCGGCCTCACCTGGTAGTTATCTTGAAGGACGACTATGGTGGGGCTACATGGCTTGCGTTCACTCAATGTTCGAGAATCGAGCTAGTAACTGTCTTGCAGTGTCTTTTTGCTAACCATACCGGATAATGTTCAGAGTTGCGGTTGGAAAGTGTGTGCTTTGTGCGGCCTATATAACCAGCTCCACACGAGCAGATGAATTCACAAACACACATCGAGATGGCCCAAAGTGGTAGTTTATCCTTCACACATCCATTGATCATTTGTCGGCTGTAGAAATTGATACGTAGCTTAGCTGCAAAGGAGGCTTTTCTCAGCGACCTGTATAAGCGATTCTTCAGGATCTCAGCTGCGGTATCACCTTTAAATTCAACGCTCATAAATAGCAGTTTCTTCGGCACCCTCTGAGTTCTTTCAGGCTTTACCCTTAACTTCATGTTTTTCTCGATAAATCTGGGAGGATATCAATTCTCTATGAGGACTTGTCTGAGTCGCCTCAGTTCCGCATTGATTGTATCACTGGAGTATATCCTTCTTATTCTTGAAGATAAGGAGTGGATCAGGTTTCTCATTCTTCTCAAAGGGACTCAACTGCGAAAATTCGTGTATTGACCATTCCATGTAGGCTTCCTGTAGATCGATCTTTGAAGGGAACCATCAGATCTCCTTTTTAGAGAAAACATCCAGAAATGAAATTCCGAGTTCATCCCTGATTCTGACGTGAACTGGATGGCATGATGGCGATTTTTGAAATCCTTGGTTATCAGTTCGATTTAGGGTTCATCAATGCTGCTTTTGTGGCCGATTTGCACCGGGTAGTCTAATGTCGAACTGTTGATGGTTTTTACTACGCCTTTACTTATCTATACTGGGAGATGTTCTCGAGCACGAAGACTCAAGTTCCTAGAGCAACGGTCGATTTAACTTGCTCCATAAGCCCAGTTGAATTGGCACATACCATTGGAAGGGGCTAGTCTAGGTTCTTCTTCTTTCGATCAAGGAATTATTATCATTATAGGTGTTATGTAGATTATGGGAATCATTAAATACCTTCTAATGTATAAGAAACAATGTAAGTATCCCTTTAAATTCCTGTAGAACAAGTTATTTCCCGTAGTAGAAGTAGAATACAAATCAGTTTGGAGATGGAAATTTCAAAATAAAGTTTTCCTATTTTACTATCACTCTGTAATTTTCATTGCGTGAACAGTTCTTCGAGTACATAATCTTGTGTTCTTTGATTGGACACTAGTAACTAGTGTGATGCGTCTAGTCTTTTCTTTGGTTCACACTGAATTCTTTCAGTCAGGTTTGAAACAAGGCCACAATTCTAGTTAGCTCGTCAACACGGTGCACACTAATTTGATGATATTAGATGGTTGGAGACAATCGGCAGGAAGCCTTGGACCTAGATTTCGTGCTAGTTGGCACTCGTCAGCAAGGCGTATCTGAAACCTTGAAGGAACTCAAGTCTCTTTTATATTAGTACTAGTATTAGGATAAGAAGTAGCAGCCTTTCAACGACTTTCACTCACTCCATGCGCACTCCTGCACGCAGCTTTCATTCAGTCTCTCCGCAGCACCGCTGTCTCTGTCGTCACACCCTAGACATTTACTAACTCAGCGACGACTTTGAAATCTTAAATGAGGCTTCGAATGTCTTCCTCTTCGGGATTTTCAGCTTATTGGATCTTCATCTAGTCGAGGGAATTAATACTAAATGTTACTTCAGAAGTAAAAAATATTCGATAAAGGAATAGTTTATTGATTAACGTGGTGCGCATTGATAGTAAAAAACATAAACTTTACAATAAAATTCCCATTCTCTCTAGTTCTTATTCTAATTCTTTTGTATTGATACTACAAAAGATTTCTCATTTCCTGTCTTCATTACTTAATCTGTCTGTCTGCTAATCAGCGATGTTGCAAAAGATCAAACAATCAATACTTAACGCCACAGCAGTAGTGGCTGATGTATTCTGTTATTCATTATTTTGCTTTACTTTGCTCAAAGTTTTACAATATACGCTTTGGGGTTTGAAAAGAAAATTACTGAGTTCGAGTCTCAATGGAAATACAATTACTCACTTATAGGGGATTGTACATATATTCAACTGATAAATCAAGTCCCACATAAGACAAAATGTTCATTCTAGTTGTATCCCATTACCCATCACACCATTAACCAAATTTAGCACATGGTCCGGGGATCGATTCCCGGACGGCGAACCCCTTTACCTCGCTAAGCCAGAAATAATTCTGGTAAAGAGGAAAGGTTGGGCATGAGGCTAGCAGCCTCATCCTGTAAAATAAACACTGCTACAGAAACTTCAAGCCACTAGCTTGAAGCCCTATGTTCCACAGGGGAACGTGAAGGAAAAATTATTATTATTATTATTATCAACTTTTAGAGAGGAGCACCTAACACACTGTATCATGTGGTCATTTTACTCAATAGGCAAGTGATTATTGTTATGTTTGCTCTTGATAAAATAATAATAATAATAATAATTAGTTGGTTAGCTATTTTCAATATTGTATTTTGGGTAATTTAATGAAAGAAAGTTATTTTTGGTGTTATTGTTTAAACTTATATTATCAACAGTTGGCTAAAATATTTGTGTTACTTTTATTAAATAAATGGCTTCAAGTACTCAGCCATACATACGCGTACGCACGCACATCCGCATTTCTAAACTTCATTTGATTTTGAATAATAATAAATAAGGATTTCATCGTGGACTGACATCGGCTAGAGAGCCATTGGAAGCCTGGGAGTACTGGACAGCTGTTTTGTCCTAGTTTGAGACTCTGGAGGACTCTAGTGGGAGGTCGCGACCAGTGGGTTACTGCAGGTCGAATGTGAGGACCAGTACTCATTGATGACATTCGCTGGTGGTTGCGCCATATCGTGAGTTTTTTTATTGTAGCTTGAATCCACACAGTATTTTTGATACAAGTATGGAATTTTCGGCATGTGATATCGGTAGCCGAAATTTAGCAGGCCGACCATTGGTATCAGGTGTGCGTCGGCCGGCGATCAGACCCCGGACCGTGTGCATGGTAGGTGAGCGTCCTGGCCACTGTGCCACCGACACACTGGAATCTATGGACCATTGGATCGGGTCCCAGTGGCTTACTGGGCTGCGAACTCGCCTTGTAATTGTAAGCTACTGAGTTTGAGCCCCAGAGGGTGCGTATTGATGAAAAGTCCCAAGCTCAGACAAAACAGCCTTCCAACACTCCCAGGTTTTTAATAGTTCTCTAACCAATGTTACTTCATTATGAAATCCTTATACCAATCATATCCCTGCAAGCCAACATTTGAATAATAAATAAGTTTGTAAAATAAAAGGGAACGAAATTGATTACTTCTGAGTAGATAAAAATGAGAAAAGAGAAGAAAAAAATATACATATATTGTACGATTATGAATATTGTTCCCTTAGGTTCCAAGTGAAGCATAAGTACATTTCGTCCTGTTCTCTTTAGTCCTCTTTATCCGCCTCCACGACTATCGGCATCTCTCATTTCCTCACCACACGATCTCCTCCACGTTACCCTCGAGCCAGCGCCCAACTCATCTTTTCCCATTCACGATCCACTTGAGGGTGTGCATAAAAACCTGGAGGGCGGTTTATCTTAACTTCAAAAGCTTCTGCTCTATAAGTTACAAAAAGGGAGTGATAAGAACCTTATTTGATCGTGTGAGGAAACTGTGTTCAGAAGAAAAGATTGAGGAAGAGCTAGCCTTTGTGAAGAAATGCCTACGCGACAACGGTTACCCACAAAAGTTCATCGACAAGTATAGGAGAAGTCATGTCGAAAAAGTGAAAAGCAGCACAGTAGATAAAAAGCCTATCTTTCTGCAGCCTGCATTCAAAGGTGATGATACTGCTAGTAGAATAAGATGCAGACTGAACGCTGCCCTGAAAAGAACATATCAAGCCGCCAAGCTTGTATGTGTGTTTATCAAACAACTAGTTGTTTGAGACAATCAAAAGTGAACGAATACCCACCTCATGTTACCTCCAACTGTGCCTAGCAGTTTGCATGTATGTGCCAAAGCAGATACATTGGAAGAACAGAGAGAAGGCTTAGTGTCTGCATTTATGAACACATAACAAAGAACCTGAGACTGAAAGGTCCACAAGCACTAAACAGTGCGATTGCGCGTCATCTATTGGACACTGATCATACTGAACCTGAATTCGTTCAAAATAATCAAAAAGCAAAAGAAACCTAGCTTGCTACACTTTGCTGAAGCAATTGCCATCAGACGACTTACAACAAATGTATGTACACAGAAAGAGACAGTGGTGAATCTTGCACTGCCCTGATGATAACAAAAAAATATACAACTTTCATGAGTCACCTTTTTCATGTCAAAAAGAAACTCTACTCTCTCATCTAAACATGACTCACCCTACCTTGTTTCTTTTCTTTCTTTTTTCTGTTGGCTATTAGATAAGACGTTTTCTTTAGTTACGTAATCTACTTTTTTGTTATGCTCTTTCTAGCTAAACCTTGTTTCTATACACACACATATATACGCAACCCTGTTTATTTTTTTGTTTCCAAGCCTGATTGTCTGATTATTCTTTAAATAGTCAGTGTTTGTAACTCCTAATCAGTTAAATCATTCCGGACTAATGTTACTTTTAATTCCTACCAATTGCTCCTTATGATCGTGGAAAATTATGTTCATATCTTTAATGTAATTCATATTTTTTAACGTTCAGGTTGTAACCAGTTGAGAAGAATCCTCGAAATAATAAAAGATGAGCTCATGTTATCCTGGTACAATTGTTTTTCTTGCTTTGTTCAAGTTTATTAATGCGAAGAATTGCATGAAGTCTTTAAAACCCAATAGTTTACTCAATGTGTGTCTGATCCCTTTCAATTCTCTTCCACATATTCATCAGGCAATAGGTTCTTGGTTGGTTCGTTGCCAGAGTTCCATGTTGCTTATTGTTTCCAGCTGGTCATTTGATCTTCAGTATGGAGCAAAGTTAGCTGTTAATGAAAGTCTCCAGTTGCCTGTTGGAAATGCCAAATTATTGGACCATATATAATCGATGACTGAATTCACAGTGGTGTTGGAGATGTGAATCTCGTTGCTTACACTGAGTGCAGTAGATTTCCACACTGATTTCAGATTGATGAGGCTCTGTCTTGTTTTCCGAATCCTGTCTTCAACACTCTCATCATTGCGGCTGCCTGTATTGGGAACAATGCTAACTGCATAAGTGAAAGAAAGGACTTCTTTTAGATTTCTGCCCATCATAGTAATTGATTTTGTTATTGATGATCTTTGGATATCTTAATCATCTTTGTCTTCTTCAACAGAATCTAGTTTTAATTTTGGAGAAAATGAGTGGCTGTGGATAGCTATTTGATGGGAAATGTTATCTGATTTGAATTATAACAATTTAGCATTGGATATCTCTATTTTATTGAATTAGTTCACTAACCACCTGTAAACCCAGAAAAAGAGGTAGGGTTACGTGTTAAGCTAGCGGCCTTAACTTGGAAAATAAATCCAGTCGCTATAGAAACCTGGAGTGTTCGTACAATGTACGAAACTGGAAAGGCTACCCAGATAGCCGCTGAAATGAGAAGGTACAGAATAGAAGTGTTGGGAATCTGCGAGAGCAGATGGAACGGAACTGGAAGGTGCCAACTACCTACTGGAGAGACAGTAATCTATTCCGGCCACCTAGAGGACAACCATGAGCACACCGAGGGAGTGGCCATCATGATGTCACCAACAGCAACCAAAGCTCTCATGCAGTGGGAACCAATCTCCTCCAGGATAATGACAGCCAGGTTCAACTCAAAAGGAAGGAAAGTTACAGTCATTCAATGCTATGCGCCTACAAACGTCTCAGAACAAGAGAAGAAGGAGGTGTTCTACAGACAACTACAAACAGTAATGGACAACGTCCCAAATGGCGATATCAAAATCCTGATGGGCGACATGAATGCGAAGCTGGGACGAGACAACACAGGAAGAGAACTCACCATGGGTCGTGAGGCCCTCGATGAAATGAACGACAATGGTGAACTCTTCTCAGACTTCTGCGCCTTCAATGATTTGGTGATTGGTGGTAGTGTGTTCAAACACAAGGATATACACAAGACGACATGGATTTCACCAGATGGAAACACCAAGAATCAAATAGACTTCATCTCAATTTCAAGAAAGTGGAGACGGAGCCTACTGGACACAAGGTCGAGAAGAGGAGCAGATGTGGGTTCAGACCACTATCTAGTAGAAGGGACTTTCAAGGTGAAACTAAAAGCCTCGAGGATAGCTGGGGATAGGCCACAATGCAAGTTCAACACTCAATTACTGAAGGACACAACCACAAAGGACACCTTCACTGCAACTGTCAGAGCAAAGCAGGAAACACTACGCGACAGCACTGAAGAATCATGCGTGGAAGAACATTGGAAGTCTCTGAAGGCGATTCTCAACGAAACGTGTTCAACGGTTCTAGGAAGAAAGAAGAGACAAGACAAGGAATGGCTCTCAACGGACACTTGGAAACTAATAGAAGAGAGGAGAATGGTGAAAGAGAAAATGATTCAATGCAAGGACGGACAGGAGAAAGAGACGATGAGCTCAACTTACAAAGCACTGGACAAAGAAGTGAAGAAGAGTGCTAGGAAGGACAAAAGACGATTCTACGACAACCTCGCCACTGAAGCTGAGAAGGCAGCAGGCAAAAGAGACCTGAGGAAACTATATCAGATAACCAAATCTCTATCCGGGAAGAGATCAACACAAGCGAAACCTATAAAAGACAGCCAAGGGAAGCCCAATACCAAGGAAGAAAAACAGATTAAACAATGGGCGGATCACTTCAAAGGACTCTTAAACAGACCACCACCTGCAACCCGTCCAGAAATACCAACAACAACGCACACACAACTGCAAGTTGACACCAATCCTCCAACGAAAGCTGAAGTCTTGAATGCAATCAAACTTCTGAAAGCTGGAAAACAGCCGGACCAGATGGAATACCCCCTGAAGCACTGAAAGCAGACCCAGAGACGACAGCAGACATGCTGACTCCATTATTGCAAAAGGTCTGGAAGGAGGGAAAGGTGCCTACTGACTGGAGGAAAGGTTACCTCGTGAAACTACCAAAGAAGGGCGACTTAGAACTCTGCAAGAACTGGCGAGGAATCATGCTCCTATCGACGCCAAGTAAAATCCTGAGTCGCATCATCCTGGAGAGAATAAAGGACGCACTGGATACAGAACTCCGACCAGAACAAGCTGGATTCAGGAAAGGCAAATCATGTACTGACCAAATTGCAACTCTACGCATCATCATCACAGAACAAAGCATGGAATGGGAATCAAACCTCTACCTCAACTTTATAGACTTTGAGAAGGCCTTCGACAGCGTTGACCGCGAAGTAATTTGGAAATTACTCGAGTACTACGGTGTACCCCAAATATTCATCAACCTTATTCAACAGCTGTACGACAACGGCACCTGCCAAGTGATCCACAACGGAAGACTCAGCGAGGCGTTTGGAGTAAACACAGGAGTCAGACAAGGGTGCTTACTATCACCAATGATATTCCTAATTGTGGTGGACTGGATTATGCGTCAGACTGTGGGAAACGAGAAGACAGGGATATCCTGGACCGACGTGAAGAACCTAGAAGACCTGGATTTCGCGGATGATCTGTGTTTGATGTCACACAAAATCGAAGACTTACAAGCGAAAACCGACAAACTGGTCGAAGAAGCAGCCGGCGAAGACAGGACTCCAGGTGAACATAGACAAGACGGAGGTTATGAAAATAACCAACCAACAACAACAGCAGCAACATCCAGCGTCAATCACCATCAACGGGAGGGATTTGAAAGAGGTCACTTCATTCACTTATCTAGGGAGCATTGTCTCAACTACAGGAGTCGGAACGGACGAGGATGTCAAATCGAGCGAGAATCAGGAAGGCGAGAAACACATTCATCAACGACTGAAACCAATCTGGAAATCTTCGTCACTCAGCATCAACAACAAAATTCGGTCGGATTTTCAATACAAACGTCAAGTCAGTCAGTTCTTCTATACGGATCAGAAACTTGGGGGCGGGTCACAAAGAATATTTCCAACAGCCTGTTGCAGACCTTTATCAACAACTTTCTTCGCTGCTCTATACTGAAGATCAGATGGCCGGCCGGAAAGAATCACCAACAAGGAATTATGGGAACAAACAAAGCAAGAACCAATCGCCCAACAAATATGCAGGAGAATGTGGAGATGGATTGGACACTCGCTGAGGAGACCGCTGGGTGACATCGCATGCCAAGCCCTCGAGTGGAACCCGAAAGGGAAGCGGCGTGTGGGACGTCCAAGGGTGACATGGAGGAGATCGTGTGAAGAGGAGTTGAAAGAATATGGATTAACATGGATGCAGGCGAAAAGTATAGCAGAAGACAGAAGAAAATGGAGACGTGCAGTTGAAGCCCTATTTTCCACTAGGAACCCAAGGGAGCAATAATAATAATAATAATAATTATAGAAACTTCAAAACACAATGAGAAAATATGTAATAAATAATAACAGCTTGGCATGTTTTATTGAGTAATATATTCACTGTTCTTCCAGGATCTTTAATTAAAATTAGTAATCAACAGCATATCGCATAACTCGAGACTGTTCGAAATGAAGCAACATAAGTCAATCCTTCATGATATATTTTCTTAGTCTCTTTCGTGGAGCACATAGAAGCTGGTTGAAAGCCAATTAAAATGTGTGTATATGTGTGAGTGCATTTCACTACCAAGAGATGTTTAATACAATAAGAAATGGAGAAAATTTAATGAATTATGTCTGACGAAAATTCAGTTAACATGATGATTTTACATTCTTCTTTATTCCATTGAATTCATAATGGAACAAAGGGCTTCAAGCTAGAAATGCGTCGATATGGACTACATCTATGGTTGACACACATTCTACCATTGAACCATCGAAGCAATTAATGTCGGTGATGGATGAATTCTGTCAGTTAAGTTTGTATTTCAGTCAACAACCTTCGTGGCTCGCCACTTAAGTTCATTCTGAAATTATATTCCATAGCTGTAGTCTATCGGCAGGAAGTTGTGCCTAACCTAGGTTTCGTGTTTTTTGGCACTCATAAGCAAAGCATATATGTAACTGATGTCACCTTTGACATTCGGACCTGAGTCACCCAATGTCGTATTTAGAGGTGTTGCCACTGACCTATTCTGCTGTGTAAGATAAGAAGGCTGCCAATTTTGTGTATGGTAATCTAACAGCATGAACTAGGAATTATTAGTGATTGAAAATCATGAACAATGAGATTATGACCAAATGAACTCATAAACTGGTGATTGTTAGTTTGATTTCTTATCATTATATGGTTGAACTCTTCTGAAGAGTATTAAAAAGCTGCAGAATAACTGTCCGAAGCTATTTTATTTTCATCAGTCTTTTCATCTTATGTTGTAATTAACTTGAAATCAGAGATACTTTCAATAACTTTTCGTATTTTCAGATATATGTTTTGAAACAATTCGCAAATTTCGTTTGGAGTTTTAAGGTTCAAGTAAGTCTGGTTAGTTTTGAAGTGTTAGGTATTAGGAAAGTGATGTGGTTAGAAATAACTCTGGTTATCTGTTAGATCTCATGACATCAGTGGAGAAGGTAAATATGTTTATGTAGTCAAATCCACGACATTTTAGACAACAGAAGTGACCACCATATATCTACATATGTTGGATATCAAGAAGGACAGTCTTCAAGTTAAGAGATTTCTCCCTTAATCAATGAAAATAGTTAATTATAGTGAAATAAGTCACTTTATAAGCTTATGGTGTGAGATATACGATTAGACTATTCACATATATGAGTGTAAATGTGCTCAATTTATATCCTCCTAATAATTCTGTGTCTGATTGGCTTAGAGACATGTCTTACATCGTTAGCCACCTAGCATTATCAAGGCCTGATGTGTAGAAGTTAACCGACAAGAATATACTTTGTTTTCGGCGATATCATTCCCAAGGTGTACAATTGCATATGTATATAATAAATTTTCTCACCAACAAAATGAATACATCCAAAGATCTGTCATTAGAAATGTAAATTTTAGGTAACAAATAAAGCAATGTAGAAAATGTTAATCTCTGAACTCCTTTTATTTTATATGACTCAATGGGAATTTTTTATATACCTTGTGTCTACGTAAGTAGCGATAAAGCTAATACTTGAGTTTCCTTACTTCAGATGACATCGGTTAGAGGTGGCGTTCTGCCTTGGGTTGATGGAGGTCGGAATTTAAGGTTGGTTTACTTTGAACTCAGTGGTTACTGGACTCACCTTCTGACTTGAAGCTCCTGCGTTCTGAGGTTGGTGAAGTCGTTTGTGTGTGTGTGTGTGTGTGTGTGTGAGTATTTGCTTAGTATTTTGACAGTGTTCGATTTTTCGTCAAATCTATCTACAAATAGTTATTTCATATGTCTTTCTAATGGTCACAGGTTTAAATACAACCAATTTGGCTTGAATCTTTCTATGTGTATATCTGTATTTCCAATGTGACATGTTACTGACTTGCCGACTACCCGTATGGCCACCTTTTGCCTACCGACATTAATTTTAAGGGTTAGCTTGCAGGGGTTCAATGGATATAAAAACTTTTCCCAAACTGACTTCGTCTGTTTGCGCTCATGATCCCATTGCTAGGGATTGAACCCAAGGCCTCCAGGTTACAAGGTGACCTAGTATAATACCGAGCCATTATTCTGAAATCGAATGAACCATTAATTCTAACTTCTGTGAATTCGCGATCATGCAGTGGTAAAAAGAAGCAGAAAAGATCAGTCAATGCATAACAACAACAGGGATAAACGAAAAAAGACAGGAAAAAAGAGTCTGCTTCTTACTCTTGCTGTTATATTGATAATATGTGTGTTTTGAACATTTCTATGCGTATCTTTGAATATTTCTGTTGAATTCATCTCATCTGGCCCGTCAGAATCATCAACTGAATCATTCCCATTTCTTGTTGACAATATATTTTGTTGTAATCCAGATATCCATGTTGTAATAAATGTTTTATGATAATACAAAAATGAATCGTTTGTATTTTTAACGCACAACTCTTCGACACTATGTAGTGACGATTCGATGCGTTTGCCACATAATGTGGAATTTACTGAAGCAAGTGTCTTGGAGTCGCTTTTCGTCTGTACAACCATATCTAACATGAACTGATGGAAACGACTATGCCATATACGGACACACGAGTTTAGCATTGACTTCAGTTGAACATTTTTAGCCAACAATCCAAAGTATTTAGTATTCTCGTATTGTTTACATGTTATAACTGAATGGAAAAGATTTGATATGGCAATTAACACTCGACGATTTGATCGACTAATGAAGCTGATGCGATGACCTCTTGTTGCTGTGGTCAAATTTTGAGATGATGAGTGCTTTCTACCTGTATGTAGACGATCAGCAGATCTAGACTGTCTATCATTTTGACAAAAGGATAAGATAAATGATGGTGATGATGTTGACTGTTTCAAGGGTTTAGATTCATTGAGTAATTGATGAAGATCTGGAGTGATTATTACACAACTGTAGTATGCATGCAATAACATTTGACCAATGAACTGAAATTGTTAAAAGAAAAATAAATAAGAAGTTTCAGTCATTTTTCTTTTTTGCGTGTAATGGTGGAAAGTGCGTCATTTTTCAGTGATATTACGACAATAATTTTAATTAACATTACGAATCGTTACTGTGGATTCCCATTGTCCTGATTTTTGCTTAATGTCATTATAGATGTAGTAATGGATCTGAATTAAGCTTGTTTAGCGACTTAGGGATTAACTTGTCACCTGAAAACAAGCAGTCTTGTTGACTGAAAGAATATGGATGATATTGTCTTCATTAGACGAAGACGCCGTTAAGATTCACAGTCTTCTGAACATCATGAAGAGGAATTTCTGAATGTCTGGCATGAGATTCGTTTCTGTTGAATGTAAGGTGATGTTATAGGACTGGACTACACCAACTTCCAGCTTAAAGATGGGGAGTGAAGTGACTGTGCTTGTTTAACACTTCATGTATTGGGTAGTTGTACCAGTTTTAGTGGACTGATTGTTGGCTAAATCTTGGTAGAGGTAGAATAATTATAATAATTTGCTTTATTCCAAAACAGTACTTGCGATACTGCTTATATGGCTTTTATGGCATTTATCAACTTACGCCATCTTTGAGGGAGATATCGTATCAAACTGTCGATCAAAGGACGTGAGTAGTGAGCAACATTTTGCTCTATCCTTTGGTTGTGACACATGGCCACTGAAAGTAAAAGATACGAAAAGGTTAGCTGTCTTTGACAACAGACGTTTACATTCAATCTTCCGTGTTTGGCGGTATAATATGGTGAATGATATTGAGGTTAGGCTTAGAGTGATAGGTAAGAAGGGAAGTCAGTCAATGAGATAGTAAAGCTAAGTCGATTTAGATAGACAAGATACGTGTCGCGCATGTTAAACCATTGCCTTCCTCCATCAGTAGTGTTAGCTGATGTAGAATAGGGATGCAAAAGGGTTAAGGGTGGTCAGACTAAAACCTAAAACCAATCCACTATTTCTTTTACATTTGGTTTGAGTCAGCCAATTAGGGAGGTATCGACTTCCTTGTAGAAGTCCTCAAGAAGCTAAGAATCAGCGGTTTGGAATTATTGGTGACATGGTTTAATATAGTTCTCAATGGCTCAGATTAATTCATTCACTGTGATCTTTCACATACACTAAAGCCTCATGTTCTTGCATGTTAATATTCATTCCCCCATACAATTTGGCTCATAGCAGTTCTTTTGAACCTCTTTTCTCACCCTTTTATCTTTCTCTGTGTGCTATATAGAGTGTGGCAAATTGAACTGCTGCACTTCTGTGCATGGTTCAATGTTGAAAGTCAGTCAGTCTACACAGTATGACCGATTAAAATCGCATGATTTTATATACTATTGGTTGATTCACGCGAGTAGTAGTTGGATACCACTGACACTATTCAGTGCATTTTTCTAAACAGATAGAAGTGATCTGAACACCAAATGACTGTTCCACTCGTTTGGCTCCGAGATTACCGACAGTGTGCTCAGTGCAATCAGCTCAAGGAACCCAGTCAGTTTATATAACTCTGAATTCGGGTTTGGGCGAACTGGTAATACATCTGTTCAAGTTCTAGATGAATTGTGCAAATTGTTTATCACGAATTAATTTGCAAAATTTAGAATTAAATTCACTATGACTAGGTGTACTGAAGTTCCTCAACTGAACATGAATAATGACTGCTATCCTTACCTGACTGACGTATTTGCAGAGAAAAAAATGACTATGATTTTTATCCTCATCCTGGAAACTATCATGTAATTGTGTCAATAGAAATTGAATGGTTCACTTAAAACTAAATTGTCCAATCTAATTAATTATGAAGCTTAAGTAACTTTGATGCTGAAAATTGATTTTCATTTGAACTTATTATGTATTGTTAAAACTCGTATGCCTCAGAAAGCCATAGAGGCATTTTGCTATAGGTTTGAATTCACCACCGATTTGGAGTCTAACACTGGAGAGTAGTTCATCTGACTTTTTATTATCTACATGAGATGTTTGCGAGTGAGGTGTTGCGTTCACAGTATTATGTATAAACAGCACCACAGTTATTCCAGTTATATAAATAATCAACGAAACACCTTTAAAACAGGTAATTGCGTGAGTGAGAATATAAGTAATCGCCTCCCTTACATTTCCGCCCTCTTGATATGATAAAAAAGAGAAGATTAGTTACAAACTGAATCTCCTTGGGTAGTTGGTGTTATGCAGGGTTCTATATGATTTTGTATTGTGCATTTCAAAAAGTACTGTAACCATTTTACGTGTTACATTTGTCTGTGTTAAAGGTGTTTTATTGATTTTTTTCAACACAACTTGAATATCTTTTGTTACACACAGTTTAAGATGAAATTTCAGAAAAATTCCCTTTAGAAAATCAGTATATTCATATCAGGCATGGTGAAACTCTAGACACCCAGAGGGCGCGAATGCACCAATGCTCTTGGAACGCTCATTGTGACCAGGGCAGCGAAATCAGGTAGATAACACTAACATTCATGAAGAAAAGTGTAGAATAAAGTGTTATCATATTAAACAGAATATCTGGTTGGTTTCTTGGGCTAGGGACAGTTTCGGATCAGGCTAACTTAATTGGGGAGATGTTAGATTTAGGGTTGCATTAGAGGACCGAAATTCACCCTTAAGTGCAGTCATTAGCTGCAAAGTCATTGCTGATTAAGTTTTCTGAGTTGAGTTACTCTAGTTACATCACAAAAATAGTGATATTATTTTTCAGCATTCAGATAACCTAGATCCGCTTAACAAGCATCACTGGTTGGTGTGAAATGCTTCCAAGTACTTATATTAAGCCCTTTGATTAGCTGATATTATTCTTAATTAACCACTATTCTAAGTTATTCTACTAAGTTAGAATTCATGGGCCATTTGATCGGGACCCACTGTCTCATTTTTTAACCAGAAGGTCCTGGATTCGAACCCCGGTGGGTGCTTACTGTGAAGAGTCCCCAAACTAGGACGGAACAGCTGTCCAGTACTTCCAGGTCTTCCAAGGGTTCTCTAACTAATTTCAGCTCATGATGAAATCCTGTAACCAATCAATCAGATCCCTACAAACCAATACTTGAACTACTATTCTTGTTTTTGAGAAAAACAATTTCACAATTCATGTTTGACTAGTGAGATATTTGGCTTGTATTTTGTCCATCACTGAGACAATACAAGCCATACGAAAAGTGAATACTCAGTGTTTTTATGTATAACAAAGACGAAAATATAGACAATATATTATATAGTGTGACTATTATGTGTCTACTGAAATACTATCATTCTGCATTAATGCATCCTTGCTATTGGTGTCAGTAGTTGGTGTTACCATCAGAGCACATAAAATATCATACAGTCGTTATGTTAAATGAGTTACTAATACAGGAACACTATCTGTCCAATCTGAGACGGTTCCAGGGTAGATTTCGTTTCGAAATGACATTACTTAGGGAAACAGTTGAAAATCAGGGATCAGTAAATAGTTGCCCAGTACCAGTCTAAGATTCTTCAACACTCCACCCTACCAACCTGTATGGAATCGAACTTAAGACTTTTGGCTTACAAGGCGGGCCTATCTACCACTTAGCCAGTCGATTAGAATTCAGTAATACCTGAATTTGAACTTCTGTCCATTGGTTCGTTTTCCAGCCACTAATACCCAATATCATCGGAGGGCAAGTGTCCTCATATTCAACATGTTGAGGCCCATTTATCATAACTTCTCATTAAAACTACATCTCGTAGTCTGCCATTAATGGTTCCCTAGCTGATGTCACCTCATAACAAGACTGGCCTGAATAGATCAGCTGTAAACTAATTCCAATTTCGACTGTTCAGATAGACAAATGGAGGGAAGGAGATCATGGATTTCACCTTAGTGTTACATTCTGTGCATGACTAATCAGTGATATCCGGATTTAACAGAGATCCAGAAAGAAGAACATCGCTTCAATATACACTAATAAAATGAGCACCTTGTGATCATGTATTCAACTAGTACAAAGTTTGCCGGTATCTGACTACAGGAGGAAATTTCCTGGAGGCCTAGTAAGAATTCGCAACCATAGGGGTCCACCAGGTTGGATGTGAGGACAAATACTCGCCAGTGACATTGGATATATATATTGTGAATTAGTAGAAGTTAGAATCTGCAATTAGTAGTGTTCTCTGAGCTACTAATCTTCTCTATCATTTCAGAAGTTAGAATAGTCAGAGAACCTGACCGCCTTAGGTGTATACTGCTGAAGACTAGGGCGTGACAGCTTCTCAGTACTCCCTGGTGGTCTTCATTGTTTCTGTAACTGATATCAGTCCATGATCTGAAATAAAACCAATCGAATCCCTTAAAACCCACAGTTTTATTTTAAGTCTACATTACATTTTCCTAACTTTTTCAATTAGTTATAAAAATGTACTCAACATTCACCTTTAAATGTTCTGATTGCTTAACTTCAGGAAATGTCACCACCAATCCAGTATACAATTGATGCATAATATATTTCAGGCATTGAGGTAAAGCAGCTTGGCCAGGATCAATGAATACACCATGAAAGAATTTATAAGCTGCATTAGCTAAATGATGATATTGGATTTTTGTATTACTGTCATCTGATTGTAAGTCATCATCTGAAGATTTAAGTGACCTTCTACTAAAGTGATTTTGATTCATTAGTCGTTCTGATTCACTAGATTTCATCCTTTGCAGATTTTGCGATGAAGAAGATGACAGAGATGATAAAGTGTCCGATGAAGATGATGACGGAGTTGAAAGTGATTGAAGTGATGTCGCTGAGTTGATTACAGATGGAAGTGGTGAAGGTGAGGAGGCGAATCGTTCGTTATTTGAACTTCTGATTGAATACTTTGAGTAAAACTTGTTTCCAGAAGCGTAAAGCTTCTTAGATATTTCGGATTTCCTTGGAAATTGTTTAAGTGACTAATGAGTAAATACGAAACATAGAAAAAACAATATGAAAGTTGCAAACAATTCACTTTCATGACGGGAAATTATCTCAAAAACGTTTGAGTAAATAAAAAACAATAGAAATCCAGCATCATCCATTGCAAAAGTCTTATTAATGTCAGGTCACAAAATCAATACTAATGACTATTTTCTAATTATTTCACGTAACTCTGATTCAAGGTTATTGAAGGTGATGGAAGAACTTCGGAATAATCACATACAGCCTAAACTGTGTGTACAAAAAACAATAGACTTCAATCTTCGCCTACCATGGACTACATGACCTACATAAATATGATTGGTCATTATTATGTACTTTTGTTTGTTTTTTATTTAACTGAGTAATTTTCATGATCTTTATTTTATTATTGTTAACCATGTTAGTTGTAAAACGGTTGTAAAAGAACTACAAAATGATATCATCTCGCGAAATTTGTCTTCTTAATTCCTTATTCAAATAATTTTGACTACTTGTAAGGAAACGTTGAAGCTGGCAACAAAATTGGAGATTGTGGTGTATTTTTGCATTCAGGAATTGATCACAAACTGACTTCATTTAGTGGAATAGTGAAAGCCAAGTAATAATAGATTTCTCTTTTGCTCTTCTTTAGTACTCTTCAGAATTATGTATCCACCACTTCATTGGAGTTTGGATCAAGGACGTCTAATTTACTATGAGTACCTGTTAACCTTTTAGTCCTGAGATGAAATCCAAGTTCTAACTTCTTCCGTTTCTCCACCGAACCAATCATGCAGTTATTTAACCATAGGACGAAATAGCCCTATTAATGTACAGATTTTCGTATTTCATATCATAGGCAATCTATCTTTACACGATGTGATTACTAAAATGTTTCATTGTTGATCAATACGAAAAAGGTTTATAAAGTAAATTCGATTTGTAACAGAATTTACATCAATATGGAGAACTTGTTGTTAATCAGACGGCAAAAAACTGCACAAATGAAAGACTTCGAGGTATTACCCAATATATCCGTCCTGACAACAAGACAATCATTTCATACCTTCTCACTTTTGCTGTGACTGTATACTCTGAACTGGCTGATATAATTCCTGTGCTCTCAGTATCCTTCTAGAGAGTATATTCATCAATAACTTCGGTGTGGGGCCAGAAGCGGGAAAGTAAGACAGGTGTTCATTGATCTGAAGTCTATGAAGTGGTCTGTAGCACTAAGTGAAACAAACAACATACGAATCCTCAACAGTAATGTCAAGTCTGTAAATCCATTAGTAGGTCCTATTGACTTGGGGTGTGCGTCATCAAAATTACTTCTAACAGCGTCTAAACTTTCATCAACACTTGCCTTCGTTGTATCCTGAAAACTGGACGGCAGAGCAGAAGGAACTCTAGAAGGCTCAGAACCACTCAACAATCTATTATCCAACAAATATCCCAAAAGATATAGAGATGGATTGAACTCATGCTGCGGAAGCAGTACAGTGACATCACACACGATGCTCCTTTTTCATGTACTTAAGTTGAGCCCCGATGTAGACTGATGGTTTGGGTGTCCAATGGTGGTGTAGAGATGATTTGGTGGAGATAATGATAAGAAGCTGGCCTTTGTGGATCCAGATGAAAATGATAACAGAAAACTGAATACGCTGGAGATGTGTTGATAAAGCCTTATATCCCACTTGTACCATATGCAATAAATAAGAGTTATATAATAATGGTGATTAAATCAATATACTTACCGATAACATATATTGCTTTAGTCTTTCACGTAATAACTTTGATCTTTCATTTAACTTAAATTGATTTATTTCATGTACAAATGATTGAAATAATTGGATTAAATGTTCTATAAATCGTTGTGGTTCTATTGCATCACTGTCATTCACATGACTATTTTTCAGTGTTTCATCATTGAAACATTGAATAGTTTTTAATTTAGCTAACGAAATAGTCAATCGAAAAGCAAATGATGTTGACAATGACGAGAGAGTGATATGATACTGTCGATGAATTCTTTTACTACGGTAATTTCTGTTTTTTTCTTTGTCACTGTCACTATCTTCCTCGCTGTCTTCGACGTTGCTGCTGTCATCTCCATCTTTGCCGTGGTCGTGTTTATCTTCAGTCTTTTCTAAGACTGTACAACGCTGTTGGCTTTTTAACATATCATATCGTTTCAATTCCTTATGGAATAAACGACATATCAAGTGGATCAGCCTTAATTCATCAGTTTTATATAAAGCATAACTATATATAGAAAATATAGCCCGTTCTATGCATAAACCATATGTGGTAATGCTATGTAAACTATAGTGTGGACTAGATCCATTTACAGACGGTGTATGCCGTTTAGTCCATAATAATTTTTTAGGCAGAGAATAAACTAAGTTTACTAAATAATCTGGTTGGTTATAGAAGAGGTAACACAATTGTCCATATGGCTGCAGAAATGGCTTCATCAAAGGAAGTTGACATTTCGATCTGTCTGAAGTAATGCACTCTTGTTCGTCTAGGTAGTGACGGTGTTGTTGTGGTTGGTGTATTTGTCTTTGCGTTGTTCTGTGTTCTTTTCTTTCATCATCCCCATTACGTCTTTGAAATTCTTTTATTCTATTATTAATAGGAACAGCACTATTAACACCACAGTCTGTTTTATTGATTCTAGCTTGTATTAATAAACCAATTAAATGATCAGAGTTAATCAGTTCTATTGATGTTTGTTTTAATTTATACATTGTCCTTATTATGTCGTATATCAATTGAAAGCATCTTCCTTCTTCAATATAAGCTTTTTCAATTGCCTTACCTGTTAAATTATTGATAAATCTTAGGACAATATTTAAATATGATCTTGGTGATTCAGTGTTCAAGGCTGAATTGCCTACTTCTAATTTTCCATTTTCATCATTATGATGATACTTAGAGGAGGTGTGTTCACTGTCTTGCTGATTGTGATTACGACAGTATTTACTGTTATTATTATAAGCTATTTGAAATAATTCACGATAATATCGTCTACAGTTTTTACTGCGCCATAATGCTTGCAATTTAATCACTGTTTTATTTAGGATATCAATATCTATTTCATCCTTTTTATTTAGTTGTTTAAAAGAAATTGTATCGTTATCATGAAGAGTTTTTTTAAATGGTGCACATTTTTTATAATAAATTTGGCGCCATTTTGACTGTATCAGTTTACAAGCATTTAAACGTAATTTATACTGTTCAACTTTTAGACGTGTTAAATAACCCTTACATAGAGCTTGAATATTTATCAAATATAAAGGATAATTTGTATAATAATTATTAAAATAGTAATGGTGACGATCAAAATTATCACCAGCTTTTATCTGCTGTTCGATTGTCAGTGTCATACTTTCCGGCGTGTTCGATGTATTTTGATTATTTAAAGTTGTCATATGCGTAATATGATTTATCACAATTAATAAACATTCAATTATATCTTCTCTATTCAGTAGTTGAGGATCAGTTGACGGTGGTTCGGTGATCATTTTCTTGATATAATCAGTTTTAACTGAATTTTTTATTCTTGTTAACATTAGGATATGCCTTAAATTTTTATTCCATAAATGAGTAGAATAATAATGAGGAGGATGAACATTTGAATTAACCACCTCATTTGTCCAACGTTCAATGATAGGACAATAAGTAATCTGTTCACTTTCAATATTATAATAAAATGAAATGAATTGATTTCGTAAAAAATAATCAGATGAATGATATATCTCATTGATATCATTTTCATCAACAACAGTCACATAGGACCATAACCATTTTGAGAAAAGTGAAGAGTTCAGTGGATTCATTTGATTACTGGAAACTTGAAACCCTGTGTTTTTTGACTGACAATTTTCCATTTTATCTTTTGCATACTAAATTAAAGAGAAAGAAAGAAAATAAATATGAGTTCGCGTAAAACAATAGCAGGATGACATAATTTATCGTTTTACGAAAGATTTAACAACTATTTTAATTACAGTCCTAATTTTTCACAGGGGTTTACAATACTACACCATTGAGTCCCGAGTGGGACATGGGGGTTGAAGATTTAAGGTTTCAGTAGCAGTAGTGTTGTATTTTACCATGTGGTGTGGTTGGCCTCGCGTCCAACCTTCTCTCTTTTCAAGTCTAGAAGTGCATCTACTGGGAATCAAGCTAAGATCACATACGTGGCTGGTGATGATTCCACCAATAAACTGATGACGCACAAAAGTTTGATTACAAAAATAGAAATACAACGAAATTCCCTATTTAAGACATTTAGAAGACAAAAGAACTGAGGTACTTACTTTTGGATTAGATCAACGTCTATGACTTTACTTATTTGTATGCATAGAAATTTCAATACAATATAAATTGTTTTTACCAATCTAGTGGTAGCAATAGGTTTGTCGATAACAATTAGCCACAATCAACTTTACAAACGGGATTTGTAATTAACCAAAAAAAACGTTAATGCAATAGTTTTGCGGTAGAAGCATTTGCAAACATTCAACAAGTGGAAAACATTATGCATAATCTTGAAAAAACAAGAGGATTAAGCGCGTATACAGACTGATCACATTATGAACAATTAAAAGTGCAGCAGACAGAATAATAAGGCAGTTATAGCAATAATATCTTGTAAATGACTTAGAGAGAGTACAAACTAATGGTAAGAAAAGGGACTGTATGACAACCTCAACTGTATGTAAAAGATGAAATCCCACAGTCATTTTGCTAACTTGAGCATAATTAAAAAAGTGTAAGGAACTTAAAGTGTCCCAGTCCCAACTGTGAACATTGATTACTAACTAATGAGGAGCCAATGTAATGTATCTAGTCCTTGAAGTTGGTCCGGTCAAGTTTCTTCACACAACCCTTATGTCTTCTAAATAATAAAAAGCTGAGTAATATGAGAAATTGAAGAGACAAACCACAAGCCAAAATAAAATTTGCACAGAATATTTGTTAAAGCAGTAAACTCATACGACACTTGATTTTGGCCAATCGACAGAATGAAAAACGTTTTGAGCTTTTAAATAGATCACATCTAACCAGTGAAGTGGAGAACAACTCATTCAACAAAAAACTTAACTCAGAAGTTGGAATTCATAGGTCAGTCACTGGATCCCCTCCTAAAGACTGAATGGTCTTCGGGCTCGCCTTGTAAACCCAATGTCCTGTGTTCCATCCCTCTTCATGAGGTCATGGGTGCGTACAACTGCAGAATCCCAATCAAGGACAATACAGCTGTCTAGGGCTCCTTGGTGTCTTTCAATAGTTCTTTGAACGGATTCAGTTTGCAATGAATCATGTAATTCAGTGGTATTACTATTCTAACTATACTGTGTAGGAGGAATTAAGTTTCAAAGAAGAAAGAATGAACTCACACCTTAGTAGTTAATGAAGTATGACGTTATGATTTCGGTTTACTCGTTTCTCATCCATAAATACATAAACTATATGAGAGGGGGAGAGAGGGACAGGAGAGTGAGGGGGACATGTTCACAGTAGACCTAAATATGCACGCATATATATCAGGAATTCAAAACAATTCCACAACAAAATTGATTGTTTCACTTCATTTTTCAACAAACTCTATCTCTCTCCTGTCATTTCGTTACATTTTAAGTAAGTAAAGAAAGGAGAGAGAGGAACTAAGTTTAGATTCAACATTAGGAGAAAAACGTGATTCAAGATTACATTGAGAGAAAAAGGAGGTTGAACTAGATATAAGTATAAAACTTGGGCACTGTGGTAGAGTATAACTCCATTATGGATAAGATTTTATTTTGAAAAAATCACACAGTGTTGTACAGTTATATTAATTATATTATATTAAACTAGTTTCGCATGCCTGAACAGAAAGTCGATTCAAGCTATTGTAATTGTGACGTCATATATATAGCCTTAGCTTTAAGCCCTATTTATTATTTTTGTCTGTTTTTTTTCGTGTGGTTATTATTCCTGTTTTTGAAATTCTCCTCTCATAACCGTAACTACGTACAACAGACACACGTACATATATGCATACATAAATGAATATTTACAATCTGAACTTCTTGTTCAATAATTAAATAATTGGAGCTGAAAAGAAGACAGTAACCAGAGCGCTATACAGAAAGTGAGAACCTCTCCATTGTGTGTATACCTTTTACCTCAGTGCAGATTTCGCGATGAACCTACATCAGTTAGCTAATGATTGAAAATCAAGGAGCAGTGGGTAGCTATTCTGTCTTAGTTCTCGACTGTCCATCTCTTATTTTGCTGTTTGATAGATGTCCGGAAGTTTTCATAAGAAGTGATTGCTGATGGGGTCCACCATGTCAGAGTGAAGCGGACACTCATCGATGTCACTGGTTAGTAGTAGCACCATATTGTGTAAATTGACAGAGCTTGACAGATTTTGACTAGTCAGTGAAGAGCGAGCCATGTTGTTGAGTGGGCGATGGGCTTATCTCGTAGCCTGAACATCCTCAATTCGAACCATGGTTTAGTTACGGGTAAACACTATTAAAAGTTTCCAAACTAAGGGGGAACATCTGTCCAGTGATCCTCAATTTTCAATGACTCCCTAACTCATGTTGGTTCATGATGAAATATACGTGGGGATCAATCGAAATCGCTATAGAACAAAAGATGGAAGTACTTTTTATTTATTTTGACCCACTCCACCCACCGTCAGTGTGACCTGATTATTAGACAAAATATGTGATAAGAGATATTTATCAAAACAACAACAACAAATGGCCATTAGTTCTTGTGGAAATTAATATTCCATTTAGCATCAATCAATCAATAATAATAGTAATGACGGTATTGATTATGATGTTGACAACTGGTAGGTATATATCAATTATACACATTGTCTCCCTTATTTTCGGATATTTCATTGGGATATCCACTAGCTTGTGTTACTTATTCACAACGGGCATATTTAATAAGTACATGGTATGAGAAGCAATTTCATGATCGTCTGGTGTTGTTTGGAGATGATATACACTGGATATCGTAAATGGTGTGAAAATTGACACGATTGTGTCGTACATATTCTACTGAATGATAAGAGTATTTATAAAATTACTCATGTACGGTATCAACTGATTTGATAAACCTTCTGTAATTTAGACTGAGTTCACATCTGAGCGTTTGACATGGTGCAGTGAGGCATATTCTCAGTTTACGAGCATTCCACTGGCCTGAGCTGATTCGGATATATGCACTGGGTCGAGAATTCGATACATAGCTAATGAGATTGTCTGCAAATGAGTGAAACGGCCGTCCGGTGTTTAGATCACTTTGAACTGGTTAGTGAGCACTACTGATCGGTTCGAGTGGTATACAGTACTCATATACATAAATCAGTAATATATAGCACTATGGATTTGTACTTAATGATCTTTCATACATTTATTCCCCTTAATGAATTTGAACAAAGCAAGAACTACAGTTTTAGCAGAATAAAATGGTACCATCTTTTATTTCGTTGCCTTCTCGTCAGCTGCTTACATGGCAAAGACATTATTAAATATATCTACAACAACAATTTTAACATACTTGCACAGAGTTAAGTTTAAACATTGTGTTTGATTATTATCGTTCGGAATAGTGGTTAATATTGCATATTTATATATGTATATATTTTTAGTGTATGAGTATATTGATCGATTGATTTTTGTTTAAACTTAACTCTGTGTAAGTATGTTAAAATTGTTGTTGTAGATATATTTAATAATGTCTTTGCCATACGCTGAGGAAACCATCAAGTGACATCACTAGACAAGCCCTCGAGTGGAACCCGAAAGGGAGGCGGCGAGTTGGTCGTCAATGCAAGGGTGACTTGGAGGAGGTCATGCGAGGAGGAGATGAAAGCATGTGGACAGACCTGGAGCAGGTTGAAAAAGTTGTCAGAAAACCGAAGTCAATGGAGGTGCGCAGCTGAAGCCCTATGTTCCTCTAGGAACTAAAGGATACAATAATAATAATAATAATAATAATAATAATAATTGCCATGTGAGCAGCTGACGAGAAGGCAACGAAATAGAAGATGGTACCATTTTATTCTGCTAAAACTGTAGTTCTTGCTTTGTTCAAACTTAATGATCTCTTCCAATTTTTTTTCATGTGTATAGACAATCACTTAAAGGCAAATAAGTCCATCATGAGATTATTATGGAGTTGATTTTTTCACTACTATTTTGTTTTCGGTAGTTTACTTCTCTCTTGACTTACACCTAGTCTATGCAGCAATCTGTCTACGGACGGTTGTATTTCGTCTCTAATTATATATATATATATATGACGCTGTTACTTAAAAACTTGAGGAACTTGAGGTGTACAGTGATGATATCGTCATATACAGTCAAATCGAAAGTGACCATTGGGAACATGTAGAAGCGGTTTTAAGGCTCATTGAGGAGTTTGGATTGCGTGTTAACGAAATAAGATCTCAGATAGCCAAAAGCAGTGTTACACTTTTTAGTCATAAAGTAACATACAGTGAGGTCAAACCGCTGTCTTAGCAAATCTTACTGATGAAGACCAATGCGCCCCACAAATTTCAACGGAAAGCAATGATTCTATGAATCAAGATTTGACATGAGTTATCATTCACAGATAGGCGAATGAATTCCGTCCCAGTGGCTGAATGGTCGATGAGCTCACCTCATATCCTGAATGTCCTGCGTTTGACCCCTGGAAGGTGAGAGCGTAGGTCCGTATTGATGAAGATTCCCAAAATATGTTGAAACAACTTTGCAGTAATTCATAGGTTTTAGTGGTCTTGTAAATGAGTTGGGTTTGTGGTCTAGTTTGAAATCAAACAAATACCTGCAAACTGATCAATTTAGGCTTTAAAGTCAACTGCATTTAGAGTCAATTGACTTCCTCATTGTCATTAGTGGAAATTAGTACGAGTCAGAAATTTCTTTGTGCGCGCACCATACTTTCTAATTTAGTGTAGATCGTTCCGCTTGAAATGAAGTCACTTTGTGTCTCTTTTTCAACACTAGGAGTCATTCACAAATGGTCTTATACTTTGTAAGGCAATGCTGAAGAAAACCAATAACATATTATTTCACCAATCCTACATCTGATTTTCATGTCTGAATTTGCAGAATGTGGTTTGGAAATCTCGCATGCTAAAAAATACAGTTATTAAGATTATTACGATCATTGGTGTCGTTGTATATTTCCTCCGCTATCTGCATTTTAAAGTAAACATTTTTTTAGGGGAAGGAAAAATTTACTGGCTAATTTTAGCTTTTCACATTTTCTCTACGTATGTTCATAGGTACATTCGAGAATGTTAGCCTGGCATATATACAGAGAGAGAGAGAGAGAAGGAATTGTAATTATTCTGAGATACATTACTGCACAGATTAAAGTTAGAATTAAATTCAAAGAAGAATCTAAGAAGATATTCGACCTCATTAAATAGCTTTTATATCATCAGCAAACGACGCTACAACTACCTGTACCGGCCAAACTATTCTCAGTATACATGGATCTTCCGTGTTGTGCTAATTCTGTCCTTAGTATAGTGTTACTTTTACCTATTTTCGTGTCTCCCATGTTTTGCCGCAATAATACTTCGTTTCCTTTCGTTGACGTCAAATCTATCTCTTCGCTATTTTATATTATTTTGCCAATGAACGTTTACATACTACTAATAAATCTTGTCGAAGATTTATTTAAAAATACATTTATAGCACTTTATGATTTTTTTAATGATTTTATATTTCCCGTTGATCGATTACATCGGGCTGGATGGCTAAGCCTCTCTTGACATTTCGGCTCCTGTTACACAAGCTTCGACGATTTTTGAAGATCAAGTTCATGTTATTAGTTGATGACGATTAGAGATGGAATTCAGAAAGAACGTTTCATGCTGTTTGGGACTTATCAGCCGGACGTACTTTCGATATCCAGTAAGTGATGGCATTCCCATTGATGGTTTTGAACTTCGGATTAGCCATTTTTTTTTACGATTTATTTTCACGCCAGTTTTTTGTATCTGTCACACAGACTCTTATGAAATGTATATATATGACCAGATAGATTGAAATATGTCCCACAGTTTGGCTAAATCATGTCTGAAACAGCCTTGCAGTGTTTAAATCAACTTGGTCTGACTCGCAAGCATTACTGGTTGATTTGAGTGGTATCCAGCTACTAATATCAATCAATAAAATCAGCAGTAAATAGAATCATGCATTTATGCTTGCTTTCTTGATTGCTATTTACGGTGGAATCCAGCAGATCACACACGCATTGTGAAATTTCACTTTGAACTGGGTGTGAGTAATTTGTAAATTGTCAATTTGATTCTATTTATTGTTTTGTTAAATGGCAGTTAAAGTTAAGATTGACATTTCTAGTATCAGGTGAATTATGAAAACAAAATATCATAAAAACGATAAACACTTATGAAACATGTATGAACTACATCTTTCTACGTTTTTCATTCCTTTGCGTTCCCAGTGGAACAAAGGACTTCAGATTTCTAGCCTTGAAGATACAGTAGCTGTGATGTTGTTCATACTGCGTGGGGTTGCTAGACTTACGTCAAACCTCCTCTTATTTTCGGGCTTACTGTTGGCTAGTAAACTAAACGACGTGTAGGAATGCTTCAATCTGGAAGTGAACCTGGATCACCTGCGTTGCTGGTGACAGTTCTACAAATGAACCACCAATGGATACATTTTTATTCATGTCATTAGTTTTTTGACTTACAAGACTGGCTAGAAAAACAGCATAGAACTTTTCACTAAAGTATTGAAGCAGTTAAAGTTGTCTTACTGTGGAAAAATATACTGATCAATGTAGAATAGTGTATAAAAGTGTGCCATTTCGAATCGAAGCACCCGCTTTGCTCCAATACTGAAAAGAAAAAGAAGTTCCACAGGGGAAATGGGAAACTAAACAAATTGTAGTACAGGTGTTTAGAGATTTGTAAGTTGATAAGTTGTAATTGGATTTGAGTCAAATCACTAACAGTTGTCTAAGTATTTTAAATATCGTAGCTAGACAATGAATAGTTTCAATTCCATCTCACTGCCTGACTAACTTTAATCACTTTGATGTGAAATCCTGACTTTGCTAATACTGTTACAGTGACCCAAGTCAGCAACCATGTACAACATCTCTGTTTAGAAGCTAGTGATGCTCATAAGGTAGGCATAGTTTCAATCAGTGTTTCACTATTTCGAACTGAAGTACTAAGGCACTGAGTAAAGGATGAACTGAGATAACTATTTACAGTTGAGAAGGTTATTAATTGTTTTGTAAAGTAAAGATCCGTTTTGATTTCTATGACACAAAAGCCTTTGATGATAAAAAGTAATACTGGCAAAGTGAGTATTCCTAGAAAAGGCAATGTTAAATGGTTATAGACTATGGACTGAAATCTAATTATGTTTTGACAAGCAACTCGCCTCTCTTAGAGTAAAACTATCCTGCATGACTGGTCTGCATTGATGTCTATTTTAAGGATAAAAGAGTGAGTTGGTTGAGCTTGTTGATCATTTTATTTATTTTTGAGGCTGCATTAGTCCTAGCTGATAGTTAGCTTGGATCACATAGAATGGTGCATACTACGTGGTTGGGGTTTTGGAGATACCAAGAATCATGACTGAGGGCTATGAGTAACATGACTCGAAATCATTCTCACTGGTGCAGATGTATTCACTCCTGGTGATTTACCATGTTTGTCAAAATTCTGCCGCATTTCCGTTTATTGTTGCATTACTGAGTTCCTTCTCTCTAGCTGCATTTGTGCTTTTTATTAAGAATGGCTACTTGAATGGATACTATTTTGTAAAACGTAATACGTTGAAAATTCAGTCCGGTTCGAAGAAAACTAAAACAAACATTTTGCATAGCAAGTCGGTAAGTTTATTGAAGGGAAATGTAAGAATATGCTGATGGTTATCGAAACAAAACATCTTGTCGATTCATAATGTTGCGTGGAGTATTTCAGAAAGTTATAGGTTGTCTAGCTCGAATTCTTGAAATCTTAAGAGATAAAATCGTTCTTTATCACCTTGACACGCTAATCTGTTTGGGAGTTCTCACTGTTCTTTTTAAATATATGTATAAAAGTTCCCATATAATTATTACGTTTGATTTTAACAAGCTTGTAGAAATCTAGAAGGAACAAGTTAAGATTAAAAAAAATAACGCTTTGAAGTAACCAGACAAGGGAGTTTAGAGTTTACAGATTATAACCATATGAATGACAGGTGTCGTATGAATTACTGGTTTCTAACATTTCTGTTGCTCCGGCAATCACAGTTTGCAATATTTCGAATGATGCAGGCCAACAGTAGCAGATCGTATGAATGAGTGTCATACTTGACTTCCCTTAAATTTATTCCAATTTCAATTTCTGTGTTAGTATATTCAGCAGGCAATAAGATTACACATTTGATTGGAACAGTTTTGAAATAGTTAGTTTCAAGTGTTTACATGTGGGGTTTTGTTTAGTTTAGTGTTGGATCATGGACTGATACCAGTTAGAGATCATTAAAAACTACCAGGGTGTACTAGAAACCCATTGCATCCTATTTTGGGATTCTTCAGTACCACTTACGGACGACGCTGTCAGAAATCGAACCCAGGACTTTCGGGCTACAAGGTGATCCATCTAACCATTCGGTCACTGTGACACAGTTGAATACCCAGCCCATAAATCCCACCTTTGGTCAAATAGGGGTTTATAGCGCCGTCACCAGCCAATGTTATTGGTGAGTGTTACTCTTAACACTCATCATGGTAGTTCTCATTAAATAGGATTCGCACTAAAATTTCATCGTGTAGTCAGTTGCTAGAGAGCATTTAACGGATTTTCAAGCACATGCTTGTGGAGATTCAATTAGTTTTAAGTTAGTTCGCGGATTAACATCAGCTATTTATTTAGTTTGCACACTTCACAACTTGAAGGTCCCGGCTTTAATCCTCGGTAGTGTTGTTACAGCCTACCGCTGAACAGTCGAAAACTAGAACGAAACAGATGTCCAGTACACCGTGGTGGTTTCCGATGGTTTTCTGAGTGGTATAAGTCCATGATCTAAATTTAAATTAAATATCACCTATGGGAGTCAGTGCCCATTGATGACGTTAGTAGCATACCGGTAATCATCAGGTTATCAGATTTCGACCTATTGAACGAATGGCCACATGTTTATCTGATGACCTGAATGTTCTAGGTGAGATCCTTGGTGTGCACTATTGAAAAGTCCTAAACCACGACGAAACGTTTCTCTAGTGATCTTCGGCTAGTGAATAACTTTGTACAAATGCAAAATCTGATTAACATTGACATATCTTTTATTATTGATGAAATAATCATTCACTTAAAGTAAACCTGAGACGTGATCATCAGCCGAACCTTTCAGTATCTTCACTGGAGCCCGTTGTAATATGAATTCAGTTCTTATTTATCTTTACCAAATTCATATTAGAAATAAATAAAATACCCTTACAAGTATACCAATGAACTAATATAACTAAAAATAGAACGAATTTATTTTGCTAACCTTCTGAAATGTTTCCATTACAATATCTTCAAATTGATTCAGTAAATTTAAACTATTTTTAAAATTAATCCGTTCATCAGTTAACTGATCTTGTCTACCAGTACACTGTACATATAGTTGATAATATTTCGATAAATCCAATGCTTTATGCTGCAGAAAATATGTGACCTTTAAACTATCACCTTCACATAAATACTGATTAATTGATTTCAGTACATTTCCTAAACGTTTTATCCGATTTATAAGGTTATGTGAACGTTCAATAGCATATTGTAACAAATAACAATAAGCAGCGGAATTCACCTGGAATGAAGCCTGCTCTAGCTCGCTGATAACTTTTGGTATTGATAAGAAAGAATGGTATAGGTATATGACTTCATGACTTTTTCTTAACATATTTTTAATCTTTGGGTGTGGAGCAGAGTTAAGTAATCTGTAGGTTTCGTGTGGATTTTCAAACGATATTAAATTACTTAACAATTGGTTGATCCAATGCATTTTGACATTGATATGTGAATAACATAGTGAAGTTTCACAATGTTTATTGCCATTAAACGCTTGAATTTGTCTAAATTGTGTTTGAATTTCATCATGTGTGGAATTTAAAATATTCTGTATATCAGCATGTGTTAGAATAGGGTATAAACCTTGGGAATATTTGAACTGACGAAATTTTAATAGATTTTGAAAATAAAAATTTGATACAGAATTAATATTTTGTTTTATATCAGAAGGAATAAAATTTATCCAGTAGGCATCTTCTGTATTCAGTATTTTTATAGTTTCTTTACGATTTTCTACATCTAATGCCTGATTCAATTTCACTACATAGGCTAAAACTTCGACAGCTGCAATCAGCTCATCCATTGTTAAGCATGAGCCTTTGTCTAATCGAGCTGCACACAGTTCCGTATGGTATAATGCTGAATAACGATAAACTTCCATTGCGACATCCCATATATCATTTAAACTTATCTTGATCATTAATCTTAGCGGTGATCCAATTTGAACTAGACTTTTCAATGTTTCACTAGGATCAGATTGTTCTAAACTTGCGTTAATATGTTGTAAAATTATTTGTTGAATATCCTGTATCCAATTGTCATCATTGCCTAAAGTAATTAACAGTTTAATAAAATGTATTAATTCATTTAAAACCGTATCACTTTTATCTACTTGAGCAGTGTTTAGTAGATATTCTAAATAATTTAAATGATGTTTTATAGAAATAAAATAATAATCTTGGTTGTTACTATTGATGTCATTTACTAAAAATGGTATTTTCCGTAGAGCATAAATAATTTGGTCATATTTATCTTCTTTTATCAGCTGTATTAAATTGTTCAATTCCTTAGTAATAACTTCTTTCATATCTTACTGAAACATTGAACATATTGGACATTTCATTTCATTTTAATTAAATGGAAAAGAGAAAGTAGTATAGATTAGTGGAGAGATTTATTATTTTTATTTGGTAAATACAGAAGTTGAGTACTTTTCATAGCATGGAAATAAAACGAAAAGAGGCTTTTGAAGAATCTCTCAGTCATACTGTAATAGCTTTATAGGCTAATTCATGAAAAGAAAATTTAATTTGCTTCATTTATTGATTTGTTATAATTCACGTGGCACTTGGGAATCAGTCAGATTGACAATTTGTAAATTTTCAAGTATTGGTTTTGTAGGGATTTTGTTTGATTGCATGGAGGATTTCATCATGAGCTGACATCAGTCAGAGAACCACTGGAAAACCTGGGAGTGCTGGACAGCTGTTTCGTCCTAGTTTGAGCCACTGGGACCCGATCCAATGGTCCTTGAATTCTAACATCTTCCAATGGTCTACGAGCTCGCCTTGTAACCAGAAGGTCCTGGGTTCAAACCCCGGTGGGTGCGTACTGCTGAAGAGTCCCAAACTAGGACGAAACAGCTGTCCAGCACTCCCAGGTTTTCCAGTGGTTCTCTAACTGATGTCAGCTCATGATGAAATCCTCCATGCAATTTTTAAATTGGTTAGCACTTTTCAGTTTACACAGTTCGAGTGGTGAGGTTTCACTGGAGTTTTTCTTGGAAACCAAGTTATTCCATTCACCATACGTGATCTGCTTTATACAAGAAGTGGTAAGCAAGAAAGCAAACAAATTTGCATAAAAAGAATACCACTGATTGATTTTTTGAATTATTATATTGACTACTTACGAATATTTCAGTAGTATAATGTAATATTTTGTATAATGTATAATTTTGATGCTTAAGTGACGGGATGTCTCAGACAAACTGATAGTGTGACAATGGAGTCACCATAATGAGAAAACCTACCTGACATTTTCATTCATAATTGCGGAATGCACCTTTAAGGGATGTAAATTGTAAGGTGATATTCTATCGCTGCTGTATGATATGATAGCTTATGTTGAGAAATGAGAATAGAGCAAGGAACATCCCTGACAAATTTAATGATCTGCATCCTGTATTAAATTTTACTATTCAGAAAGAAAGGAATGATAGTATTTCATTTCTTGGAGCCTTTACGACTGAGGAAGAGGATAGTAATAACAAACCTTCATTGAAGGGACTGCGTACTTACTATTTTAGTCTTGTACCTTTGAAATATATACACACTTTAGTAAAGTGTTTATTTCACAAAGACATGGTAATCTGCTGTAATCATTGTCCCAATATGGAACTAGTAAACCATTCAGCGCAACACTGGAAACCTTATTAACTTTAAATGTCCATCAAAATTTGTTTGTAGTGAAATATGTCACAGAGATCATCTTATTTTTGGGACTTATCATCAAGTATAAGACAATTCTTTAATAAATATATTGCTACGGTGAAGTATACATGACTGAAGAATGTCCAGTCGGACATGAACCAAAGTCTTAAGCCTATTAGAGTGCAAAGAAAGTTTCCTAAAGATCTCAATAAGTTTTTATTTAGACAGTCAGTAAAAGTCTCCTTATACTGTCCAGTCTGCAGCTTCTACCAAATACTCTCAACTAAATTGGACTGATAGAGGTGGATAAAGTTACAAGTTAAGCGGGTACCTTTCATTCTGTGAAAATTTATTTGACTGTGAATTGTAGCCATACCAAAACATTTGATACATCATTTTTATCAGGTCACTTCATAAGGCACCTTCACGAAATTTCTAAGATTCATTTTACACCAATAGTTTGGAGTAAAGTAACATCTAGAAAAGTTTATATTGGGCGAATATTTCCTATATTTAATGCATATTGCATTACAGAATTTCATCATGAGCTGACATTGGTTAGAGAACCATTGAAAAACCTGGGAGTACTAGACAGCTGTTTCGTCTAGAACTGATGAAGAGTCCTAAACTAGGACGAAACAGTTGTCCAGTACTTCCAGGTTTTCCAATGGTTCTCTAACCAATGTCAGCTCATGATGAAATCCTGTAACCAATCAACCAAATCCCTACAAACCAATACTTGCATATTGCATTGTTTACCTGGAACGAATTATTTATATAGGCTAAGGACAAATAAAAAGGTAAAAGTTTACACTGTGAATATTCGCACGTAGAGACTTAGTATACTTTGATGTGATTTCTTTATAAATTACTCAATGACCATTGATTCATTGGAATCAGTGCCGCTTTTATTTATTTGTTAGGCTAGATGAACTTCGGAAATAGGTAAATAGGGAGGATTTTCTAAATTATATGCTCAAAAGAAAAGTAATTTTTACAAATACGATCATTATATATTAGTATTTGCCCCTCAGTTTTCCAGTAAAACATAGGTATTCAGTAGCACATATGCATTGCATTCTGTTAACTGCTGTCCGTTTTTGGTAGGTTTCCCGACTGAGCACAAGCTTTTACTTACATTTTAAAAGGTATCCCCAGACACCCAACTGATCACTTCCCATTCGGGTTCCACTCCAGGGCCTCAAATGTGATGCAACTTCCATTTCCTTCGGCACATGTCTTAGATAATAAATTGTTGGCCGGTTCACTACCCTGTCAGAGTTCCTTGCTAATTATCTTTTCTGACCGGTCGTCATATCTTCATTGTAGAGGGAAGTAGAGAGGTGTTGATGAAAGTCTCCAGCCTACAGCACAGGCTCTCAAGGACTCGCCGAGTGTTCGCGATCGTATATAATCAGCATTGACTTAAAATTAGCTTAAAAATTCAGATTTTCTTCCTTGTTTTAAATGCTATAGATCTCCTCACTGATTTCGGAGTAGGAATTTTCTGATCCGACCTTGACCTTTATTTTACATAATGAATTTTCGTAAGCATCTTAAATTTACTGATATTTTTATTTTGAATTTCCTACTAACTTACTGTATGCTGACGGGTTGACTTCAAGTCTATACCGAGAGCTTTGATCCAATACAATCAGTCTATGGGAAGTTCAAAAAATAATTTCACTGAATAACCACTGATTCTCACTGCACAAGAGATGGCTCTCATTACCTAGTGCCTTAGTGGATAACGTATGGCGCTTGAAGCTTTAGATGCTGGATTCAGGTCCCAGTGCAAATACCAATATTTACTGCAGATGAATGTACATCCAACAGACAGTTCAGAATAGGACGGAATGCACACCGTGAATTCCTCTGTCAGGGGTCATCAAATCACTCGGTGTTTCTATTTATTAACAAGGTTTAAAACAATTAGTCCCTTTAATAAATTTGGACAACATTATTAGAAGGCAGAGTTTATCTGAATAAACTTGATTTATTTTCGTAATACATTCGGGACAATACGGTCAGTTTACATAATATCAAAATAGGCATTTTAAAATGAATAAAGTGATGAGATATAAAAATAAGATGGGTAAAAATTAACACTACTCTTGGTAATACAATCAAGCAAGGATTGCCAAGATAGGTTAAGAATAATAAAAAATTCAAGCATTGGACCCGATCGGGTCCCAGTGGCTTAATGGTCTACGAGCTTGCCTTGTAACCGGAAGGTCCTGGGTTCGTACTGATGAAGAGTCCCAAACTAGGACGAAACAGCTGACCAGTGCTCGCAGGTTTTCCAATGGTTCCCTAACTCATGTCAGCTCATGATGAAATCCTGTAACTAATAATAAATTGTTTTTGTATACACAGGGAAGGGCTTAATTTCATGTATAACCATCACCCCTAGTATATTTCATTATGTGCATCGGTGGCACAGTGGTCAGGACTCTCGCTGACTATGCGGATGGTCCGAGGTTTGATCCCCTGCCGACGCACACCTGATGTCTTTGATCGGCCTGCAAAATTTGGACTACCGATATCCATGCTAAAAATTCCATATTTGTACCAAAAATACAGTGTGCAATCAAGCTGTAATTAAAAAGATAAAAATAAAATGTGCACCTGACCATTATGTAGATGACGTTGAAAGCTGTTTTAATATTAATCTTGTGATTCATATCAATGAAGTGCTTTTCTGCAGCCGAAGTTGGTAGTCTGTCGCCTGCATTTATCATTTCCTCACAGTTCAGTCGTTTTTCAAGCCATTTATGTATGTGTTATCCCACCTTCATATGCAGAGCGCGGATACTCCTACCTATGTACATGTAACTGCACAACACACACAAATGTAAATTGGTATAAAATCTAGGATGTGACATAACCACTTGTGAAATGTTGGGACTTTTGGTATGGCAAGTTTCTGGCTTTTTTGACACTTATAAGCCCGTCGTAGGGGTGGGTTTGGATTATATTTCTTGTTACTGCGATTTCACAGAATTTTACATTTTCGACCTTCTTGTAAGGTCCTAATTCCTTTGGAATCAACATCCTGCTTCTGAGAGTATATTCGATTTTTCACGGAATAAGTAGTTTCCCTAAAAATTTTAACACTTCGATAGTTTAACTAGTATGAATATTCTTTATATACACATTTTATTTATTGTTCCTTTGGATAAATTCTTGTCAGTTTCATAAAAGTGTACTTCAGCATTTTACCGGCTGAGCTATGAGAGACCCAACTGTCAGTCTGAAACTACACCAGATATTTTCACCACCAATTAACAAATTGATTCCCATTTATTAAGTATGATTACTATTGACAGTCTACCAATCCGAGGCTAATAATAAAGACAGTTTCACTGTGAGACGTGTGTTCGTATTATCAGTGAAGCGATTCTGATATTACTCCGGTGATAAACATCTGAAAAAAAGTAAAATTTCTAAATAAATTTGTGCTATTGTTCTTACCATGATTATGATTCATGCGTGCTAATCCTTTAGTTAGGAGTTTACTGCCGTGTGTCTCGATTCTCTTCACAAGCATTCAACATACACTGAAATGCAGAGTTAGCCGGCAGTACCCCTATACAAACCATAAACATACGCTTTTTAATCTAATTTGCATACTTATATTATATGCTTAAACAGGCCGATTTTATATGTACTTCGCAAACATTTGTCAATTTACTGTTGAACATTACCTTGACACAATTTTTTGAAAATTTGACTACTGCTATAATACACGATCGTGCTCTTCGCAAGTGCCTTTTGGTTTTACGTTGTGGGCGTCGAGTAGCCACAACGTCTTTGCAGATTGATAAACGTGAAGAAGTACTAGGAAGTACGTGTACTCTGATTTAGTCAAATAAAGTACGCAACAAATTGGTGAGCCCCACGTGATCTTATCCAATATCCAATATCCTGATTACGAGCTAGTATAAACCAGTGATTTCTTTGAGCTCGCTTCTTGATTGTGAGGTAGAGGTTCCAGATCTTCGGTGAGCTTCTGCGTAGTAAGTCCCGACACTCGACTGCTTTAGCTCTGGTAGACTCCAGGAGGAGTGGTGCGGGGATTGGTCGAGATGTGGTTTGTAGTATGCAGTATGTTAGGACTGTATTGCTGCCGTGAATGGAGTTTGACCTAACTCCCCTTGGTCATTCGGTGTAGTCATAAAAGCAGAATAGTAATAATAATAATAATAATAGGTTGTAGTGTAGATAATATAGGTTGAGATAAGTGGAATAATAAAGGTGACCTAAGGAAAAGATAGAGTGAGAGAAGGCAGAATAGGTCGTGGGGATTTAGTTTGTACGCTTATTCATTGACAGTGTGGTTTCAAATTTTATGAGGATAAGCCATTGAGACACAAACCTTGCATTTCTGCATGATTGTCTAGCTTCCGCTTAAAAATCTCCAGAGATGGCGCTGTAGTCACGGCCGCCGGTAAAGCGTTCCAGAGACGGCAAACACGAAGCGAAAAGAAATGTGATCGCACTCGAGTCTTTGGTCTCTGGTGTGCTATCCTTAGCGGGTTACCTCGTGGAAGCCTATAATCGCTTAATGGCAGGATGCTTTTATTTGGGTGGGCCTGGTCATTTAGGATCTTGTAGACGGTGATGAGGTCTCCCCTGTGCCTACGGTAACTAAGTGTGAAAAGACCTAATTTCTTTAGTCTTTCCTCATATGATTTGTTGCGGAGGCCGATCACCCATTTTGTCGCTCGTCTCTGGACACTTTCTAGAATGTTAGCATCCCTTTTGAGTAGCGGAGGTGCAATGATATTATGCACCTCAAGGTGTGGCCTCACATATGCCTTGTATAGCCTTAAGAACAGTTCGGGAGTGAGAGCTCCCAGCTGCCTGTGCATAAAGTGTAATGTTGCGTAGGCTTTGGCGACGTCCCTCGAGTAATTTCCACTGGTGTCTAGCTTTTCTGTTAGAATAAGACCTAGATCACGCTCTGATGGAACACAACTCAAGTTCTGGCCACCAAGGGTGTAATTTACACTCTGTGACCTGCCGGAATGAAGCTGCACTACTTTGCACTTCTTTAGATTGAAAGGCATTCCGTTAGCCAAAGCCCAATTTCCCAGAGTTTGCAGGTCAGCCTGCAATCTATCTGAGTCTTCCGATGAGTTTATTGCTCTCCAAATCTTTACGTCGTCAGCGTAAAGAAGCGCAGAGCAGTTTAGTTGGGGGGCAGGTCATTGATAAAAATCAAAAACATCAACGGCCCTAGGATAGAACCCTGAGGAACCCCTGATGCCGAGGTGTGCCAGGATGATCGGATGCGGTTGACTTTGGTGCAGAATTCTCTCTCGCCTAAGTAATCTTTCAGCCATGCGAGAAGTGCTCCAGAAACTCCCGCCTTGCCTATTTTGTGAAGGAGCAGACCATGGTGAACTGTGTCGAATGCTTTCGCAAAGTCGAGAAAGATCACGTGGGCTGGTACCTTTTTGTCCCAGGATAGTGTCCAATCGTTCCAGGCTAGTAGAAGATTCGTCACGCAGGATCTTCCCCTCCTGAAACCGTGCTGTGCTTCGTGAAGAAGGTTAGTCCCATCGAAGTATTTTCTCATGTGGTCGTCAATGAGACTTTCCAATATCTTCGATACCACTGGAAGTAGAGCAACTGGTCTGTAACTGGTCACATTCTGCCGGTCACCACCCTTGAAGATAGGGGATAGGATTGCACGTTTCCATTCACATGGAAGTTTCCCTACATCAAGGGAGTGTTGGAACAGATCACTTAGGGGTTGACAGAGACTTTCTGAACACTGCTTCAGGACAGATGGTCTGATGCCATCACAACCTGGAGACTTTCCCGAAGCCAACCTTCCCAATTTTGCAAGTACCATAGCCGGGGTAATTTGAAATGTACCCAGCAGGTTTTCGTGTGTTGGTTTTGCGATGTAATCTGGATGTTCTGTAGGGGTAATATCCTCGTTACTATTTAGTTGCCTGTGAAAGGCTAGGCTGAATGTCTCTGCCATTTCAAGACTAGTAAGAGATTTCCCATCAGAACCCACTAGATTGCATGCTCCCTGGTTGGTCGGTTTTCTTTCGGCCATAAACCTGTATAGGCTTTTGGGGTTCACGAGAAGCTTATTGGCGAGGTCTCCCTGAAATGTCCTTCTATCGCTCCGGACTCGTATGTTACATCGATTCCTGAGTTCAAGGTACACTTCATATTCGGGTTGACTCTTCGATCGTCGCCACGCGAACCAGGCTTTTCGCTTTGCCTGCAGAAGGCGTTGTGTCCCCCTTTTCAGCCATGATCGTTGCTTCCTAGCTTTTGGTGAGACTAAAGGAACAGTGTCTGAGACCGCCTGGTGAATGATTTCCTTTACCACTCTCCAGTGTTCTTCTACTGTTAGCTCTGTCCATTTTTTAGGCCAGTTTGCTTCAGACAGAAGTCTTCGCATTTTGGTGTAGTTGGCTTTGTTATAACACAGATAGGGCTGTGTATTGTCCCACTGTAAGCGCTCGCGGAGGACTATGTCGAATACTATGACCGCGTGGTCACTACTACCTATGGGAGTCGTGATCTGAACGTTTTCCACTAGTAGCTGGTCACTAGTGAGCACGTAATCCAGTCTAGAAGACTTCCCATCAGGGCCCCATCTAGTATCCATCTTGACATTTTCAGTGAATCCAGCCTTCCTGATGGTATGCAGCAGATTTCGATCAAATCTATCATGGGCTTTTCCCGACACCAAGTTAAGAGATGGGGCATTGAAGTCACCAGCTATGACAATTTGATCATAACCCATGTCTTGAGTTGCTGAGATTGTATTTAGCAGTACCTGGTTGTGGTCTGCTCCACATGAAGGTGATCGATAAATGCTGCCCACTAGATATTTGCAGTACCCAACGGTGAAGTGGCACCATATGGAGTCAGGGAGCTCTGTGAGGGGAGGGTCCATCGCGTGAACACATCTGAGCTGTTTGTCGACGTATATGGCGACTCCACCTCCTTCTTTCAGGTCCCTATCTCGCCTGACTAGGACCATATCATTTATACTGACTTCGCTGTCTGCCACCGTAGGGGTTAGCCAGGTTTCCGTCAGTATTATGATTTTGGAGTTTAGTTGTGATTGTAGGTGTCTAAGTTCAGCTATTTTGCCTCTTAGCCCTCTCACATTACTATACAGGCAACTGGTAGTCAGTCTCACCACTTCCCCGTATTGGGGGGTAGTTGACTTGATATTGGCTATCGGTTGAGGAGTTATCCTACGAACTAGTTGGCCGATTCCCCAGGAACCGGCCTGTTGGCGTTTTTTTCTTCTAGTTCAGTTGGAGCACTCGGATGACACTGGCTATCATCGTCCGTGCTGCACCGCTGTAGTGTGACTAGGGGTTGAGGATTTTTTTTACTACGCTTTGTTCTCTCCTTTGAGTGCGAGGCCGGCTCTCGCAGCAGCGAATGTGTTTGCTGACCTTGTCCTTGGTCTCGTACCATCTATGGAGAGCGGTATTCAACTGGTCTTGGGAGCTGAACTTGACAGCTAACAGACGTGGCGAGTTAATTGACATAAGATGAGTGGGTCGAGGCAGTCTATAAATAGAGACAGCCCCTGAACTTCCCAGGGCCATCTGGGATGCTAACCATCTCCATTGTTGTACATCATGACAATGCTTTTCGCAGGCGTTCCCAGTTACCAGTTCGGGAATGCCATGCACAACCATGGAGGCAGAAGGAATGAGCTCTGGCGACTCCCTCGCCATTTGTCTTTCCTTCCACGGCCTGTCTGGCTTAACACGTATGTTACAGGCCCTCCCTATAGAAAGGACTTGAGAAGCCAGTAACACTTTTTCAACATCCTCGGTAGAGCCCAATGTTACCCTCAGTGGGGATGGTTTGCCTTCAGGTGCAGCAGTGCCCCTATACAATCTGCATAGATTTACTGGTTGGATGTCCAAACCCAGTGTGCTACTCAAGATGGACCACTGTTCCTGATCAAATAGGGCCCTATCTTTCAGCAGACTACTGCTACAGTCTGGTACATTAAAGAGGATTACACAATTTGATCTGCTAACCGTGGGCTTGGGCTCGGTCCTCGCACGTTTGTGATCACCTTTAAGACCGTTTTGGTTTGACTGGTGCGACTGGGTATTTTTATGTGTCTCAGTGCTATAGCCAGCATTACTGATAGACGGTTGGGGTCTTTTTCCAACGACGGAAACCCGTGGTTCTCCAGCCTCTGTGTCTGGAGCGGTTATGGCAAGAGTTACAAGTTTAACCGGTGAGGATTTTGGTATCCCCGGTTTACGCGCGTTTGTACTAACTTCCGGATTGGTGGGGGTCGAGCTTTTCACCTTTTTCCCCGCTACTTCTGTGCCATCTTTAGTTTTCAAAGGACTACGCGAGGCTACATCAGGACGGCAACTCGGGCATATGTACCAGAACCATTGGCATGGGTTTTTACGCATAAAGTCATAATATGCTTTTGGTACCCCACTGTCGCATCTGCAATGCACCCATCGGTTGCAAAAGTTACATTCGAAAGCAGAGTCTGCTTGTTCGACAACAGAAGCACAGACCTTGCAGTCGTCTGTCTTCTTGGGGAGCGTTCTTGTCGTCTTGCGACGTCGTGAACGTTTCTTTTTGGCCTTCCTATTTGTTTCATGGTCTACCATGGGGATGGGTGTTATGAAGTTCTCACTTAGTGCAATTTTCCCACTCGGATCTGTTAACCTAGTCGTGTTAACAGGGGTGGAGCCACATCCACTTGGCTGACTTTGCACAGCTTCACTGTAGGACTGTGGCGACATGGGTAATCTGTACGAGCTGGGAATATTAGCCCTGGTCTTCAGGACCGGTATGCGTGAGTCCATCACCTTCTCCTGTTTGCCTAGTTTGGCTGAAGCCCTGGTAACTACAGAGTATGATGTCCCATTACTTATTTTAGGTTGAGAATCTATTGTCATTTTACTCCTAAATTAATACTGGTGATTAAATAATAAGAGACTGTTATTTTGTCCAATAGACTTACAGCAAAAGACAATAGAGAGCACAGAAAAGAAGGATAAAGTATTTAAGTAAAAGCTTTAGACTTTACCTGTAACTTTCGGGTTATTCGGTTTCACAGCAATCACGTAACAGACCCACAAGTCCTGTATATTTGAAAGAGTGAGGAGGGTGTTGCTACAGAAGTAGCACCTGAAGCTTTGGCAGTAGTTCGAGACAGCGGGAAGTACCACACACAGGCTCGGTGAGGAAGAAATGGTTGAATAAAAATTCGCCGGATAGGAAGATCAGGTTTCCCCTACGCATCGTTACACTTGCCGGATTAATAAAACTCTAACTTTAGCGGATCTATATATATTAGACATTTCGAACTCATTCTTGTGCTTTCTCATCGCACAGCCTGCAGTAATTTGCGGTAAGCATCTGCATCGCATGTTTTTCTGTTTTACCATATTCTTAGTGTGCATAATTTTTGCGATTTTGCCACTCTTAAACCATTCTTTACGAATTGTAACATGTCTCTCAATACCTCTAATAACTTAGAGCTGGGATCTGTTAGTACTATTTCTCTTACTGTACCAGTTTTAAGCTCAGAGACCCCCATCTTTGGTTTGCACGACTGGAGCATTATTTGTTGCGTGCGTTATTTGACCAAACTGCCGTACACAGATATTCTAGTATTTCTTCGTTCTTATTAATGTGCGCAGACGTTGTAGCTACTCGACGCCCACAACGTAAATCAAAAGGCACTTACGAAGAGTACGAATATGTATTAGGGTGAGGATATACGTGGGTTCGTGTTATATTTTCCGCGGCTCAGATTGTTTCGTCTTTCATTGGCTAGAATGGTGGCGGTCAATTGCAGTTTGAATTGTCCTTGGGTGCGTGCTTTCGGGTGCTGTCTTTGTGTGGTTGTGTTTGCGTCGTTTGCCAGCATATGTGATTGCTATAAACGTGAATTAGACTATTGTAACGCTTTGTTTTTCTTTGTTTGTGCATGTAGTAGGCTTTACTTGTCGCACAATTCGTTGTTTGGTCTGTCGGTTGCTTGCGATGTCAACGAACCGGTGGGTTCTTGTGTTTTTCTGTAATTTAGGTTATACGTGCGGTATTTTCTTGATGGTTATCGATCATCCCTGCATTTCAATGTTGTTTTTTACGATTTATCTTGGAATAGTTGTGACATAGATGGATCCTTATTGATAATTTTATTTTAGTCCGTTGCAGTTAGTCAATTCGAGTGACAGGAGCACAGATTTACGTGGAATTTTTGCTGAATACATACTTGGAAGGCGTTTCTTCAGCTGGGATGAATTTGAGAAGTCATTAGCAGAATTTCAAAAAGTGAGGAAGTCATTTAATGCTAACAATGTAGTTATCCTGCACTCACTATGTTCATAATTGCAGCAAAACGATACCGGATGACAGGTTTAAGTACGCTTATGTTGGTTTTAAATGCACTTTTGGAGTGAATCGTACAAGACCTGGATTGAAATTGAAAAACAAGTCGTAAGAAGAAGTGTAATATGATTTCATGAATATTTCAGGTCTAAATGTTGCAATTGCTCGTCTTCATTTCGCGTGGTTTTGCATTATAGTGAATACATAATTGCTTCCCACAATATGGTGCATAACCATCCATGCAGCAGGGTGTACATGCAGAATGACCCATGGTATAGACGACTAACAGTTGAAGAGAAAGAAAATATTGAACCACTTCTTCAGCAATCCCACTCATCCGATGAAATAATAATGCATGTTAAGGAGAAGTACAACAAGGATATAACTCGCATCGATGTTAAAAATATGAAAGCCGCAGTGAATAAAGGTAACGTTGACGTACTTGTTACATACTTAAGGTATTTCGAGTCGTCGTGACATTTTTGAATTCCTAAAATCCCGTGGGAAGTTAAGCCGCAGTAGTCAAATTCGAAATTGTGTCAAGGTAATGTTCAACAGTAAATTGTCAAATATTTGCGAAGTACATATAAAGTCGGCCTGTATACACAGATAATACAAGCATGCAAATTAGATTAAAAAGCATGTCAGCTACGTCTCGTAAACCGTCAATGCCCAGCTCTTGCTACGCTGGGACTCACGCTGTTCCTTGAATTTTCTCAGAAACCCTTAGTAATAACGGACGCAAAACCAAAACACCGATTGGCTACTCGAGGATTCTTTATTGTAACACCAATATATAGGCAGCGACCGATGAAACAATGACTGGTGTATTGATGCCTCGGCGAAAATTGGGGAAGTTGGTTTTGAGCAAACAACCATGAATTGATCGTTCAATCTTCAACTGCATTGACACTCCCCGGCAAAAATGGGATCCAACACCTTTTTTCCATCACGACCAATGCACGTTGACTTGGATGCCATTGCGAGAACCTGGGTCACACGGACAGAGCTGAAATGGAAAACAAACAGAAAAGCCAACACACCACAAGCATACCCACAGCACAATCTCACACATCGATGACGACCTGCGCCTTCCAGTTAAAGGCATCCTCTTGCAACACAATCAACACTTGCTAGAATGACTCTTGCAGAATACAACGTGACTATGGCAGTACCTCACGATACTCTACGCTCATCCTCTTATCTACTCACTACCAATTACCACTGCAATCGTTTGTCACTCATTCTGCCTCAGTTCTAGTAACGGTGACGTATGCGAGCCTCAGTCGTTTACATTGTCGCTCCCCGGCGTATACCACCCATCTGCTGTCTGTACCATCAATCAATTCATTCACGAACGTAGAAGACTGGAAACAACTTCAGAAGTAATCACGCCGAAAATTTTAATAAAATTACGCAATAACAACAAGGTACGAAAACAACGAGTAAACACAATGAATCCAAAAACACCAAGCACATTGGACTGCTCATTGATGCGCTACCCTTTGAAGAATTTTAGGACTTACAGCAGTACGCCTACAACCCTTCTCCGGTTGACGCCATAGGTTGGAAAATCGTTGCAGAGTTCATTTGCTGACTTCCTTCTATCAGCTATATCCTCAAATCTGAACAGTAACACGCTCATGTCATTGTATCTTAGAATATAGATGACGAACAAACACACGACATATCTCATCAACCAAGTGCAGAAACAGAGTAATTTACACCAAAGATAATAGCATTCAAATAGTACTTGAAACTAGAAATGCCTGTATTCGTGCAAGTCAATTTAACAATTACTCTCCCGTTTACACTTGGCCTATCTTCACTAAACTGACCAATATCTTTCGTTTTTTCAAATGCACCAATACTATCATAGTCATTGCACAAGATACCTGAGTTGATGGGCGTCTGTTTCATTGCGGATGACAACACAAACGATGACTGAGTGACACAAGGTGATGAACTTAGCAGTGGATCAGAAGCTGTTCTTTTTCGGCTTTCAGATAGTTGTAAAACTGCAAGATTACTACCACTGCTGTCTTTCACTACTAGTTCGGGTTTAGCACTAGCATCTGATGATAGGTGGGCTACACGCTGATCAATTACACTGACTGCCTCATAAGTATGCACACCTTCTGGAACTACATCTGCGTTCCATTCTACTTCACGTTGTAGTTGTAAAGAACCTTTATTTAACTTAGAAGTAGTAGGCATTCTCCCCATTTCGTCATGATCAACCAAAGACAAATCTGCACTATCATGATCATTATCACAAATATTTAATTTACCATCATCTATCTGGTCGACTACGTCATTTTCAAACTCTTTAATAACAGCAGCAGTTGATTTGGATTCTTCCTCACAAATCCCTAAACATTTTATATCTTCACTCTGACTAGTAATACCTTGTAAACTTGTGGAGTCAGAACTGAACTCTGAAGCAGTAACTCTATTCTGTGACATTCTATTCAACAATGGCTTACCAGTTGCAACTACAGACTTCTTCACCGCACCGTTATCGTCACAAAATTCGGAGTCAGGCCTGGAGTTTACATTTAGCTTATCACTGAACTTGCTCACTGGTTCACAGTTCACCTTTGTATGCACCTCTTGCAAACGTGTAAAACACAACCGTGTTTGTCTTGCATCTCGCAACTTATCTGTTGGTGAGGTACTACGAAACCTGTTACACTCACTAGGTCTATATGCATTACTAGACATCATGGAGCCTTCTCGATATCCACCCTCTGAGGCCTACTCGTCATCAATGATTGCATTTTGCTCTCAGACTGCTCTATTCTAGGGGTGAGATGTAATAGACTGGCGAACTTGCTCATAGATTGATTGACGCTATCTTTTGCCAGTTTCAGGATATCATCGAACCTTGGCTCGATACTCTCATCCTCCATACGGGAGCCTATCTTCACCCACTTCCTTTGCAGTCGAGTAGGTAGGCGTCTTGCTATTACTTCTAGTATAAAACTCGAGTTGAGGTCACTCATGCAATTCATCGAAATCAATGCATTCTTGTAAATCAGCAAATTATCTAAAAACTCAGTGAGTGCCTGGGAGTCGTCCTGTAATTGGCCACCATTACCCTTAACAGCCCCGAATAATTTCCCTACAATCATCGAAGGTCTTCCAAACCTTTGACGTAATATGCTCATAGCCTTGTAGTAGCCCTCGTTTGGCTTCATAAACTTACAGCACTGTATAGCTCTTGCAGCAGCTCCAGTGCAATACCTCATCAAATACATTAACTTCATTTCATCAGTTAATAAAAAACCACTCAGCATGATCTCAAACTCCTTTACAAATTGTAAATAATCAGCCGGGTTTCCATCAAAACACCGTGGTTCAAATTTACGGAGTTTGATGTTCCTATTATCCCTGAACGGCGAAACAGTAACATCAACCATGTCATGTTTAACATCAGACACATCGTTACAATTAACAGACAAGTCAACATGACTTACTTTCCTGTTTGCATCCAAGACACTCTGTCCCTTCTTTGACCCAGGCATTGTTGAACTTGACCCAATTCCAAAAATGTTCTAGATATTGCTTGTTCAAAGAGGACTTGACCGGCACCAGGAAAGATGAATGGTGACTAACCAAACTGTCACCAACTGTCTGAATCCGCCAGATCTGTTTCTATCGTCAGAAACTGTCAGCCACGTCTCGTAAACCGTCAATGCCCAGCTCTTGCTACGCTCGGACCCACGTTGTTCCTTGAAGTTTTTCAGAAACGCTTAGTAATAACGGACGCAAAACCAAAACACCGATTGGCTACTCGAGGATTCTTTATTGTAACACCAATATATAGCCAACTTTAAAATTAAGCTTTAATTAAGGTCTGTGAAGAAATATTACAATAATAAATCACAATATTACTTCTGACGGTTTTGTCCTGACTTCTTTCTGAACAACGACCGATGAGACGATGACTGGTTTATCGATGTCTCCGCGAAAATATAAAGAAGTTGGGTTTGAGCAAACAACCATGAATTGATCGTTCAATCTTCAATTACACTGACAACTTCCGATCTGCGACACATTAAGGGTAAAAACAATGAAGTGGCAGACGCTTTATCAGCTATGCGCAGTGAAAACATTGTATGCCCATATATCGACTGCGAACATCTCTCAAACTTACAACGAGATGATGCCGAACTAAAAAAGATCATGTTTTCTGAAATAACATCTTTGAAACTCGACGCAATTCCTTCTGGCACGACTGAAGCAATCTTTGACACCTCTACGGGTGAATCTAGACCCTTCGTTCCAGCAGCTATGAGACGGAGAATATTCAAGAAGTTACATAACTTGGAGCATCACGCTGTCAGTGCCACTATCAAGCTACCAGGAGAAAGATTTATATGGCCGAACATTACCAGCGATATTAAGAAGTGGACATTAAATCGCTTGTCCTGTCAAAGAATTTAAATCAACCGTCACACCAATGCGCCACTTGGTCGCTTCCCTAACCTCGACTCTAGATTTGACCATATGCATGTAGATATAGTTGGCCAACTGCTTCATTTCAGTGATTTCAACTACATTCTGACTTGCATCGATGGATTCATTCGTTGACCAGTAGCAGTTCCATTAATCGACGTCTCCGCTGAAACGGTAGCTAAAGCTGTAGTCGAAAACTGGATAGCCAGCTTTGGTGTCCCATCAATTATCACTGCAGACAGAGGTGCCCAGTTTGAAAGCCAACTTTTTGACCGGCTAACTGAATTACTAGGCATTAAACGAATACGAACGACAGCGTATCATCCTAGTTCCAACGGTATGGTCGAACGATTTCATCGGCAACTCAAAGCTGCGCTCGCTGCTTCTTTGTCTCAAAACGATTGGTCAACCAAACTTCCACTAGTACTACTTGGTATACGAGCTGCTATAAAGAAAGATATTGGCTGCTGTGTTTCCGAACTAGTCAATGGAACAACATTACGATTACCGGGAGAATTTTTCACCCCGGGTAACCAAGTTCCACACGATATGACTGGTTACGTGCACCAGCTAAAACAGCACATGAACTAGCTAAAGATATCACTTCCATGCCAGCACAAACGAGCGTCAAATATCCCGCCACAACTGACAGATTGCACTCACATCTTCGTCAGGAGTGACGGTGTACAACGACCACTTCAACCCGCTTACGATGGTCCATTCAAAGTTCTGAATAGAAATGCTAAAGTTATCACGATAGAACGACTGAACAATGCAGAAGCCATCAGTATCGACAGAGTGAGACCAGTGTTCATCGACGATTTCGAAGTCAACGATAAAGACTAGCTGAACGATGTGCCAAAACCTACATCCACGCAAGCTTCTACGTCGACAGAGAAACTTGCGAAAACAACGCGATCTGGTAGGAGAGTCCATTGGCCTAAACGCTACGTGCAAATCATCAGTATATAACTTACTACGAATTTTCATTTTTATTATCTTTATTCGTAATTGTCATTTTGTAACAACAGAAGACAAGGGCCAGGCAACAGAGCGTTTATTTAGGAAATCAACACATATTTATAGATTTTCATGTACATATTATAGATTATTGTTAGCAAAAAACAGTCTTCTGATTGATTGTTTCTTACAGAAAGTTAATCTTTCATCTCCTTGTGGCTCTTTCTTGAATGTCAGATCATCTATATGTTAACTGTATCCACCCACGCAAAGTCTGATGTGGTTGTTTGTTGAATCAGACTTTGTTCATATTTTCTCACGACCAATATTGAGTACGTAAGCATTGACGTAAATTACTGTCTACCAATTTGGCTAGCAGCCAGCTCTCACCACAATTGGACAACCCATTTAACTGAATAATATTTTCATACGTAAACCACATCGCTACTATTTTAACATCGATATTTCCTGCATTATTACATTTAATCACATAGCGCTTACTATTCACGCATGGTTTCCGTCTACAGACTACAGATCTCCGGCCGATTTTATCATTTCTTATACATTCTACCACGACTATCAATCCTCCTTTTCCTTTGTTATCGCATTTATTATAGACCTTATTAACCGCATTAAACTGCTCATTTTTCAGCTTAATAAATCGGCTTTTATGTACTATCGTTGTTACGTCTTACGCTGACGCATGTTACTGTCAAACACTTAAATGTATTTTATTACGTTTCAGCGTCCTGGTGGGGTTATTATGTAGTACTTCTATACCAACCATAAGCATACGCTTTTTAATCTAATTTGCATACTTATATTATATGCTTAAACAGGCCGATTTTATATGTACTTCGCAAACATTTATCAATTTACTGTTGAACATTTCTTTGACACAATTTTTTGAAAATCTGACTACTGGTATTATACACGATCCTCTATCTTGTTAACTACGCTGTAAGCTTGAGTGATAAAATTCAAACGAAAACAGCAATCAGCAATAGATGCAAGATATTCACTATATGCCTAAATGACTAGTCAGTACATCCATTACACTCCCTGATTTGAGTGGAACTCATATATTGTTACCTAAGTTATCAGTCACTCTGCATCTAACGCATACCTCGTTTTTACTACATAACTTCTTTACCATTGTATGCATACATGTATTTTGTTTAAACTCTAACTGCCTGTGTAAAAAGCTATATAAGAGCAATTTTAATGATAATAATGATAATAATGTATATTCTCATATAAACATATAAATTTACATGAAAATGCATGCCATTTTTACAGGCACGATCAAGTATGATATAATATCAAATCTTAGATTGTCTACAAGTTAATAATGTTTCAACAGTTAAATATTTGATATATATATAAATACACATTGTCTGAACTAGGCTGTATAGTTATTGAATTGTACAATTGTCCTCCAGGTTGAGCGGGAAAATCGACTTCGTTTCGTTTTCATCCCGTGGTTGTCGGCATACGATAACCAACCAATATTGAGGTAAGTACAACGTTTACAAGGGATTGAAAGCTGTTTTTAGAAAAGTAAAAGTGCTAAGGTGAATCAATAAAGTGTAATGAAATGGGTAAGTGCAAGTATCACTAATAAATGCATTAATAAAGAAAACTCCGTAGGCTGACAGCGTTCATTTGCAATGTATAATGCTACGCGTATATCTCGTACTATCATGATGTCCACTTTCGGTTTTAATATACTTTTCCTCATGCCGGTTGTTTTTATTCTATGCCTTTTTGTGCATTTGGTGCACAACCGTACCTTACAGAGAATAGGAATAGAATAAGTCGAATCAAATCCATAAAGAGCTATAAAATGTTAGGTTTAATGGGATATAATGAGGATTAAGTAAAGACGTTATTAGAAAATGAATGAGATAAGACATTGTGAAGTGGTATTTAAAGATCCGACAATGGACAGCAAGTTGATTTATAAGATGCCCCATAAATCTGTGCAGATCCCACATGGTCGCATCTCAACAATAGGCTGAGCGAATGGTATATATTTAAAGGTAGAAGCATGATCTGTCAAGGCGTTCATTATTCTCTTTTTCAAGATAAAGATCTAAGCCCTCATAAAAATCAGAAATATCTCGAGCCTTCAAATTGCATATTGCTGTTCCTGCAGAATGGGGCGATTCACCTTAGTGACCACCACCATATCTACTGATCAGCTAACGCCACCCTCCCTCCTTTTTTGATGTTAAGCTCTGAGACTATGATTATTATGGCTACCGCAAATATATTGCTTGGTACCAGACATGTTCGTACCCCATATTCCATCTCCCTAGCTTTCCTAATGAGTGCTTCCAATAGGTCTCCACATACATCTTTATGAACATTATATATGTATGCATGCGTCCTAATGAACAGATTACTTTACAAGAAGTTAAAACCTTAAAGAATAAAAAGAATAGGTTTTGTGAATAGTGAAGCAAGATTCAGCAGAACAATATAGTTAGGGATCAATGTAGGTAGTATGAACTGAAGGTAAGGTCGGTTGGCAGGACTTAGTGTACTAAATTATCATGACAGTCTTGTATATAGTAGACATCTGACATTGCAAAGTAACGTGTCTAAACATATTATAAAAGATATTAACAGAAATACTACATAGCTTTAACATTATGAATTTTAGAAAATTATATGAGAATGGGTAACTGTTGACTGAAGATAATCAATTCAACTCAAAAATAGTGCAGTGTATTATGCTAATAATATAAGTATATTCGTAAAATATTAAAAGATATGGTTGCTAATGTAATGGTTTTCGGAAATAATTATACTGACGAACTTATTGAAGATTACAGTGAAGAGGAAACCAGTGAGTTAGTTAAATGGCTACTGTGCAGTTAGTAGTTAAAACGTCTTTTTTAAAAAGTAAAGGGTAGAAGAGTTTTGAGCACCGGAGCAAATTAAGTCATATTCTACTGAGTAGAGTGTAGTGAATAGTGGTACGATTAGGGATAAGGGTAGGTTGAATGAACTTGGGGAAAATGGTTGGTTGGTTGAGTTTGTTATTGCTAGGTATTCCTGGCCACTTTTCATATGGCATGCTTTAGACATTACAAAGTACCAGTTTGCTTATATTATGGGAGAACTATCACAACTAATTTGGGATTATACATCCAGGAGAGTCTAATGAGTTTATAAACCCGATTGAAGAAATATCGATAGGATCTCTAGTAAGCTGAATAACCGGACCTTAGGTAAAGGCATGTGGGAGAGATTAGGTTGGTTTTATCACGTTATAGATGAGGTACGGTTGCCGGGGCAAATGAGTTTCCTCAAATTGGGGGTATTGCACTGGGGTCTGTAGTACTAAAGCTAGTTGAGCGGCCCATATGGATAAAGTATGGATAAGTAGACCGAAGCTCTTTTGTTGATAGGAACTCGTTAAGTAGACGCTGGAATTCAGTAGGAGATCGGCAACTACGTACAGTAAGTGGAAGTTCGTTCCATAATGCACTGTACTGTATTTTAAAGAAACGTGATCGCAGTTTTGTCCGGAACCGGCTTATGGATAGAGTATTTTCATGATTCCTAAGAGTATATATGGGTAAATTATTGAAAGCTATTGGATTACTGCTTTTGATGTAGCCGTGTAAAAGGCGAAAGAGGAATGTAAGGTTGAGTTTCAGGCGCCTTAACCAAAGTGGCTGAAGTCCATACATTTTGCACCTATCAGCGTAAGTCAGTCCTTCATGTTTGTATAATAGGCGTCGAGTAAAACTTCGCTGAATATTTTCAATACGAACCCTGTCATACCCATGCATGAAACCGAAGACAATTGTGCAGTATTCAAGTACTGGACGAACCATGACTTTGTATAAAAGGACTTTAGCCTCATTTGTGTACATTTTTCGATGTAACAAGCCTGTGAGTCTTCGGCATTTAGAAACAAGTGCTTTTGCGTACTGACTTAATGTTAAGTTTTGTGAGTAGGTAACTCCCAGGTCTTTTATGGAACTGAGGGTTTGGAGAAAAGAGTTACCTAGGTGTAACCTGAAATTCGGATGGGAATTATTGAAATATAGGACACCACATTTATCAGAATTGAATGGCAGTCGCCAGTCATTGCTCCAGTTATGTAACCTATCCAGCTCATCTTGAATATGTGTGAATCCTTCGTTTAGTGTAGAATGGGGGAAGCTGTATACAATCTTTAAGTCGTCAGCAAAGAGGTATGGGGTACCATGCTTGATTACGCTGCAGATGTCGTTAATGTAGATTACGAAAAGCAATGGACTTAGTACACTACTCTGAATCACTCCACTTCGTATAGGTCTGGGTGACGAGTAATTATTTGCAAATTTCACAACTTGGGAACGATCTTCCAAGAAAGAAATGAGCCAGGATAACAAGGGGTCTTGGAACCCGTACGACTTTAGCTTAAGGATTAGTCTCTTGTGTGGGACTTTATCAAAGGCTTTTTTGAAGTCAAAGAAGAGAGTCGTGACATACAAACCATGATCACACTTAGCGGTAACATCATCAAAGTAGTCAAGTAGGCAGGTGGAGCATGATCGATTTTTCAAGAAGCCGTGTTGTGCCGGAGTAAACACTTTGTGAAGGTGGAGGTATGAAGCAATATCTTGCCCTATAACCTTTTCCATAACCCTGGAAACTATTGACGTGATTTTCTCAGCACTGTTCACTAATTGAGGAACTTTCTGTCAAATGATATGTAAAATTCACAAGTATGTTAAAACTATTCTGTACGTAAATCTCATAATTCATTCAGGCCATCAGCAGCTGGTGAGAAGCCACCGAAATAAATGATTGTACCATATTATTCTGCACAAAACACCGTTGTTCTTGCTTTATTCAAATTCATCAAGGGGAATAAATGCCTGAACTTCCTGTTACGTCTGTGGTGGACCTTTTACTCTGTTAGCTTAGTTACCCAAATTCAAATAGAAAATAAAGTACCAAATCAGTTTAGTTACGGGAAGAATGTATTAAAGTTTGGTTACTTGGGTTTACAAAGATCTAAAGTCCACAATAAACGTAATAGAATCCAGGTGCTGCGGGAAGACTGCTCCAGTACTAATTCCCCAATTTTGACGTTGCCGGAGGTCGACCAAAGTACGTAGGAAGAACTACAGTGCTCCTGCAAAAATTTGAGATGGAAGGCAGGTGATTAAAATTGATCGACGGCAGTTGGGATGGTGGAGAAGACGGAGAGTCGAAAGCAGAACTATATATTTATTCAAAAACCGAGGTAAAGTCAAAGTACAGAGTTTACGGTTAAAACAAAGTAGTGTACAATATGTTCATTTCTTACATAGTAGTAAAATTTGGATAATTTTATTTTTGAGGACTCCACACGTCTAATACTGCACCTTCAAACGATTAAGTTGGGACTTGTATTCCATTTTCCATTTTGCGTTAATTAGCCCACTTGTGGCTCAATGGACAGCTTTCCTTTTTCGTTTGAGTGCACATTTCTGTTAACCGTGAGCCACTGTGGGTTCAGCCATTGTGCTGTTGGTACTTGGACGTCAGATAACCGTATACTTGAAGGCTTGTACCACGTTTGTCTAACACATTTGGTAAATGGAACAATAAGCCTTGCAGTTCTTCACCAGTTTGCTGCCGATATAATTATATTTGGAATAATTTGGTATGGTTTTTAATTTGATCGAACACTGGAGGTCTGTATCTTCAGAGCGTTATTTGTGCAGTGGCTTTAAGATAAATTTCCTCAAATCTGATTTGGCTGAGCATACAGGTCCCTCTGTTTGGTCTGGCAGAGCAAAAGTTCTTCGACCCGGTTTGGCCGAGCTCAAAACACTGTTTTGATTACCTTTTCGAATTTCGGCTGTATTCTAACTTGAAAGAATGTAGGAAGAACTGAAATCCAAGTCCGCTTCTAGCCGACGTCTCACCGAAATTCGAATTAATAAATTTTGTAAGGGATTCAGTCTTACCTAAATCTCTGACTGATTAAGTGAGAGTTGAAAAAGCTAGTGCTGATTGGCATTAATTATGTTATAGTCGTAGTAATGATAAGGACTTTTCATTTAATTCACAATTTAAGGACGAACTGTTATAGAGGTAGGTAATTCCCCAGAATTATTGGCCACAGCATTCATCACTAAATATTAGATGCTGACTCTCACTGTTTAAGTCAACTTTTTGGCTTCCGGTTAAGCATCCACGCCATTTGGTTCGCAATCGTGTCACGTTCGCTCGTTCGTGCATGATCCTGGGCTTAACATATTTATTTTCGAATATTAAATAAAAATTGTCCATTCACGGGAGCGAATAGACAATTTTTACAGTTTTTAAAATTTATATTTTTTTAAAATCATCTCCCACACCGATTCGGTCCCGCAATATAACTTGTAATTTGAACGGTCGATTCTGGTGTTTTGCTTTGCCTCTAGTCTACGCCGAACGAATACTATAGAAGTTGTGGCTATTGGATATTGCATTGGTATACTTCGTACTCTCTGTGGGCTTTACTACCGTCAGGCACACCGGGAACTTTATCTTTAGTAAATACACAGACCAATCTGTTGAGTTCGTCCCATTTTGTATTTGTTCTTGTACTATTTTCAAACTATATATATTTCGTCACCAGTGATCATACTTCCAATGCCATCCTTATTCGCTCAGCTACCAACACTATTCGGCCAGTACCATTCTGGTCAGATAATGCTGAATCATACGTTCAGATAACTGTGTCTGATTTCAGTGAACATGAGGTAACTGATCAGCGTTCACAGTTACCTGCAGTTATCCATGCCCTACCACGGGAATTCAGCTAATACGTAAGTGTGCAGATGTCAAGCCCAGAGGTAAGTAAATCTGTGGTGATTGACAATTTCTATCTCTGTATTGTTTAAGTACTTACTGTTGATTGCTAATATGTTTCATATATAAATTGCATTAGAATTCCGCTAAATACAAATTCCTGAATTCCGCCCTCTCTGTGTTTTGTTTGGATTCTTGTAATTCGGTCATCTCGAAATACTAATACTACGATTACAATAAATTACTACAAATCGGCGTCGCGATGGAACTAAATAACCTGGGAAATTTACCTATAAATGCCACTCCGCGGGAGATTGCTGATTATTTGGAATGCTTCGATGCGTGATGCATTTCAAAGAATGTTCGGGATGACAAAATACCAGCACATTTCATCACTGCTATTGGGCTAGATGCGTATAGCCTAGTGAAGACTCTGTCGTTTCCAAGTAAACCAATTTCTCTGCCATATTATAAACTCCGTGAACTTCTGATAGATTACTTCCATATAACTACTTTTGAGACGCGAGAGAGGACTCAATTCAACAAACTGGTTCGTGCTCCCAACCAGAAGATTCGAGAATTCATTCTTCAACTTCAAATTCAAGCTTCAAAGTGTAACTTTGGAGATCAGCTGCATACACAACTACGTGATCGTCTAATTGCTGGAATCAATATTCCTAAGTTAGAGAAAGAGTTAATTCAGATTCCTTCTTGTACCTTTCAAACTGCTAGAGATTTATGTATTACATATGAAGATGTCAATAATGAATACTCTGCTCCCACTACGTCAGTATCTGATGTCATTCTTTCTAAAGTCGAAAATACAAGTGGTCATGGAAAGCAATCCAAACTGCCATCCACAGGTAATAGAATGCAGCGAGAGATCAAAAACATTAAATCGTGTTTTTCCTGTGGAATGAGGAAAATTTGGAGAACATATTGGACTTCTTCAACAGTTGCCATCCAGCAATCCAGTTCACACTAGAGAAGGAGTCCAACGCAACAATATCTTTTCTGGACGTGCAACTAGCAAGACACGAACAAGATGGGACACTCAAAAGATCCATTCACAGAAAACCGACATGGAATGGACAACTCATCAGCTTTCACAGTTGGGTGCCTATATATACAAAACGAAATCTGATCCGCTCACTGACTCACAGAATCCACAACATTTGCAGTCCGGAAACTATAGAAGAAGAGCTGAAGACCCTGAAAAGAATCCTTCTTGAAAACGGTTACCCGGAACGTTTCATCACAAAAGCTATGAAGCCGAAAACACAAAAACCATCCATGCTTACTGCTCCCAAGAAACTTCTCTATTTGAATCTACAATTCAGCGGAGATTCTTCAGTAGAAATACTTAGAAACCGCCTGTGCCGTTCACTGAAGAAAACCTTCGCAGCGGAACTCAGACTAACTTTCTCCACGAAACCAATGATTCGCACGAACGTGAAGGATAAGCTTCCACTGGGGGCCTCATCAATGTGCATCTACCAATTCACCTGCTCATGTGGAGCTAGGTATGTCGGCCGTACCCAGCTTTTGCTATTCAAACGAATCAGCGAACACTTACCTTCATGGTTTTATAAAGGAGAAAGAAGATCCCCCCGCCACAGCTCTATCCTAGAACACTTGATCGAATCCGGACACCAAGCAAACCCACAAAACAACTTCTCAGTTATCTACACAATACGTGGAAATCTTGCCAAAAGAGTACGAATTAAACTTCTTCAAACTGCAGAAGCAATGGCAATTCACATATTGAATCCTGAACTCTGCATACAAAAGAAGTTTGTTCAGTCACTAAATCTACAATGGTCCTGATCTAACTTAACACCAAATACGTAATTTTGTCTTACCTCTTTCTTCTTTGTTTGTCTATTTCTTAATTGCATTATTTTCTACCCCCACCCTCTATTAAATCTCTACGCTCATGACGACAGTTGCTAACTCAATTTTCGTTTATTTTTAAGTGAATTCTACTCAGCTTATTAACTTAACTCTCATTAATTTTAAAGTGAATTCTACTCAGATTATTAACTTGACTCTCATTCATTTTTTCATTGAACACTACCAAGTAGATTACGTCACCCAACGTACTTTTGTAAATCTATTTTAGTTACTAACCGATTAACGCCTTCAAAATTACGTAATCTGTTTGTCAAAAACTAAAATTTGCATTAACACATCTTCGGAAATATTCCTTTTGTTGCCAAGACAAATTACTATAAATTAGCGATTTGTACAGCTTGAGAAAGATATCGCCGAAAAGAGTAACTATTTGCTGAACACATTTTCTTTCCTATGACATCCTTCTATCAGCTATATCCTCAAATCTGAACAGTAACACGCTCATGTCATTGTATCTTAGAATATAGATGACGAACAAACACACGACATATCTCATCAACCAAGTGCAGAAACAGAGTAATTTACACCAAAGATAATAGCATTCAAATAGTACTTGAAACTAGAAATGCCTGTATTCGTGCAAGTCAATTTAACAATTACTCTCCCGTTTACACTTGGCCTATCTTCACTAAACTGACCAATATCTTTCGTTTTTTCAAATGCACCAATACTATCATAGTCATTGCACAAGATACCTGAGTTGATGGGCGTCTGTTTCATTGCGGATGACAACACAAACGATGACTGAGTGACACAAGGTGATGAACTTAGCAGTGGATCAGAAGCTGTTCTTTTTCGGCTTTCAGATAGTTGTAAAACTGCAAGATTACTACCACTGCTGTCTTTCACTACTAGTTCGGGTTTAGCACTAGCATCTGATGATAGGTGGGCTACACGCTGATCAATTACACTGACTGCCTCATAAGTATGCACACCTTCTGGAACTACATCTGCGTTCCATTCTACTTCACGTTGTAGTTGTAAAGAACCTTTATTTAACTTAGAAGTAGTAGGCATTCTCCCCATTTCGTCATGATCAACCAAAGACAAATCTGCACTATCATGATCATTATCACAAATATTTAATTTACCATCATCTATCTGGTCGACTACGTCATTTTCAAACTCTTTAATAACAGCAGCAGTTGATTTGGATTCTTCCTCACAAATCCCTAAACATTTTATATCTTCACTCTGACTAGTAATACCTTGTAAACTTGTGGAGTCAGAACTGAACTCTGAAGCAGTAACTCTATTCTGTGACATTCTATTCAACAATGGCTTACCAGTTGCAACTACAGACTTCTTCACCGCACCGTTATCGTCACAAAATTCGGAGTCAGGCCTGGAGTTTACATTTAGCTTATCACTGAACTTGCTCACTGGTTCACAGTTCACCTTTGTATGCACCTCTTGCAAACGTGTAAAACACAACCGTGTTTGTCTTGCATCTCGCAACTTATCTGTTGGTGAGGTACTACGAAACCTGTTACACTCACTAGGTCTATATGCATTACTAGACATCATGGAGCCTTCTCGATATCCACCCTCTGAGGCCTACTCGTCATCAATGATTGCATTTTGCTCTCATGAGATCGATAAAGCTGTCGCAAATCTTAAGCTTAGTAACACTACTGGCCCAGACGGTATATCTTCCGTTCTGCTGAAAAAAGGTGGTAATGACATGAGTTTACTCTTACTCAAGTTATACTCAATTTCATTAAGCGATGGGACATACCCTAACTGCTGGAAGAAGTCTTATATTGTACCTATCCATAAATACGGGCCTATAGCTGATATCAACAACTACCGCCCCATCAACATCACGTCTGTAGTTTCACGTGTAATGGAAAAGATAGTTAAGACTCAAATCATTCAGTACTTGCTGTCAAATGACCTACTATCCCCATCCCAATACGGTTTCTTAAGTAGAAGGTCGTGCATTACTTGCCACTTAGATTATTTTGACTACATCACACAAAGCATTGATAATGGGCGTTCGGTAACAACATTGTTTCTTGACGTTAGCAAGGCCTTTGATAAAGTCCCACATATCAGACTCCTAACAAAACTCCAATCCTACGGAATAACCGGAAATCTTCACAAATGGATAAGTTCTTTTCTCACAGAAAGAGAGCAATTAGTCAAAATCAACCACCAGTTGTCTTCCTCAAAGCCGATAACCAGTGGTGTAATACAAGGTAGTGTTCTTGGCCCTATTCTATTCCTCTTATTTATAAATGACATAGTCTCTGTAATCAAGTATGGCAAGCCATACCTTTTTGCAGATGATCTCAAGATAGTATATGATTATGGGTACGGTGATATGAGCGTCGAAAGCAAGATCCAACAAGACTTAAATGATCTAGGCGATTGGAGCGAAAAGTGGCAACTGACTTTCAACCCAGACAAGTGCGGTATAACCCACCTTGGACGCTGGAAACCGATAATGTGCCTATACATGTACGGGAAGCTCCTGTCAAAACTGAACACAGTCACAGACCTCGGGATAACATACTCAGATTTATCCTTTTCCGATCACGCAAATAAGGTTGTATCTGACTGTAAACGACTTACTGGCTTTGTACTGCGTAACTTCTACACCCAAGAAGCAAGATTAGCTATATATAGGACATGTATCCGTCCCAAACTTGAATATTGTGCTCTCCTATTTAGTAACCTCAGGACTGTAGACAGAAAAAAAATCGAAAGTGTCCAGAGATTCCTCACGAAACGCATAATAGGGTTCGACCAACAAGTGGAATATGTTGACAGGTGTGTACGTCTGAAATTAGAGCCTCTGTGGTTAAGGAGAGTGAAGTGCAACCTATTTCTACTCTTCAAAGTCATTAGGAAACACTGCTACAGTAACTCATCCATAACTTGGGAAAATATTAAATCATATCAGCTGCGAAACCACGACTACCTTGTCAAGGTGGCTACCCACAGAAAATCCATTAGGGCAAACTTTTTCACCATAAAATATTGCACTCTTTGGAACCAACTACCACCTGAAATAAGATGTTGTGAAAACCCTGATGGGTTCAAACGGAGCCTAGAAAGACACTTTAACATGTCCACCCTAGCTCGTCTAAAAGACCACAACTGTTGGTAGAACGGAAATTGAAGGCCAGTCCAGTCTTCAGTATAGTCACATACGTATATCTCGACTCTAATACTCACGCAGCGAACGTTAACTAATTTACTGATTTCTATTCTCTATAATTTTCACTAAGTTGTGTTGGTGAAAGTAACACTGGAAATAATTGTAATAGCATCCACACCTTTTAACGTTTTACATATGTATATACTAATATAACAATACTTATTAATCATGCATGTTCAACTCTTAAATTAGATGGATATTAAAATACTTAAAATATTTATGCATCAAATGTTCTCTTGCTTTACCACGCTTGTTTCCCTTATAACACTCAATTATTGAACCTAGTGTAATATTTGATATACGAACTATATTATTGATTATACTCTTATCATATATGGTTTGATTTACTCTACGGCTCCCTGTAGACTAACCACCATTCTTCAGTATACACACACTGCAGTATTGTTAAAAAACGCCAAAATTTCGTTGGTTCTGTGTTAATATCTTTTTATAATATGTCTAGACACGTTACTTTGCAATGTCAGATGTTTACTATATATAAGACTGTCATGAAAATTTAGTACACTAAGTCCTGCCAACCGACCTTACCTTCAGTCCATACTACCTAAATTGAACCTTAACTATAGTATTCTGCTAAATCTTGCTCCACTATTCACAATACCTATTCGTTTTACTCTTTAAGGTTTTAACTTCTTATAAAGTAATCTGTTCATCAGGATGCATGCACACATATATAATATGTTCGTAAAGATGTACGTGGAGACCTATTGGAAGCACTCATTAAGAAAGCTAGGGAGATGGAATATGGGGTACGAACATGTCTGGTACCAAGCAATATATTTGCGGTAGCCATAATAATCATAGTCTCAGAGCCTAACATCAAAAAAGGAGGGAGGGTGGCGTTAGCTGATCAGTAGATATGGTGGTGGTCACTAAGGTGAATCGCCCCATTCTGCAGGAACAGCAATATACAAATTAAAGGCTCGAGATATTTCTGATTTTTATGAGGGCTTAGATCTTTATCTTGAAAAAGATAATAGTGAACGCCTTGACAGATAATGCTTCTACCTTTAAATATATACCATTCGCTCAGCCTATTGTTGAGATGCGACCACGTGGGATCTGCACAGATTTATGGGGCATCTTATGAATTAACTTGCTATCCATTGTCAGATCTTTAAATACCACTTCACAATATCTTGTCTCACTTATTTTCTAATAACGTCTTTACTTGATTCTCATTATATTCCATTAAACCTAACATTTTATAGCTCTTTATGAATTTGATTCGACTTATTCTATTCCTATTCTCTGGAGGGTACGGTTGTGCACCAAATAGAAAAAAAGACATGAAATAAAGACAACTGGCTTGAAAATAATTGTATTAAAGCCAAAAGTGAACGCATGATAGTATAAAATATATTGGTTTCATTATACATTGCAAATGAACGTTGTCGGCCTAAGGATTAATTACTTCCCCATTCTGTTTTCTATATAAATGTGTTTATTAATGATATATTTCACTCACTTAATCTATTACACTTTAATGTTACACCACAGCACTTTAATTTTTCTAAAAAAGCTTCCAATTCCTTGTAAACGTTGTACTTACCTCAATATTGGTTGATTATCGTATGCCTACAACCACGGGATGAAAACGAAACGAAGTCGATTTTCCCGCTCAACCTGGAGGACAATTGTACAATTCAATAACTATACAGCCTAGTTCAGACAATGTGTATTTATATATATATCAAATATTTAACTGTTGAGACATTATTAACTTGTAGACAATTTAAGATTTGACATTATATCATCCTTGATCGTGCCTGTAAAAATGGCATGCATTTTCATGTAAATTTATGTTTATATGAAAATAAATTATTATTATTATTATTATTATTATTATTATTCTAGGGGTGAGATGTAATAGACTGGCGAACTTGCTCATAGATTGATTGACGCTATCTTTTGCCAGTTTCAGGATATCATCGAACCTTGGCTCGATACTCTCATCCTCCATACGGGAGCTTATCTTCACCCACTTCCTTTGCAGTCGAGTAGGTAGGCGTCTTGCTATTACTTCTAGTATAAAACTCGAGTTGAGGTCACTCATGCAATTCATCGAAATCAATGCATTCTTGTAAATCAGCAAATTATCTAAAAACTCAGTGAGTGCCTGGGAGTCGTCCTGTAATTGGCCACCATTACCCTTAACAGCCCCGAATAATTTCCCTACAATCATCGAAGGTCTTCCAAACCTTTGACGTAATATGCTCATAGCCTTGTAGTAGCCCTCGTTTGGCTTCATAAACTTACAGCACTGTATAGCTCTTGCAGCAGCTCCAGTGCAATACCTCATCAAATACATTAACTTCATTTCATCAGTTAATAAAAAACCACTCAGCATGATCTCAAACTCCTCTACAAATTGTAAATAATCAGCCGGGTTTCCATCAAAACACCGTGGTTCAAATTTACGGAGTTTGATGTTCCTATTATCCCTGAACGGCGAAACAGTAACATCAACCATGTCATGTTTAACATCAGACACATCGTTACAATTAACAGACAAGTCAACATGACTTACTTTCCTGTTTGCATCCAAGACACTCTGTCCCTTCTTTGACCCAGGCATTGTTGAACTTGACCCAATTCCAAAAATGTTCTAGATATTGCTTGTTCAAAGAGGACTTGACCGGCACCAGGAAAGATGAATGGTGACTAACCAAACTGTCACCAACTGTCTGAATCCGCCAGATCTGTTTCTATCGTCAGAAACTGTCAGCCACGTCTCGTAAACCGTCAATGCCCAGCTCTTGCTACGCTCGGACCCACGTTGTTCCTTGAAGTTTTTCAGAAACGCTTAGTAATAACGGACGAAGAAACCAAAAAACCGATTTGTTTTGAGCAAACAACCAAGAATTGATCGTTCAATCTTCAACTGCATTGACAGCAAGTGTCAGGAGGGACAGGAGGTCATTGCTGGCTAACCTTGCTAATAATTCCTATTAAACCCCAAAAACGTGTACCGATTGATATCGGAAGGAAAACCGACAAACCAAGGGGCATGCGCCTTAGTAGGGCCAAACGGTCAATATACCACTAATCTGGAGATGGCTGAAACATTCAGTTCAGCCTTCGCTAAACAGCTAAAGAGCAATGTGGATATTACAGTTACGGACCAAAATGGTGGCACCACTATTTCTGAGGAGGAAGACATAGCGACTACTCCCCAAATAAACTCCGCAATAGTACTAAGGAAGCTACAGCGGCTCATACCTGAGAAGTCCCCAGGTTGTGATGACATCAGGCCATCTGTTCCGAAACAGTGCGCCGAAGCTCTCTGTGGACCCCTGTGCGACTTGTTGCAACACTCAATGGATTCGGGGACACTTCCAAGGGAGTGGAAAATAGCCATCCTTTCTCCAATCCTCAAAGGTGGGGACAGGCAAAACGCTACTAGTTATAGACCAGTAGCTCTACTCCCAGTGGTATCAAAAGTACAGGAAAGTATTATTGACGACCACATCAGGGAATATTTCGATAGGACTAATATACTACATGAAGACCAACATGGTTTCAGAAAAGGCAGATCCTGCGTCACTAACATACTGTCAGCTTGGGACGACTGGACATCATGCTGGGATACGAATGTACCAGTCCATGTGGTCTTCCTAGACTTTGAGAAGGCATTTGACACATTTCACCATGACCTTCTCCTACATAAAATAAGCCAAGCAGGCATAGGTGAGCCACTTCTGTCATGGTGTAAGGACTGTATAGCCGACAGGCAATTTCGCACTAAGGATAACCGGGTCCGATCATCTTGGCACAGATCGTCATTAGGAGGGTCGCAGGGATCTATCATAGGAACACTGATGTTGTCAATGTAGTTGAAGATTGAACGATCAATTCTTGGTTGTTTGCTCAAAACAAACTTCCCCAATTTTCGCCGAGGCATCAATACGACAGTCATCGTCTCATCGGTCGCTGTTCAGAAAGAAGTCAGCAGTAAACCATCAGAAGTAATATTGTGATTTATTATTGTGATATTTCTTCACAGACCCTAGTAAAAACATTATTTTTATATGTCGGTGTAACAATAAAGAATCCTCGAGTAGCCAATCGGTTTTTTGGTTTCTTCGTCCGTTATTACTAAGCGTTTCTGAAAAACTTCAAGGAACAACGTGGGTCCGAGCGTAGCAAGAGCTGGGCATTGACGGTTTACGAGACGTGGCTGACAGTTTCTGACGATAGAAACAGATCTGGCGGATTCAGACAGTTGGTGACAGTTTGGTTAGTCACCATTCATCTTTCCTGGTGCCGGTCAAGTCCTCTTTGAACAAGCAATATCTAGAACATTTTTGGAATTGGGTCAAGTTCAACAATGCCTGGGTCAAAGAAGGGACAGAGTGTCTTGGATGCAAACAGGAAAGTAAGTCATGTTGACTTGTCTGTTAATTGTAACGATGTGTCTGATGTTAAACATGACATGGTTGATGTTACTGTTTCGCCGTTCAGGGATAATAGGAACATCAAACTCCGTAAATTTGAACCACGGTGTTTTGATGGAAACCCGGCTGATTATTTACAATTTGTAAAGGAGTTTGAGATCATGCTGAGTGGTTTTTTATTAACTGATGAAATGAAGTTAATGTATTTGATGAGGTATTGCACTGGAGCTGCTGCAAGAGCTATACAGTGCTGTAAGTTTATGAAGCCAAACGAGGGCTACTACAAGGCTATGAGCATATTACGTCAAAGGTTTGGAAGACCTTCGATGATTGTAGGGAAATTATTCGGGGCTGTTAAGGGTAATGGTGGCCAATTACAGGACGACTCCCAGGCACTCACTGAGTTTTTAGATAATTTGCTGATTTACAAGAATGCATTGATTTCGATGAATTGCATGAGTGACCTCAACTCGAGTTTTATACTAGAAGTAATAGCAAGACGCCTACCTACTCGACTGCAAAGGAAGTGGGTGAAGATAAGCTCCCGTATGGAGGATGAGAGTATCGAGCCAAGGTTTGATGATATCCTGAAACTGGCAAAAGATAGCGTCAATCAATCTATGAGCAAGTTCGCCAGTCTATTACATCTCACCCCTAGAATAGAGCAGTCTGAGAGCAAAATGCAATCATTGATGACGAGTAGGCCTCAGAGGGTGGATATCGAGAAGGCTCCATGATGTCTAGTAATGCATATAGACCTAGTGAGTGTAACAGGTTTCGTAGTACCTCACCAACAGATAAGTTGCGAGATGCAAGACAAACACGGTTGTGTTTTACACGTTTGCAAGAGGTGCATACAAAGGTGAACTGTGAACCAGTGAGCAAGTTCAGTGATAAGCTAAATGTAAACTCCAGGCCTGACTCCGAATTTTGTGACGATAACGGTGCGGTGAAGAAGTCTGTAGTTGCAACTGGTAAGCCATTGTTGAATAGAATGTCACAGAATAGAGTTACTGCTTCAGAGTTCAGTTCTGACTCCACAAGTTTACAAGGTATTACTAGTCAGAGTGAAGATATAAAATGTTTAGGGATTTGTGAGGAAGAATCCAAATCAACTGCTGCTGTTATTAAAGAGTTTGAAAATGACGTAGTCGACCAGATAGATGATGGTAAATTAAATATTTGTGATAATGATCATGATAGTGCAGATTTGTCTTTGGTTGATCATGACGAAATGGGGAGAATGCCTACTACTTCTAAGTTAAATAAAGGTTCTTTACAACTACAACGTGAAGTAGAATGGAACGCAGATGTAGTTCCAGAAGGTGTGCATACTTATGAGGCAGTCAGTGTAATTGATCAGCGTGTAGCCCACCTATCATCAGATGCTAGTGCTAAACCCGAACTAGTAGTGAAAGACAGCAGTGGTAGTAATCTTGCAGTTTTACAACTATCTGAAAGCCGAAAAAGAACAGCTTCTGATCCACTGCTAAGTTCATCACCTTGTGTCACTCAGTCATCGTTTGTGTTGTCATCCGCAATGAAACAGACGCCCATCAACTCAGGTATCTTGTGCAATGACTATGATAGTATTGGTGCATTTGAAAAAACGAAAGATATTGGTCAGTTTAGTGAAGATAGGCCAAGTGTAAACGGGAGAGTAATTGTTAAATTGACTTGCACGAATACAGGCATTTCTAGTTTCAAGTACTATTTGAATGCTATTATCTTTGGTGTAAATTACTCTGTTTCTGCACTTGGTTGATGAGATATGTCGTGTGTTTGTTCGTCATCTATATTCTAAGATACAATGACATGAGCGTGTTACTGTTCAGATTTGAGGATATAGCTGATAGAAGGAAGTCAGCAAATGAACTCTGCAACGATTTTCCAACCTATGGCGTCAACCGGAGAAGGGTTGTAGGCGTACTGCTGTAAGTCCTAAAATTCTTCAAAGGGTAGCGCATCAATGAGCAGTCCAATGTGCTTGGTGTTTTTGGATTCATTGTGTTTACTCGTTGTTTTCGTACCTTGTTGTTATTGCGTAATTTTATTAAAATTTTCGGCGTGATTACTTCTGAAGTTGTTTCCAGTCTTCTACGTTCGTGAATGAATTGATTGATGGTACAGACAGCAGATGGGAGGTATACGCCGGGGAGCGACAATGTAAACGACTGAGGCTCGCATACGTCACCGTTACTAGAACTGAGGCAGAATGAGTGACAAACGATTGCAGTGGTAATTGGTAGTGAGTAGATAAGAGGATGAGCGTAGAGTATCGTGAGGTACTGCCATAGTCACGTTGTATTCTGCAAGAGTCATTCTAGCAAGTGTTGATTGTGTTGCAAGAGGATGCCTTTAACTGGAAGGCGCAGGTCGTCATCGATGTGTGAGATTGTGCTGTGGGTATGCTTGTGGTGTGTTGGCTTTTCTGTTTGTTTTCCATTTCAGCTCTGTCCGTGTGACCCAGGTTCTCGCAATGGCATCCAAGTCAACGTGCATTGGTCGTGATGGAAAAAAGGTGTTGGATCCCATTTTTGCCGGGGAGTGTCAATGCAGTTGAAGATTGAACGATCAATTCTTGGTTGTTTGCTCAAACCAACTTCCCCAATTTTCGCCGAGGCATCAATACGACAGTCATCGTCTCATCGGTCGCTGTTCAGAAAGAAGTCAGCAGTAAACCATCAGAAGTAATATTGTGATTTATTATTGTGATATTTCTTCACAGACCCTAGTAAAAACATTATTTTTATATGTCGGTGTAACAATAAAGAATCCTCGTTTCACCAATGAGTCTTTTGGTTTTTTCGTCCGTTATTACTAAGCGTTTCTGAAAAACTTCAAGGAACAGCGTGGGCCCGAGCGTAGCAAGAGATGGGCATTAACGGTTTATGAGACGTGGCTGACACTTTCATTACAGCGGTTCCTGAGTTCGAGGTATGCATCGTGGTCGGTCTGACTCTTAGATACACGCCACGTAAACCAAGCCTTCCGCTTTGCTTGCAGAATACGTTGCGTGCCTCTCTTCAACCATGACGTCTTTCTCTTAGGCTGTGTTGTGACTAAAGGGACGGTATCCGAGAATAATCTTTTTTACCACTTCCCAGTGTTCATCCACAGATAGGTCGTCCCATGCTAAGGGCCAGTCTGCGTCGGACAAGAGCCTCCGCATTTCAGCATAGTCAGCCTTGCTGTAGCACAGACATGGTCGCGTAACATCCCATTGCAAACGCTCACGGAGGACAAGATCGAAACCTATGACTGCATGGTCACTGCTTCCCAGAGGAGTCATGATCTGGACCTTTTCGACGAGTAGCTGGTCACTAGTTAGAATATAATCTAGTTTTGATGACTTTCCACTAGGGCCCCACCTAGTGTCGTCTCCAACATTCTCAGTCAGTCCCGTGTTTCGAATAGTTTGCAGTAGGTTTCGGCCAAATTTTCCCTTAGCACACCCGGAGCCGAGGTTCAGTGATGGAGCATTGAAATCTCCAGCTATGGTGATTTGGTCGTAGCCCAAATCTCGTATTCCTGTGATAGTGCTGAGCAGTAGCTGATTGTGCTCTGCCCCACAGGTGGGAGATCGGTAGATGCCACCCAGTAAGTGCTTGGTGTGGCCTACGGTGAAATGACACCATATGGAGTCTGGGAGTTCGATAAGTGGTGGGTCCGTTGCGCGCACACATTTAAGTTGCCTATCAAAGTATATAGCAACTCCCCCTCCTTCCTTATTATCCCTGTCTCTCCTGACCAGTACCATATCACCTATACTGATTTCATTGTCGGCGATAGTGGGGTTTAGCCACGTTTCAGTGAGAATGATTATTTTCAGTTGAAGGTGTGCTTGGAGATTTCGGAGTTCACCTACTTTTCCTCTCAGCCCCCTCACATTGCTATATAGGCAACTGACAGTGAGTCTAACAACCTCAGAGTGTTGTGGGGTAGTTGACGTGAAACCGTCTGCTGGTGGGGGACTTGATGTTGGAACTAGTTGGCCGATTCCGATAGAACCGGCCCGTTGTAGTTTTTTTCAATGGATTTAGGCAGGACACTTGGGAGACACAGACTATTATTCTCAGAGCTGCATCGCTCTAGTGTCACCGAAGCTTGGGGTCGTATTAAAGCCTCAGTTTGCTGCCTCCTTATATTTCTGGGTCTGCTTTCACAGCATCGGATGTGTCCTCCAATTTTTCCCTTGGTCTCATACCACCGTTGAAGTGATATGGACAACTGCTCCGGGGAGTTGAATGTGACACACAGCAGCTTTGGAGAGTTAATCAATGTTAGATGAGCGGGACGAGGTAGTCGGAAAATGGAGATGGCTCCAGAAGCGCCAGGGGCCATCTGAGATGACAGCCATCTCCATTGTTGTACGTCGTGCATGTGTTTTTCACAAGCAGTGCCGGTTTCCAGCTCCGGAACACCGTGTACCACCATAGAGGTGGAAGGCATCAGTTCCGGTGACTCCCTCGCCATATTTCTGAAGCCCATGGTCTATCTTGCCGCGCCCTTATGTTAGAACTTCTGTCCAGGGCTAGTACCTGAGCCATTAACAGTACTTTTTCGGCCTCTTCGGCAGAGTCCAGTGTAACCCGTAATGGGGGTGGCTTACCCTGAGGCGTGTGGACACCCCTGTACAGTCTGCACAGTTTTGCTGAACTAATGTTCAGACCTAGTTTGTTGCACAGGTTGGACCACTGTTCCTGATCAAACAGGGCCCGTTGTTCGAGCAAGCTATCCGTGCTCACAGGTACGTTAAAGAGGATGAGAGAGTTAGACCGACTACCCTCAGACTTAGGTTTTGCCTTCGGCTTCTTGCAGTCCTTTGCATCATTAGCAACATTAGGCTTCATCGGTACCTGGACAGCCTTTTTTGTGTTGCCAGGCTTGCTAGTGGATGCAAGTGGTGCCTTTGTAATTTTGCCTCCCCTGATGTGGATGGAACCTTGCTAATCTTCACCTTGTGAGAATTGGCATTTCCAGTCAGTAGGGCTGGTGTGTCCTTCTTTAAGTCTTTGACCAGTTTCGGCAGTGCGAGTTTAGCAGGGGGAGCTGCATGATACTGTGTTGGGGCACAAGGAGTGTTATTTCTGCTATCCGCAGACACGCTTTGTGGGACTATGCCAGGGCGACAAAGTGGACACACGTACCAAAACCATGGGCATGGGTTATTTCTCATAAACTCATAGTATGCTTTCGGTACTTCTTTGTCACAACGGCAGTGCACCCATCGTTTGCAAAAATTACATTCAAACGCTGAATCAGTTTTAGAAACTGTGATGCTGCACGCCTGACATTCATCTCCTTTCCTTGATGACGCCTTCGAGGTCTTATGACGTCTTGAACGTTTCCTTTTAGGCTTGATGTGTTTCACACACTGGCCTACAGTTGATGCAGGTGTAGAATTCTGTCCTTCTGGTATTGCCTGTGCCGTTTCAGTACTAGACTGTGGCAATGCAGGCGTTGTATCAGGGCAGACTAAAGCTACACGAGTCTTTAGGATCGGTATGCGGGAAGGGGTTGAAATCCCTGGATTTTTTCCTTCCCTGGCTGAAGCCCTTGTGACTACAGAGTACGGTATTCTAGTGGCTTTTTTAAGGCTGCTTTCGACAACCATATTAACAATCACTATAAATTATGCTATATACGTCTAAGAGAGCAACAGTTTCTATCCAAAAGAGCAAGAATAAGACTGAAAAAGTATAAGGCAAGGAAAAGAAAAGGTTTTCGACTTTACCTAGTACTTTCTGGATGATCGGCTTCACGGCAATCACGTGGTAGACCAACAAGTCTTGTTTCTCTGAACGAGTGAGGAAGATGCTGCTACAAAAGTAGCACCTGAAGCTTTGGCAGTAGTTCGAGACAGCTGGACTTACCACACAGAGATTTACTATGTAAGTAATGGTTGAATTAAATTCACCGGCTAGGAAGATCAGGTTTCCCAAACGGATAATTCACAGAATTGGTATTTTCCGTTTGGAGAGGAAAAAGCACGTCGTATTCAAGGAGCGCGCGCGACCTTATACTTTGCCCTAAAATTCATATCACGGTTTCATTCGAAGACTCTACCACAATATAGAAGAGTATGTGATCTTTGCACAGGTACTGTCGACTACCAGAGAAAGGTTCCAGATATCACGAGGTGCAGCGGTGAGAGAGGTCATCGGAGGTTGTACGCAGCGGTGAGAGATGTCATCGGAGGTTGTGTGCAGCGCAGCAGGGGGAGTGATAGGTCAGAGTGCCAGCTGACGGCACCCATGTCGACGACTTGATTTGGGATAAACAACTTCGATTTCTCTGAAGTAGGTGTCGACTATTTCGAACCGATGGAGGTGACGCCAGGTAGAAGACGTGTAAGTCGGCTAGGTGGCATTTTCATGTGTCTCAACTTACGAGTTGTACCTCTATATTTTGATCACGATTTCCCCTCAGATTCCATTAGAATGGCGCCAGTGAGGTTTATTCGTGGGAGTCGGTTACCTGAGGATTTGTTTAGTGACGATGGGACCAATTTATTTGGGACGAAATAAGAACTAGTTATGTGCGTAAGAAATTTAAAACAGGATGGAACACATAGCGCTTCAGTGAGTAGAGGTGTAGACTGACACTCCAAACCACCGGCTGCAAACCATACGGAAGCTGTTTGAGGACGCACAATTTGCGTTGTGCCTGGGATCACAGGTAGACTGGCTAATGAACAACCCTCGACTGGTGAAAGCCTTGTGACTTTGTTGACAGCAGCTGAACAAGTCATAAGTGGGAGACCTCTGGTTCCTTTCACCTCGGGCATCAAAGACTTCTAGGTGTTAACACCTGCTAAACTCCCATTACTAAGAGACAACTCGTTAAGTATTGGTGTAGCTCATCTTAGTGATAAGTTCTCCAGAAGGTGCAGACAAGCCAACTGTTTAGCAGATGTGTCGTGGAAACGTTGGTTTAAGGAATACGTCTGCTTATCACAAGAACGGCACAAATGGATGGTCACAAGCGCGAACTTGAAGGCTGGAGACCTAATTATCATAGTCTCAGACTTTACTAGTAGGAATCAATGGTCTCTGGTGCTGTTGCAACTGGTGCTGTATATTTACCATAGTTTAGTTGGGAAGTGGAGGCGAAGACGGCTGAGGGAGTACTGGTCGGGATGCTGGTAAAGTTTGTCTTTTGGTAGCCAGTGATAATAGGGCTCGTCAGGGCGGTACCTAAGCTCACGGGTGTAAGTCCTAGATACCGAAAATAAATAGCTAGATTGGGGCGTCGCCAGACATACTGGTGTAATTCCTGGTAAGCAAGGACTGGGTGTGATTGTTAAGCGCTGTTTGCTCGTGTGTTTTGCGAGCGTTGTATGCATATGTGTGGACAGTTTATGTGGTTCGTTAGTGAATTTCTTCTCATTCTTCTATTTGTTAAGATTTTAGTGCGAGTGGAGATCACTGTGTAATCATTTCCCTCAACGACTGAATATGTGGTGTTGTTGAATTTTGGGGAAAGAAATTAACGTTCTTTCTAAAGGATTGTTGAGTGTATTGATGCACCTTTAAACGACTAAGTTGGGACTTGTCTTCCATTTTCCATTTTGCGTTAATTAGCCCACTTGTGGCTCAATGGACAGCTTTCCTTTTTCGTTTGAGTGCACATTTCTGTTAACCGTGAGCCACTGTGGGTTCAGCCATTGTGCTGTTGGTACTTGGACGTCAGATAACCGTATACTTGAAGGCTTGTACCACGTTTGTCTAACACATTTGGTAAATGGAACAATAAGCCTTGCAGTTCTTCACCAGTTTGCTGCCGATATAATTATATTTGGAATAATTTGGTATGGTTTTTAATTTGATCGAACACTGGAGGTCTGTATCTTCAGGGGGTTATTCGTACAGTGACTATAACTCTGCAATTCGCCTGTATGCCATACTAGGCTGTCGAAAATGAGGTGTAGTCTAACTAGTGTCACTTTATCGTTTTTCGGCAAAATAAGTGGCTGCTTTTGAGCTATCTGCCTGAAGGTTTGAGTGTTAGGTCTGATTTTGCCGGCGAGAATTTCGGCTTTGTTCGACTAAGTGCTTTTTAGTTGTTTTTTGTGTATGTTAGATCTGTCGTTGGAGGTCATTTCTCATTTTTGCAACCACTTCCTTTTTTGTTAACAGCACAGATTACACGACATCGATTGGCGGCTTTGTGCTATTGAAATATGATTTTCGGATGTGAAGTTTGGTAAATAATACAGAGTAACTCAGTGAGTTTTTCATAACCACATTAACTGAAATCCTTTAGTTCGTTTCTGTCTTGAGACAAAAATGCTTTAATTTGAATGTTTGGACTTGTGACTGCTCGGGGATTTACGAAATTGTTACCGGAAAAATCTTTTCTCTTCTACATCAAAACGGAAAATTCAGCTTTAGAGTTGTTTGCGTGTGTCCCATCAAATTTTCGTCCTAAGAATTATTACAGACGCTCTTTGAAACAGCTGTTGAATTGGGTAATGCCTATGTCAGCCAATTCACAAAAGCTGTCAATGTCTAGCTCTTACTACGCTGGACCACACGCTGTCCCTCGAAGACTTTCAGAAACGTTTCATATTAACCAACGCGAAAACCAGAACACTGATTGGCGACTCAAAAATCCTTCATTCTTACGCCGACATGTACCAACGATAAGGTTATTACACAAGGTCAAAGAATAAATGTTATAACAATAAATCACGATAATACTTCTGATAGGTTTTTATCTTCCTTTGAACAGCAAACGATGAGGCGATGACTGTTAGGTTGATGACTTCCGCGAAAAATATGGAGGAGTTGGGTTTGAGCGAAGATTTATGAATGCATGTAAAGGACAGCAATGATTCAGAATACTCATCGACTGAAATGGAATATTGAGTAAGCCTAAAAGGAAACTAATAACGTGAGGTAAATGAGGGATCCTACGGAAACAGACTGTGACATATGCTTATTTCAAAATTAGAAGCAGGAGAAGGCAATGGTCAGTGGCTGGTGGTAAGATATTAACACAGGATGCAATTCAGAGGGCCACTTCAAGAAGGCTTTATCTGACAAGGTTCAACATTTTCCCCGAGGCTCTGCTGTCATGCAAAATTAATACAGTTCCTGTTCCAGGTACTTCAAGAGGAAATTTACTTGCATGATGTAGGCAACAGAGAGGCTGAGGCGTTCCTTCGCCCCATAAACGCATAGAGCTTTCCTTACCATCATTTACCTTTTCGGATGGAGTATCATCCTGGTTATTGATATTTTCATCAGGCAATTTCCTGGACAATATTGCTTCGACTTTTCTTCAGTTTCCTGTGATTTAGAAAGCGGAATTATGTGTTTAAAGCCGCGAATTTTCAAGGAATATTCTTCTTTCGTCATGAGAATAAAAATTAAAACGTTTAATCTTTGTTGTCACCACTTCTTCAAGTCAATGTGCAGTAGGATACTTTATTCATTCCTTAACCTTCAGAGTGAATTGTAGGGTTTCAAGCTCAAGCATGAAATTTTAAGTAGGTGGCTTATTTTTTTAACAGGCGGTGGGTTTGTAGGCCCTACATTATTCCGACCTTCCTCCTTCTCCGGACCGTCTACAGATTGGGTGGGTTTCGAGTGTCTGTACTTCAACCAGGAATCTAGCTGCAACCTAATTAGCAGTCTATCGGAGTGACAACTCAGTAGTTTCAGCGTCAGTACCCAAAGGTGTTGTACCGGCTGAGCGAGCTTCAGTGATGGGATGTTTCGTCGTTTTCAGAATTCTATCAGCCGATTTAGGAGACTCTATGAAGTGTCATGTGTGTAGTCTGCGATACCAGTAGAATCCAAGACACAAAAAGCTGTTTTAATAATCCCACTATATAGGTAGGTAGTGAGAAGTCGTGACCGTTGGAGGATAGCAGGTTGGTTGTGAGGACAGATACTCGTGAGCAACATTGGATAGATCATGAATTGGCAGAAACCACGGCCATTGGATCTTGGCCCAGTGGCCCGAAATTCTGCGAACTCGCCTCGTGATTCGGAGTTCCTGGGGTCGAGCCTCGGTGAAAGTGCACTGCCGATGAGTCCCAAACTAGCACGAAACAGCTGTTTAGTACTCTCAGGCTTTCCAGTGGTTCTCTAACTAATATTAGTTCATGATGAAGTTCTGAAACCAATCAAATCCCTGCAAATCAACAATTGAAGATCCCCCATCCAATTCTTATTGGCCTATGAATTCACTTACTCATGAAAGCATGTGTACAGTCGAAACGTCTCCGGATTCTGAACTACATAGGACTTCGTCAGGGCGTTATTGATGTGAGAAATCGTTTCTTTTAGTGGCAATCTTAGTCAGTCGCGCAAGTCTATTCTAGGGTATTTGGCCACATGCCAAAAAATGATTTATTTAAAAAAGTATTAAAGATATATGAAATGAACAAATGCAAAATAAAACTAACTCAGCTAGATAGAGTGCATTATGTTTACAGACTCACTAGCTTAGAAGATGAATGGTGACAATCAGTATGCATGGGACGCTACGTATGTATCCTTCAACCTCCAAGGTGTTCTTAATTATATCACAGTCAAAACCAAAATCACAAATCGATAGTTCAGAATGCGGGGAATATTTCGGGATCAGAAGTCTTGAGCTATCAGAACTCAGTGATGAATTTAGTATACTAGTTATTTCGAAGAATTATTCACGGAAGTATTCTGTAGGTTTCATCTTAGTCCCCTTAGTACAGCTTCTAGTGAGTTCTCAGTCGATGTTGGAAACCACACATTCTCTCAGTAATAAGCTACTTGAGTAGACATGTTTAGCTGGAGTCCACCAATTGCTTGAAAGCGATCCATATCAAGAATGAGTGAATCCGAGAAATTATAACGCTTATATAAGCTTGTTAAAAAGGATATTAGATAATGGAAAGTGAAGAAATCTGTTGCTACTAATCTCGAATGTTGGCAGGAATTATGTGATGGCAGCAGCGTTTTCGTTCAAGTGAAGACTCCATCCAACACCAGTTACAATTCTTTGAAGTGTTTAAACTTTGTCCTGAAATCAGGTGCCCGTTCTTTTACTACACTGGTTGAGGCGCTTTACTCAGCTTGACCAATGAGAGTTAAGATCGCTAAGTACATCTTCTGAAGGTCATTTGGTGTTCTGGATGCATTGTCTTCCTCAGTTTTCCAGAAAGCAGCTATCCACTTAGTACTGATTATTGTTGAAGTTAGAAGCAGTTAGGTGAGGCATCTACTTAAGTTCTCTGAGATTGTATTTCAGTTGGCTTTTCTCTCTCTACCTAATCAGCATTGGGCTTGAGGGGTATTTCGCCAACATGGACAGTTGACTGACTGTTGTTAGAACTGTCGAGGAGTGAAGGCTTTTAATACCTCTTGTATCACCGTCAAGTGTGTTAGCGACATAGGGTGTTTTTAAATTGAATACATTTCACTTTAGTTCTCAGCTCCTCAAAATACGCTGAATGTTGTCACTGAAAGACAGCATCTATTGTAACCCTTTTTATTTATGCAGGTATTTGAATTGAGTCTATGCAGGCCTTCTTATGATAAATCGTGATTTCGGGGCTAATGCCTTGACCATTTAGGTCACAGCTGGTGTTAGGCAACAATAGTTGGAGTTTTCTTTCTCCTTACATTGTTAGTTTGACATGATTCTTAACCTGGTTGCTTTCATGGGGTGGAAAATTCGAGACGAATCAGTTCCTTTTCATAGGTGAACGTGCTTTTACAAAACCCTTATAGTCGTAGGTAGTTGCAACGTTGATGGCTCAATAGTACACTGGGCTCACGCACTTACTCTCTAAGATATAACGGTCGTAGTGAGCACTTTTAGGTAAAGTATGTTGATTCTATGTTATGAGTATAATGTAAAGTTTATTTGAAATGGCACTTAGCAGTAGACTTCATCTACAGTAACCATACGTCATATTTGCTAATGTATGTTTCTTGTTAGTGGTCGTAACTGAAGCAATATGAGGCTGTTTGCATTTACTTCACAACGTTGAACATATCACTCCACATCAAAAGTAATATGAACTGACTTAGATATCGGTATTTTCAATAACAATCCAAATCATTGTCTGAGTATTAGATTAGCACTCAAGGATTTATCCTGTGAAGTTCTTCGTAGACTCTGTAATTATTCCCAATATTTTACGAAAAGTGTGGATCTGTCACTTACCTTCTGCTAGACAGATCACTGTATCTTTTACTTTAATTCAGAAACTTAGGTTAAAAATTTGCAAGTGTATAACTTATGTACGCAGCTTTGAAGACGAGTAATCCGTAACAGATGACTTATAAGTTGTGGTGAACCCGGCCTTGTGTGGGGTGAATAAGTGTGATTACGTCAAGAATGAAATGGAGTATCAATGTGGAATGCCAGTGCTAGTTTTAAGTGTCGTGATTTTTGGAAATGTAACATAAGCCGTGGGAAATCGGTTGTTTTTATGATTGTAAAATTTGAATAGATCCCATATTGTTTTCCGGTTATCTAAATTGATAACCTTTCTGTTTAAGAGAGGAAAACTTGCATAGTTTTGCTTTGTTGAATAAATGCACATAACTGTAGGTAGGCTCTTATCACCACTATGTGTAAGCCACAATCTTATGATTTAGGCAACAGTTACAAGAAAACTGCGTTTACTTTTACGGGGCTAATTGTATGTGGCTGTAGTTTTTTTTGTAGTCAGGTGCATCAGTAATCATGTGTCAGCAGACTAATGTTTCTATTTATTTGTGTATGTAAAGACTACACGTCAAGTATCATTTCTAAAAAGAATGCGTAGTTTTGTGCGAGTGGATTCCCCTCAAAAATCTATAATCTGTTCTGATATGTCGTGAGTTTTATCGTTGTAGTAAACTTTATTGGGAAGTTGAGGTAGAAATCACTTTTTGTAGGTATTTTGTGCGCTACAACTATCAAAACTTTCTAATTTGTAGGTGTATGTCTGTGTTAATACGATAGCTAGGACCAACAAGTGCATTGTGCATCACAGTTCAACTATCGGGCAATGATTGCTGTTTGTTTTAGATACAGTGTTGTCACCCTTCCCTGGACAAAAGTAATAAAACATTACAACTCAGCTGTGACAAGACAATAGCTGAAATGCTTTTATATATACCTTCAAATTATCATGTTTTGTTTTGTAGCTGTCAGTATTATTTCCCTTGGAGGATTTCATTTTATTGTTTGACTAAGTGTATTACGTTGGTGCAATTAGAGAATTCTAATTTACACAGAATATGGATTAAATATTTAATAAAACTATCTCAAGCCATATCTTAATATCTCTAAAGTAAAGACTGTCAAAGGAGACTGTGCTAAAACCAGTTATATTAAATAAGTTATTTTGCTGCGCATACTGAGCTATCGCCTTGTCGACGAGCAAAGTTAGCTGACATAGGAAAAAGAGTAAGAAAAGGGTAAGAGGTGATCAAACTGAAACCTAAAATCAGTCCATGAAGTTTTTGACAGTTAGTTTGGGTCACATAGAGGGGCGTCGGTTGTCTAGTTGAGGATCTCGAAGAGGGACGTGTGTACTGCTCAGCAGTTCGCTCCGTCCTTCTCTATGGCTCTGAAACATGGCCAATACAAGTTGAAGACATGAAAAGGTTGACTGCTTTCGATCACAGATGTCTGCGATCTCTGTCTCACGTTAGGTGGTATAATAAGGTAAGTAATGCTGACGTTAGGCGTAGAGTGTTTGGCAAAGAGGGAAAATCAATCGACGAGGCTATAAAGTTACATAGATTGATATGGCTAGGTAACGTGCTGTGCATGCCTAACCATCGCCTCCCCCGACGACGGGCATTACTAGCTGATATAGGTGCAGGTTGGAAAAGAGCCAGTGGTGGCCAAACAAAAACATGGCATCAGTCCATGAAATCCTTGACAGTTAAACTGAGTCAGGTAGGGAGATGCAGACTTCCGGGTTGGGGCCCTCGGGACTCTAGGAATCAATGGCTGGAGACAATAGGTGAAATGGCTCAAACTCATCGTTGTCAATGGCGCAGATGTATTCAGTCTCTGTAACCTTTCATATTCCTTTCTACCATTACCCACTCTGTTTCACTCTTATACTTGTCAGACTGTATTGATTCTCTTCACTCATCTTCTTGTCTACCTTTGTGTGCTATTTTGAACGTGGCAACTCGAACTGCTGCACTTCGGTGCCAAGTTCTATGTTGAATCCAGACAGACACATTGGGGATGTTGCTCGAAATTGTTCTTAGTGACGCAGATGTATTTACTCTTTGTAACCTCCCACGTCCATCAGACCTCAATATTTTTCCATGCTACGATTCTTCCTCCTGTATATTCCTACTGATTGTGTATTTGTTTGTGAATCTTTTCTGTCGTTTTTCTACCTTTGTGTGCTGCATTGAATGTGGCGAGTCAAAGTTCTGTGTTAGAACGAGTCAGTCAGCCAGTCTTCAACCAAAGACTCAAACACGACAGGGTAATCCGCTTGGCTACTAAATCATGAGAGCCAACTACTGTGCTGAATTGAAGATGGATTTTCAACGGGGAAGTTGACTCCCTCTTGAGATATCTGTAATAGAAAGAGCATTAGCATTACGCAACTGCAGGATCAAGGGGATAAGTTCTTAACCAGTCAAACACATGGCCTGTCCGGAGTTGTTCTAAGTTCTGTGTTTAAACTGAGTCATGTCGTATACTGATTTTAATTTATATCTTCTCGTCTTATGGTACAAGTGTTACTGTAGGGAAAATGGTATAATCTTCAGTATAATCCCTTTCTTCATATTGTTTATCGCTAATACACGTAGGTAACTCAATAAGTTTTTTGTTTTGTAGGTTTCCAATACCAGAGTTCAACACTTTTTGGAGAGCAGGGTTCAGTCCCAAGCAGGTATGCCCTTCTAAAGATCTTGATTTGTTTTATGCTATCACTTATAACTTATTCCTATGTTTCTCCCTATTGGAGGTTTCGTTCATCTTTCTTTTTATTAACTGATTTTAATCACAATATAAATATTACATATGCATGCAGCATGCCTCAGATATTCATACTGATATTTTAACTTTAATGCGGACATCTTCCTCCGCTTAGAGAATTTTGACTGGATTTAATTAGTAAGATCTATGCAAGTGTATCCACTATTTAAGTATTTTGAGAAAACAGTTCTATCCTCTTTCCCTAGTTCTACCAGATCACAATTTCTTGAGTGCGTTACTGGTTTCTGAGTAACAAAGTAGACTGACCATTTTCATCTAAAATAACACTGACACTTCAGCTAATGGAGCTACTGTTTATTGGTTTTAATGGTATATCTATAATGATATATCAGCATTAAATTGAAAGTGGGAAAGATGACTTGAAGATACTTTAGGTTGTACAAGTTTCGTTGTTTTTAGCATAATTCATTTTCCCTCACTCGTTTGCTTCTTTTAGGACTACTTTGTTATGTAGAAACATTATTGTATATCGAGTCACGCAAACAGAAATTCATGTGACGGGAGTATAGTATACTACCATCTTTTATGGATTCTGAGTGTTTCTTGCAATGTACGTGTTGTGAGTTTAGAGATGCTTCAACAGTAGTCGGTCATGAGTTTAGTGTAAGAGATTTGGTTTCAGTGATTTAGAGGATTTGAAATTTCAAATATTGCATCCATTTCACCTTCCATAGTTTAAGCAACCAATGAAAATGCTGTTCGTTGGCCTAGACAGTCAACTTTTAGCCAACCGTATCTAGGGTTCAAACTTTGATCCACCTACTTCAGCCTGGGCGACCTAATTGCATTCTCAGCCCCCACAAACAGGTGTGGCTGATAGCTCCGGGTAACAACTGATTTCTAACAACAGTTTAGGTTGATGTGATCAACCACTATATTGTGGACGTTGTTCATAGCCCACCTGTTTGTCTAATGAATTTATTATTAAAACACAGCCTTGCTACATTATGAGAGCCAAGAGATGCACCACACAAAATGTCGCAATTTGTGCCAGGGCTGGGATACTGACCGGACACCCAGGTCGGAAAAGTGGTTGTCTTAAGAGGCTACCTCCTCTCCGACCCTTTGACTTGAAGTCTGGTTCACAAGCTAGTGGAGCAGCTTTCCCATGGTTTCTGGTGTCCAAAACAGGTTCGTACACTATTCGATTGTTTCGGATTCCTGGGCCGGTGTATACTATAGGGTTGGAATCAGGGTTTTAGAACTCCTGTTAGACCAGCACGCCCACCAGTCTGGTTATATGCGCCTAACATTCGCATTCACCATTTGACTTTTGCGGGGAATACTTGGCCGCTTGAAGGTAGTGAAAAAGACTTTCTTGACAGAGACTATGAACGCGTGGCCACATGAGAGGATATTGAGAGGAAAACCTAAGTCTATCCACTCTTCGCTGTACCACCTCGCTAATGATGACATAGACAACGAGAGTAAACAGTTATATTCTGTAGGATAAAAATCTGTACTAGGACTAGAATCTGTATTTCTACCTCTTGTGTACTAGTAAAGATCAGATGTTAAAACAACATTTTACTAACTATCTGTCTTTCTGGTTTCAAAATTCAATAATTTCCTATTGTATCTTTAGCGCAGACACAGAGTTTGGTTTACTGGACTAAAACTAGTCGGATTTTCAGTTGCACTTCCAAGTCTGTGTATAGTGTTTTTACAATGTCGACAGTTGAATATTATCATTAATCAGCGATATATTCTCTGTGCCTCTCTTCTCTCCCTCGTTATGGTGTTTCATGTGGATTCAGTGAAGCAGTCTGCTATATTTTTTCGTATCAAAATAATCATATTGACAGTATATTTAACGAAAAATTGCTCAGTTGAACGTGCAAATATTTGGTATACCCTTAGGATTAATTGTATCAACTTATTGTTAGTATTATTCAACAACAACCACTTGTAATTCCACACTGAGTTGGCAGTGAGCTACACTTATTGTGTCAGGGTTAGTTATACTACTCGGAGTGCCCGAACCTTGGTGCATGGAGCAGGGATTTTGAACCCATGGTCACCTGCTCACTAGCTGAAAGTCTAGTGACTAGATCAATGAGGTAAAGCCTCATGATTAGTCATGTAGAAAGTGATATCTCAATAATCATGATTAAAAGCAGAAAAGAGAGTAACACTCATTTTCTGTTTTACCTTGCAGGATTGGATTGAACTGTTATCTGCCTTAAGCCTTATCAATAAAGTAGAAGGCTAAGAAGAGGTGACGAATAAGAGTGTTCATTTTAAAACGCGATTAATCGTTAAATGTAGACTAAGTGGAAAAGCCAAATGTATTTTTCCAACCTTCTAATGGATTTGATTTTATCTTTGCATACAGTCAAGTCTTCCTGTGATTAGCTTGACTAGTATAGTATCTAAAGTTCTAGATTTAATAATAATGCGTAGACTAAGCGGTCCACGGGAGGAAAAACACGAGGGTATCAGGCAGGCTTTAGACCGCCCTTCGACAGATTCTGGAACATGGCCATGCTTACCGGCGTCTAACAATCGTTATATTTCTTGACCTAAAGGCGGCATACGATTCCGTCGACCAAGAGGTATTCAGGCAAAGTTTGGCTATGAAAGCAAAGGCCCAGAAATTACATTGCACTGATCATGCCACTGTACTCGAAATCATGCAGCCAGGTGAGAGCATATGGCGAGTTGTCATCTAAACTGGTGACAACTAGTGGTGTCCGACAGGTATGCTCACTATCCGCATTTCTATTCAATTTCATCATAGGTGTACTAATGAACTTAATCCTAAGTGACTTCAGCAACTCAGGGATTGACTTGTTACCAGGGTATAATCTCGTTGACTTAGAATATGTAGGTGAGATAGCCGTTCTAGGCGAGGACGCTGACAAAATAGAGCAAAGTCTTCTGAACACCTTGAGCTGCAATCTGCGAATGTTTGGCATCCGATTCGCTCCCGCCAAATGTGGGATGATGTTACAGGACTGGATTACATTGACTCCTAGTTTAGAAATAGGGAGTAAAGTGATAGAGCGTGTTGACCACTTCACATATTTGAAAAGTTGCATCAGCCTCAACGTGTTGATCAGTGACGAATCCTCAGCACGGATACAGAGGGCTAGTTTCGCATATGCCAGTATATGCCGACTCTGGCGTGGACATGATATCCGGCTGGCTGTCGGCCAAAGGACGTGTGTGCTGCTCAGCAGTCTTCGCCGTCCTCCTTTATGGCTGTGAGACGCGGCCATTAAGAGTGGAAGACATGAAAAGCATGGCTAGCTGTCTTTGATCATAGGTGCCTGCGTTCTATCTACTGTTTGAAATGGTATTGTAGGGTGAGCAATATTGAGGTTAGGCGTCGAGTGCTAGGTACGTGGGAGAGGAAATCAATATACGAGGCTGTGAATTTATATCGACTGAGATGGTTAGGACATGTGTTATGCATGTCTAACCATCGCCTCACTCTATGGGAAATGCTAGCTGATAAAGGGTCAGGTTGGAAAAGAGCTAGTGGTAGTCAAACCAAAACATGGACTCATCAGTCAATAAAATCCACAACGGTTAGTCACTCGGTGAATGCACGTTGTTAACGTTGGACTGAGTTTCACTTTAGAGAGACAAGTTAATGTATGAGAATATGTAAGGCCCTTTCTACTGACTGGAATTGAAGTAATGAAGGCAAAATAAAGTGTATTAGTTGTTACCCATTGATATTTATCACCCGACAGTATCAATTGAGCTTTTGGATGAGTTCTGGTGTAAATACTATCATTCATTGAAGTGCAGGTAAATCCGGTCCGTAAGTCCCCAGTATGACTTACCGCGAACTCCAGATTATGCGGTAAGTCACCACAGTGTTATTCTAGCTTATTAGATCATGCAACTATGAAAAAAGAAACGTTAAAATGAATAGAAGGAATGACAGATTTTGAATAGGAATATGAAGTGTGTTTCTTCCATTATCTCTAGCTGTTGACGTTTAACGTATCTATGAGCTACATTGCCTAGAAAGCGTGAGTGTCTTCAACTAAAAGACAGTAACTTCATGTTTACTGTCTTGGTCTGATAAACCTTAGTTTTCAGCAGTTAGTTTGTAGGAATTTGTTTTCTTCCAGTTTAACTACAGACTGATATCAGTTGAAGAACCATTGGAAACCGAGGAGTGCTGGAAAGGTGTGAGTATGGATGAGGAAAAATACCCGATGGTGGCATTGGCTGGTGGTCGCGCTGAAATCACAAATTGGTAGAAGTTAGAGTTCATGGACCATTGAGTCGGGTCCCAGTGGTTGAGTGGTCTACGAACTTGGCTTGTTATCGGAAGGTCCTGGGCTCAAACCCCAGTGGTGCGCAATGCTGGCGAGTCCCGAACTAGGACAAAACAGCTGTCCATTACTCCTTGTTTCTTAGTGGTTCTCTCACTGATTAAACTTGAAATCTTAATCTCTTTTTTTCCAGTTTTATGCCTGTTCCATTTGAATTTCAACGTCGAAGGAAATAGTGGTTAGGTGTTTGCAGCAAACTGCCAAACACTGTTGAAGATTACTCGTTACTGGAGTAATATATTTGCATTCATTCTGAGGGATTTTTTCAGACATCAACCTATCATAGCTCACTTAATTTTGAAATAAATGTTGTGGCTAGTGCTTTAAATTACACATAATATGAGAGTACCAGTATGTTTGGGAGTGTCATGTTTTTGCCTCTGTCAGGAGTTCAAGGTATTTAAAGTATTGTCAAGAGTTGTATTGCAAGACATTCAGAAGACCATATCTTATCAATGTGTTCGTCCAGTTGCTTGTGGGTTGGTAGGGGTGGATCTCTGAGTGGGACGTGGTTAATAACTGAGAAGTCGGAGATAAAAGGACTGTCCCCTTTTATATACATTTTCAGATAAGTTGGACAATAGTGAAAAGTGCATATTCCTGATAGTCGTTACTGATTGTTTCTCTTCCAAAGAACAGTCTTCAAAAAGCCTGCTAAACATATTCTTGACCATTCAAAATTAAGACTACAACTGTAAGGTTGTAAATCTGTGGTTCATTGGTGTATAGGTATTACAGTCTCGTCAGACTGTTTGTGGAATCAGGTGTCGCGTCACCCAATGAAAGTGTGATCGGGTCTTCATAGCATTGTAATTCGACACAGGGTTGGCTAAAAAAGGGTAGGTAAGTTAATGAGATATAAGGATAAAACTTGGGCACTATGGTAGAGTATAATTGTATTATGGATACAAATTTTTGATAAATTAACACACTGATATACAGTAATATTTACTGATGACGTTTCGAGGTTTCAATGAGGTTGTGAATTTTCATGAACAAAGATGGCTGGTATGTATGCGTCAGCGTTTCTGAGCTCACGACCTTCCTTGCAGTGAAGCGCCTTATGAAATATCAACTTTAAAAATCGTTTGGATTTTCTTACTGTTAGTCGGAGACATATGGAGTAATGTAAGTTACCTCACTGATGTCCTCAAGAGTGTGAGAAATCGTTGATTATAGACTCTAGATGAGATACTTCAAAAATAATTACGATGACAAAGATCAGTTTATACTTTTTAACTCCACTAATATTTACTGGTTAGAGTTAATTTGTATTTCCCATCAATTGATTTTGTTGAAATGCTCCTTCTCTGTTGGCATGTTGGCCTTTAGTACGGACGCCTCGACGATGTCTAATATCTAACATGATGTCATTTGATTGGTGGTGGCCAACAATGGACATCATGTTAACCTATAGGCTTCATGGAGACGTCCGTACTAGGAACCGACATGTCAACAGAGACTTGCCGTCTCGGTCAACGTATAGTTCAAATGAACTTAAACCGGTGACGATTAATACTGGTTGCATAAGATGTGTCTGTCGTGGCGCTTGAAACGATTGGTACTGGCAGCGTCCCAGAGGGAACACAATCATTCAGTGAGGATGTAGGTACATCCCAAACAGGACGGAATAATTCGCATCCTGGATTTCACTTCTATCTACCACCAACTAAATGACACTTGATTCTTGTTGAATTGTTCTCTGTCCTATCACATTGATGTTTATTTATTCTGTTAATGTCTTGTGTCTGTTCATCTCCCCTTTGTATTCTCTTTCGAAATGATATTGTTCTGTCCAAACAAGACCTTAATACTGAGTTGTTTATTTGCGTTTGCCTTTCATGTAGTCGTGTAAAACATTTGAGAGACAAAATGAAGTCTTTTGAATTTTTGAATTTCGGTAAGTCTGGCATGCGATTTGCCCCTGATCTGCATTGACTCTTAGTGTAAAGATAAGAAGGGAAATTCTTGAATGTTGACCACCTTACTTATTTGGGAAGTTGCATCAGCTCTGATGGCGTGATTTCTGATGAAATTTTGAAATGGATATTTGCTAACATGCGTTGTCTTTGACGTAGATGTGATTTCCAGCTATTGATCGAAGGACGTGTGCACTGCACAGCAATTCACTCTGTCATTCTTTATGGCTACGAAGCATGGCCATGCAGTGGCTAGTTGTCTTTAAACATAAATGTTAAGTATAACAATGTCATGAGTAGTAATAAGGTCAGGTGTAGGGTGCTAGGTAAGGAGGCCAAATCAATCAATTGGCTTTTGAAGCTGCATCGATTGAAGTGTCGGGGACACGTGTTACATACACTAACCTGTAATCTTCTTCTCTGAGCAATGTGAGTTGACTGTGGATTAGGTTGGGAGAAACTTGTAGGTGGTCAGATGGAAGCATGATTTGAACCAGCCACGTAGGAAGCTGTAGGCTACCTGACTGGGATTCTCAATACTCTAAGAATCAATGCCTCAAGACTGTTAGCTTAAGTTCATGGTCAATGACTCAGATGCATTCACTCACTGTATTCTGTCAGATCCATTAAGTCTCCATGATTCTATATGTAACAATTCTTTCTTCTGTACATTTCTGTTCATCATAGTTCCTTTGAGTTTCTTCCTCTACGTGTTTGGCATCTTGAGATGTTACACTACTTTTGTGCAAAGTTCCGCTTGAGAATTTCGACTTTCATATATTCAGCCGATCAATTAGTAATGCAGATTGTCTTAAAGGTAATGTAATGAGTAGTAATCCCCAAATGTTGATTTACGGGGATTTCACTGATTTCAAAATTGATCACGAACTCAATTCTGTTTGAAAATCATTGAAAACCTCCAGGGAGTACTGGCTGACCGTTTCATCCTAGTTTGCGACTCTTTATCAGTACGCACCCATGACCTTCAGGTTACAAGTTATGCTCACTGACCATTCAGCTGCTAAGACTGAATCCAATAGCCTTTCACTTCCATCGACTGATAAGTGTATGTCCTCACACTCAAGTCAGTGGTCGCCGCTAGTTACAACTTATCGCTAGAACTTTAGTCAATTTCATCCTGTCACTATTGAACACGAGATTAATTTTCAAGTGTTGGTTTGCAGAGGTATGTAATTAGTTTTCAGTATTGATTATGAACTGACCTCAGCTATTAGATTGTGTTCCATTGGCGGAATGGTTAGTGAGTTCGCCTTTCTGCAACCTGAAGGTGGTGGATGCGATCCTCGGTGGGTGACGGGTACGTAATGTTGAAGACTTCCAAACTAGGACGAAACAGATGTCCACTGCTTTCCAATAGTCCTCTAGCTCGTGATGAATTTTGAGTAGTTATCATTCAACCAATGATTATTAATTAATTTTGGTAATGAATTAGTGTAATATAAGAGAATTACAGATTTATAGTGATTAAAGAAAATTTCATATATATATGAACTTGTTTGGCAATATCGGAGGTTATTGATCCACGCTTAGTTGGTTGGCGTTCATATGAGAAGTTTATAAATCACCATCATCTCAAGTGAAGATGGATGAAGAGTTTAATTTTGTCAATGAATGCATTCATGTTATTTATGTGTCCGTATATATATATTGGAGCAACTTACAACATGCTTCTAGTTGTTGTCGCTGGGCTTTTCTTTCTTGTTCACGAGTTTTCTTTTTTCGTTTTGTTTTTCACAAAATAAAAATATTTTTCATGTTATCTCAAACTCCACTTAGCCTAGATATTTTAACAACACAACATTAATAATCCACACATCACCTTCCTTCTGTTGCCTCCTTGTTTCTCTCTTCCATTTTAAGTCTCGGTAGTGCACAAACAGAGGGCTTGTTTGTTTAGTTCTTATTTTGTATTAATTTTCAAGCCTTTTATTCAATTTTTTTCCCGCAAAGAATTTATCCGAATTATTGTAAAAGTTATTAAAAATGTTGTCGTTGTTGTTTAAACTAAGTAGACTTCCTGTTCCACTTTTCGCTACAGTTTTTGTTCCATTTTCTCTAATTTGTGGATGACGATGGGGTTTTCATTGCAAACTGGATGTTAATTTCAGTTAAGGTTTCGTAACAATTTGTATGTTCGTGTGTGTGTGTAGGTTTATAGAGATGGAAAGTTGGCCTGACCGATAGCTGCTACCTTGATGTCGCTTACGTGCGCGAGTTTGCGAGGAATCGAACTCTGACCACGTGCGGGAGTGACGAGCATTCTACTCCTGAACTACCAACAGGCGTATAACAGAATGTTTTGTGGAAGAATAAACAACAGCTAGAATACTATGTTCCTACCATTACTCATAATAATAATTTTCAAGAATTAATTTGTAGAGATTTGATTTGTTTCAGGTTAGACCAGAATCCTTACAAACTAATTCTTGAAAATTAACCTGATGCCCGCCAGTGATTGATTACAGGACGAAATTGCCTGAAGTTCTCGTGAGAATTCGTGACCAGTGGGGTCCATCCAGTCGGAAGTGAGGATGGAGTTCCCGCCCATGACATAGGTTGGTGGTCGCGCTAACATCACGAATTCGTAGAAGTCATAATTCATAGACCGTTGAGTCGGGTCTCAGTGGCTAAATGGTATACGAGCTTGCCTTGTAGCCGGAAGATCCTGGGTGGATGCGTACTGCCGATGCGTCCTAAACTAGGCTGACGAAACGGCTATCCAGTACTCCTTGGTTTTCAATGGTTTTCTAGCTAATATTAATCCGTGGTCTAACCTGAAACAAATATTAATCATACTAAAGGCAGTGAAGAAAATAAAGTGAATTGAGTTTTTGTCAAAGTAGAAAAAATGATAATTACTTGTAGAGTTGTGACAATTTAATTCCATACTAGATAAGTGATACAGTTTATATAACTGGATGATGTTTCGAGCGTAGTCAATTGCTCATAATCTTATCAGTATATTCACACGACATTCCTACTTGATTTATATAGCCTTACTCCCTCTTATTTTTTACTTCAATTTCTCATATATCTGGGATGGGTGTTGTATCAGTTTGCTTGCATACGTTCCGTGTTGATTCGATGAACAAAGATACTCTGTGATTAATCTCTCCCTATCCTACCGTATTGTGTGATTAAATGGGAGTGAATGCATCGTAATGGTCGATGTTTTTGCCAAATTATTTAACTTAGCGATGTCAATTATCCTAGGTATAGTGAGTAAATTCATATGTTTCGATGACCTAAATGACCGTGAACTACTAATTTAGCCTGTGTAACTAACCTCATCGTCATCATATGTTTCTAATTAAATCTGTCAGACTCTCAACTCATAAAAGTTTGTTTTAACTGATTTGGGCTGGTTTAAATGCCACCCTAATTCCGTCCATACTTATTAAGAATTTTACTTAAAACCTCTGATATTACTTCTTTATATGGTAGTACCATCGAGGCTTTGAATACCTTATGATTTATATTATTCTCATTACTACACTAGCGTTTATAAAAAACCAACGCATTCTAATAGATATTTAGACTTTAATTCATCTCACCCGTTGTCTATTAAGGCTGGCTTAGTTAAGTGTTCAACAAACCGAGCAATCGTACTCAGCAGCACAAAAAATGACCGAAACGATGAAATGAAACAGATAGAAGAGTCGTTGGTGTTAAATAACTATCCTATAAAATCCATTAAAAAGATCAAAAAAGTCAACAGTGAAATAGAAGGGAAACTAATAATGATAACATAAATGAGAGAAAATATAAGGCATCTACTGTTATACCATATTAGGAGGGGACAACTAAGGCCCTACTTAGGATTCTCAATAAAGCAGGAATTAGGGTGGCATTCAAACCTACGAACTCACTCAGGGACAAGCACTGTAGGTTAAAGGACCCGGTGGACCCAATTAAACAAAATAATATAATTTACAAAATACCTTGCAATGACTGTGAGTTAGGTTAAATACATACATCAAACTAGTAGGTCGGGGGTAGTCAGATTGTCGGAACATAAGAATTTAGTGACTAAGGTAAGAATGGTTGATCCCGAGAAGATAAGTAATTTAGAAAAAAGTTCAGCGATTGCACTGCATGCATCAAAACACAACCACACAATAGGGTGGGAGAGGGCTAAAATTCTAAGAAGTAATATAGGTAGAGGGAGATAGAGGGAGATTGATTTCTGAACCCTGGTTCATCTAGTCTACACCCAACACGTGCAATAGGAATGACTCGTCACTCTCACGGGAAATATGGAAAATTCTTCTACCAATCAAGTCAAGCGATGAAAAATGATTGATTTTTATGAACGAAGTTAGAAAGTTGTGTAAGTGACTTGATATGATTATGAGCAATAATTTGTGATCGAAATGTCGTCAGTAAATATTACTGTGTAATACTGTGAGACTTCATCAATTAGCTTGTGTCACTTTGGAATGGGAAAGACAATTCACGTAACCAGACTGACGTTCTCTACCGTGATTAATTGGTAGTCAGTCTGTCTAATAATAATAATAACTTCGAAAACGTTGCAGTCATGCGGGTCGACGTCTGAATAGTATGAAACTAGGATGAGACAACTGTGCAGTACTCCTTTGCGGTTTTCAGTGATTCCCTAACTGATATAAATCTGTGATCAAACTTGAAAGCAATCGAATCCCTACAATATAACATTTTAAAATTAATCTGACGGTGATCAGAAACTGACTACAGGCTGAAGTTTTCTGGGGTTCTAGTAAAAAGTCGTGACCAGCTGCGTCTACCAGCAGGTCGGATGTGAGGCAAATACTCGCTAATGACATTGGGTGGCGGTGGCACTCAAATTCATCAATGGAGAAAAGTTAGAATTCATAGGATGGCCGTTGGTTTCCGACCTAGTGGCTGAATGGATTCGATCCCTTGTGGGGTAATAGGTGGGTATTGTTGAAGAGACCCGAACTGGGACGAGACAGCTGTCCAACACTCTGGTTGTTTTCAACTATTCTATAACTGATAACAACCCACGATAAGGCTTGAAATCAATCAAATTGCTATAAACTGATGCTTGGAAATAATAACTCAGCTATTTGGAACGAATTTTTTTTCTACTGGGCTGTAATAAAATAAACCACACATCGTACGTAATGAAAGGGCTAATGATAATGTTAGTGTATGTTTTCAAGTGCAGTGACTGAGGGAATCTCTCCGCCGTTTGTCATTTCCTTGATTTTGTAAGAAAAATTTCCTTCACTAATCTTCATCGAATTATTCACTGTTTTTAGACACTTGTCATTTTTCAAGTTTTTTCACAGATTTATGTCAGTCTAGAGCACTGCACAACCACCTCGTCCCTGTTTGGGACTCTTCAGTAGCACACACCTAAGACACCCCAACTAGAAGTGAAAATTCATAGGTCACTGAATTCCTCTCCAAGTGGTTGAATGGTCAACTAGCTTGGCCTCGTAACCGGATGGTTCTGGGTTCGGCTCCTAACGGTTTTCACGCTCTCATTTTGTGGCAAGATGAATTTGTCGGTCAGTCAGTGAAAATGGTGTCTCCGAGCTAATAAACCCCGAAAAATCCACCAGTGAATTATATTTTGAAAACTCTTTACATATACATAGGTCTTCACTTAAATCTGCACATACACACAGTTGAAGTCGTTTTATAGCTTTCTGTTTTCGTCTCATCCTTCAGTAATACATGTTGTTTATTATTACTGTTGAACATAATCTATTTCAGTTTCGTACAGTGTGTGTGTGTGTTCCACAATGCTTCAAATGATGTATGTTATTACGCAGATAGTAGTGTTGTTGTTAGAAGAGATAGAATGAATGATTTATGACGCTTATCTTTTGGACCAACAGTAATAATTTCACTTTCTAAAATCTTATTAAATAGTAAGTAGTATTAAGAGAGATGTTTTACCGTTTATGTCTCGTCTGTATGTACGTGTGTGTGTGTGCGTTTCTACAGTGATAAGATTAAAAATAGGGTGGATCCTTTAACAGTTTACAAAGATATTTCTATTTAACAGAACAAAACATAATATAAATGGAAATTGTTATTCTACAGATTGTTTGTTCTTTGCAATATTATTATGCAGTTTGATCGTGTAAGCCTTTTACTTTTTTTCTTATCAATGTGTCCCACTTTTGAACCTTGCCTCTTGTCTACTTCAGTCTCAACAACTCGGTTACCATTGTAAGCTTTCTTGTGTGTGTAATGTGGCTCTTGCATAGTACAATACATGAAACCACTACTGGTTACAGGAGATGCATGACTATCTTAACTATGTAGATAAACACAATTCTAAATCAGATACACTTTCGATACTTAAAGAGAATGCATTTACTGGGATTACATAAACTAAACGAGAGAGATACATAGGTTGCCGTTATCAGCTATAGCTCTGTCGGTGGTTCAACGGTAGAATGCTCGCCAGCCATGCTCTAAGTGTTCCGGCTTCGTTGGATTCTAGGCACATGCACTTCTAAACTTTACTCAGGTGGTTTTAAGTCAGGTAGAGAGGGAAGGTTAGGTTAACGCGAGGCTAGCACCTCGTAAAAACACCATCCCTACTGAAATTTCGAAACTCAAGATTGAAGCCATATTTGCCACGCAAAGAAATGACAGGGTACCTTGTTACTAGTCATTTCTGGTCATCTGATATTCATTGTGGAGCCAGTGAAGTCAACTGTTGATAAAAGTCTGCATTGGCTTGTTGGAAACACTTTCAGTAACCTGCGTGCTAAGTTTCTGGACCATCTAGAAACAAAAACTGACTTGATATTGTTGTTGATAATTCGAATCTTTTTCCTAATTCTGAATGCAGCAGATTTCCACACTAATTTTAGATTAATGAATACCTGCCTTACTTACCTGATCACCTTCTGGTGCTGACATCCTCATATGTACCACCTCTAGATGAAATAATCCTGTTTTGATAAATGGAAGAGGTAACTTCCTTTACATTTCTCCCGTTGATAGTGATTGATGCTTGTTGTCCGAAGTCATGTATCTTCATCACCTCTCGCTTCTCTGCCTCTTTGACCAGCTTAATGGTTTTCACTTGTATATCTTCGAGTTTGTGTGACATGAGATATAAAGTTCAGGTCTTCTAGAGTCTTCTTGTCAGTCTAATGGATGTTCGTCTTTTATTTTCCCAAGGTCTCTCGTCTAGATAATTGAAAAAGTGCTTATATATATATATATTATTTCAATACTACTGTTACTATTGCAATACGATGGTAATAATTATCTTTCCAAGTAAAATCAATGCGCGAGATTATATGTGGAATACTCTTAGGATAAAAATAAATAAAATGATTGGTACCTTTTGACGGCTATTATTATTGTTTGACATGTTAATAATAGGTTGCTGACTAATTGTTTTTTTTCATTGTTTTTTGGTTGTCATTATATGTGACTGTCACTGTAATGACGACGATGATTTTAATAAATTGAACAAGTATGTGGCGACAACTGTACTTATGGGGTCATGTATGCTTATATATATATATATATATTAAATGAAGTAGTATGTCATCCATCTCAGTTATTAAGTTTCAGGTCATGCACACATTACAAGTGGTTTGTTTTAATGTTACTGGATAGGTGTTCTACTTTTGAATGGCCCCTTCTGTACAATTACCTAAGTGGGTATAAAAGTAGTCGCAAGGTATTTCAGAGCGTAGTATAAACAGAAAAGCTACCAAAGATATTCCAACTGTGTAGAAAAATCGATTAACACCATTTTTGAAGCAACCAACCAGACGTAAAATCTGATATGATGATTACAGCATTGCTGTTAGATGGTTGTAGTCAATCAGCAAGAAACCTTTGGATGAGGTTTGATGCTTGCTTATACTCGTCAGAAAGGCGTATCTTTAGTTTTGAAGTCGGTGGCGAGGTGGTTAGGACTCTCGCCGACCATGCACATGGTCCGAGGTTCGATCCCCTGCCGACGCACACCTGATATCTATGGTCGGCCTGCAAAATTTGGGCTGCCGATATCCATGCTGATAATTCCATACTTGTACCAAAAAAATACAGTGTGGAATCAAGCTGTAATCAAAAATGAAAAAATAAATAAATAAAACTCATGTCCCCTCTGAGAGTTGAACATGGCTCACCAAGTGCTGCAGCATTCCTGTAAGCAAACAATACAAAATCACATAAGACCAACTCTGTGGGGGAATTTAAATGATAATTGACCACCTTTGTTGTATCTATTCAAGTAGGCGGAAGAGGAAGGAATGGTGAATTTTTTGGTGATAACTTACATACTTAGTGCGATTACCATCCACCAACGACAAATTGTCAACTGTTATATTTTTGATGCTGTCCTTTTTTATTGACTGTAAATCAAAACATAAGAGTATAAGTTCTCCAAACCTGGTTTAAAGACACTGTTGAAAATCCTAGTTTCCATCCACTCCAGCATAAAAGAAGACGTTAGTTGTACTGTAAGGATACCATTGAAAAATAAAATGTGAAACCTCTTTAAGACAGAGATGTGGTTCGTTGGCTTAAACCTTCGACCTCCATCCAATTATTCTAAGATTCGAAACCCACACCACCTTGATAACTAGCCTTCACACGGTAAATGTGTATCTCAAAGCCCGGTACTAAGTTCTGACTAACGAACTAACTATTATATAATAGCTATCCTTTGAAGTCAATTAAGTACTGTGTAGTACATCTAATAAACAAACTAATATGGGACCACTTACTGCCACAATGCCCAAGTTTTACACATGTATTAATACTATAGAAGCAGCAAACAAAATATTGTATCAATCCAATCAGCCTCCCATGCGCTCGAAAGAATGTTTATGTACAACTGTTCAAAGGTGATTACCAAAGTCTGATAATTGAATTCTTCCAGGTTAGTCTTATAGAACACAATACTGAATGACTGCAAGACTAGGTGAATTCATGCAAATAACTGAATTGACCCTTGAAATAGATGCTTATCGTCGTCTATCACAAAACATTACACAGGGACGTGCTATAAAGTTCATTCCAAGTTGAGATTAGTTATTGATTTTTCTTTTTATTATTAATTGTTGCAACAAAGGATATACTGTCACCTTTTTAGATGTAATAAAATTGCATTCTGTCTCCCGTTTTAAGAGGTACAATCTGGTGAGTACTATCCAGGCTAGTTGTAGGGCGCCAGGTGAGGGAAGTAAGCCAGTCGATGAAGTTGTGAGGCTACATGCATTGAGGTGGCCAGGACACATTATGCGTGCTACCTTCCTCGGCGGGCAGTGTTAGCCGGTACATAGGATTAAGCGGGGAAATAGTTAGGAGTAATTGAACCAAATCCTGACATGAGTCCGTGAATTCTTTAACAGTTAGTCTGAGATGACCATGTAGGACGGTGTGGGATGCATAGTTGAGGTCTTTGTGATGCTAAGAACCAAGTGTCTGACATTGTTGGTGATGCGGCTCAAAATTGCTATCAGTCACACAGTTAAGTTCATACTTTGTGGTCTGCCATATCCATTAAACTGTCATGTTTTCCATGTTACCATTCTTTATCCCGTATATTTCTGCTCATTATAGTTCTTTTCAATCTCTTTTTTCTTTGTCGTTTTGTTCTACATGGAGTGTGGCAAGTTGAAATTCTTCACTTCTGTACAAAGTTCAACGTTAAAACTCAGTCAGTCATTGCGTTCACTGTCATCACCATGAACAATGCTCGTCTGTCGTTTGAACGAACATGTAATACTGACCGTTTGTCATCACACTAGCTACCCTGTCAGGTCTTCTTCTGTTAATTCTTATAATAATAAATTGGATAGAAGAAAAGGAGCAGATTGTTAATTGATAGTGGAACTCCCCTAGACATTTTTGGGTTGGCATACTGCTATTGATCGGTTGTCGTGGGACTCGAACCAGCCACTTCTGCGTCTTGATTACTAAATCGTGTATCCTATAGCTGAGTTGTTGACTTCAACTTTCGACAACGTTGGTGTTTGTCAACTCAAATTCAATTCAATACTACTCAGCAAGAATCTCTTGTGATTTCATGCACAGTTGAATATAAGCCACAGTAATTGTGTGAATGGTTGTATTGCCCGGGGCTGCTCAAACTTCGGTGCGTGGAGCGGGCTTCGATTTTGTAACCACTGACTCATTGAATGGATATCGAGCGCTTAGACCGATGAGCTATTCATAGCTCCAAGTTGTTGTCTATTTTAAAATGTCACCGAAAACGTCTTTCCGTGAGAGTAGTATTCAGTAAAACTTTAAAGAAAATGATTGTCAATTAAAAGGGTTTTTTAACCATTTATATACATATATATATTATTAGAGATAATTCTAGTGTTTTTATGAAAGAAATAGAAACACACTTCAGTTCTTCTATTGGTTTTTTGGTTTTCTCCTGTCTCTTTCGTCAATATTTCGTTGACCAGGTGATTGCATGTCATATGTTTTGACATGTATATCCCCTTATGCTTAAAAGAACAAAGATGTTTTCAGTGTATTGTCGTCACATGACTATCACTGAACATATAAATATAAATATCAAAGACCTGTAAATAAAAGCAGTCTTCTCTATGGCTTCTTAGTCCCATTTCAGTAGTTGTAATAGCACCACTGCATAGGCAGGAATTTGATTTGTTTTTGAAAAGAAACTGGGTATCTAGTCGTTTAATCATGCCTTTTTCACTGTCAATCATTGATCTTCAGCTTCTAATGTAAACAGTTGTTCCCACCCCCGCCCCCCCACTTCCGCTTGAAATGTAATTGATGAGGTAATTCTGAAAGGAAACAGCTAAAACAATCCGAAATAGCTCCATACCAGCTAAAATAGATTGGATTAAATTGAACTGAACAAATTAAACCATTGGGCCTAAGGCGGGGTATTACTTATTACAATGCAAATGGACAACCTAGAATCGCTCTACTTTAGTTGGTTATTTATTAGTTTAACTTTCCGAGGTACGTAATATTCTTGTAAAATAAAATTGAATTATTCTGATCAGCTCTCACAAGTCTGTTTTCTATCTTCATTTTTTTGGCCTATCGGGTGTGGGGGTGATTCAGAAGTAGTTGGTGATGGGAATTTGTATTAAGGTCACGAGTCAGCAGTATTATTACGTCATTACCGATATGACAAAGTCTTATAACACTGGTAGCTTAATACGTATATACTTATTTATTTTATTTTGATTACAGTTTGATTCCACGCCGTATTTTTGGTACTGGTATGGAATTTCCAGCATGTGATAATGGTAGCCCAAATTTTGCAGGCCGACCATTGATGTCAGGTGTACGTTGGTAGGAGATCGAACCTCGGACCATGTGCATGGTCGGCGAGCATCCTAACCGCTGTACCACCGATGAATTTTTATTATTTCTGTAAACAAGTTGACTTCATTGTTAGAAAAATTTGATGATAAAATTGGAGCTACGTGTAAATTAATCCGGATTTATTGGAAGTAGTGTGTTTATTATAAGGTTACCGGAATAGTCAGCAGGCTGAATAATTTTCTGCTCTTACGAAACCAGAGCACTAGTATTGCTGTTAATTTAGCAGGACCGTAGCCTGAAATTCACCTAATTCTTGCAAACTAACACATCTCCAAATTAATCTAATGCTCACTAGTGATTGATTACGCTGATTGGAGGTCTTGAAGTTGTAGCAAAAAGTAGTGACCAGTAAAGTGGTCCTTGAATTCAGATATGGGGACAGAAATTTTTGGCTGCCAATGGCTTAAATTGAAGCTCATGAGGTATTGATTGGGCTTCGTCCTACTGACTGAATGGACAACTGTCTCGCTGCATAACCTGAAGGCCCTGCGTCCGATTCACGGTAGGATCATGGGTATGTATTACTGAAGAGTACCAAGCTAGGAAGGAACAACTGTTCAGTAGTCCCTGGTGGTTGTCATTGGTTGTTTAGCTGACATCAGATCTAACTTTAAATAATTCATGAACAAAGTAAGAAAAACATACTGAAGTTTCAAATAAACCAGTAGGTTCACCAAGATACTGCAAAAATTGGTAGTTCTGGACCGTTACTATAACGTGCTAACTAACCGTAACTCTAAATCAATCATGTTGGTTTTAGTGTATTCACAATCTGACATCTTCAAAATGTTGACTGTTTGTATGTTTGACTTTTTTTTTCTTACTCTACTCACTCTTTCTGTTTGTATTCATTTTTCTGCTCTCTATACTGTTGTCAGGCTTGATAACTCAAGGTGTGTTGCATTTTTTGTTATAAAGGGTCTCATTGAGTACTTTGTGTGTGTGTGTGTGTGTGTGCATGTAAGCATAGTTTTGTAAGGCAGTATTAGCTTGAACATCCATTGACAAGTATATTTGTCATCATATTGACAATTACATCTCTGGTGTTTCTTTAATGTATAAGTTGAATTACTTACTATGATTTGTAAGTCATCCAGACTATTGATTGCTTCTGTATAGGTGACCTATGTATATTCTGTTACTCTACTCTACTCATCACTCACACTAGTTAGGATTTAAATTTTAGTTAGGCGTACATAGCGACTAGAAAGATAGTTGTATATTTCATGAAATCATATAGTTCCGCCTTTTACTGTTTTTATAATTATGTGAATGTATTCATTGTATGCAGAATAAAATCATTCCTTTTGTTATACCTTTTTCTTGTTTCAATCATTCATCTTCTTTTGTACTCCTCTACTTAAAATTATACTATATTGTTTGTTTGTTGTTTCATTAATGTAGAAAGTGAGCGAGTTGTACACGAAAGTGGAATGGATTGGGGTTGATCATAGATAATCATATGGTTGTTTGACCTTTTAGATTTCCTCATCCATTATTATTATGGAAATTCTGCGACGAACTAAAATTTGTCAAAGATTATTGAAGACCAGGGATCACACTATAGGCGATCTGTTTCGTTACAGTTTTGGGGCTCTTCAGCAATATGTGTCCACGATATCACCCATCAGGAATGGAATCTCATACCTTCAGGTGACGAGATCAAGCTGGTTTACTATTCAACCACTTTGTCTGGAATTCAGTGATCTGTGAATTCTAACTTTAATAGTGTGAAATACTCCCATATCATGAATTAAAAGTCAGTCTAAATGAAGAATAATCTTTTCAATGTAAACTCTCTTCGGGTTTTTACAATTAATATTATTAAATATAAAATTCATCGTTACCATTATACTGTGAAACATAAAAAAATGGTAGCTGTAGGATGACAATAATTGGTATTTATGTGACAGATGTGCTGGTTGGAATTCAATTACATAATATTATGAAATAGGAGACGAGATTAGTTATAGACTTATACAATGGGGAAGAAAAATTGACAAGTCAGTTGATGGTTGTAAAAGGTATCATGTGAGAGTGGCTAGTACATAGAATTAGCATTCATTAAAGAAAAGACATTAAGACTACAGTGAAAAGTTCATCATGAAATAACCAATGTGTCCGAACACTACAAATGGAAAATTTGATAGTATTGAAAGAATGCTAGAATTAAGGGTATTAATTATAATGAATAATAATAACAATAGTAATGATAATAACAATGATAATAGTTTTTTATTCCTTCATGTTCCCAGTGGAACATATGGCTTCAATTCTCTGTAACAGTGTTTATTTTTACAGGATGGGGTCGCTAGCCTAATGCCCAACCTTTCCTCTTTACCACCTTTATTGCTGGCTTAGCGTCGGCCTGGGATCGAACCCCGGACCACCTGCGTGGTTGGCGAGTATCCTAACCACTGTGCCACCGACGACAATAATAATAATAGGTAAAGCAAAAGAAAAAAGAGGGATGAGGGGAAGAAATTTCAGTCCAAGTCTGGCCATGTTAGGAAGAACACCTGAACGCGTTCTTTTTGATTACAAAGTTCCGGTCTAGTCGATCTTATTGCAACATCACGTTTGTCGCACCAAATGCTATTTATTTTGTCACCCTATAATTAATCTGTTATTCTACTTAAAAATATATCCTTCGTATAACTGGCCACTATTGTAATGATAGCAGATATTATGTTTTGTAATTCTAAGTACTTGAAGTAAATATATCGAAAAGAATATTTTTCGTTAAGATTGTCTTTCAGTCGTAACGTTGTCAGTCCGTGCGATGTAGCGCTACGCTCAACCAGTGCCACTAATGAGTATCCAGCTCACCTTTTACATGGTAGAGCCCATCGGTCATGACTTTTCAGTACAGCTTCAAGATATCCATTCATTAGATGTCACAATCATCTGGAGATTGATATTAGGACTATGGATTTTTGTAAGGATTTGCATTACTAGTGTTATTATTGTTATTGTGATTGTCGTTTCACTGATTTGGCATAAATTCGTTAAACTACATTGTTCAACATACCTTTCTAAAAGTTTGTTTCCCTCTCATTTAGTAGAACACTAAAACGTCCATTAAAATGTAGCTTCATTAAAATTGTGTGACTTAAGCATTTGATCTTAAGTCAGTAAGTTTCAGGTTTAAATCCTGCTCCACTCAGATAATATAAGTATCAATGGTCTCCACACAACATAAACTGTGTCTCATACCCTGAGGTATGTAGAAAATCGAGTTCAAACTAGGACTGACGCGATGCATTGAAATGTGCAAAGAATACAATTTTACTTTCGTCTAAAAACATAAGATTCTTCATTAACACGGGATATTTTCATGCTAAAACATGAGGTGTTTAAAATCCCATTCCAAAAATGTAAGTAGATAGCATCACAAACTTTCATATATCACGAGGTATAGTTTGAATGTCGTAAAATTTAGAGAAAAACATGTCCACAAGATGATTAAATGCAATTTCTACCACAATTACGTGTTTTTTATGTGTAAAAATGAGACAAAGTCTGTCTGTATATCGTTTGTTATTGTGTGAACCGTTTTCGTTTTAGGAGATTAAATAAAGTTATCGAAAAACAAACAAAAAGTTTTATAGTTTCTTTTAAAAAAATGCTATCTGGTCAGTATCACATGTTGCTTTGTGTTTGTGTGGCTGTGTGTGCACTAATATTTCAATTCTGGAAGATCCCTCTGATTACTTACCTCAGGTATTGACACATATTCTCTAGATTGGATTTGTTTACATACTCAATATATCTTTTTTTAATTGTGTTGTTGAATGTCTCGTGTTTTTGTCAGTGTGGCGTGAGTGTGGAAAACAAACGTCATAGGGGCTTTTGTATTTGTTGTGGCTTTTTTATATCCATCAGTTATCTACCAGGCTATAGTGTAACAAGTAGAGTAAGACAAGTACACAACATTCTCATCCTCTAAACATTGAAACGTTAGATTGTTATTATTATTATTCCCTTGGGTTCCGAATAGAAAATAGGGCTTCAGTAGCATACCTCCATTTCTCTGCAGTCCTTTTTCTCTGACTCCACGATAGCCTATAAGCTTTCACTTCCTTCTCACATGATTCATGTCACCTTCGAATCCACACTTAAGTTTTGTTTCCCATTCGGTTTCCACTATACTATTTGCCCGGCGTGTGATGTCACTCAGAGGTTTCCTCAGTGTGTGTCCAACCCATCCCAACTTATATCGATTATGTCACTCCCTGTTACTCAATAACAGACTACTATACATTTTTGGTAGACGTAAACACGACTGTACAGCCTCTGAAGACGATTTCTTCGATGAAGACAATTTTCTTTTCTGAGTTGTCTTTCATTTTCTATCTGCATTTCTTTTTTCATATCTGTTGGGCGATAGGTAATTGGTTGGTTTGTTACCAGAGTCATGAATCGTTACAAGGGATGTATTAATTCAGACCAGTGTTGAAGGAGGAATAAGGTGAAATGCTAAGGCATACTCATCGATTTGACTACTCCAAGTATTCTTAAAGATTTCGGTTTGTCAGCATGTTCACTCAATGAAAATATGTTGTCTTTCTGCTTTATGTCTTCTTTCAATGTGCTATCCCACTGACAGACAAATCAACGTAGTACATTTCGCAGACGTGCGTTAGTTCAAGTTGCCTTATTTTGGAAGTGCGTATAGCTTAGTTTAGTAAGTTATAACTGACTAATTTACAATTGGATCATATATACCTTGATGCAATGTGTGGTATTCATCTGAACACTTTTGAAAATTGTAATGTTGAATGGCGCATTTCATGTGACTATCAGAAGGGAAAAAGTTGACTAACATATCAATAAAATACTCCTCAGAATAATTTGCCTTGATATGAGACAAAAGTGTTTTAGAAATCAAATTAATACTTGTATTCTTGTAATGCAATAACCCTGCTAAACAACACTTGAAAAAGCTGTCTAGTGCACGCACCAGTTACTAAATGTGGAGTCGTTCTTAGTGAGGAGTCGTGATTAATGGGGTACACTAAGTTAAATATGAGGAGGAATACTCACCGATGACAATGGCAGGCGGTAGCATACATACATCGGGAATTGACTAAAATTAGCATTTATGGGCTGGCCACTGTATTGCGTCCCATTGGCTGAATAGTCAGTGAGCTCACCTTGTATCCCGAAAGTCCTGGGTTCGATCCGCAGCGTGGAGCGATGGATGTGTACTGCTGAAGAGAGACTCAGGCTAGAATGAGACAGCTGTCTAGCACTTTCTGGAGGTTTTCAATGGTTCTCTAACTGAATATTTACATGTGATCAGGCTTGAAATTAATCAAATCCCTATGAACTAATACTTGAAAATTAATCTTATGGTGATTAGTAACTGACTACAAGGCGAAGTTATCTGCAGTTCTAATGAGGTGTGGTGACCAGTGGGCTCCACCAGTAGGTCGATTGTGAGTTAAAATGCTCGCCGATATTGTTGCCTCTCATTGACGTTATAAATTGTGAATTGATTAAAGTTAGAATTCATAGGTCATTGGGTCCAATCCCGTTGGCAGAATAGTTAGCGGGCTCACCTAGTAACCTGAATGTCCAGGTTTTGATTGCCGGGACATAGTTATATGGTGTTGTTTTCTTTTCAATTGAATGTTTCTTAGTGAACTAGTCCGTATAGTTAATAGGTACTAGTTGTCATTAAATTTGTAATGGGTTATTCCCGACTGATATATGATTAGAACTTGGGAACTGTGGTAGAGTATGGTTCCATCATAGAGTAAATTAATTTGATGAAGTTTTACAGTGATGGCTTCATTCACTGGTTGAAAAGTTGTGTGAGTAGTTGTAGTAGTTGCTATTGCACCTCTTTTCTCCGGCAGTATGACTTCACCCTAAAACCTACACAACTTACGCTATACTGGCAACTAATGTCAGTACGACTGCTGTTCAAACGACCTTCCTGGCATAGTAGGATAGGAAGGGACATTCAATCCAGCCAGTGTAGTTTGTTGGATCGTTGCGTTATGATGCGAATCTGACCATTACGTGAAGGCAGTAGCTTATTATTATTATTATTATTTACAGGTAATATTCATTCACTTTACATTTTGTTTGGGAATTTATGCGTGTTTGTTTAGATAAAATCGTAAAGATTTTACCTACCATTTGTTATTTAGTTTTTATTTGGTCTTATTCCCTGCACATCTGTTTTCTGATTTGATCATTCTTATCAATCACTGTGATTTCCTCTCAATTTTTTCCCTTTCTCCCTCTTTGCCTCTCTCTTGTTTTCATCTCTTATTTAATTCGTTGCCTTTCAATTCTGTTTGATTTGAATGTAACCTTGGATTTGCTGGTCGATTAATCGATCAACTAATTAATTGATCAAATGAATTTCGTCTTCTTTCTGCCTATCGCTTTGCTTTCGTCGTTGCTCTTTCTTTGTGACAATATGGTTTTTTAATTTGTTTGAAAAATATGAGAATAGTGAAATCAGAAAGTATTGTTGATTGTGCAGTCATGTGTTGTGCGAAATTTAATCGATTTCCAACTGTATTTCACTCTCATAAACGGATATTGTGTAGAGTGAGTAGCTTCACAACCTCTTCGGTTGAAATGGTTAGACATGTGTTACACAATACTAAGTTATTGCTTTCCTCGATGACAAGTGTTTGATGATATAGGATTGAGTTTGGAAAGAGTCGATGGTGTTGAAACCAAAACTTACCGTCAATCCATGAAGTCCTTGGCAGTTGGTTAGGGCCATTTTGGAAGCTATAAATTGCATGGTTAGGATCCTCCAGGATGCTGAGAAGCAATGGCTTGGAATTATTGGTGATATGACTTCAAATCGTTCTCATTGGTGGAGAAGCATTCATTCTTTGTGATCCCCGAAATCTATTAAATCTTCATGTTTTTTTTTCAATGTTACGATGCTTTTTCCCGTACATTACTGTTAATTGTAGTTCTTTTGGATTTTTTCTTTCAATCTTTTATCTCCTTTCATGTGGTATATGAAATGTGACATGTGGAACTGTGTATAGGTCTACGCTGACACGTAATCAGTCCGATAGTCGGAGTGTCATTGTAAACAAAGAGCATTAGTTAGCTTCATCATCGTGTTTAGCTTACTATTCTCTAAAGGTCAATTAGAGAGCAATAAATTGAAAAGCTTCTTCCCTAGTACTAGTTACTGAATAAGATTGTAACACAGTAGTGAAGTGTCTCATTCTTTTGATTAGAATTTTTTTGTATTTGGAAAGGTTTGCAGTTTTATATTGTTCTGGAAGACATCTACATTCTCATAATCGATTCGCTCCTTCCGTTAGTTGTGCCGAATGTTGTTGATTGTTAGGTGACCATGCTCTTTTGTGGAATTTACCTAGTTGGACATCTTTTTAAATGAGGAATGCCATCTGAATTTCGGTCAAAACGTAAGTTAAATTAAGACACGTAGTCAACCACGCACATGTGCTTACATTTGCAAATGAATCACAGTATTTGCATGACCGCTAGTGGTGATCTTATTTACTTACCTCTTAGTATCAATAATTGGAATGATGTTAGAATTTACGACCCGATAGTTGGCATTCAAGTGCTTCTATATTGTTCAGCACTTCCCATAAGCTACCGCAGACTTTCATCAGCAGATGAGACGGCCAGTAGGAAAGGATGAGTAATCAGGTACTACAGCAACCGACCAGTCAAGAACTTGTCTCCCAAAAGATACGCCTATGAAAATGGGGATAGGTAGATACACGCTGTGAAGGCCATTGCTTAATATCAACCGACAATCAGGCACTTGAGTTGAACCTTAATGGGAAATGACGAGTTGGATGCGAGATCGTATGACGAAAGAGAGGAGAGAGCACTGAAGAGAGCAGAATACAATGTAGATGTGCTTTAAAAGTTCTATGTTTCAGCTTGGACTAAATTGAATTATAATGTTGTAATAATTACAGAAGGAACTGCTATATTAGAACTGACATTGTTTTTTGACTGAAAGCAATTTCATTTTTGTAAAAATATGTTGTGTATATACCTACATATTAAATAACAAGTTGTTAGCAGTGCTTCGTGAATCTTTTTGTTTGTTTAAAATTGTGGTGTTTTCATCAGCATCAAATCATAAGTCTATTGATTTTTCTTCTCTTTTCAGACGTATGTTTCAATAGATAATTTGTCTACGTGTGTGAGTGCGTGTGTGTGTGGAAATCCGATAGACAGATACATAGCTAACTAGCTAGGTGCATAAAACTCAATAATGAGGTCATTTTCATTTTCTTTGTCTTTATCCTCTCCTATTCTAGTGCTTCTTTGCCTCCTCTTTGTTGCTGTTGTTAACGTTTGCGCTTGTTCAAGTGTTTTCATTTCAAACCTCATACTATTCTCGTTTTCATTTTATTAAAGCTATAACCATATCTTTCGATTTTGATGGATAGTAATAATAAGCATTAACGTGATTGTAGACGGAATGCTGGCTGTTCTTTTTTGACGTAAGTGATCACGTGAAGTGCATGATCTTTTCTTTAGCTTTACATAGCGTACCTCAATCTGCTTATCATATGTTTATTTGTATGTATTCGGGGCAGTCAGAAGTTATGCATACTACCTAGCTGGTTGCAAAGATTTCGAAAGTTTAAAGGCTCTCTGAATCACAATTCTACATCTTTCTGGTCTTTTATTTTAATATTGTTCCCTTGATTGCCAGGTGGAACATACAGCTTCAGCAGCAAATCTCCATTCCGCTCTATTCCCTGCATTTCCTTTAAGTTGATCTCATGATTACTCATAGGCTCTCATCTCTTCACATGTCATCCTCGCAACCAGGTCCAACTTGTCGTTTTCCATTGGAGTTCTACTCAAATGCCTGGCGTGTCAAGTCACTGGACGGTATCCTCACGGCACTCACACTACCTGACTGATAAATACGAAACGGACATCTGTACTGAGTGGTCGAATAAAAGTATCTTGGTCATCCGAAACCATAGGAACCGAGCTTTTTGTACTGCTGTGGTCCTGAAGTTCATGTCAGAGACTGAGGAATTCGTCAGTGGCTGAGTTTCAACACAGATTTTCGCAGCTCAACTTGTCACACTCCCCGTACCATTCAAAGGAGGAGAAAAAGAGAAGCAAAGGAACTATAATAGACAGAAGTGGGTGGGAAAAAAAGTGGTGACATCGAAAAAGATGAAGACTTAATGTATATCGGAGATCACATGGGGTGAGAACGTGTCAAGCTATTGGTTATTAGTATTCCATTAACCCCAACCAGGTGGTCTGCATCTTCCTACATGACTGGCTCAAAACACGAGTCAAAGACTCCATGGAACAATGGCAGGTTTTTGTTTGACCACTCATAGCCCTATTCCAAGCTAACCCAATGTCAGCCAACGTAGATGTAGCTGCACAAACTCATCGATTTAGGAAGTTATTTCATAACTTTCACAAAATCACGATGTATTCTTCAGTGCCCATAGTGTATCATGTTTATGCCCAAAATAAATCAATTTCGAAATTATCGAAAGTTGGACAGTGGTTAATTAAACCGTCTAGCTGGCTATAATTTTTCTTTCAGCTGGAACACCACGTTTCAAACATCCACCTGTTATCCATATTTCTAATGAAATGCTTAGTAGTCGCCTCAACATCTTTGTGTGGAGGGCGGAGGTGAGGGTCGGAACTGAAACCATCGATGACTGAACAGAGAGTTGGAGGTCATACCCTATTAACTGAAATCCCAATCTATTTATTCATCATAGATAAGATTTTATTTTGATAAATCACACAGTGTTATAGAGTAATATTAACTGGTGACGTTTCGAGCACAAATTATTGCTCATAATCATTTCAAGCTACTCATACAACTTTATTACTTCATTTATCTACGTGAGTGAAATTGAATAGACATTTGAATAAAAATCAGTATGAGATAAAGTATATCCGGAAATAATAATATGAGTGTTATTGCTCAAATACAATCAGTTGGGAAATAAGATGTTTTTTCTAATCAAAATAAGTAACTTCTTAGAATGTTATAATGTGCGTGAATTGAAATATAATTTTAAGATTATTTATTATCCTCCTTTGATTTGACTGGCAATAATAATTCACGTTGAGTCATTTCTGTTGCACATGTTGGGTGTAGACTAGATGAACCAGGGTTCAGAAATCAATCTCCCTCTACCTATATTACTTCTTAGAATTTTAGCCCTCTCCCACCCTATTGTGTGGTTGTGTTTTGATGCATGCAGTGCAATCGCTGAACTTTTTTCTAAATTACTTATCTTCTCGGGATCAACCATTCTTACCTTAGTCACTAAATTCTTATGTTCCGACAATCTGACTACCCCCGACCTACTAGTTTGATGTATGTATTTAACCTAACTCACAGTCATTGCAAGGTATTTTGTAAATTATATTATTTTGTTTAATTGGGTCCACCGGGTCCTTTAACCTACAGAGCTTGTCCCTGAGTGAGTTCGTAGGTTTGAATGCCACCCTAATTCATGCTTTATTGAGAATCCTATGTAGGGCCTTAGTTGTCCCCTCCTAATATGGTATAACAGTAGATGCCTTATATTTTCTCTCATTTATGTTATCATTATTAGTTTCCCTTCTATTTCACTGTTGACTTTTTTGATCTTTTTAATGGATTTTATAGGATAGTTATTTAACACCAACGACTCTTCTATCTGTTTCATTTCATCGTTTCGGTCATTTTTTGTGCTGCTCAATACGATTGCTCGGTTTGTTGGACACTTAACTAAGCCAGCCTTAATAGACAACGGGTGAGATGAATTAAAGTCTAAATATCTATTAGAATGCGTTGGTTTTTTATAAACGCTAGTGTGTAGTTTACCTTCTTCCGTTCGGTTTATTTTAGAATCTAACATAGCTAATTCTCCTTGTTCATTTTCCGATTCAATTGTAGATTTTATTCTCTTCACCAGTTAGTTGATACTCGTTAAGAAGCTAGAGATATGTTCTGTTTTTAACACTGTGTAAGTGTCTTCCATATATCTCCGCCATATCTTTGGAGTAGGATTAAATGTATTAAGAGCAATATTTTCCCAGCTGTTCATAAAGACATCTGCTACCATATGGAATATGGTGATCCATTCCATTGCTACACCTTCGGTTTGTCTATATATTTTGCCTTGGAATTAAAAGATAGTAGATGTGAAGCATTAATGAATTCCTAAAATAATCTCCTTAATGGTCAGCTTTGTCCTATGACCAAGTTCGGGATACGAAGTTAGTTCCCTAATAATGATAAGATAAATGAGAGAAAATATAAGGCATCTACTGTTATACCATGTAAAGAGGGGACATCTGAGACCCTACGTAGGATTCTCAATAAAGCATGAATTAGGGTGGCATTCAAACCTACGAACTCACTCAGGGACAAGCTCTGTAGGTTAAAGGACCCGGTGGACCCAATCAAACAAAATAATATAATTTATTTTTATTCCATTGTCTATTCAATTTCACTCGTGTAGATAAATGAAGCGAGAAAGTTGTGTGAGTGACTTGTTATGATTATAAGCAATAATTAGTACTCGAAACGTCATCATCAGTTAATATTACTGTATAACACTGTGTGATTTATCCATAATGGAGTTGAACTCTACGACACTATTCAGGTTTTATGCTTATAGCAATCTCTTTGTATTTTTTGTATGTGATGTCTTCAACTATTCTCAAATGTTAGATTTTTATGATTGTGACCTCTGATGTTTGCTAGAAAATATATTTAAAACCTGGAGTTGAATTTTTATAGAGTGAAAAATATGGATTTAACAACACTGTCGTTGTTTTGTTTCTCTCTTCCTGTCTCTTCGTGTGTATATGTATGCGTTCGCTTCATTTATCACAAATGTACATATTGCGTAATGGTGATGGCTATCTAACTCGATGTCTGTAAGCGTATTTTATTCATCAATAAGGTGAATGAATAAGAAATTGAAATATCTGTTTTTAATAATACACTTGCATACTATAACAACAACGACAACAACACAAATTGGTAACTTTTAAATCTTTGCTTTTAGAAAAATTCATTCAGCTCTATGTTTCATGCATTACGCCAATTATAGGAAAATTGTTTACTTTCTCTCTGTCTCGCTCATGAATCTTTAGAAAATAGTCGTAATGCTACTGATTTCTCTTTCCTTGTGTATATCATAAAGTAAAACCAAAAAGCCATAATCAACGATTATTCAACATCTTTGTCATCCATTCTACATTGGGATTTCTATTTTCTCTATTGAATTGAGAGTTAGCGTGACTCACTACCAAGCTATATGCCACCCTAATCCTGTTATTATTATTATTATTAAAACACAAATCTGCCACATTATGGACACCGTGAGATGCGCTACACAAAATCTCATAGTTTGTGTCAGGGCTGGGATACTACCCTGACGACCAGACTGTCTGTCTGTCTGTCTGGATTCAACATAGAACTTGGCACCGAAGTGCAGCAGTTCGAGTTGCCACGTTCCAAATAGCACACAGAGGTAGACAAGAAGATGAGTGAAGAGAATCAATAGAGTTTGACAAATATAAGAGTGAAACAGAATGGGTAATGGTAGAAAGGAATATGAAAGATTACAGAGACTGAATACATCTGCGCCATTGACAACGATTTTGAGCCATGTCACCTATTGTCTCCAGCCATTGATTCCTAGAGTCCCGAGGGCCCCAACCCGGAGTCTGCATCTCCCTACCTGACTCAGTTTAACTGTCAAGGATTTCATGGATTGATGCCATGTTTTTGTTTGGCCACCACTGGCTCTTTTCCAACCTGAACCTATATCAGCTAGCAATGCCCGTCGGGGGAGGCGGTGGTTAGGCATGCGCAGCACGTGACCTAGCCATCTTAGTCTATGTAACTTTATAGCCTCGTCGATTGATTTTCCCTCTTTGCCCAACACTCTACGCCTAACGTCAACATTACTTACCTTATTAAACCACCTAACGTGAGACAGAGATCGCAGACATCTATGATCGAAAGCAGTCAACCTTTTCATGTCTTCAACGCGTATTGGCCATGTTTCAGAGCCATAGAGAAGGACGGAGCGAACTGATGAGCAGTACACACGTCCCTTGGTTGATAACCGGATGTCACGCCTACGCCAGAGATGGTGTAAGTCAGCGAAAGCAGCTCGAGCTTTTCGGATCCGTGCTGAGATTTCATCGCCAATCAGTCCGTTGGTGCTAATACAACTTCCCAAATAGGTGAAGTGGTCAACATGTTCTATCACTTCACTCCCTATCACTAAGTTAGGAGTTGACGTGGTCCAGTCCTGTAGCAGCATCTTACATTTTGTAGGGGCGAATCGCATGCCAAACATACGAAGATTGCTGCTCAAGGTGTTCAGAAGACTCTGCATTTTGTCAGCATCCTCCCCTAACAGGACTATGTCATCTGCATATTCTAAGTCCATAAGATTATTCCCTGGTAACAAGTCGATTCCTAAGTCATTACGTTCAGTTAAGGATACTTCCATTAGCATATCTATGATGAAGTTAAACAGAAATGGGGAAAGTGGACATCCCTGTCGGACACCACTGGTTGTTACCAATTCAGATGACAATTCCCCATAAGCCCTTACACGACTACGTGAGTTTGAATAGAGTGCCTTGATTAGTGCAATGTACTTTCTTGGCACTCCCTTCACAGTCAGACATTGCCATAGTACCTTTCGATCCACGGAGTCGAAGGCCGCCTTCAAGTCAAGAAATATGACAATTGTTGGACGCCGAAAAGTGTGTCTATGTTCTAGAATCTGTCGAAGAGTGAAGATATGATCTATGCACCCTCTACCTGGTCTAAAGCCTGCTTGATTTTCCCTTGTCTGTTCCTCCCGAGTTCTGCTTAGTCTATGCATGATTACTGAGCCTAGGATTTTAGAGACTATGTTCGTTAGGCTGATCCCCCTATGATTATCACACGAGGACTTGTTTCCCTTCTTGAATATCGGTATAATAAGTGACTTACCCCAGTCTGATGGCACTGTCTCTGATTCCCAGACTTTGCCTAGTACCTCAGTTAATCTACAAACTAGTATGTCACCCCCATATTTAAACACCTCCGGAATAATTCCGTCGGGTCCTGCCGCTTTGCCTCGTTTCAAATTACTGATAGCTTTTGTGACCTCACTACAGACGGCGGACCAGTGTCTATATCCCATTCGGGTGTGTTGGATGGCGGGGAGGTTCAGTGTGGCTGTAGGCAAGTTAAATTGTCCTCAAAGTGTTCTTTCCAGCGTTCAAGGCGTCTATCCTGAGAGCTAATTAAGGAGCCATTTTTCTCAGAAATAGTCTCACTTATGAATTGCCTTCTCCCACCCGTTTCTGATGAGTCTAAAGAGTTGCCTAGTGTTGCCTATCGCCGATGCTTTTTCCATCTCTTTCGCCTTTGTCACCCACCACTGTTCACGGTCCTTGCGGAGACTTTTAGTAAGTTTCCTTTTGTGCAGCTTTCGCTCCTCATTGAATTCGGAGCTCGCCGGAATAAGTCTTCTAGCATCTATCAGTTCGGATGAGGCAGTCGAAATCCAGTGGTTTTTACTCACCTTTGGATTTCCTTATTCACAGCTTTTACAGCTGTATCTATAGCTGACTGAATATTCTTCCAGGCTTCTCCAGGGTGAGCACAGCTGTCGAATTCAGATATGCGTTTAGCTAGTTCTTCCTCAAATAGGGATTTAGTTTCCTGATCGAGCTGGGGACGTGATGGTTTTACCGCCAGCTGTTTCCTACGTCCGTTCAGTCGTAAGCACACACGAGCCCGGACCAGTGCGTGATCGGTATCTACACACGTGTTCCAGAAGGAGCGACAATCTCCTACCGACCCACGCCAACGATAGCTTATTGCTATGTGGTCTATTTGTGTCCAGCGTTGGTTTGATGATGGGGGTCGCCAGGTTAAACAGTGTCTCTCCTTGTGTTTAAAGTTAGTGCTTACAAGAAACAAATGATTATCTGAACAGAACTGTAGGAGACGGTCACCGTTGTCGGTTCGCTGGCACGGAACTCCATAGGTGCCACCGACATCCTTCTCAGATTGACACAATTTCCCTACTTGAGCGTTAAAGTCACCAGCTAGAACGACTATATCTGAGCGTTTAGCCTTTCTCACCAAACTAGACAGCTTTTGGTAGAACTCATCCTTCGTTTCATCCGAACTGCAGTCAGTGGGGGCGTAGGCGGAGATTACGAAAAGGCATCGGCGAGTAGTGCAGTCCTTTCTCCTTCTTACTGATCCGTTCAGACGGACAGCACACATTCGGCTATCTACTGGGATCCAGTCAAGCAATGTCTTTTCTGCCCTAGTACTCAAGCTATCCCTACGCCAGCTAATCCTCGTGAACTAGCTGTGGCATCTCCTGACACCCTCAAGGTGAATTTTGAAGATTCATCCTGTTGGCCAGGTGGGGTTAGGTGAATAACCACACTTGGGTCTTGTATGCGTGTTTCTGAAACACAACATACATCAATGGCTCGAGATGCCAGGGTCTTAGCTAGTGATGCTTGTTGTCCTATTTGGCAAAGTGTCCTAACATTAAATGCTCCTATATGAAATTGGTGGCGTGGCTTTAGGAGACTATCGTGGTGGTTTTTTGGCTTCGTCGTTTTTAGTGGACACAGAGTGAAGAGGGAGTGAGGAGCCATCAAGTAGAGGAGTTGCATCAGTGGGAGGAAGGCAAGGTAATAGAGATGAAGATGAAGACAAAGATAAGTGAGGATTAGAGAGGTTTTGTGTGCATTTCGGATTGTGAGGGCGATTGTTACTTCCCGGCTGCCCACACCGTGGAAGTTGGTTGCGTGACCGCAGAGCCCAGGGGACAACTGCTTGAGGCCGGTCACACGCGGCCTGTTTTTGTTTGTTCTCTTTTGTTTGGTGTGCCTCAGTAGCATACTTATCACTCCTGCCCTGTGACACGGCAGCAGGAAGCGCGGTCGTTGTTAATCCGGGCCACGGCCGATCCGGCATGAAATTTTGTGAATTTGTTTGAATCATGGTATTGGATGGGTAGCTGCTTTTTGTTTAACCGCTATCCAAACAACCTTTCTGGCATGGTAGAACCTCAAGAGACATAAGTCTCAGCCAGTATAGCTTGATTAGGTCATTGCGGTGTTCAAGCCCGACCACCAGACCGAGGCAGGTGGTTGTCTCAAGAGGCCACTTCGCGAATCTTTGACTCGAAGTCTGGTGGGGCTGTGCTCTCATGGATCCTGGTGACCAGAATAGATTCATTCACCACTCGGTCCGTTCAGATTCTAGAGTCTACTTACACAACAGGTTTAGATACAGAGTTTTCCAGCTCTCCTAGGTAGACCAGCTTGCTCAACAGTTCGGTGCAAGCGCCAGACGTTCAGATTCGCCATTTCACTTCTGTGAAATAACACCTCTTCCACTTGACGGCAGTGAATAGAACTTATTTTGCAGAACATGTGAACGCATAGTCATATGGGAGCATTTTGAGAAGAAAACGGAAGTCTGTCCGTCATGTCGTGTATAGGAGCGTGAGATACATTTATTAAGTGGGGACTGATGAGATACTGCCCAGTGTTCTCCAGGCTGGATGAAGTAGGTGGAGCGAGATTCAAATACCCGTGGACCTGGTGGCTGAAAATTGAGTCCTTACGCCAAATCAGACGAGATCTCCTCTCTGAAACTTCGTGTCCACCGTATATGTATGTATCCCTTGACCAGTAGATACCGTTGGCGTTCAGCCAATACAATAGCCAAAGGTTCATTTTTCCAAAAGTAGTATCCTCGTTGGGTAGTCACTATCAGTGTTAGGGAAAAGCTCAACTTTATGCGCTCAAGAAGCTCAGACTTATCAATAATCTTGGGACAAGCAATTGCACTAAAACGCTGATTTGTTCCCCTGAACTTAACACTAACCTTTATCTTTTAACCTGGTCCTAATCTATCCCTAACCAATCTTAATATTCCCCTAATTAGATTGTTGTAGCTATAGTCTGTCCCTAGCCTAAACCTAACCTAACCACATATTCCGTTCAGCATGATCAGACTTCATTCAGCAGTTTAACTCATGAATATATTGTTATTTATCTGGTTTAACTGTCTTGGTATGACTAGGCCTTCTAGGATCATTTTGGGACATTCGCACCTGTTACTTTTCTGAATTCTGACTTCAACAATGTCAGTCTGATTATACATATTATTCCACCTATTGCGCAAACACTGCGAATAAATTTCTTTGTGAGTGAGTGTTGATCATTATGATTATAACTAGAATTGATGAATGAGTTTTGGAATGAATCTTCCTAGAAAAGGTTTAATGTATATATATGTATAAGCCTCTGCTTCCTTACACCTATTGGCTTAATAAAAATGTGTTCATGGTTCTAACTTTAATTTGCTCTTAGGGTTATTTTTTTCGTAATACAATAAGTGACAACTGTTTAATACTTCTTAATTCCTGATATTTTTTTGTGCAGTTGTTTTCAATTTAGTGATGAGTCTACTTTAAATCTTTCATACGTTCTGTGTTTTAACACGGCAGCTGACTAGATTAAAATGCTTTTGGGTTCACTCTAGGCTAACGTTTTTAGTTTCATTCCTTTTCCTTTGGGATTAAAACATAGGGCTTCAGGCTTTGAAGTGTCAGTAGCTAGTAGTATTGGTTTTTTCACGTGATGGGTTTACTGGTCTGAAGCTCAACCTCCCACCTTTTTTGGTTTACTTACGGTTTGTAAACTAGGCAGGAGGTTTAGAAATTGAAAATTCCATTAGCCTTTATTTTCCACTAACACCCCGATTCAATATTTTCGGCTTCTGTTTCATCATTCTGTTGGTATTCAGGCTGCAAGAGGCAACCAACTGGGCAACAATTTAAAATGCGTTAGGTTATGCTTATGCACTTATTCTAACGTTTGGGGAGAATTACGTAATAGCAATCTAGATGATTCCAGGCAGGACTCGCTTTATTTTTTTAAATTTATTTATTTTTTATATTTTTGATTACAGCTTGATTCCATACCGTATTTTTGGTACAAGTATGGAATTTTCAGCATGTGATATCGGTAGCCCAAATTTCGCAGGCCGACCATAGATATCAGGTGTGCGTCGGCGTTGGCTCGAACCCCGGACCATGTGCATGGTCGGCGAGATTCCTAACCACTGTGCCACCGACTGTGTTTTGTGTGTGTGTGTGTGTGTGTGTGGCTTCTTAGTTATTTTTGTGTGTTGTCGCCTCTTACAGAGAAAACATTTTTCTCCTACTACCTACCTATCCTTTGTTGCATAATCACTTATTCTGGGCTTTTTCCTTATCTAATTTCGTAATACTGCTGCTTTTTGTATACTTTTGCTTATACCCTACATATAAGCAACAGTAAAACAGCCTTTCAATATAATCACTAAAAAATAGACTTTCTGAACATTGTATTCAACAAACTAATTACATGAATAAGAAGCGTTACATAGAAATATTATTCGCAGCTCACCACACAGTACAGTGACGTATGCGAGATCACGAGACTCGTGGTCAATATGAAAAAAATCTGTGCTAATTCCTGATTCAAAAGTAGGTTAGAAAGTGATCTTGAGTTTTCATCAATCATTCCTCTAACTTAAGACTAGTTGAAAACACAATCTTGGTACTGCAGTTTTGAAATATGCTGTCGTAGACGATGAAGGCAGGCTATCATTACTGGTGTTAATATTATTAGTCCGTTGGGTGCCGAGTGGAACATTCTACTTCTTTATCTACTATCTTTATTTCACTCTCTGTTATGCAGTTTGTTTGAACATCGCCTGACAATTGTCGATAGGCCTTTTATTTCCTCCCTACCCAACTACCTCTATATCCTTAGTTGTTTTGTAGCTAGATTTTCTTGTTCATTATCCTTTTTGGCCAGCCGTCTGCTGTTCAGTATCGAACAAACGCAACTGTTGACGGAGGCCTGCAGTAGCATGTTAGAAATGGTTTTCTGTAACACGTTCGCCAAGTCATTGAGCAATATAGAAACACTGACTGATTTGATATTAGTATTAAAAATCCGGATCTTGTTCTTTATACTGGGTGCAGCGGATTTCCACACTGATTTCAGAGTAATCAACGTCTGTCTTACTCCTCCAGTTCGGTTTTCGCCATCCTCATCTATACCAGCACCTGTGGTTGAAATGATGCTGCCTAGATAATTGGAAGAGTTGACCTTGGGATTTCTTCTGTTGTTAGTGGTTACTTCTTGCTGTTTTTGTTAGTCGGGTATATTCATCACCTCTGTCTTCTCTATTTTTACCTGAAGTTGTATCTTTTCTGCCTCTTCTACCAACTTCTGGGTTCTGCCTTTGGATTGTTCAGTTTGTATGAAATCAAATATAAATCATGCATGAGGTCCAGATCTTCTTTAACCTTCTTGTCTATCCGAAGTATGTCTGCCTTCTCGTACTCTACGATTTGTTGCATGTTACAGTCCACTACAACCAGGAATATCATCGATGATGTCTTATTCTTATATTCACGTCAAGTGCTTTGATGAGCCTTCCACAATGGATCACTTGACATTTAGCATCATCCTTTAGCTACTGATTGAGGTTGATGGGAGCTTGGGTTACTGCTTAGTCTTAAAGTACAGCTTCTGAATTACTTCACAACCGACGTATGAATGAATATTTACAAACATTAGTTCACTTACATAAAAATCTTTGCTTTTGAATGACTTTAGCAACATGGATTATATCTCAAGCTCTCTGAAATCTCGCTGGTCTTTTAAAAGCTTGACTATGTTAGGATTAGTGTGATGATTTTTATGGTCGATGTCCGAACTTAGTTATCCGATACCTCCGAGCTATGAGTCACCCTTATTATGTATGGTTAAGAGCTAATAATACTGACGAGTTGTTCCACGCTGAATCAAGTTAAGCAGATTAACTGACGTAGTTACATAGTTGCGTTTAGTTATCACTGTTATTATTATTGTTTTTGTCAGTTGAATTACTCCTTTTATCAAGAGCCCACTGTATGCCTGATAAAAGCGGGTGTAGAATTTAGAAGGCGTAGTGATGATAAAGATAGATCACCCTAACAGCTAAAACATCCACTTATATCATAAACTCGTTTACACTTTCTCCTTACCTGACTACAGAGGAAGGTACCTCATTGATTGTTTATTATTTGTATTAGTGGTGTTCGTTTTGTGTACATAACAGTGTTGTCCCCAACTTGTTAGCTTTTAAGAGGCGCATACATAATAAAGGTATGAGTAACTTTGATAATGAAAAGAATGAGAATATTATCTACTGCTATACAGAATTTTGAAAATATTGTGACATCAAGTGCTTTCAACTGTTTTGTCCTGAGTAAGCACAGTATTCTACATCAAAGTTTCTGGTCCCGTCCAGCATTTGTAGTTTCATGTCATTGTCAGTTTTTTCTGTTTTGTTTTAAACACGCCGACCTGTATTCACAGTTACATCATACAACTCAGTGTTGTTGGTTTAGTCAGTTAGAACTCAGTTATACGAACTGTACGCCGCTATTGTTATGTGTGTGGGCTAATTATACTATCCAGTTGGCCAGGTTGAGTTATGTAGGTGGAACGAGATTCGAATCCCTTGCTATTCATTTCGCATCAGAGGGGATTTCATCGCTAACCAGTATCATTCACAGAACCATTATCAAGTAAATCTGGGGAGTGTTTAACAACTATACCGTCTTACTTTGGGCCTTTCACTGCCGCTCATTCATGAATTCACTTGGAATTCTAACCCCCCCCCCCCGCCCCCCAGGAATATGAAATGAACGCGTTAACACTTAGTCACTGAGTCAAAATCCAGTGATCCAGTGATTATAACTTGTGGCAAATAGCGATAAGTCGCGAAAATTTCAGGTCTTTGGTTCAACTATTTAAGGGATCATGTTTTCTCTCACTACTGAGGGGAATCTCAAATACTAAAGGAGACAACTGTTCACCTATATGGATCCATGATCATAATATCTACTTTGAAAATCAATAGAATTCTCACTCCACTCCGCTTAGAAAAGAAATCTAAACTTGAAGATAATGAAGCAGCTTGTTGTCAGTCTTTGTTTTGCCCGAAAAACATAATTTTTTAATATGTAACTGTAAATTTCCTTATTAGATAAAGACACCCTCTTTTTCACTCTGTATTTGGTCGAGAGAAAAAATGGAAAGAATATATTCTTCTTTTTTCTCGCCTACTACTGGTATATACACTTTGTAATCTTTTTCTCGATTGTTTTTAAAGAAACGAAAATGAAATCCTGACTACTGCCCATATAGAGTCGTCCCTACTAAATATTCGTGTTTTATTATCTGACCATCAGTCACAGTATGGAAATTCTCCTGTAAATAAATAACAACATTTTTAGGCTGTGTTCAAAATTTTTTCATGCACTGACATCAGAGGGAAATTCTGGGAAATACAATGTCCTGCGTTTTTTGTCTTTCAAAAAGTTTCACTACTGTTCACATTAAAGGAGCCCAGTAATGAACTGAACTTTGTACCGCCTTGTTTCACGTAAGAATATATAGCACAATCATCATCTGATTCATAAGCTGGTGTGTTTTGCCTCTGCCTACCTGAAAACCTGACTGTCTTTAGTTCTGTCCAATCAGTAAGCTTTTATTTTGTCTGCTGATGGTGAATAGGCGTCAGCTAATAAGTTTGACTGACTGACTGGTGTGAACTTAAAATTTTGCACCAGTACACAGCAGTTCGAGTCACCATACTTCACTGAGCACACAAAGCAAGAGAAGAGAGTAAAAAGAGATTCGAAACGGAGATAATAAACAGAAATATGAGACAAAAATAATAGTTATGTGGAAGAACTACGTAGTTTTATTGGATGTTATAAGTCACAAGGAGTGGATGCATCTGCGTCAATGAGAACTATTTTGAGCCATATCACCAATTGTCTCCTGCCTTCATTGGTTTTTACCGTCCCGAGGACCCCAACCAGGAAGCCTACACCTTCTTACGTGTCTGAAACTAATTGCTGTGGATTTCATACATTTGATTCCCCTGATAAATTTCGATAGAGAAAGATAGACCAGATTTGCAGTACAAAATGATATTATTCTATTTCATTGACTGGTGCCTTGTTTTGGTTTGACCGCCACTGTCTCTTTTCCAATAAATTAAATGTAACGTAGATATTTAACACATATGATTGGTTGATTACAGTTTGATGACCTCTAGGCTAATCGACTGATTATAGCTTTTGATAAACTGAACTGAAATCATTTGAGTTATCCACGTAGAACTATGCATAAAAGCATAGCAGTTCAAATTGTCATGTTTTGGTAGAACCACATACACAAATGTGAAGTGAACTCGGTTTTTTAAACTGTCTTAGTTGTTGAAGCGAGGGTTTAACTTTTGATTGTATGATCGGGCTGATCTGTCATATCACTGATACGAATTAAGCTCTGTCAAAAACAGTAACAGCCTGTTGTTAAACTATCTCCCTTTTACTTCCATTATGGATAAATTTTGTTTTGATAAAATCTCACAGTGTTATACAGTAATGTTTACTGATATTTTATTCTTATATCTCCCTTTTAAAATAAGTGTATTTTGTTTTTGCTTTTTTTTCTAAGGTTTGGCATTTAACCTGTCTTTCGAATGAGTGGTGGTGGAACTGGTGGTGCCTCTAGTGGTGGTGGTAGTGGCGGCGGTGGTGGTTCTGGTCGGGCACATTTCCGTAGTCAATTAGGCTGTTGTATATGCGGGACAAAATCATCATCTTCACGTTTTACTGCTAGTCAGAGATATGCTGAACACTTTGGGACATGTTTTGGTCCACAGGCTGCTACACGTTCAGGTGATTTGTGCAATGCATGTGTACTGTGTGTTAAGCGATGGCTTCAACGTGGGAAACACCCTAATTTCTTTATACAGGTTAGTGTGAAATTTGAGTATACTTTTTTTAGTGGAAAATTCTGGCCTGTTCTTGTGTTTCACTTGTGTTTAAACTTTTTAACTATATGATATCATTCGGGTGTGTACAGTGACATGTGTTTTGGTTTCTAGTCTTCTTCTGCGTCCTCTGTGGACAATAAGATAAACCCCATTGGGTTTCGAGTGTACCGTAGGCTTTCACTAGCACAACTTCATTTCATTCTGTTCACTGCATTCGTTTTTAAATGGCTGCATTACGATTGTTCATAGGTTTTCATTTCTTCGGTTTTACATAATCTCCTCCATGCCACCGTCGGACCGAAGCCCAACTCGCCGTTTCCCATTCAAGTTTCACTCGAGAGCCTTTTTGGTGTATAATATCACTCAGCTGTCTCCACAACGTATATGTACAATTCATTTTCATTTCTTTCCGTATATTTGTTTGATTTGATTGCTCCTATCATCAACATAGTCTCCTGGTATTGTAATATATTTATGTTGGATGGGAGATTTTTCTTCTACAGACGCACTTTTTGCTAATACCTATATGAATATTTTCATTATTTCTGTGTCTGTTTACTTGTATTAAAGCGTCTTATTCAACAATCAGTAAATATATTTTTTCAAACGTTGGTTCAGAGGGACTTGGTTGGTCTCAAGTTCGATCACGAACTGACTTGACTTACAAAACCATTAAAAATCGGAGAATGCTGAACATCTGTTTTCTCCTAGTTTGGGACTTTCAATGACGCCATCCACTACTAGGGATCGAATTCATGAAGTTATGTGGGATACTCGTTGACTATTCAGTCACTGGGATGGAATCCAGCCACTGTCATTGGTGAGTATCTGTCCTCACGTTCTATTTGGTGGACCCCATCGGCTACAACTTCCCACGAGAACTGTAACCAACTTCATCCTCTACTCAGTCACCAGTGAGCACTAGACATTGGTTGGCGGTCGCCCTATGTTTCTCGAAGGACACTTGCCGACCATGCACACGGTCCGGTGTTCGATCGCCGATCGACGCACACCTGGTATCAATGGTCGGCCTGCTCATGCTGAAAATTCCATACTTGTACAAAAAATACTATGTGGAGTCAAGCTATAATAAAAAAAAGTATATCTTTCTGTTTCTGTATTGTATGACATTAAAGAATTCGCTAAAGTTGGACTTTAAACATGAATTATTATTATGACTGTTTTTACCACCATTTTCATTGTTCAACATTTCAAGTCTTGTGTAGATTAGATATATTTTTGAATTGAATACCTGTATATCTTTTGTTTCTCTGTTGAAAATATTCAACCAGTAATTGAGATATAATGTGTTCAATATATCAGTTTTATATAATATTCTGAAACCCAGAATATCAATCTTGAGCATAATAGTGATTATATCATGACATTGTGACTGGTGACGTTTAACATGTCAGGGTGAAGCGGTTGCTCATCGATGGTATTGGTTGACTTCTTTCGTACATATATCTCAGGAAATGTCAGAAGTCATGAAATCACAGGTAATTGTATCTCAACTCCAGTAGTAGCTGAGTAATCAGCGATGCTGGCCTCATAACCTAAAGGTCTTGCGGTTTATGTGTGTGTGTGTCATGGGTGTACACTTCTGAAGAGTCTTAAATAATAATAATAAAGCTTTATTTCAGACAATATGTCAGCATACACTACAGAAATTTCAGCGTATTTAGCTTCGAAATATTTGCTTTTCATACAGAATTGACATATAAAGCAATATTCAAGTATTGGTTTTTGTAGGGATTTTGTTTGATTGCATGGAGGATTTAATCATGAGCTGACATCAGTTAGAGAACCACTGGAAAACCTGGGAGTACTGGACAGCCGTTTCGTCCTAGTTTGGGACTCCTCAGCAGTACGCACCCACCGGGATTCGAACCCAGGACCTTCTGGTTACAAGGCGAGCTCGTAGACCATTGAGACCATTAGAATTCAAGGACCATTGGATCGGGTCCCAGTGGCTCAATGGTCTACGAGCTCGCCTTGTAACCAGAAGGTCCTGGGTTCGAATCCCGGTGGGTGCGTACTGCTGAGGAGTCCCAAACTAGGACGAAACGGCTGTCCAGTACTCCCAGGTTTTCCAGTGGTTCTCTAACTGATGTCAGCTCATGATTAAATCCTCCATGCAATATAAAGCAATAATCTGTAGTACATCATTTGTTGTAGTGTTGCTCCATATAAAGAAAGAACCACTCCCATATATTTTCCCTTTAATTCATTCGTAAATTGTAAGGCATATAGGAGGGAAACTGATTCAACATACACGCGAGTTCATGTGTTGGCCATTTGATATAATTAAATGATTAGAACAATAAGAAGTGCCGAAGAGTGTAAGCTGCATTTTGATGGATGAAAACTGCGACAAAACAGCTCTGTCCAGTGATCTTGCGTCGTTTTTCATGTCTCTTTTTCAGTGTTATCAGTTTCTTTACTAAATTTACATTGAAGTGGATACTAATCCGTATAAACCCCTAAAATATGCATAAAGAGAGAAAGAAAGTGTTGCAAGAGTCATGACTTCTCATGCTGTCACTTTATTTGTACAAGTATGTACTTATTCCTTTAGTTTCTTTTTGATTTACATTCGTCCATTAAATTCTGAACAAATATTCCATATGATATTATCTATTTTCTTGTTATACTGCTTCCTTGTTTGATTTATTCATACTTAGAAAAGATATATATATATATATATATATATATATATATATATATATATATATATATATATATATATATATATATATATATATATCAGTGAATGAATGCAGATACACATTTTAGGGCATATCCAGTAGAAATAAATGAAATAATAACAGTAATAATAATAATAGCTTCCAGACAAAATATTTAGACAGTGTACAGAATTTCGATAAAGAAAGGAAGACGAAATTTGCAGTATAAAATGATATCATTCTATTTCACAGGTTCTCATCAGCTGCAGACTACCTGAAATTACAATGGTTATATAGATGATAATAACATACTTTTATGTTCGAGTGGCGGTAGAAAAGAGATACTATAAAATTGATGCATCTAAATGAAAGCATTACAATGTTTTTAGTTTAAGTTTTCATCATCAATTTATACGCTTTTAAAGTTGAAAAGAGGAGGAAGGGTAAGAGAGAAAACAGAAAAAACGAAATTTATCAAGGGGACCAAATGTATGAAGTGTACAGAATTCTTAGCGTAATTTATTGCATAATATACAGTATGACTCTTTGATACCTCATTTCTGACTGATCTTCAAACAGTCATAAAACTTTGCAGAACCTGTCAGCTATGCTTATTATTTCAAGTTCAGATTTAATTGAGAAGTAGCCCGGAAGTGAGAAGTATATATATATATATAATAGAGAGGTGTTGGCTTTATGGTTGGAGTCTTCGGGATGTTAAGAACTAATCGCTGGACTCTGTTGGTGATGATCTTGCCGGAAATTTTCGTAAATGGTGCAGATGCCTTCACTCTTTGTGATCTCCCATACTCAATAAGTCCTCTTGTTTTTTCTTTCATGATACTATTCTTTCTAAACTACATTTCTGACTATTACAATCGTTTTAGATTTCTTTTTTTCTTTTATCCCTACTTCTGTGTGCTATATGGAGTGTAACAAGTTAAACTGCTGCACTTCTGTTCTAAGCTCTCTTTTGAAAACCCTAGCCTCACCCCATTAGTGAGCAATAAGAAAGTTGCTAACCTGCTTTTGGGTTTATTCTGTGTATGAAACTTCGGACAGCTTTGGTGTTATTATGCTACTTCAAACTGCCGATTCCAGTTGATGACAAGGTTCAAAATCAGTTCTGACAGTCCATATGTCTTATTTGGTAGATGAAGACTACCACTGAAGTCCAAAATGCACTCTGTATCCTATTTAGGGTTTGTTTGTTGGATCTACCGTTTATTCCCAGTGAGTGATGATGTTCCCGAAGAAATTCGAACCCATTACCAATCGTTTTAAACGCTAGTGTTATCTAATAGGCCATTTATTTTGTGGGAGCCACCTCTCATGCAATGGGTATCAGTCATTATTTGTTTAAATTAATTTCGTATTCCCCGTTCATCGAGTATTTCGGACCTAAGCGTGTGAAGAGGATTTGAAACAGTATGGACTAACATGGATGCAGGTGAAAAGTACAGCAAAAGACAGAAGCAAGTGGAGATGTGCAGTTGAGGCTTATGTTCCACAAGGAACCCAAGGGAACAATAATAATAATAAAGCGTTCATTGCAGATTGAAGGTACATTTAGTTAAAGGGGCACCCAAAAATAACGCAGACGTCGAAAGGAAAGAATAATTCTACAGGCAACAATGGACAATACTCCAGTTGGTGACATTAAAATACTAATGGGAGACATAAACGCCAGACTGGGACCAGACAACACTGGAATGGAACTCATCATGGGTAGAGAGGCTCTCGGAGAAATGAATGAAAATGGAGAACTCCTCGCCGACTTCTGCGCCTTCATAGGGGTCCTCGGGAATCTAAGAACCATTGGCTGAAGACCATGAGTGATATGATTCAAAATCGTTCTTAGTAATAATAGACCTCTGTTATCCATTCAATTCTCATGTTTTTCCGTTTTACTATTCTTTATTTCTCGCGCGCATTTCTGATGAGTTCTTTCGAATGTTTGTTTAATCTCCTTCCTCTTTTTGAAATGTGGTAAGCTGAACTTCACTTCTGTGAAGAGTTCATTGTTGAAAATTAGTCAATCAATCAACCAAAGCTGGAATTGTTGTCCTCTTTTTCGCATACAAGCGAGTTTTATTTGATTATCAGTGTTGTAATTCCATCATGTAATAATTTTTATTTGATAATATCTCTCACACCTACACACAAAAACAGTGATACAATAATATTTATATACGGATGACATCTTAAGCGTAATTTACTGTTCATAGTCATATTACATCAAGGCACTTAAAATATAACTTTCAAGCTTTGTCTGTGTATTTTTTATCAAATAAAATTACTCTCTACTGCAGTGTTTAAGTTGTATTCTTGTATCAAAAATTTTATAATGGATTTTGCTAGGACTATACTTTTTAATTAAGAGAATTTCATACTCTTCAGCAATCATTCGACTGGTAGAATTCACTCACTACTAATAGCGATCAGTGTCTCCATAACAATCTCTGACAGTAAGTCAATCATAAGCCTGAAGAGCTCAGTGTGGCATCGTGTCTCTGACAACAGATCTGCGTAGTGTGAATTGGAATCTCGGAAAGGGCATCAATTCACTGAAGTTTCCGGATATGCATTACTGTAACGACTGCAAACAGGTACAAAACCTTAGGTCAAGCGGGATTCTTACTGACTGCCATCAACTATCTTACATGAGTGTAAAGTGGACCACAATGGCGACAGGCCATAGAAATCTGTCTGTACAGAAAGATTCCAAGCATTAGAGGCATAACAGTACTTAATATCCAGTGAACAAACAATGTATTCTCAACTTAAATGTATTGGAAAAGATATATTTGAAATTACTGTGTTAGAACAAATTCAATTTATAGGGGGTAATGGGTCTGGCTATGTGTATTTATTCTTTGCCAATTAATTAACTAAGTTATACTAGATAACACGCAAACTTGAATATGTAAAGGCGAAAACCAACAAGTTAGCAGCAGATGAAGCAGCGAAGACAGGACTTCAAGTCAATGTAGTAAATACATTGGAAATGAAATGAGTTAACCCAGAACACCAAGAAGAAGCACCAATCACCATCAGCAGGAGAAATCTATAGGAAATCGTCTCTTTCACTCATCTAAGAAGCATCGTTTGAACTGAAGCAGAACAAATGAAGATATCAAAGCCAGTGAAAATTGGAAAGGGGAAAGAGGCATTCACTACTCTGACTGTAATCAGTATGGAAATCTGCTGCACTCAGTTTAAGAAATAACATCCGGATTTCCAACAAAAATGTCATGTCAGTCTGTGCTTCTATCTTCTTTCCTTTCATTACTTTTTGGAATTCTTGAGAGAGATTTGTAATATATATATATATATATATATATATATATATATATATATATATATATACTGTGGATGAATTACTGTGTATGCCTGTAGTTATTTAAATCTTTAGAAATATTTTCAAGTGTTGGTTTGTAGGGGGGTTTGGTTTGATTAATTTCAGACTTCATCACGAATTGAATCAATGGTGGTTTTCAATGATTTCCCTAACTGAAGTTAAGGTCAATTCGTGATGGGACTTTAACAATACATATTGTACAACAAAAGTTATTTGTTTCACTGAGTGTTTTTGTGTTGTTATCGTTGTTTTTGTTTTTCTCCCCTTTGCGTATGTGTGTGGTGGAGGGTATGGAACTTCTCTCATCAGTTTTCTTTTCAACTTAATAGTAAATAGAGATAAAACAGAATAATTTCTTTCTCTTTATCAATTATTTAACCGTCCTAGTTATTTGTTTTCTTTTCTTATGTACTTATTTAATACTCGTCTACCCAACTGTTTTTTTTTGGAAAATTTTATAACGATTGTATGTTTCTTTGTCTTGTGTACAGTCATTATTATTAATACTTTTCATAATTGGTTTTTTGTGTAAATATTCAGAGAATATCTTGAAATAAGAAGTTTAATGATTGATTGAAATTTTTCTATGAAAAACTCACAAACAAAACAGCAGTTTATACGTCACATAGTAAGCGTATATAAATTTGTTTTTGCGTCTCATTAGTGATGACTGATACATTATTTAACTCCATAATCCCAGGCTTACTCGTTTTAATGTCATCAGCACTAAAGTAATGCTGGTTTCTTTTTTTAATAATAGTAATAATTATGGAGAACATTTGTAGGTCTGGTGGTTTTGTTCTCCCTTTCTCTCTGTTGGTTGGTTTCGTCACCAAGCTTACCACTCTTACTCCAATATGTGAACTATGTTTTTTGTTTGAAATTCCCTATCATAAAACTATCTCTCTTCATGACCAAGAAATGCGGTTGGTTGTCTCCATCCAACTCACTCTTTTCAATTTGTTTTAATATCACTTGTTTTACTAACCTAGAATTCGATATCTTTTATCTAGATCACATATCCTCTATTTGCTGATAACTTTAATCTATTTCACTATGTACCAGGACTTGCGGTATTGAAGCTTTCCACATTTTCCTAGTCGAACTGGTGTCCTAATAGTTGCTCTAGGTATTTTCATTATTTTTATTATTATTAACTCTTTGCATTCCTAGTGGAGCCATATGCCTTCAGTGAGGTGAGGCACATATTTACTACAGTCTGTTGTTTGCTATCATTCTTGGGCAGAGACAGTACAAACACTGGTGCAGAATAACACAGATCTATTGTATTTTGTTGATTCTTATCAACTGCACACATTCTGTAGTCTTTAATAAACTAAGTCAGTGTACAATTTTAACATAATTTTGTATATCAATAGGCATATTATAATAGAGTCATAGTGAAATAAAACATCAGGAAGATAAGGTATTCAAAGTATTACGGTAAATATATATATATGTCTTGTCAGAGAGATGTCTCTCGAAAGATTAAGTGGCAAGTTTGTTGTTAGGGTGGTAACAAAACATTAATAACGTCTACTTAGATGAATAAGAGAAGATCAAAATGTGGTGTGCAAGTGGTCAAATGAAAAAAATGATGATGTAATACGGCGAGTAGAACTCAGGTAAACAAAAATTGTTTCTTGTGTTTTTGAAACGGAAAAAGGTGGCAGGGTGAAAAACCAATTTAATAAAGGTAGAAAAGAAAGAGTTATGAAGGCACGAGTCATCATGGAAATTGAAGTGCAACGACAGACTCCTTTTGTACAAATAGGTTAGGATTTTGTCGTTTTATTGCGATGGCCTCAGTTAGCCGAAGAAGACTTGGGCTGTCTTGTCTCCTAATTATTTTGAATGATCACAGCTCATCTACTCGGTGTCATGTGTCTTTCAGATGTTTGGTGATTGAAAAGCCTAAATTGTCCGACCACTTTAATCGAGAGCTCCTTGATACGTGTTCGAAGAATCTGACGTAGGTCCTTCTTTCTGTTCTTCCAATGTAACTTCTCTAGCAAATACATGTGAATTGGTGTACACAGTTGGCGGTGACACACGAGGGGTACTTGTCTATCTTTGACTGCACCAACGTGGAGAATGTTTGAAGCAGAGAGACTAGTTTTACTGCAGGATACACCTTATTTATAACTCTCATAATATCATTGCATTTGAAGTTGGACTCGGTGAAACTGGCTTCTTACTGACCATAGCTGCATCAGGTTTCTTACGTTCATTCTCGCCATACCTGTTGATGAAGCTTTGTGTCTAACCATCGTTTTTCAAACATTTCTGAAGCAACACTAGTCCACTTTCTAATTTTACAGGTGAACATATTCTTTTCACTCTAGGGAAAAGCTTTTGACCAGCGTTTGTTTGTAACTAACTGTGCAGAAGTTGTTGAAGTTTAGGTACAAACTGCTCCATGCATCCTTACAAATATATCGATTTTTGTAGTGTGTCATTTTTTATGTTCAAGTTGATATCCAAAAATTGGAATTTTTTAGCATCTTCGTTCTCCGTCGTTAAAGTGATACTCTTATTTCTATTGTTGAATAAGCCCAAATAGAGATGAAACCTGACTCAAATCATCGCATACAATAAGTGTGTCGTCTACGTATATCTGGTAGACTGTTGTTTCATCATTTACACACTTGAGCTTTGTTCGTTCTAAACTTGTCATAAAAATATCTGCTAGTACTGGACCCAGTGGCCTTCACATTGGCACGTCATCAACCTGGCAATACATTTGTTGTCAAGCTAGGACTGTAAATCATTTTTAGCTGACTCAGCGACTGTTCACAAGCTGTTCTTTTCTTCATCTCATCTCCTCCATTCCATATCAACCTCAGACGGGCGTCAAACTCATCCCTTCCCATTCGCAGAGTCAGCAGAGTTTCGTGTGTCTTATCCTTTCTGGTTGACCATCTGATCTTCAGTATAGTGCGGACGTAGGTGTTGAAGGAAGTCTGCAGTGACGCGCACCACTTCTTACCTTTTTTGTCTTCTGAGTCTGAACGACTGCCTAGTAAAGTAAGCTAAGTTAAATAAAATGTTTTGACGTCCAAGAGGGACATAGGGGAGATAGTGTAAATAAGAAAAGAGAGCTGGTGAATGATCGATGTTGCGTCTGAAAATGACGGTGGAAAACCTAGTGGAATAGAGATATACTGCTGACACCTTATATTCCATTCAGATCCCAAGAGAATAATAACAGCGTATTTTCTTTTGTATCTGGTTAATATTTCATCATAAATGTACCTTTCACCTACATACATATGTTAACGATTTGAAACTTAATGCTGTGTAACTCACACTTGGATATCATTCGATTGATGTTGGCTAGGAGTGGAATATGGGGGTGCATGTTTTGTCATCCTATTTGGGGACCCCTTTATCTCATTGAAATTGTAGATGGCCAAATGCGTCTATCTGACTTTGACTACAATAACACAAATTTATGTACTCTTGTTAAGCTATCATTATTGCATTGTGTGAAAGACATTAAACAATCTTAAGGCCCAGGATAGGAGTACATTTTTTACATTTGAATTAACGGAGTAGAAAGTCAACACACACACACACACCTGTTGAATTAATATTTCATCAGAATTTTGTTTGTTTCTTGGTTTTTCTTGAATGGTTTTCTTTTTATCAATCGTATCTGGGACGATTGCGAAACTTCTGTTGACTAACCTTAAGCAGTAAGTCTTTTTTTCATTCTTTTGCGTCACAAGTGGAACGTGAAGTTTCGAACTTCAGTTAATCGGTGAATCACGAATCAGATATAACGTGTTACCAGTTCACTGAAGAAGCCAGCTAGAATTCGAGTGGTTTGAGCTGATCTGAGTCAAACCAGGTACAGTGGTGATGAGCTCAGTCCCAAAGTAGCAAAGTGACCAACCGCCAATGTGACCAGATAGCACTACTGGTTGATGTAAGTAGTGTATAACCACTTATGCTAATCAATCAGTAGTACATGTCGTCATGATTCAGACTTCAGCTGTGAAGTTTAAGTAGCGATGACATTCTTGACTTCACGTCCAGCCTTCCCTCCTTTCCAACTTAACAAATTGTGTGTGTGTGTTTGTGGTTTGGGAACGTGTATCGGATAGAAATAGAAACCCGACCATATGCGTGGTTGGTGAGCACTGCACTACTGAACTTTCGACACCCATTATCATTATTAAAGGTAGAAGTAGCATGTTTTGTTTACTTGCATCTAATATCCTGTTTTCAGGATAAATATCAACACTGATAAGACAAAACACAATTGGGCGAACAAATTAGCCGGAAACGAAAACACACGAACAAACAAACAGACTCCACTTGTACTAAGTCATTGCCTTCTGAAAAACCACTTTATCTATTCTTACGAAGTATTTAGGCACTTGTTTTTAAGTTTTCTATGATTTTTGTTGGGAATTTTGATTTTGAGCGGTAATAGTTTATTTGTGCATGTACGTATGTACGGATCTAACTGTGCTGTGCATATAGGTGTTTTGTGTTGCTAATTTCCACTAATTATATTATAATCGTTATCGCTACCATCAGTAATATGTGAGAATGTATCTCTCGTGTTATCTATAGCAATTAAAAGTGAAAACCAAAGGCTTACTCTACATCTCTGGATAAATAAGAAAGTGTAAAATATGAATGAATACGAATGCGTTTCCACTTCATCTTCATCGGCTTTGACAGTTTTGATCGTGAAGTAATTTGAAAACTGTTTCAATACTTCAACATGTAATACCCCAAACTCCATCAACATGCTACATATCAAGTAACTCACAACAGAAATCGTAGCGAGTCCTTCGAGGTTAAGGATAGGGATGTCTAGTATTATCGATAATATTCCTGATTATGGGGAGCGATAAGTCAGGAATACGTTGGGCCAACAAGAAAGCTAAAGGAAATCTGGACTTCGTGAATGATTTAGGTTTAGTGTCATACCATTATGTACTCGTCGCCAAATTATTGTTATGTACTGGTCGAGAATTTAATAGTCCTGACGCAAGAAAAACGAAATCAGAAGACCACTAAGTTTGCGATGATACTGCTATTTTCCAAACACAAGGAGAATCAAAATCACACAAGAGTGTGAGAGCAAAATATAAACGTCCGAACAAGAGTGTGGACACAAGTGTGTGAGCGAATATTCAAAATGAACAAATCAATAGACAGTCTTAGCTTGATTGGCTAATTATAATGGAATATCGATCCATATATACATAGCAAAATATATCAGACTGTCAAACAAACACACATATTATATGGATATATATATCACCAAGGTCAGACTGTCAAACAAAACACACATATTATATGGATATATATATCACCTCCCCTTTTGAGAAGATTGATGATTAGTAGGGTGTTTTCTTGGGGGTTTATCTGGAACCATTGAACTTGTTGTTGACGTCTGTCTGTTGGGTTTGCGGCTTCGGCTTCGTCCGGAATTGTTTGACATTTTATGCTTCTTGACTGCATTGAATAGCGAATTTAGTGGGACATCAGCCAGATGCAAACGATCGAACCAATCAAGTCCCAAAAGATTTAAATCACTCTTGGTGACGTAGCAGATTCCTCTGAATTTAATGTTACGGAATGAAACAGAACATTTGAGTTCACAAATTAGTTGAAGCCACCCACCACAGGCGCTGAGAAGAGTCTGGGAAGTATTTGTGATAGGTGGTCTCCCAATATCGTTCCAAAGTTTCTCTGATATAACAGTAATATCAGAGGCGGTATCTAGCTGCAGACGTGTATCATGACTGTTCATCTGAAGATCAAGATATTTCCGCATACCTGGTGTTGTGACTTGACAGGTTGCGAGTAGACTCAATGATATCCTTGGAGATTTAGGACCAACAGTTTGTCGAGCTTTCGCTGGATTATGATATCTGGGTTTGCGTGGCTGACAAGAACCATTTTTATGACCGATGATTTTGCACTTGCTGCAACGATGATTTTTGTATGGACAAGACTTTACAAAGTGCCACGCGCCACAATACCAGCATGGTGATGGTGGGGTCTTCTTTGCAGTATTTTGTGAAGTTGAACGAGTATGTGTAGATTTCCGCGGAACATTAGGAGAAGGTGGGTCAGGACTGGATGATGAGAGATTTTTGCTCTTTCGTAATGCATGAATATCAGAGCTTCTCGAAGGTGTTGATTTGACCAGGTGTGTGTCTTTCTGCAAATTAATCAGCCGTTGATATTCATCAGCTATGTCATGTAATGTTAACTTATTTTGATGTGGTTTTGTTCTCTGAGCTGGATAGTTAGTTTGCGAAGCTTTCATCACCTTACTGGGTGACATCTTCAGCGCATACTTCAAATTGAAGTGAGCTTTTAGGTTTCTCCACGAGTTTATTAATCATTCCTCCTGGTGACCTTGGACGTGATTGGTTGTTTATGTATGTTTTCACACCTTCTAGGTTACTTGTGTTGGAACTGATTGTTTCCGTGACTTGAACTTTGGCCAATCGTGTGTGAAGTTTCTTTCTTATTGGTTGATAAATTTTGTCTATCTCGATGTGTCTATTGATTGATGATTCACTGGAATGCCAAGCTTCTAAAAATTCTCTAGCATTCTTGTTATTTCCTTTGTCTAATATTTGAACGTTGTCCCAGTCGAATTGATGTCCGTGGTTGTCTGTGTGTAGTGAAATGAGGGAGTGCATATCATGTCTTTTGACGGCTAGCTTATGTTCGTGGATACGAAGACGAAGGGGACGTCCACTTTGGCCAATGTAGTGTTTTTCACAGTTGTTACAGTTTATTTTGTAGATGATGTTGGTTTTGTCTTCTTTTGCTGTTGAGTCTTTTGGTTGACATAGAATTGAGTGCAGCGACTTTGTTGGTTTGTGTACGACGTCAATTCCTAAAGGTTTGAAGAGTCTTGTAGTGATTTCTGAGATATCCTTTATATATGGTAAGGCGATTTTCTTTGTGTTTTCCTTGGTGGCTTTTGTTTTGGTAGGTTGGCTTGGGGGTATATGTCTCAGAGAACAAAACCACATCAAAATTATCCACCTGAGCTACAAATCTTCTCTATCATATCTAAATGTTAACTTAGGATTTTGTTCTAGCTGATTGAGCAGTCGAGTTCGGATATCTGTGAAACGAGGAGATTGAAGACTGCATATGAGAATCAAGGCTTTGAATTGATCATCTGTTAAGGACCTGAGTCAAAATCTCTCACATTCTCGGTTGACTGTGCCAACGTGAGTAAGAAAATCATCATTTTCATTCATTGTCAGCTTGAGGCAACAATAACGTATGCTGAATAATGATGAGTGGTCTCCAAAATGTTCACGCAGCAGCTTTATTGTATCATCGAAACACTTGTCACGTGGTTTGTGGGGTAAAATTAGGTTGCAGTACCGTTCATATTCTGCGGGACCCAATTTACATAATAACACTCGCACCTTCCAAGCATCGTCTTGTGAGGCGAGATCAACTGTGAATAAATCCTCATATCGTTGATACCATGTGTCAAAAGTGACATTCGCATCTGGATTATAATTGAACTGTGAAATACTTTTCACAATTCCGTCGACAGATGGTAGCATGGTATGATTCGGATTGCTTGAAGGTGAAGTTGGACCAGTCTGTTGGTTGACGAACATTTCCATTAATTTCATTTGTCGTTCAAATAGTAATTCCAATTTAGAAAGATCCATCCCATCCCCGTCGCCAATCATACAAAGTCGATGACCTATAGGTGAAAACCAACAAGTTAGTGGGAGAGGCAGCAAACATAAGACTTCAAGTGAACGTAGAGAAGACAGAGGTAATGAACATACCTAAGTGGCAACAACCACAGGCATCAGTCACTATCAACGGGAGAAATTTGAAGGAAATTATTTCTTTCATTTATCACGATGGGTACCATCGTTGTAGCAGCAGAGGGTATAAATAAAGATGTTAAATGCAGGGTTGGGAAACTAAGATAGACTTTCAATGTTCTGAAATCGGTGTGAAAATCTACACTCTTCATAAGAAATACGATCCGGATGTTCAACACTAATTATGGGTCCTTGCCTGCAAATGGTTCAGAGATTGTAATATGTATTACAAAAAGCACTTCCAATATAGACTGCAGACTCTCATCAACGTCTAGTTTCACTGCTTCGATATTGAAAATCAGATTTCCGACCTGCAAGGATAAGCAACAAGAGGGCTGCTGGTAACACATGAACCTTTCACTTATGAAATACGCCGAGGGAAATGGAGAAGAGTTCAACGAGATGGCCATTGAGTGGCACCTGAATAAAAAATGACGAATTTTGTTGGGGTCTGAGGGTGACGTGGAGAAGATTGCCTGAGGCGGAGGAAATGAAAGCTGATGGTCAATCGTGGAGCCAGCTAAAGAGGACTTTAGAGAACAGAATGAAGTTGAGTTGTATCGTTGAAACCCTACGTTCATCTCAGACCTGAAGAGGAGAATAGTAGTGCCATTTTTGTACACACACTGACCTATTTCCACCTTTGTATTTGCTTTCCCTATTTTGTTTACGCTTCCCCTTTTTGAAAAATGTCTTGTCAATCAGCGTTATTCACATTTAATTTTTTATCACAAGAATTATTGTTTGACCTGTAATTTTAAAAGGTTGTAATGTTCTAATTATTTATGCATACATCTATATTGCAATTCAAGGTCAGCTATTCTTCATCTCTATTCATTGAATCAATTAATGTTGTAAGAAAGAGCGAAAAATCAATACTTCAAGAGACGTTAGTTCAGTGAATATGGATTAACTTTTTTGAAAAAATGGTCGATATTTTGATGTATGCAAGCAATGCTGTGATAAAAAGTTCCAATATAATGCATGGATAGATAAAATGAGCAAAATATTCCAAATGATTCTAATCTTTGTTTATGCTTAACTGAATGTCTTTACCTATGTCTGGTATTTTTTTTAATTTTGATTAATTTTTCCCTAATGGTATAACTTTGGACAAGTAGATACGTGGGATATGAAGTAGTTTTGTGCCGGTTGAGTGTCATCATTTCCACAGTAAATCAAGTTAGCTGTCATCAGATGGAAACAATTTTGTCAAGCTAGAGGTAGGAATTATTGAAAGCCAATAAATTGTGGAAATCTCATCCAGTTGGTTAGTTTACTAATCAATCCTAAGTCCGGAAAAATGTGGGAAGGTTAAACGTCGAATCAATGATCCTACTACGGAAAGTCAATCCGATATCTACGAAAACTTAAACGCGCAGAAAGAATCGAAGAGACGAAATAACACGGGCTGGCGAAAGCCAGTCAGCTGATGTGTTAGTCTACTTTCGACAATAGCAAAAAAACATAGGGGCAGGGAATGTCCGCACGATGTTTGAAGCTGACTGGGAAGGCTGATTAAATTGCAAAAGAAATGAGAAAATAAAGTATAGAAGTGATAGGAATCTGTGAGAGCAGGTAGAATAGAAGTGGAGTCTCTAATTGGTTAAGTGGAGAGTTAGTACTCTACTCCGGTGAGACAGACGACAACTGCACATACTTTGAGTAAGTGGCTATCGTGATAATGAAGGTAATGGAGTAAGGCAGGGTTGCCTCCCATCATCAATTACATTCCTGATTGTGATAGACTGGATCATGCGGCTAACTATAGAGAGGGGTTTTGCGAGAAGTTAGACATACGTTAGAAAAACAACATGACTCTAAAGTACCTAGGCTTTGTGGTCTTTAGGCGCAGAAGAGAATGTTTTGGTCATATTTTTACCCCTCGACATATTCTGGGACATAGGTGTAAGCTTCACTTGTCATCGTGATCAGAATGCGGCATTTGACTCTGTAGGTGGAGAAGAGCTGTGCCAATATTCGGCCGTAAAGGGGGGTGGATTCTGAAAAACTATATGGTGCCAACCTGGGCACTCAACTAGAGCTCGAACAGCCGTATAGGAGCTTACGAATAGTTGTCATCTGAAGTGATGGCAACCAGAGGTGTCCGTATGGGATGCCCGCTATCCCCATTTTTGTTCAATTTCATCGTAGATTTACTAATGGGATTAATACTAAATGGTTTCAGTGACTTGGGGATTCAGTTATTACCCGAGCATAGTCTTTTTATGCGGATGATATTGTCCTTCTAGGTGAAGACACTAACAAACGTAACTCGAGCAGAAAATAGAAGGTGACTTAGACTAGTGATGTTTGAGTTCTGCCTCCTGTCTTAAATGGCATAATACGGTTAGCAATTTCGAGGTTAACCATAGTGTTACGTGAAAAGGGTAAGTCAGCTGACTAAGATTTGAAGCTAAATTGATTGAGATGGTTACAACATGCATGCCAAATCATCTCCTTCCCCAATGGACACCGTTAGCTGACATAAGATTAGGTTCGAAAACATATTAGGGGTGGTCAAATCACATCTTGGCATCAGTCCATCAAGTCCGTGACAGTTGGTTTGAGCCCGTCACATAGAGAGGTGTAGACTACCTAATTGAAGTTCTTGGGTGACTGGATACTATTAATAATATGGCTCAAAATCGTTTTGAATGACGCAGACACATTCACTTTCAGTGAGCTTCCAACTCCACTAAGCCCTCTTATATTTCATTGTTATTATTTTTTAGTATCACCTATGACCCCTTTGTTAGAGATTGTACTTGGGAATTAAAAAGCAAAACAATTCCAACAGTAGTCTGAACGTGGGCAGTAATTTTTCTCGAAATATTACCAATAACAAAACTTATCATTGTATGTAAACCATTGAAATATAATTATGCTTTATTTGATTGTGCTTAGGATCTTCAGGTTACAAGACGAGCATATTGACCATTCAGCCACTGGGATGGTATCCAATGGCTTATCCACGAATTCTGACTGCTGTGAATTCGCGGTTTTTGGTGCAACTGCCTGCCGATGTCATCGGCCAATATTTGTCCTCATATTCAACTTGGTAGACGTAGCTGGTCATGACTTTCACCTGTGTTTCATCTTACTGTTATGGTTGTGTGTAACTGCATGCAGCGTTATAGCTGAACTTATTTTCTCCTAGATTCCTTGTCTTATTCGGGTCTACTAGTCCAGATTTTTCTAACTGACTCTGCATCTATAAGTATAAAATTTGGGCACCGTGGTAGAGTGTAACTCCATAATAGATGTGATTTTGTTTTTATAAATCACAGAGTTATACAGCAATGTTAACTGATGATGTTTTGAGCACAAATTATTGCTCATAATCATATCCATATGAGCATTATGAGCAATAATTTTTGCTCCAAACATCATCAGCTAACATTACTGTATAACTCTGTGTGATTTATCAAAATAAAATCTTATCCATAATGGAGTTATACCTTGGCCTATGTACTTCACCTCAATCATTACAGGGTATTAGACAAACTGAATTATTTTCTGTGGTGGGCTCCTCAGGAACCTCTAACTGTCAGGGGCTTCACCACTGGGTTATTCCAGGTCATTGATTTCAATGGTTACTAAAAGTTTTCTAGGTTACCTAAAAGAGAAGCCATTGTCACTTTCTGTCGTATTCATAATAATAATAATACCAGTAACCACCCAGTTGAACACTTTCCTCGAGATTTGCATATTGGGCTGTTAGTAGAATGGAATTTTAATAAGGGTTATCTGATTATTCATATTCTCATTTGGATCAGATAAGTAAATTGAATGCATAAAGTCGTACCACGACTACAAGAACAGGCATACCTTCAGATGTAACTATTATCTAAAATCAATAGCCAATATACCATCTAATTATTCCTTTTCTGTTTCTACATAACTATTTCCTATGTATTTCATGTGATGTCCGGTGTGTGTATAAACATTGTTGTTATTATTGTATTTTATTAATTTCTAGGTCCTCGATAGTAAAAAAGGTCCAGGACCAAAGCATATGAAAGAGATAACTAAACGAGCACGTCGTCGTGAGGCTAAACAGCAAGCCGCAGCGGCAGCACAAGCAGCAGCTTCGGGTTCTTCTGGTAATGTTAGTGGAGTTAAAGAGTCAAGAAGCGCTAAGTCTTCATCCATTGGTGGCGCCATCTCTACAGAAACTGCGGCTGGTACTACTTCTGTGACCACTAATAATAATGGTACTCGTATGACAACATGCGGCGGTAATGGTCATCATTGTTCACGATCAAATTTTCATCACCATACTACAAATAATACAAAATCAGATGTTTACCTGCTCACATCAAACAACTGTATTCATACACAATCGAATACGTCATGTCAACAATTGTGTGGAAATAATTCAATGAGTACAATTATGACAGAAAGTACTATGGGGGGAACAACACGCTCATCTACACAACAATCTCAACCAGTTTCGAATGGACATCGAAATAACAATACCAGTCATCTTAGTACTTACGGTCGATCAACACAGAATAGTGCTGCATCCAACTCATCGAAATCACAGAAAAATGGTGGTGTAGTTCATCGAAGTTGTTCTTGTCTACGTATTAATCAAGAAGATTATTTCTCTAAATTGTCTTATTCACAAGGCGCAACAAGAACTCGTGCAGCTGCCGCTAGACAACTAGAAGCTGCCAGTAAGTCTGTGATTAGAATTATTACTTATTTGATAACACTTGTCAGTTTTCTCTTTAATTGACTGAAGTGCTCAGTCTCTGTTGGCATTTCGTGGCTCCTTGTATGCACAAATTTTAACAATACCTTTTAGTTAACCTGATGTTGTTCAGTTGGTGGTAGTGGCTGACATCAGAATCCAGAACGCGTGTTTTTTCTCCTTTACGGGGCTCTCCAGTTAGACGTGTATCTATAACCACTGAGACTCGAACCTATCAACTCTTATTTTCAACAATAAATACGCATAGAACTCTTAAAAGATTTCCCAAGTCTCTTGGATTTTGAGTAGTGAATTCGTTTTTTTGATTTACTACGAGTAAAGGAACTGATTAAAAATTGAAGCCATTTTTCAGACGTGTTACTGTACACCACGCCCTAAATTATAATTCAGGCTTGTATTTTCTCGACTACAGTTCGTACTTATCATTGTCTTTGATTCCTAGTGGAATTTACGGCTTCTAAGCAGCATATCTCCATTTCATCCTGTTAACTGCAATCCTTTTTAGTTGGTTCCACGATTGCTCATAAGTTTTCGTCTTTTCCTCATATGACCTCTCCCATATCATCATCATCATCGAAGTGACGTCAACTTTGCTACTTCCTGCTCAGGCTGCAGTCAAAACGCCCGTCTGGTGTGATGTCGCTCAATGGTTTCCTCAGCGGTATGTCTGGTCAATACACTTCCCTTTCCTTCTGCATTTTTGTTGACTGATAGGTTGGAGGTTAATTCGTCAGCTGCCGGATTTCCTTGTTGTTTATCCTTTTTTGCTGGTCATCTGCTCTTCAGTGTTGTCGAACGAAGGTAGCTGCTGATAAAAGTATACAGTGATTTTCGAAGTCTTTAAACAATTTAGAAGAACAAACTTGACATTAGTATTGAAAATCCTAGTCTTGTTCCTTATTCTGAATGAGTACAGCAGGTATTCACACTGATTCGGGATGAAAGTTTGTCTTGCTTTTCCGATCCTATGTTGTTTTGACATACTCATTTGTGCCATTCGTAGTTGAAGTAACAATGTCTAAGTAAGTGAAAGAGGTGATTTCCATTGATAATGATTGGTGCTTGTTGTTGTTGTCTTTTAGGTATCTTCGTTAACTCCATTTTGCCTATGTTGACTGAAGTTTCTCTCTCTGATACTCCTGCTACCAATCTGTTGGTTTTACCCCGTTCATCTTTCATTTTCTCTTATTTTAGGTATTGTCCTCAAAGTCCATATCTTCTAGAGTCTTCTTGTCGGTTCAGCGTATTCCGTTATGAATCATTTGACATATGGTATCATCATATAGCTATCGAATAGGGTTGATAAAGGTTTGGGGTGTTGCACTTTGTGGTGTTGAAGCAACTTATAAATTACTTCACAGTCAACACTGTCGAACGTCATTTTAAAGTCGATGAAGCTGTGATAGACATTTGACTGCCATTCTGTTTTCTGTTTGATAATAATGCATAACATTGCAACTGAATCCGCATATGAATCGCGTTTTCTGAATTTACCTTGTTCCGGGTGGGCATCTAGAGCATGCATTACTCTCTTTTTCTTTCTTTCTGTCTTCAAAGCACAGATAACAATACAGGTGTTCATATAATAATTAATAATTTTTCATTGATTACTGTTCTGTAATAAATCCAATATGTTAAACCCATAATAAATAATCGTCAATCGTTCCGAGTGTTAGACACACAGTAACATGTGAATCTGAAACTTTACACAGGAGTAAACGAATGCATTTTACCTCACTTCGCTAACTAAACATAACTTTATTCCAGAACTGATATGCTGATTCGCCATGTAAAACACAAATCTCAACCATTAGAAGCTATAAAGCCTTACAACCTGGTTAACTGACTTGCTTTTCCTATCTAACAATTTTTACATTTATCCTCACTATTTATTTGTCTTTTTTGTGATTCCAGCACTCACTAGTAGTACTGATACGAATATATTCCTGACTGAAGACCTTTAGACCCTTTTCATTTTTCTGCTTTTAAATGCTTATGTCTGATGGATTTGGAGAGTTACCGTTTAGTACATCTGTTCATTAATCTGTTCATCGGAGGGTAAAATATACAACCAACTGATCACTGACGTTCATGCGTCTGTAAAACATTGTGCATAACCATCTTACGGTGGGACGCTTGCTTAAATCACTTCCATCACAGTTACGTTTTCTCTGGAGCCTCTTTGTCCACAATTAGTGATCCGAAAATCAAAACACTATACTCACAGATTTTTATAAATTTACGTAATGGTAGATTTTGGTCAAGAATTAGTGACAGTTCGACGGTAATCAATGAGTTCTGAAAAATTATTTCATTGTATTTTTGGACTTATCACTAACACACATAGACACTCATATTTTAACATATACCATGCTAAAAGTTACCTTTACTGTATTGATGGCTGATGATACTTCCCAGTCTCCCAGACTAAAGTTGGTGGAGCGGGATTATAAAATAGGGCCTATTGGCTGAAAGTGATGCACATCTGCATACCAACATATCCGTAACTCTGTGTCTGAGTCTATAATGTCTCGTTTCGGTCCGGTTGTGATTACAATATTGAATTGTAATTGTCTGTTTCGTGTTACGTATGTTCTGCTAATTTCTGTTTTAACGTGTTCATAGCTGCCATCATCAAATTTAATCAGTTAATAGCTGTTCACACAGCCTGTCTTGCTTTGACGTTAAATAAACACCGTTGAAAGCTTTTTTAAGAAAGTGACTGATGTTGGAAATCCACTTGCATACGTTGGAGATCATTATTATGAAAATATCAAACTAGTACCTTATTGGTACGAAGAGATGCACCACACAACGTCTCATAGTCGGTTTATGGGCTGTTATACTGCCTGGACGCTTATACGGAGGCAAGGTTTTCTCTTATGGGGTTACCTCCCAAACCTTTGACTTGTGTTCTTATCCACAAGGCAGTGGAGTAGCGTTAGGAGCAGCTGAAGTGAAGTCGTGAAGTGAAGTGGTAGAGCACGTTGACCGCTTCACTTATTTTGGGAAGTACCATCAGCCCCAACGGGTTGATCTCTGACGAAATCTCAGCACGAATACAGGGGGCTCGTTTCGCATTTGCCAGTTTACGCCGACTCTGGCGTAGACGAGATGTTCGACTATCGACCAAAGGGCGGGTGTACTGCTCATCAGTCCGCTCCATCCTCCTTTATGGTTGTGAGACCTGGCCACTGAGAGTGGAAGACATGAAAAGACTAGCTGTCTTTGATCATAGGTGCCTGCGCTCTATTTCCCGTGTAAAGTGGCATAATAAGGTGAGCAACATTGAAGTTAGGCGTCGAGTGCTAGGTAAACAGGGGAAATCAATCGACGAAGTCGTGAAGTTACAAAGACTGAGATGGTTAAGACATGTGTTACGTATGCTAAGCCATCGCCTCCCTCGACGAGCAATGTTAGCGGATATAGGGTCAGGCTGGAAAAAAGCTAGCGGCGGTCAAACAAAAACTTGGCACCAGTCAATGAAATCCACAACAGTTGGTCTAAGCCACGTAGGAAGGTGTAGACTTCCAGGCTGGGGTCCTCGGGACGGTAAAAATCAATGGTTGGAAACAATTGGTGACATGGCTCAAAATCGTTCTCAGTGGCGCTGGCGCAGATGCATCCACTCCTTGTGACTTATGATCTTCAATGAAACTTTTGTTTTTCTTTATTACTTCTTTGTCTCACACCTCTGCTCACTGTTTCTATTATGCTTTTCTTGTACTTTCTTCTCTTACTTCGCGTGCTACACGGAGTGTGGCGGCTTGAACTGGTGCACATATGTGCAAAGTTCTATGTCGAAAACAGACAGACAGACAGCATCCCCATGGTTCTCAGTGCCCAAAACAAATTCATACCCTATTCCATCCTTTCTGATTCCGTAGTTTGGAATCAGTACTTTTCAACTCTCGTAGCTAAACGTGGATGTTCGTCAGTCCAGTTGTAAGGGCCTGACTTTCACATTTAGCTTTTTATTTTTGTGAGGAAAACCCCTACTACGTGAAGGCAGTTGATAGGATTCACCTGGTGGATGTCATGAACTCGTGGCTACATGAGAGCGTTTCGAGAGGAAGACCGAAGACCCGTCTTCGGTCGTACCAGATTGTATTGGTTGGAGAACTATTGAAAACCAATAAGTACTGTTTGGCTGTTTCAGGTCATCTTCTCGCATTCCCTCCTCAAACCTCATATAATGAGATAATTTGAACAAACTGTTAAACAATCAGTCTCCTGAACAGCCATAGTAATTGGAGTGTCTCGATAATGTTTCCTGATTGGATCATAAAACTGTGAAAACGTGTCGTAATAGGTTAGACTCAGATTTATATGCAAGCTGCCAACATTGTACCAATGTTTAAGTCGCACGAGTCTCTAGGATAAGCCAAGTGTATACTAATGTTGGTTTGCACCGAAATAGTCTAGACTGAAATTAATTCAATTCCCTACAGAAATCCAAAATCTAAACATAGATCTCCAGCTCATTGGTGGGGCTGCTGAATGAATATCTTGAAGTTTTCGTGAGAACACCTGGCCGGTGGGGTCGATCATTTCGAGATGAAGTGAACGCTTGTCGAGGGCAATAGTTTAGTGTACTGCTGTATCGTGCAAATTAACAGAAGTGGGAATTCACGGGTCGTTGAATTTCCCATCCAAGTGGCTGAATATTCAGTTAGCTTGGTCTCACAACCTAAAGGTCTTTTGTTGGATCCAGTAGGTGGGGTTGCGCATGGATGCACACTGTTGAAGAGTCCTAATCTAAGATTAAACAGTTGTTCAGTCCTTGATTTTCTGTGATCTCTAAGTGTTGATCTACATTGAAATCTATCCGAATCCCTATAAAAACGCATATTCTTGGTGAACATATACAGTTAGAATGTCGTATTTTTTTAAAATATGCATCCTTATTCCTTTTACACACACCTAAACATATATATATATGTGCATACAAAGAGAGCGAGAGGAAAGTATACAGGTTGGTTTTCTCTTGAGATTCGCACGCAATCGTATATTAAGATAATGTTCAAGTTATCCACTTCAGTTGTAATTAGTTATATATATATATCGTGAGGTCTTCAATTTTCTCTAAACCTAATTATGAACGTTCTGTCATCTTTTTTTAAAGCGTGTATTAATTACATTCAAGAGGAGTGTATAAATAAGAGTCAATGAAATGCATACGAAAAATAACGCAAACAGAATAATTCTGTGAATTCTCTCTCTCGATGATGGTATATGTGTATGTAGATATGCTCTTAAAATAAATGCTAATAATGATAAAGTCAACTGAAAGGCAGAATAGTTGAATGACTAATAGGCTCGAAGGTGTCATGAATTAGGCGTTAACACATTTGACTTATATGTTGTGAACGCAATAATTCGAGTTTTCTTTGATTCTGCTCATAGGAGTATTTGATGTTCTATGGCAGGAAACTTACCAACAACTCACTGCTAAGAGAAACGTCGTCCAGTTTGTTAGTCAGTAGAAGGTCAGGAAATGAGGAAAGGTTGTGCATGGGGCTAGAAATTCCCTGGCCCTGAAAACATCACCTCTATTTAAAATTCAAAAGTTCGAACCCCCAATGTTCTACTTGGAAGGCAAAGAAACGAGAAAAAGGGTGGATACGTTACTGTTAAGTGGGCGAGCAGGTTAAGATAGTCTAACCGTTATTGTTGCAGGTAAATACGCATCTGTTACACAATCTGTCAAAGGGTGAATATTTGTTCAATGCATCCGTGTTCATGAACATATTATGCTGCATGCTACTGATTGACTGATTCATATAAGTAGTTGGATACCAATCATATCAACCAGTAGTACTTGCTCTGCAGAAATTTGCGTCGTTCCTTTCTGTCGTTTTTTTCGAATTTATTTGGTTGACATTCACAAGATACACCCACATATTCCTCATGATCGACTAATCTAATACGAGTTCGCTTCAGTTGGAAATGACTAAAGCCATCTACATCAACTGACTAGTCTATTTGAAAAGCCTAAAGTTGGTTCAACTAACTAATAGTTATCTTTGAGATTTTCCTTAGTCACTTGTTTCTTGGCGTATGGGACAATACAATTTTTTTTGTTTTTCAAATATTATTTCTACTGAAAATACGTAGGCAGTTGGAAATTTGGTGTAGACTTCTAAACTGACGTATTCATCTGCACATTCGTTAAACACTTAACCTATCACTTCTAATAAAGTATAATTATATTTCAATAGTTTACACACAATGATAAGTTTTGTTATTGGTAATATTTCGAGCAAAATTACCAATAACAAAACTTATCATTGTGTGTAAACTATTGAAATATAATTATACTTTATTTGATCTAATCCACAATGCTCAAACTTTTTACTGATATTAACTATCACTTCTATTTCAGCTAAAACCGCACTGATATTTCATGAAAATTTAATTATCTCATCTTTGGAGGGTCATATATTACAAGGGGATTACAGTTAAGAACTGCACTGACCTGGACTTCACCGATCCATGGAATACAATTAGAAGATTGGGATTTTCCCAGAATCTATCCTACATCGAATAGAATAGTCATTACTTTATAAGTGGCAGAATTCATTCAGGAAATAATAAGGTGTATATGAAAATATAACCATTATGGGAGACAGAAAAGATCTCAAACAATAAGAATTTAAAAATTATTTTTAAATGGGGTCCATCGAGTTAGATGTGAAGACAGGTATTCACTGATGATATTGTTCGGCGATGGCAGAAGTTGCCATTCATGTGTCATTGGATTCCATCCTAGTGGCTCACCTGTAAATTTCCACGTCCTGGGTCATGAATGCGTACTGCTGAGTAGTCTTAAACTGGGATGAAAAGGCTGTTCAATACTCCCTGATCTTTTTCAATGACTCTCTAACTGATGTGAGCCACTTCGTGGTGTAACTTACCCATCAATCAAATAACTCTTAACCGACACTTGAAAATATAAAAGAGTATTTATGCATGTCTGTATATTTGTATATATTTGACAGATGAGAAGATACTGTGAAGATCTGCACTTCGCGGATGATTTATGTCTAGTGTCACACGCACACACACACACTCAAATGACAAATGGCCTATAGCAAAAAAAGGCATTGAAGGGAGAATTTCAAGTGAACTTAGAGATGATAGAGGTGATGTAGATAGCTAACTACCAACAAAAACACTATTCACCATCAACGGTATGAATCTATAGGAAGTCGTCTCTTTCACTCATCTAAGAAGCATCGTTTGAACTGAAGCAGAACAAATGAAGATATCAAAGCCAGTGAAAATTCGAAAGGTGAAGGAGGCATTCACTACTCTGACTGTAATCAGTATGGAAATCTGCTGCACTCAGTTTAAGAAATAACATCCGGATTTCTAGCAAAAATGTCATGTCAAGTTAATTAGTGTTTCTATATAGTTCAGAAACGTGGCGCAGCTGCCATGGAAAGTATTTCTAACAGACTACTAGAGATCACCTGGCCAGAAATGATAAGCAGCAGTGAACTTTGGGAAGCAGCAAACCAATCTAGAACGAACCTATCACCTGATAAATGTGAAGATGAATTGAACATACGTTGACATGACCGTTGAGTGACGTCATACGAATAAGTTCCTTGGATAGAACCTCCTAATAGGAAACGATTAGTTTAACGTCCATGGGTGGTGACAATGTTAGGAAAAATAAATGAAAGCTTATAAGCAGTTGTGGTAGAGCCAGTCTAAAAAGGCTGCAGAGAACAGGGTGAAGTTAAGTTCCATTACTGAAGCCCGACCGATATCTGCTACCTTGACGTGGTGGTCGGGCTTGCACATCGCGATGACCCAACAAGCTACACTGGCTGGAACCAATGTTCCTGTAGGTCCTTCCATGCCAGGAATGTTGTTGGGATAGCGATTAGACTAAAAGCAGTTACGGCATAGTGTAAGAATTTTTTACAATACTCTGGGGAACAGGGATGTTACAGTAGTAAGGTGTTTCCCTTAGATGATCAGCATGCCAGCTATGCTCTCTCTCCACTCCGGAGAGAGGGGGTTAGAAAGGGCCGACCCCAACAATTGTACATCCCGACTTACCCTACGGTGGTCTATAACCGGCGGTAACTTACTAATACGGAACCAATCCAAGACACCAGTTCATACAGGCTGTGTGTGACCGGCCTCAAGCAGTTGTCCCCTGGGCTTTGCCGTCACTCGACACTAACCCTCTTTCTGTTTCAGGTACCCGAAGAATCAATCAACTTCCACGGTATGGGCAGCCGGCAAGTAACAACTGCCCACACACTTCCAAAAGTACACGAAGCCTCCCCGAGCATCATTCTCCTTTACCCACATCATCTTCCTCATCTTACTTCCCTACTACAGTCAGTACTATTCTTCTGGTTGGTTAGTCATCTTCACTTCAATGCGTGACCACAAACAACGATAAGAGCTATATTAACACACCTAACAGCCTCTTAAAGTCACGTCGCGTACTTCATATAGGAGGATTCAACGTTAGGACCCTCTGCCTAATCAGAAAACAGGCATCACTAGCAAGAACTCTAGCATCTCGAGCCATGGATGTATGTTGTGTTTCGGACACACGCATACAATACCCGAGTGTGGTCATCCACTTAACGTCACCTGGCCAACAAGGTGAATCTGCAAAATTCACTTTAAGGGTGTCAGGAGACCACTCAGCTAGTTCGCGAGGACTCGCAGGTGTAGGGATAGCATTGAGTGTTAGGGCGGAAAAATCCCTTCTTGATTAGATCCCAGTAGATAGTCGTATGTGTGCAGTCCGTCTGAACGGGTCTGTTAGAGTAAGGAAAGACGGCGCTACCCGTGGTTGTCTTTCCGTAGTCTCCGCTTACGCCCCAACAGACTGCAGTTCGGATGAACTAAAGGATGACTTCTACCCGAAACTGTGTAATTTGCTGCAAAAAGCGAAGCATTCAGATATATTTGTTGTAGCAGGCGACTTCAATGCCCAAGTAGGTAAGCTGTGCCAAACTGAGAAGTATGTAGGCGGCACGTATGTAGTTCCCTACCGACGAACGGACAACGGTGATCGTCTTCCACAGTTTTGTTCAGATAATCATCTGTTCCTAGTCAGCACTAACTTTAGGCACAAAGAGAGACATCGCATAATCTGGCGACCTCCATCACCAAATCAACTCTGAACTCAGATAGATCATATAGGGTATTGTTGGCAAGGCTCAGCAGAAGACTGCCGCTCCTTCTGGAGCGCGTGTGTAGACTCCGATCATGCCCCGGTCCTCTCAGACTTATGATTCCGATTAGACGAACATAAAAAATCTTCTGCAAACAAAGCAGTTATGTCCCCAACTAGATTAAGACTCTGAGTCCCTGTTTAAGGAAGAAACAGCCAAACGAGTATCCGAGGTCGACAGCAGGACTTCTCCTGAGGTAGCATGGCACAACATACAGTTAGCCGTAGACACAGCTGTAAAGGCTGCTAGTAAACTAAAACCAAGAGTTATTAAGAGTCAATGAATCCCTACCACTTCCTCCAAACTGGTTGAGGCAAGGAGACTGATTCCGGCGAGCTCCGAATTTGGTGGGGAGCGAAAGCTACTCAAACGCCAACTTACCAGAAGCCTCCGAAACGACTGTGAACAGCAATGGGTGACAAAAGCGAAAGAAATAGAAAAGGCATCGGCGACTGGCAACACCGAAATATTATTCAAGGAAACAGGTAGGAATAGGCAAATGATAAGGGAAACATTCTCTGAGGAAAATGGCGCCATAATTAGCTCTCATCATAGACGTTAAATGTAGACTAAGTTGTAAAGCCAAACGTATTTTTCCAACCTTCTAATGAATTCTATCTCTGCGTACGGTCAAGTCTTCCTGTGATTAGCTTGACTAATATAATATCTAAATTTCTAGATTCAATAATAATGCGTTGACTAAGCGGTCCATGGGAGGAACAATTACGAGAGAATCAGGCAGGCTTTAGACCAGGGAGAGGGTATATTGATCATATCTCCGCCCTTCGACAGATTCTGGAACATGGCCATACTTACCGGCGTCTAACAATCGTTATATTTCTTGACCTAAAGGCGGCATACGATTCCGTCGACCAAGAGGTATTCAGGCAAAGTTTGGCTATGAAAGCAAAGGCCCAGAAATTACATTGCACTGATCATGCCACTGTACTCGAAATCATGCAGCCAGGTGAGAGCATATGGCGAGTTGTCATCTAAACTGGTGACAACTAGTGGTGTCCGACAGGTATGCTCACTATCTGCATTTCTATTCAATTTCATCATAGGTGTACTTATGAACTTAATCCTAAGTGACTTCAGCGACTCAGGGATTGACTTGTTACCAGGATATAATCTCGATGACTTAGAATATGTAGGTGAGATAGCCGTTCTAGGCGAGGACGCTGACAAAATAGAGCAAAGTCTTCTGAACACCTTGAGCTGCAATCTGCGAATGTTTGGCATCCGATTCGCTCCCGCCAAATGTGGGATGATGTTACAGGACTGGATTGCATTGACTCCTAGTTTAGAAATAGGGAGTAAAGTGGTAGAGCGTGTTGACCACTTCACATATTTGAAAAGTTGCATCAGCCTCAACGTGTTGATCAGTGACGAATCCTCAGCACGGATACAGAAGGCTAGTTTCGCATATGCCAGTATATGCCGACTCTGGCGTGGACATGATATCCGGCTGGCTGTTGGCCAAAGGACGTGTGTGCTGCTCAGCAGTCTGCGCCGTCCTCCTTTATGGCTGTGAGACGCGGCCATTACGAGTGGAAGACATGAAAAGCATGGCTAGCTGTCTTTGATCATAGGTGCCTGCGTTCTATCTACTGTTTGAAATGGTATTGTAGGGTGAGCAATATTGAGGTTAGGCGTCGAGTGCTAGGTACGTGGGAGAGGAAATCAATATACGAGGCTGTGAATTTATATCGACTGAGATGGTTAGGACATGTGTTATGCATGTCTAACCATCGCCTCACTCTATGGGAAATGCTAGCTGATAAAGGGTCAGGTTGGAAAAGAGCTAGTGGTAGTCAAACCAAAACATGAACTCATCAGTCAATAAAATCCACAACAATTAGCTTGAGCGACGTAGGAAGGTATAGACTTCCTGGTTGGGGTCCTCGGGACGGCTGGAGAAAATTGATGATGCGGATCAAAGTCGTTCTCAATGACGTGTCTACTCCTTGTGACTTATAATTTCCAACAAAACTATATTGTTCTTCGATATTACGAGTCTTTTTGCCGCGTATCTCTGTCTACTGTCTCTATTTTGCATTACCTTTTACTTTCTTCTCTTGCTTTGTGTACTAAATAGAGTGTGGCGACTCGAACTGCTACACTTCGGTGCAAAGTTCTATGTTGTAACCAGTCAGTCAGTTTAATACTGAAGCCTTTTGTCCCACTACGAACCCAAGGGAGTAGTAATAATAGTAGTAATTTATACATATGGGATATGGACATGTCTAATGTTATAATCATTAATGATAATAATAATTAGTAGTAGTATTAGTATTATAACTATAGCTATTATTACTCTTACTATACCACTACTGATAGTAGGAAGGCGAAAAAGAGGTGGAAGGCAGAGTGGATAAAGTTATGTATGTCTATTGATTAATTGTGTTTCTAGAAAATTCTAAAATTACGAGAATGAAAAACAGAAAGAAAGTAAAGAGGGAGAGAGAGAGACACAAATACAGGCAAGGCAACCCAAGTTAACGTATTTTTTCTTAACTATAATTTTTCTTGTATTATTATTATTAATATTTTATTCCCTTTTTTCGTTCATTATTTTGGTTTTTTTATTTCAACGTAAAATACTGTTCACTCGTGCATATTAAACTGTACAGTTAGTTATCAAGAAAGCTTTGAAAAACTAGAAAACCAATTTGTGCGTGGGACACTTCAGACATTTGTTTGGTCAATGTGTACTTTTAATGTCTTAAATAGTTTTGTTTTTCTGTTCAGATGGAAGACAACACAGTTGGTCTTAGGGATATAACGATGATGATTTCTATTCTGTGCCGATACATATTTTCGTTACACATTGTTACTCTATCTTTCTGTCCTCCGAGCCTCGGCTTTAGCCTGCTTTTTTGATACGGTTGTATTGTCTTACATCATAATATTGTCTGTAGTGTAGACAGAGGTTCCAATTATATTTGGTGTGTATTCCTGCCTTTGACTCTGTACTCAGACCTCCTTTCTTAAACAAGCTTACTGGGATACAAGCAGTGTGATGGATTAATAGATGATTGAATTCCTACTTTTGTCATAGGAAACAGTTCTCTGTATGTAACAGGAAGTCTCAAACTTCATTACTTTACTCTAACAGATGTTTCTCAAGGTGCTCTTCTTTTCCCTTTTCTGTTTTCTTCCTTCTTACACGATTTTCCCCCATTTTAATAAAGTCAACTTGGTTAAGTATGTCTATGATCTGACTGTTTCCATGTTACTCAGATTGTTCCAAAATGAATCACTTTTTATCAAAAATGAGTCAGTAGTTATTGTCAACTGGTCTTCTGCCAAAATCCTTCCAAATATCAAGTTGTTAATTTACCTTTCAGATACAAGTGCAACTTACATGAACTGATTCTTTCCCATAATTCTAGTATTGTAGATTTCATTGAAGTTGAAACTAAATTGAATGTTCAATAGCTTGGATTGTGTATTTCCTCTGATCTTTCCTGGTTTCCCACATTATATTAGTTCGTAGAAAGACATTAGGTTTAACCTTCTACATAATGAAGTTAAGACGATCGGTATCACTCAGTTTCTGCTTTTACATTTTGTTAATTCTTGTATTCTACCTATTGTTCTTTATTTCCCATCCCATTATTCTTTCCTGGACTACCTGCGAAAGACCGCTTTGTTATACTGTGAAGGACACCAAAAGCTGTCGGTAGACCGATTGGATTGTCGCTAAACCGACTTATTAAGACTGCTGTAGACAGACACATGGAATCATGCAAGAAAGTAACAAATATTATGTTGTCGGATCCTGAGCATCCTTTCCACATACAACTCTCCTCCTGTTTCATGTCTTCAGCTAGGAATCAGAAACAACTATACAAGACGTTTTGCTCGAACAACGAAGTATAAAAACTCCACGATACCTAATCTGGGACACGTTTTTCTTCTTCCTTTGATTAATATATTATTGCTAGTATTTCCACTGAAGTTATAATTTTATATCCATATTCATTTGAACAATATTATCGATAGAAGTCTCTGTTTAATTATTTTCCCGTGTTCTATGTAATTTAAAGAGAAAATTAGATGAGATATTGTACTACGTGCTGAAAATTCCACTTTATATCAAACGTACTAATTGGAATAAAGCCATTAGTATTATTATTGCTGGGCTGGATGATATAACTGTGAAGCTTTCAATACTTACTTTTACTTTACTTCGGCTATCTCCTACGGGAGGATGAGCCGGCTTCATGAACGTCTGGAATCATCGCTGCCCAGGCGCGGTAATTTGTAAGAGAGTTCATGGTTTCATGGGAATTTGGTACGAGTGATGTCCCCAGCATCGCTCGGCCTTTTGTTTGGGAGTGCAGCTCTAGCCTTTACACAGCCAAGTGTGACCTACAAGGCAGTAGGAGTGGAGTAAGGAGTCCACTATCCATTGGCAGCCGGTGACCGGAGTTCGGTTCATACGCCTTTTTGAATGGGGCCAGACATCCAGGACATCCAACAAGCCCTTTGTCCATACGTCTGCCGGTGAGCTCCAGTGAGCTTCATACGCCACTCGTTGGAGGTTTGGAATCAGGGTTTAGCCATCTCCCCTAGACTGTCATCCAATGGACAGTCAACCCGGTGGAGAGCGCCGGGCATCCGCTTTCGCCCTCTCACTTTGGTGAGAAACACCTCCGCCACGTGAAGGCAGTGAGTAGGACTTCCTCAGGAGAGGCTATGTAAGACGCCCGGTCATATGGGAGCATTTCAGGAGGTGTGCGGAGGGGTGGCCAACCCGCAGCGCAAGGCACCCACCCCGACCATCCTGAGGCTTTGGAGGCAATGCCCTCCTGTAGATAATGCCTTCAGCGTTTATGTGAATGTGATGTGAATTTTTCTCGCAATCTTCTATGAACGTTATAACTGTCTCTCTTGATGGTGTTGACTGTGTATGGTTGTTAACTTGTATTGCTATCAATTGTTTCATTCACCTAGATTTTGGCATTTTTCCCGCTTTTCGCCTTTATTACCTGATGAATATGATCTATGTTAACTTATTTGTTGTATAAAGATTGATCCTAATGTTTTTTTTAGTATTTCCAGTGTTGAGACATGTTTACATTTCCCCAATCAAAAGGGTGTCCATAGTTATGTACATATATGTTGTGTCTTTTAACGGCTAGTTTATATTCTTGGACTCGGAGTCAAAGGGGATGCTCATTTTGTGTCGGTTTGTGTTCTATATCGCTATTTCGTATGGTTTCCGTATTCGAGTCGTCACCTCTGAAATGAAGAACACATGATTCATCAAGGAGGTCTCTTTTTGTAACTTTACTTCAAAGTTGTACAGTTATTTTGGCTTAAATGACAACAAAGGTCAGACATTATTAATGTAATTTAGTAACAAAATAAGTCTAGGTGTATGAGAAATTTTTAAAAAAGTATGAAAAGTGTTGAATAATCTTATATATTCAGGAGGGTTGATAACCAGTCAGTTAAGTGATGAATAATCGTTTGCAAATAGTTGATGCCACTGTTGGTAACATCAATGTGCATTTACCAATATGCTTGTTCCTGTCGAATTAAGCACATAAGCTATACCAACAGGACATTGTCTAGACGCGCCCATAAACACTTATCAGCATGACTGTCGAAAGGAGGATACAGAAAAATCAACAGCTTAATCCGAGAGCACACATTATTACTTCGGGTCACTCAGTTACAGTAAAGACTTCATTCAGAGTCATATTCAAAGTACTATCAAGCCATTTAAAAAGACTTCGCTTACAGCCTTTTCTCGCAGCCGAATCCTTAGTAATCGATTAGTTGTTATGGTGTGTTTCCAGTTTTATATTTCACAGTAACGCTGAGTTGAACACAGACGAGCTGATCACGAATATCGCTTGACTACGCAAATAACATTGTATGACAGCTACCTATTTCCCCAGTTAGCTTTACTTAAGCGAGGACACGCAACGACTTGAACTGCAAAGTATACTTTTTACGCAATAAAGTATGATTAAAAATATCAAACCAAGGATATGTTGATTAGTTCGCAATTATAATCAATTAAATATCGGGCTTTATTTTACTTTGATCAATTCTGACTGGTTTACTTCCAGACTGGACATCGACTACCATATCACAACGAAAAACCTTGGGTTCAGAAACGTTTTATCCAACCTCTTTTACAACCGTGGTCTTAGAGTCAATTTTTATTTTCTTAAATTGTTAAGAAATTTTATGTAGTCGTTTCGTTGATATCTGCGTAACCTATTTTCAATCCTTTGTGCTGTTGCTTCTTATTAATTACTTCCAAATGACTATTCATCACTTAACTACTTAGTTCTTAACCCTTTCGAAAACATAAGATTTTTATTTTTCGTACACTTTGACTTATTTTTTCACTGAATGACAATAACAACGTCTGACCTTTGTTTTTAATTAACCCTAAATAACTGTACGACTATGAAGTAAATTTACGAAAAGAGACCTCCTTGATGACTTATGTGTTCTTAATTACATCACATGAGAATCTGTGAAATCATTAATCAAATCTCTGAGCTCACAGAAGCTAGCTATATTGAAGAAAGAAGAATATTCTCTGTAATAATTTCTCTTTCTCCAGGTTCTACATTTATATGTTTATACTAATTAGTTAGTCAGTCAAAACTCAGGCTATAAGTCACATTCGACAGCTGAGAGAAAGGCTTTTGTAGACGGAGATAGACTCGACCCCGCTGTCCACTGGCCAAAAGTCGAATGCTTAAATCAATGAGTCCACCTTGAATAGAGAGCATCCGTGTGTTTATGCCAAAAGATGAGACCGTGTGTCCTTCTGATCTTGTGAAAGATTGTTCAGTGTTCTCGGGAATCGAAGAGTTTTGCCTCAAGATCGATGGATGGAAATGATAATATACGAGGTAATTATAAGTTTGATCTTGGACTGATGTTATTCAGAGAACCATTGAAAACCAGAGAGTACTGGACATCTGTTTCCTCCTAGTTTGAGACTCATCAATGGTTTGCACCTGTCAGATTTCGAACCCAGGACCTTACTGTTACGAGTCAAGCTCGTATACGATTTAGCCAACAGGACCCTACTCAATGGCCCATGAATCCTAACTTCTACAAATTAGTGATTTTAGCGTGACTACCAACCAATAACATCTGTGTATAACTGTCCGTTTACCTGACTTGGTGGACCTTGCTAGTCACAACTTCCCACTAGAATCCCAGGCAATTTCATCCTGCAGTCAGTCACTTGTAAGGATTAGATTAATTGTCAAGAATTTGTTTGTAGGGATTTCATTTGTCCAGTACTTCTTGGTGGTATTCAATGCTTTCCTAACTGGATATCCTTTCGTGATCAAAGTTGAAACAAATCAAGACCCGACAAACAAACTCGTGAAAATACGAGTAAACTACCAGAAGTGAGGATTTCTTATCTTCTTAAGCTATGTTTGTTTGTCTAATCCTACACACTGACTTAAATACCACTGCGCACACTTAGCCTTCTACTGAAATTATTCCTATTACTATTTTGATCTTAACAGTCCATTTACACATGAGCTTTACAATTCCAGGAAATTCAAATTTATTTCATCCATTAATTCATGATCATTGATTGTCTGTGTTATTTGTCATCATTTCCGTTGATCGCATCCTTTATCCCTATCGTCCCACCACATACACACGTACACACATACTTGTGATATCCAACAGACAGTTTAATGTTTGATATTTTTGCACATACTTATCATATACACGTACACACAGACATATTTTGAACTTATTCCAATAGCTTTTCTTTGACATAAATAAATCTCTTGAATTCTTAGATCCAGATATAAATTCAGTGTTATAAAAAAAGCCTTAATGTTGTTTACCCGACAACTGTTCTATTACTTATTAATATTAGCATGTCATTTTCAAGACAGATCATGCACTGACATCAGTTAGAGAACCAGAGAGTACTGGATAGTGGTTTCATCTTACTTTGTGACGAAACCAGCAGTATGCATCCATGACCCCGGTCATAGTTAGGCATAGAACCCAGGACATTCAGGTTACAAGATGATATGCAGTCACGTGGTATCTGCCTTTCTTTTTGAAGTCTGATATATTTTTCTATGTGTATATTGATCGATATTCCGTTATAACTCACATTATGCTTTATCTGTCCATTAACTACATAAACAATGTATGACCTTTTGTCATATGATATTACAACCAATCAGAACCCAATCGTGGTAAGATGTGTGTCTTATTGGTTCATGTATATTATGTAAAGACGTTACTCAGAAAACAAAGACGAGTATACAAAATAAGTTGAAGAGTTCAATTGATGATCGAAACCGCGTAGATGTCTTTCCGGTGAATCCTGATAAGTACTTTACAAATCTTTCTGATATTACTCTATCTACTCATCAGAAAGAAGCTTTATCCCTTGGACTCAAATTTTGTGTTCCTCGCACGCAATTTACGGATATAGTCATCCATGCTGAGTTTGAAAACTTATATGACTAACTCAAACCTCTTGCCGCAACATCCGATGAAGATCGGGTTTGGTTTAAGGCCAAAATGATGGATATAGCTCATGTATATTAGTCATTTTCATATACACTCTGCATTGTACACTTTTACACACTTGTTTACACCTTTCGTACACTACATATCCTGTCACTCATACACTTCTGTGACAGTCAGTTTCCCTTGTTGGAAAATACACGTATCATCGTGAACGTGGTGGCCTTCTGATTTTCCCCTTTTCGCGTCAGGACAATTAACTACTCGACGAGTACATAACACAAGACGAGCTCGTTGAGCATTCTGCCATGGGGATGGAGTCCAATTCTAACTTTATATCATAGCAACTTGGACACATTGCAGTATTATTTATTTACTGACGATTTCTCGAGCAATAAATTATCCTCGAAACGTTGACATGAGTAAATAAATAAATAAAAAATAATAGCTTTATTCTGAACGATGTTAATATAATGTGCAGAATTTTCAGCGGCATTTATAGCATAACGGTTTCTCTCGGTCTAAGATCTTCTATTAAAATAGAAGTTAACAGTAAATTGCGTGACAAAATGCTGCCTTATTTAAAACGCAAACAACTGCTCATGATACTTTTTTCTTTGCCTCCTAGATATGCACGACCTTTGGCTAGAAACCAATTAAAACATGGGTAGGAGTACAATTTGGGACCTAAGGACATAGTTGAAGACTGTGGGTAGCTAGTTGTAGTCGTTAGGTAGGGAAAGTCTGCGTTAAAAATCTCAGGAAGAGTTATCATATGTATTAAGATACGTTGCAACCCATGGTTTTGCTTTTTCTCAAGTTGGCAGGTTATAGAGACATTTTAAATACTCGCGAGACTGAAAAACACTACTGGTTATCATGTCTTATCAGATGAAAACAAACTGAAAAAGAGAAATTATATTCAGTGCAGTGCTGAAGGTTTTTGGCGACCCAAGTTTTAACCAGGTCACTGTAATAATACTGTGTCACTGTGTGTTTTATCAAATAAACTTATTCTATAATGCCATTATACTTTTGCAAACAGAAAGGGAACTTGAATGCTCTTTATTCACTAAACAGTCTCTAGTGTATGTGTTTGAATTTATGCTTTGGAAGTTTTAAGCAGCTCATCACAAAGTCAAATCAGTTGGAAACTAATACTGGCCGGCTGCCATCAATAGCTTAGCTTTAAGAGGCAGAAAAAACCAATGATTCATTTTGATTTGTCAAAACAAAAAGAAACACAAAAAAGCGGCCTAAAATGTGCCACCGACTTGTAAATACTACTTCTTGTTAAGGAAGTATATGTTGATCGCTTTTGGTGGATGGATGGATGGGTGGATAGAAAGGTGTATTATCATACGTCAACAGAATGTCAACTTTTGTTTCTCATAAAGGAATAAATTGTTTGCATTTCCTACTGTAAAATGAATGAAGAGAACTTACTGATGTGTAGTTGATCTTAGTGAACGTTTTATAGGGAGAGGTTTACTGGGTTACTCGTTAGACGCACATACATACATACATTGTAATTACCTCGTCGACTAATTTCAAGCACGCTTACTTTCTTTTACCGTCTACCCACTCCCTTTTGCCTGCTACCATTCATCTCTATAATTCGACTTGGCAGAGCTCGATAACCGCCTCTGCATCAAGAAAACTGCTGTATACACATACATGAGTGCATACTGTGTGTGATATGTTCAATATCATAAGTGATATAAAATTTAAGATATTAAAAAAAGACGATATAATATATCCCACTGATTGATATGAGCAGTTGTAAACTTACAAACTTTCCACTAGTATTCTTTATGCAGCTTCAAGGTGATCCAAACACCAAATGATGCCCACTCCAATCCCGTCGATCAACTCAAAACTATTCAATGAAATCACAAAAAACATCTCTGAAATCACTGCAAGACTGTCGGAAAAACCCTTTACCTCAGATGCTGCTCGCTCACTTCAATCTATACTATGTCAACCAAAAGATGTAACAACAAAAGAAGAACAAAGTCGAGGCTCTCTTCGTCTTCGTATGGATGAACATAAACTCGCTGTCAAAAGACGTGATATTTATTCCGTCATATGAATACCCACTGACAACTGCGGACACTAATTCTACGGGAAAAATGTACACATCTCAGATAGAGGAAACACCAAAAATACTGCCACAAAATCCCGAGAAACCTGTTCTTCAAACAAATCTGCATCAGCAGACATCTAATTAATATAGATCAAATATAACAACTAAAAAAAGGAATAAGTCACATGACAAAAAAGAGAATTAAAATTCCAGATCAATAAATATGATCAATGCTTATAGAAGCTGTAACAGCCAATCGCAATCAAGGTCATCAAGAGATACAATTGTATCACTCATGGGGAATCCAAATAAGTTCACTTCACACTGGAATAAAGACTATGCGCCGAAGTAATATGGTCTAGATGGAGGACAATGAAAGCTTCATAATTATAAACCATCCATTTCAGAGTAGGCGATCACATCGAAAACGTCATCCACCTCAACTTCAAATCTTTTCCATCAATTCTAGGCGAATAAGTGTTAGCGGAGTAGATCAGATTTTCACTAACTGTGAATACACTCCATTAGCCTGCCAAGTGCCAGCTTATACGTATTCGTTCCAGTTTCTACTCTACATAATTCTCTGTCATATTCTAGTCATCCGTGTAAAATGCTTCAGTTTTTTCAGATTGAAAATGTTCATGCTGTTAATCACGTCTAAAATTAACTGTACCTTTGTGAAAGAAAGTCAGCCCATATTTCTCGAATTAGTCTATTTTTAAGTCAACATTTTAATTTGAGAGATTGTTTGTTAGATAACCTCTTCAACTGTTGTGTATATGTGTCTATATTATTCAAATATTTGTGTCTGTAAAACGCTTATTCTTTTGACGGGGATATCCAGCCTATTACAAATTTCCTCAGATGAATTGTTGACTGTGTGTATCAGCATTTAAAGCGTTTCCTCCAGATTTTAGATGTTTGGAGATAGTTAGCAGGAAAACCTGCTTCACTCAGATTTCGTTTTGTTGGCACACGTCTGCAAGGTGTATCTGAAACCTTGAAACACTTCATTTCCCGTCTAGTATTTGAACTGCCATCAACCAGTGCTGCTGTCAGAGACTTTATCACTGAGCTATTTGGGCTTATGATTGACTTTCTGTAGGATTGTAATGGATATATTGACTGCTCATTAGGGTCTGTAATCAGTGTCATGCATATTGGTATTAGTGATGATGACTGAATCTCGGCAAAGATATCACTTCCTTCAAGGTTGAAGATACGCTTCGCTGACGAGTGCCAACAAGCACGAAACCTAAGTCAAGCAGGGCTTCTTGTTGATAACCTACAACCATCTAACATAAATACTTTTTAAACTGTGATAGGAATCGTAATTCCAAGTTGTGCTGCAACTACAGGCAACAATGGACAATACTCCAGCTGGCGACATGAAAATACTAATGGGAGACATGAACGCCAAACTGGGACCAGACAACACAGGAAGGGAACTCATCATGGGTAGAGAAGCTCTAGGAGAAATGAATGAAAACGGAGAACTCTTCGCCGACTTCTGCGCCTTCAACGAACTGGTGATTGGTGGCAGTGTATACAAGCACAAAGATATCCACAAGGCTACATGGGTGTCACCAGACGGGCAAACCAAAAACCAAATCGACTTCATCTCAATCTCAAGGAAGTGGAGGCGCAGCCTACTGGACACAAAAGCAAGAAGAGGAGCAGACGTTGGCTCAGACCACTATCTCGTACAAGGGACAATCCAAATCAAATTAAAAGCTTTCAGGGAATCAGGAGCTGCAGATAGACCACAAGCCAAGTTCAACACTCAAAAGCTGAAGGACCAGGCTACAAAGGACATCTTCATTGCAAGCATAAAGGACAAAGCCGAGACACAAATCAACACCAGCGAAAAGGTCAGTGTCGAAAAGCACTGGAACAACTTGAAAACGGTGTGGAGCCAAACCTGCATAGAAATTCTAGGCAGAAAAAAGAGACAGGACAAACAGTGGCTCACTACGGACACTTGGAAACTAATAGAAGAGAGAAGGACAGTGAAACAAAAGATTATCCAGTGCACTGACGAGCAACAAAAACAGGAGCTGAATGCAAGCTACAATACACTGAACAAAAGAGTGAAGAAGAGTGCCAGGGAAGACAAAAGAAAATATTATGAAACCATGGCAAACGAAGCAGAACAAGCTGCAGGCAAAGGAGACCTCGCCACACTCTACCAAACAACTAGGCACCTTTCGGGCAAACGTTCGACACAGATTAAGCCAATAAAGGACGACAATGGAAAGTCAATCACCAAAGAGGTGGAACAGAGAAAGCACTGGGTTGAACACTTCAAAAGACTTCTAAATCGTCCGCCACCTACAACACGCCCAGCAATACCAACAACGGAAGCAGAACTACCAGTGAACACCGAACCCCCGACGAAATCAGAAGTCCTGAATGCAATCAAGATGCTAAAAGCTGGGAAAACACCGGGACCAGATGGAATCCCAGCAGAAGCTTTGAAAATAGACCCAGAGACAACAGCGGACTTGATGACACCACTTCTGGAGAAGGTGTGGAAAGAGGGCAAAGTACCCGAGGATTGGAAGAACGGATACTTATTCAAACTTCCAAAGAAAGGAGACTTAAGTCAATGTAAAAACTGGCGTGGAATTATGCTTCTGTCCATTCCAAGCAAGATACTAAGTCGCATCATCCTGGAGAGAATCAAACAAGCCCTAGATGAAAAACTTCGTCCGGAACAGGCTGGATTCAGGAGAAACAAATCATGTATTGATCAAATCGCCACTCTACGGATCATCATTGAACAAAGCTTGGAATGGCAGTCACCTCTCTATCTCAACTTCATCGACTTTGAAAAGGCCTTCGACAGCGTCGATCGAGAGGTCATTTGGAAACTACTTCGCTACTACGGGGTCCCATCGACAATTATACATCTCATCCAACAGTTATACGACAATGCTGCATGCCAAGTAATCCACAACGGGAAACTTACGGAAGCCTTCGAAGTGAGGACGGGAGTGAGGCAAGGCTGTCTACTATCACCAATGATCTTCCTGATTGCAATTGATTGGATAATGCGACAGACAACGGCAACCAACGAGGGAACAGGCATAAAATGGACTGACACAAAAGACTTTTTTCTGTCGAAAGTATGAATATGTACTCGTTCCGAGCGTCATTGTGAACACCATCACTCACACTGAGAATTGCAGGTACATTCAGAGAACAAATTTCAAATGGTTTGAAATGCACCTCCCTAGATCCTATTGCTAGTCACCATCCACCAAATGGCAAAATATGAACTCAGTGATTTTCAGTCGACTAGGGTTGAAATGCTACTATGTTCAGCTTCATGCTATAATCAATTCCCACCTTCCTTCAATGATTTTCAATGTGAAATATAGAAGATCTAATATCACGTACACTCTCGTTTATTTGTCTTCAAATAAATCATTGTAATAGAGTTGATGTTAGTACATCATTATAAACAATTGGCTTTGTTTCTTTCACTGTGACCTTGTAATTGAATCTAATTTTACGCGGTGAACATTCGATGAATAGAGACATTAAAAGTGTTTCTAATTACATTGATGGAATTTAGCACAGAGAGAAGTGTGTCAGTTCTACTTGTCACATTCTGAGGAAAACACAAGTGGGCCTGGGACAGAGTGTGCGTCACATCAAGAGAAGGTTCACAATGGAGTGAATCAGTTAATTACTTTCTGTAGTCTTTTACCAATGCGTGGAATACTCAAATTTCAATCCTATCTGAGACTTAGAGTTATACACCACGAACTGATTGACATCAGTTAGAGAACCACTGAAAACCACCATACAGTGCTGGATAGATGTTGCGTCCCTGTCTGCGACTCTTCATCAGTATGCACCCATCACTCCACACTGAAGATTGAACCCATGATCTTCAGGTTATAAGGCGAACTCCTTGATCATTCAGCCACTGAAACTCCCTGGTTTTCCAGTAGTTCTGTAACTGATGACAACCCATAACCAAACCTGTAACCGATGAGATTCCCGCAAACCAACATTTGAAAATTAATCTGATGCTCACTAGCTACCGGCTCTATGCAGAAAGTTACATGGAGTCATAGTGAGAAACCATGACCAGTGGGGTCCACCGAGTCAAGTAAGTGAACAGTTAACTGCCCATGATATTGGCTGGTGGTTGCGCTATGTTTCGCGGATTGCAGAAGTTGGAATTCATGCCCCATTGGATTAGGGTCCCAGTGGTTGGTTGGTCTACAAGCTTGCCTAGTATCTGGAAGGTCCTGCTTCGAACCCCATTTGGTGTGTGCTGTTGAAGAGTCCCAGACTAAAGAGAAGCAGTTTTCCAGTACTCCCACGTTTTCCAGTGGTTTCCTAACTGATGTCAGCTTATGATTAAGCAAATCTCTGCATAGCAAGACTTGAACGGATTCTCATTATTGTAGATCATTTCAAGATAAATGGCATGTATATAGTTTTATTATTTTACATGTTTTTTCTGTCCTCCCTCTTTAGGTGCTGCAGCCGCGGCCGCTGCTGTTTTCGCTCAAACTACCGGAGGTATACTGTCGTCTTCGACACCATCACGTGACCACAAAGGTATGAACAACAACTACCTACTGTATGACCATCATTCATCAGATATCCTAATGATGAGTAATGTTGTTACACCGTTGGCGCCTAATGAATACGATAGTATGAATTATGGTGGTACTGCTAGTAGTGGTAGTTTGCATACATGTTGTTCAGCTTTGTGTCTGTCATCCTCCTCTTCATCATCTACTTCATCAAAATGTCAAGCGAACATCGGCACCAGTGCATCAACGGCAACTGGCATTTGTTGTTGCTGCTCTCCATCCTCGAATGCTGCCATTTCCCCCTGTTGTTGTTGTTGTTACTGTAATAATAGTAATTGTTGTGGTTGTAGTGGAAGTGTCAGTGGTTGCGGAAGTATCAGTGGGTGTAGTGGTAGTACAAGTGGTTTTGTATCGAATTCTTCCAGCCTTTCGATTGCTAGTCCTACGAATAATAATAATAATAATTGTTCAAGTGCTAAACGTAAGTTATTAGGCTTTTCCTGTTTATTTATTTATTCATAATATTTTGTTTGAAAATGTATCTTTTTTCTCTTCAAAATAAACTCATTTTCTCCTTGTTTTTTTAAAGTGTTAGACATTTCTAACCATAATAAAGATATGTGATGTAGGCGCTCCATTATCAATCCATTGGTCATAGATTCGAACGCCGCCTTACCTACCGTGGTTTGGACAGCTAGGTAGCATTATTAACCCTCACACAATAGGTGTGGCTCATCTCTAACTGAATGGAAACTCAGTTGGTTGTTGAGTTGAGTGAATTTAATTAAAATAACAAACTAATCGTAGCAGTGTCGAGTGTTAAGCAGTTTGAAGTCACTATTTGAAGTTTCTGACAGGTTATGAAAGCAGTGCTTTGTGATGTCGCTTACACTTGGAGCGCATACAACTCAGTCCAACTATCACTCTTACAAATTCTTTTTTCATTGGTAACCGTTTACCGTCGCTGCTGTAACAGTCACACTATTTTATCTTCCTTGTGGAAGCCGTAGCTCATTGGTTTAAGTACTCGCTTCTGATCTCCATGAGTCACAGGTTATCGTCCCTCTCCAGCAACTCCAACTTGACAATTCAGTAGTCTCAGTCGTATCAGCAGACCTCGCACAATAAATGAGTAGCTCTTCGCCTGGTACATGAAAAATCTGTTCCAGACACTATTTCCTCAATTACGTCTCTTGACGCCCTAATCTCAACGTATCAACCCATCGAAGCAACAATGAAAGAAAGAGTAGAAAAATGACAAAATATTAAAATATATGAACAAAAGATAGCTACAATGATAATAGAGAGAGAGTGATGAATACATTATCGTAACATATATCAAGCGACATTGGATACATCCCAAGTTTTGTAACTCGTAATATCTATTAGATGCCAGCGTCCTAAGCGATACACATTTTTCACTGCAGGACTATAAACGTCGTGGATTTCTGTATAAATGAAAACCATACAGAAAGTTTATGACCTCAGAGATTATTAATATGGCCTGGTCTGGTTATAACAGTCCACTGTTCTTTGAGAATAATTATGTCCTGGCTTTGCTCCAAAGTAGATTATTTGTGGCGTGCACACACATGCCAAGATAATTGCATTTCGTTTTGATTCTAAACACTATCAGTTGATTGGTATCCCTCAACTCTAATAGCACTTAACTTTTTGGATCTCAACATTTCTAACTCTATAATCTCCTGTAACCCTGTGATTGGATATGTATCAGCCAACTTTATTAGCTGTGTAGAATGTCAATAGATGGAGTTGCGCACAATAAGTTTGTTAAATATACCAGCTGTGTGTGTGTGTGTGTGGACGCGTCGTATCACTGATTCGTATTTAGGTAACCACTCCACCTCATTTTTCTCATCTTCGACTGCCTTATATCTTCAAGAAAGTGTGGTAGGGTTTACTTGTTTAGCGTTGCACGTATCCTCTGATATAGACAAGTGTGTGTATGTGTGTGTGGTTGGCGAGCATTCTACTACTGAATTATCTACTTAACATTATCAGGATCGGTCGCATGCATATAGCATACAGCCCTCTTCATATCTTGCAGAACCTTGCAACACCACCATTACCGATATTTCAGAGCGCAAGCTTGAAACACTATTCTTGTCTGTCGGTAGTTTAAGGGTAGAATAGTCACTAATCATGCACTTGGTTCGGGTACGACTCACGAAGAGGCGAAGAGGTTAGGTAGTTTAGGCGTAATGCTAGAATCCTCACTTTGTATAAATAAAACGCTGCCAGTTGATGAATCCTCAAAGCTTGTTCCACTCGGATGGCAAAGGAATGAGACAAAAATATATCAGACTAGTTGTCCTGAAGTGCCCTCTTCAAATCAAAACTTTTAAACTCTGATGAATGAGTATTTCACCTTATTTTCGTATCCCAATCGTCTTATCACTTAATTATTTCAGGAATTTATTATTACTTTCATTAATTACAGTGACCATTTAAGCGTGGAAATAGAAATCTGACTTATTCCTTTCTTATGAATACTTATCTAGGATTGTTTCTCCTCAAATAATGCTTATATTTTCTATGATCCTCTGTCTTTGTGTGCGTGTGTGCATTCATTCCGTAAGAAAGACAAAAAATGTTTTTCTCTGATAATAACCACTCGTTTAACTATTCCCTCTCCATGGGCAGACAATAAGTTCACGCCCATTTCATTCTATTTGAGTTTGCTTGCCTCCTTGCTTACTTGTCTTCATAGTTATTTGTTTATTTGTTGGCTTGTTGGCTTCATATCCCTTCTTTATCCGTTGTGTGTAATAAATCATGATGTCTGTGTGCGTATGTGTTTGCGTATGCATATGCGTGTTGGCAATCTGGTTTTTCTTCCTGGAATATGTTCGGTGTAATGCAGTTTTGTAAAGTTTCTACAAAATTTCTAAAAATTATTTTCTCTTTCTCACTCTCGATCAGCATCACTAATTGCCTGTCTTTCGCTTACTATTCATTCATGCTTTCATTTGTAAGTGTTCATGCGTACTACTTCTCATTTCTTCCCACCTCTTTCTCTCTCCCCCCCTCTCTCTCTCCCTCCACCTACCTACCTACCTACTTATTTACCTTTTTTTCTTTTCGTTTTTTCTTCACTTAAAATTCTATTATTATTATTATTATTTTAATAGAAGCAGTTGATTATACTTATTTATATAAAATGTTTCATTTAACTGGTACTAACTCGAGACAAAGCTATTATTATTACTGTTACTTTTATTAGTAATAATTGTAGTGATAATTCGATGACCACTTTCTTTCTATGAATTGAACAGATCATCATAGAATGAAGAGTAGTCAACTCTTTTTCCTCAACTTCATCATCCATTTTGAAAAAGCCTTCGACACCAAGCAGTGTCATACTCCATGAAGTAATTTAACAAGTCCTTGAACACTAAGGAATGCGCTGAACCTACATAAACTTCATTCAGTGGCTATATAATAGCAATCTAATATTGAGAACGCACTCAGATGTTACTTACTAGTCACAAGTCATGACTTACCCAGCTGCACAACATGAAGAGTGAAGTTCAGGAGTTGGACTCAATGTGAATAACTTAATTGACACTAAGTTGTAACGTTGTTTTCGTGAAACTATGATTGTAGGATTCGATTAGGACTTGAAATGCTTCTTCAAGTGGTGAATATATATATGTATATATGTCAATATTGAGTAGGATTTTGACCTCCACTACTGCAGAAAGAAAACTGCAGACTGATATTAAGCAATCAAAATACACAATTAGAGATGACTAACACTACTCACTGATACTTACTGGTATAAAGATTTGAGTTAGATTATTGTGAGCACAGTGTCGCTGGATTTTTTTGTAAGTGTGGGCGACACTGTTGTCCACTGTGGAGATTATATCAATGTATTAAAACGTCATTGAATTCTTCCCATTTGTAAATTTGAACAAAGCAAGAACAATAAATGTGTAGCATGATAATATAACCTCATTACCATCCATTATTTTGCGGATTCTTCTCAGTTGATTACATAAGCTGAGCAGTACGGAAAATTTACATATTACCTAAAAGAATCGAACATACTTCCTACACGGTGACATGGAGTAATTGGAAGAAACTATAGATAACATAAATCTGCTAAATTATTAAGAGATAAAACGAGTTGACTGTTTGTACAGCAGTTACACAAATATTCCTGAAAAGTAAAAGACAGAGTTCAGAAATTTTAGAGTACAAACAGAGTTTAATTAGAAAGAGTATAGCAATGTAATAAATTACGTAACAACAGAAAATATATTTTATAAAATAACAAAATATTGATTGAGGTGAATGATGTTCAGATAAAACAATAAAATTTTCTAAAACTTTCTTCTTGTGCACCATGTTAGAAAAGCATATTTCCTGTAGTTGTGTAACGTACTGTGTTGCTTATACTCTCTCTAGTTAAACTTTGTTTCTATCCAAAAGCTTTTGGACTCTGTCCTTTGTTTTCCAGAATATTTGTCCTATCTTATGCTATAAATAGACAATCTTTTTAGTTCCTAATAATTTAACAACTTACATCACTCTGGAACTATGTTACTCACAGTTTCCCTATAAATTACTCCTTGTAATCGCGTAAGATGTAAGGTTAGTCGCGAGCCCGAATAGCTCAGTGGTAATGTCTCTGACTGCAGTACTGGGTGACGCGGATTCGAATCTCAGAAGGGACATGAGCTCCTTCAGGGTTGCAGATACGCCTTGCTGATGTGTGCCAACTAGTAGGAAATCTAGGTCCAAGACTTCCTGCCAATTGCCTCCAGCTATCTAATATGTTCAAATCTCTCATGTAACATATATATATATATATATATATATATGTATGTTTATTTGATAATTGTTCAATGTTATTTCTCTATTCATTTTCTTCACTATTTCTATTTTTCCTTTGTTTTGTTTATCGTTCGGACTTATGTCATGTTTTCGCACATCGGTATATTTGCACACTTTCACCATACTGTACATATGAATATAAATTTTTAGATAATACATATAACAATAGTAAAAAACAAAATAATTCTTTAAATATTTCATCTGATACATCAGGAAATGGTAGTGTTCAACAGTCTCATCAATATCAATGTCGACGAGTCACTGAATTTCGACATCCTCAGCCACCACAAACTAGTCAAATGAATGTTACAACGGGTTGTACTAGCAATGGTAATAGTAATAATAATCGTGAGAAGAATACATCCTCATCTATGAATGGTAATACTGAGAACTGTAATAATCCAAGTACCACTTGTATGGTAAATAGCATTAACAATACTGCAGTGTCTTCTACTCCATCACAACAGTCTATTTCAACTGTAAATATAGATTGTAATGAAATGAGTCTATCAGATGTATCAGTAACAAATACAAGGGCAATAACCACTGCGACATCAACAACGACAACAACACCAACTATTCCTACACGACGTTACAATCGTAGAGTTGTTCTACCTCCTGTAAGAATGACACATAATCCTGAAGTGGATTCATTATTACGTGAAATAATGGAACGGTAATTTTGACAAATTTTTCCTTCTCTTGATAATATTTCAAGTTTGAAATTTTTAATGTGACGTATTTTAATCCAAACGTTGTTTCAAATTTTTGAACTACAATGATTTAAGCATTTCGTCAATCACGCAGGCAATCCAGGCATGAGGAATGATCTGCATATAATCATAGTCTAAAGATACTGAATGAAATTGTTTAGCGTGTCGATCACTTCACCTATTTGAAAAGTCGCATCAACCCTAATAGACTTATTGCTGGCGAAGTCTCAGCATCCATACAAAAAGCTCGTGTGGCGCTACTACATCATCTCTGGCGTTGATGTGTTATCCAGCTGTTGATGAAAAGAGGTGTGTACTGTGCAAAATCTCTCTATGTCACCCATTATAGCTGTGTAGGATGACCATTAAAAGTTAGGAATCTGATGAAAAGGCTAGTTGTTTTCAATCACAGATGTTTGAGTTCTGTCCTTCGTGTTAAGTAGTATTTGGTGAGTAATGTTGTGTTTAGGCAAGGATGGTAATTTGATCGACAAGGTTATGAAGGCAAATCGATGAAGGTGGTTAGGAGACGTGTTATGCATACTGAGTCACCGCCTTCCTCGACAAACACTGTTAGCTGATATTGGATTAGGTTGGAAAAGAGTTATGATTGGATGGTGAAACGGAAACCTAGCACCAGACCATAAAGACTGGGACATTTGGTTTGAGCCAGCCACGTAGGGAGGTGTAGACTGTCTGATTGGAGTCCTCAAAATCCTAAGATCTAATGACTTGAGACTGTTAGTAAAATCACTCGACGTCACAGACTCATTCACTCTTTGTGATCTCGCATATCCATTGAACCCTAATGCTTTTCCATGTCACTATTCTGTTTCCTGTATATTCCTCTCTCTTATAGTTCTCCTGAATTTCTTTTCTCTACTTTAGTTTGGTATGTTTGGACTCAGTGAGTCACTGTTAGGGTTGATATTACTATCCAATTGCTGAGAAGTATGTAGAGTTGGAATTGAAACTGAAATCTGCTGGCTGCAAGTCGAGTGTTTTAACAAATTACCTACATCTTCATGGGTTTACAGGTATACAGCGTGGCTTTCTTTGCCTTTGTCTGTCTGTCTGTCTGTCTAGATTCAACATAGAACTTGGCACCGAAGTGCACCAGTTCGAGTTGCCACGTTCAAAATAGCACACAAAGGTAGACAAGAAGATGAGTGAAGAGAATCAATAGAGTTTGACAAGTATAAGAGTGAAACAGAGTGGGTAGTGGTAGAAAGGAATATGAAAGGTTACAGAGACTGAATGCATCTGCGCCATTGACAACGATGAGTTTGAGCCATGTCACCTATTGTCTCCAGCCATTGATTCTTAGAGTCAGTCCCGAGGGCCCCAACCCGGAAGTCTGCATCTCCCTACCTGACTCAGTTTAACTGTCAAGGATTTCATGGATTGATGCCATGTTTTTGTTTGGCCACCACTGTCTCTTTTCCAACCTGCACCTATATCAGCTAGTAATGCCCGTCGTCGGGGGAGGCGACGGTTAGGCATGCGCAGCACGTGACCTAGCCATCTCAGTCTATGTAACTTTATAGCCTCGTCGATTGATTTTCCCTCTTTGCCCAACACTCTACGCCTAACGTCAACATTACTTACCTTATTAAACCACCTAACGTGAGACAGAGATCGTAGATATCTATGATCAAAAACAGCCAACCTTTTCATGTCTTCAACTTGTATTGGCCATGTTTCAGAGTCATAGAGAAGGACGGAGCGAACTGCTGAGCAGTATCTCCATGTCACGCCTACGCGAGAGATGGTGTAAGTTAGCGAAAGCAGCTCGATGTTTTTTTGGATCCGTGCTGAGATTTTGTCGCCAGTCAGTTCGGATAAGGCAGTCGAAATCCAATGGTTTTTAATCACCTTTGGATTTACCTCATTCACAGCTTTTACAGCTGTATCTATGGCTGACTGGATATTCTTCCAGGCTTCTTCAGGGTGAGCACAGCTGTCGAACTCAGATATGTGTTGAGCTAGTTCTTCCTCAAATAGGGATTTAGTTTCCTGATCGAGCTGGGGACGTGATGGGTTTACCGCCAGCTGTTTCCTACATCCGTTCAGTCGTAAGGACATACGAGCGCGGACCAGTGTGTGATCAGTATCTACACACGTGTTCCAGAAGGAGCGACAATCTCCTACCGACCCACGTCAACGACAGCTTATCGCTATGTGGTCTATTTGTGTCCAGCGTTGGTTTGATGATGGGGTCGCCAGGTCAAACAGTGTCTCTCCTTGTGTTTGAAGTTAGTGCTTACAAGAAACAAATGGTTATCTGAACAGAACTGTAGGAGACGGTCACCGTTGTCGGTTCGCAGGCACGGGACTCCATAGGTGCCACCGATAACCTTCTCAGATTGACACAATTTCCCTACTTGAGCGTTAAAGTCACCAGCTAGAACGACTATATCTCAGCGTTTAGCCTTTCGCAGCAAACTAGACAGCTTTTGGTAGAACTCATCCTTCGTTTCATCTGAACTGCAGTCAGTGGGGGCGTAGGCGGAGATTACGAAAAGGCGTCGGCTAGTAGTGCAGTCCTTTCTCCTTTTTACTGATCCGTTCAGACGGACAGCACACATTCGGCTATCTACTGGGATCCAGTCAAGTAATGTCTTTTCTGCCCTAGTACTCAAAGCTATCCCTACGCCAGCTAATCCTCGTGAACTAGCTGTGGCATCTCCTGACACCCTCAAGGTGAATTTTGAAGATTCATCCTGTTGGCCAGGTGGGGTTAGGTGAATAACCGCACTTGGGTCTTGTATGTGTGTTTCTGAAACACAACATACATCAATGGCTCGGGATGCCAGGGTCTTGGCTAGTGATGCTTGTTGTCCTATTTGGCAAAGTGTCCTAACATTAAATGCTCCTATATGAAATTGGTGGCATGGCTTTAGGAGACTGTCAGTGGTGGTTGTTTGGCTTCCGTCGTTTTTAGTGGACGCAGAGTGAAGAGGAAGTGAGGGGCCATCAAGTAAAGGAGTTGCATCAGTGGGAGGAAGGCAAGGTAATAGAGATTAAGATGAAGACAAAGATAAGTGAGGATTAGAGGGGCTTCATGTGCATTTCGGATTGTGAGTGCGATTATTACCTCCCGGCTGCCCACACCGTGGAAGTTGGTTGCGTGACCGCAGAGCCCAGGGGACAACTACTTGAGGCCGGTCACATGCGGCCTGTTTTTGTTTGTTCTTTATTGTTTGGTGTGTCTCAGTAGCATATTTATCACTTCTGCCATGTGAAACGGCAGCAGGAAGCGCGGTCGTTGTTAATCCGGGTCCCGACCGATCCGGCATGATATTTTGTGAATTTGTTTGAATCATAGTATTGGTTTGGGTAGCTGCTTTTTGTCTAACCGCTATCCAAACAACCTTTTTATCATGGTAGGACCTCAAGAGACATAAGTCTCAGCCAGTATAGCTTGATTAGGTCATTGCGGTGTTCAAGCCCGGCCACCACGTCAAGGTAACATCTTTTGGTCGGGTTCTTTGCCTTTGCTGAAAGGGGACTATAATTATTTCTGAATACACGTTGTTGCTGCTTTACTTTACTGTTCGTGAGTACTATATGATGTTTTGCTAGGTAAGCAGAGGGGGAAAAGGGAAGGAGGGAGCTGCAGAGTATTTGATTGATATAATAAGATCCTTGAAAACATGATATGTGAAGGTTCTTTGATAATCAATCTATCTCAATACTGACTCTGTCACGTGCCATTTAGTTAGATAACACTGGAAACGAGGGATCACTGGTTCGATACCTGTTGAGAGGGGTCATGGATGCCGAACTAGGACGAAACCCAATAATCGTCTAAATTATATTGATTTGTGATAAGATCTACACTGAAGCCAATCCAAATCCCCACAAAAATGCACAATCTAAGTTTTTTTTTAAACCAACACCATTACTTATTATTATTCCCTTTAATTCCTCCAGGAACATAGGGCTTCAGCCGCGCGTCTCCATTGCCTTAGGTTTTCTGCCAACGTTTTCACCCTGCTCCAAGTCTGCCCACATGCTTTCATCTCCTCTTCACATGACCTCCTCCAAATCACCCTTGCACTGACGATCAACTCGCCGCTTCCCTTTCGGGTTCCACTTGAGCAATGGCTTGTCTAGTGATGTCACTTGATGGTTTCCTCAGCGTATAACCAGCCAATCCATCTCCATTTCTTCCTGCCTATTTGTTTCACAATCGGTTCGTGCTGGGTTGGTTCTCTCCCAGATATCCTTGTTGCTGATATTTTCTGGTCGGCCATCTGATCTTGATTAGTATTTAGCGAAGACAATTGTGGACGAAAGTCTGTAGTTTGTTGGAGGTGCTCTTTATTACGCGCCAAGTCTTTAATCTGCATAGTAGCATTGAGTTCACATTGGAGTTGAAAATCCGGATCTTATTTTTGATGCTGAGTGTTGTTGACCTCCACACAGACTTGAGAGTAATGAAAGCCTGTATTGCTTTTCCGATTCTTGCTTTGATATCTTCGTCAGTTCCGTTCGCCTGTAGTTGAAACGATGCTTCCCAGGTAGGTGAGTGAAGGAGGTTGTTTCTTTCAGGTTCCTCCCACTTATGCTGGCTGATTGTTGTCTGTTGTTGTTGCTGTTGTCCAGGAATCTTCATCACCTCTGTTTTCTCTATGTTCACCTGAAGTCCTATCTTTGATGCTTCTTCTGCCAACACCATTACTTAAAGAGCTGCAGCTACACTTTGGACCTCCTGAAGGGGATTAGTGAACATATAGGAATCCAGGATTTTAATATCTTATTTTGGACATTTATTTACATTCAACCATTTAGTTTGTAATTTGGTATGCCATCGAGAAGAGATATAAAACTCCTAACAATTTTTTAAAACGTAATATTCATCGTTTTCGAGTAATCATTCCTTTGGTTAGAATTCATATGAAATGATATATATATATATTTGTTTAGAGGATGTGTCGTCATTGATTGTGAACAGACTGACGTTTTTTTGCATTCTCCTCTTATTGTGTCCCGTTACTGCAATTCTCTTTGCATTCAAAAATCTTCTGTTGTTAATATATATATATATATATATATATACAAATTCCTCTCTGCACACACCTCTGCGTCATCGTTCATCTTTAAAAGGCAACAACAGTTTCAATAATTGATCATGATGATATTTAACTTGAGTGACAGTTAAAAGCGAGAAACTAATTTTTCTGTATCATCTGTCACTTTCCCATATTTTCTTACCCTCCTTTTTCTACGGACGCAATTCATTGCTCTGTTCCTCTACTTTGAGTAGTTTAGTCCTATGGAGATGCTCCTTTTTTCATCTCCTTTGTTTATTATAACCGCTTTAAAGTGTCTTTGATAACTGGAGATCGTTTCACAATCCCTATATGTTGTTCGTAGCCTTTGGCAGGTAAGTCCTAATTCTCTCACAAAAATAAAAGGGTAAATGTGAATATCAGAGCTTTACAACTGTAGTGATGGAAATACAGGTGTACCTAAGGGAGTTGGAAAACCCTGATTCCAAAACTATAATGTACACGCCCCCAAAATCAGAAAGAGTGGAATGGCGTATGGACTTGTTTTGGTCACCGGAAACTGTGGGAATGTAGCTCCCGACGCCACTCTCTGTTTTATGCTTTGAACCTCATGTCAAAGGTTTGAGGAGGTGACTACCTTTCGGTCTTGGAGTCCGGTCAATGTCCCAGTCCTCACACAAGCTATCAGAAAACAATTTCACTTGTGTGATGCAACTGGTTGTGTCCATAATTTATTAAGATTCTTCTAATTTTTTAGTTTTATTGTACAAAAGGTATACAGGAACAGTTCGGTTATCTACCCGCCTGCTCATTTTATTATTCCTTTAGGTTCCGAGTAAAACGTAGGACCTCAGTGTTAGATCTCTGTTTTACCATTCTTTAAAAGTTTTTTTTAACAGGCTCTACGGTTACCCAAAAACTCTCATTTCCTAGACTTCACACGATCTCCTCAATGTCACCCGTGGGATCCACGCCGAGCTCCTTTATTCCCTTTCGGAGCCCTCTTGACGGTGTACCTGGTGTGTGATATCACTGAACCGTCTCCCTACTCACTCTGTATCCAGTGCATCTTCATTTTCTTCTGCATATTTTCTTGTGGTTCGCTGCCGGTTAGAGTCCCTTGTTGCTGATCATTTTTCTCTGTGTTTTTTCTTTGAAAGTAAACATGTGATAATGTTTATATCTTTTTTGAAAAGCTTATAACAATGAATATAAAAACAATTAGACATGAAAATCTTAATGGTGTATCGGTGGCACAGCTGTAAGGACGCTCGCCAACCACGCACATGGTCCGGGGTTCGACCCCCGGCTGGTGCATACTCGATATCAATGGTCGGCTTGCTAAATTTGGGCTACCGATATCACATGCTGAAAACTCCATACTCGTACCGAGATACTGTGTGGAATCAAGCTATGATAAAATAACCCCCCCCCCACCCATTTCTTACTCTTCTCACTCTCGAACTACTTTAAATGGGGAATTCAGTAGTATAAAATTCTTCACTAAATTTATGTCGCGTTTTCATTTCATTACTCTCATGTGTTATTTACAGAAATAGTCAAGCTGTAAATTTTGATTCACGTGAAATGCATATGGCTGTACAACAAGAGTTACGACTTCGTAGTCGTACTATACATACTGCTGCATCAGCTTCAGGTGGATCAATCTCTGGACGTGCATCATCAATAAGCTCAGCAGATGGTTCTACAGAGGCGACAGTTGGTTCTAGCAGTCAAACCTCCCTACCAAATGGTATGAAATGTAATCACGCTAGTCACCATCATCATCACCACGCCCATCATTATCATCATCACCACTCTCATCATCATGGCCATCATTATCATGAAACAGCGAAACGGCATTGTTCACATCATTGCTGTCACAGTTATGATTAATTAATGCCCTATTATGAATAATTTATTTTGTGTATATCCTTTTTTGTTTATTCTCAAATGATTATCATGAGCATTGCCCATAACTAATATCATATGAAATACTGTTTTTCACTTTATGTGGTCAGTATATATCTACATATTTGTATAATGTACAGTTACTGTTGTTCATCATTTTGGTCATCACAGTTTTATCGTTTTTCTCTCTGATATTATTATTGAAATTTTCGTTTTGTTTTGCGTTTATTCATCTAATTATTTTGAGGGAGAAATAAACAAACAAAAATGCCAGTCATAATCTATCCGTACACACAACATAATAAACACACTTATCAAAAGTTATCTGTAAGAAGCGTGCATATGTGACATATATATGCGCATAAATATACATATTCAAGTGATCTTCTGGTTCCCTTTATTCATTCTCATATGTTTTGCTAATAAGAATAGTGATGTGGTGCGTTGTAGAAACGTTGTATGACATGTGGAGTATGGCGTCTGTAAGAGTATATGTGTTTACTGTTTTGTTCACTGTTGCCTCTTATTCACACAGTGCATAAAAAACGTAAGAACGAAACTTGTCTTTCTCATTTATTCATTCAGTTGTTTATCGAATCGAATTCTACTTCGTCTGGCTGCTAAAAATTGATAGACATTTATGTATTTATCTGTGTGTTCATCAACAATTTGACTACTATTTTTGTTTCCTCTATTCGTTGTTGTTATCTCTGAGTATCATTTTTCCTTTCTGCAGCAGTAAATCAAAGCCACAAAGAAACACTATTAACAATGTACTACTATCATTTCAATTCTACTCTTATATTTATCCCGTTTTTGGTTCTGTGTTCGTTTATCCCTTTAATTTTTTCATTACTTAATGCACTGAAATTATATGTATTGTCGTAGTGTTGTGTAAGTCTCTATGATATATTTATTTCTTCCATGTTATTTTGTTAACTTTTCTTCTCTCATTCAAGTGTGGATAACACGTGGATGGATGTGCGCGTATCTGTGCATGAGTGCTTGTCATATCCGCGGGCATATGGGTGATTTGCACGCGTATCAACCTTTTGCAGTGACTCTTCCTTTTCGTTATCAACTTTATTATCACTGTGAGTGGTGTTCCCATTTTGTCGTGAGTCAGTTAGGAGGTCTCTTCATTCTCTTTTATCAGAGACAGATGAAAGGGAATGAACAGGAGAAATGTTTCTTTGTCTTTTTCCTAAATTGTAACTGCCATTTCTTTTCCCATCTCTTTTTCTGTTTCAACTTTTTATAGTGTTGTACTACATGATGTTTTGTGTTTTTCTATTGACTTCCATACATCTTTGTTGTTTTTAATTTATGTGGCGTGTTTATGTATGTATATGTAGTCGATGCTATCCCTCATATTCACTTGACCGACAATATCTTCATTTATTATTTATTATAACTGTTGTTCTCTGTTTTTAGCTGTTGTTGACACTTTAGAGAAAGAGGAACAGTTTTTACTTTGTCGTATATTTATATGGGGGTGTGTAGACATTGCACAAGCGTGTTTACCTCTCCTAAATACACAGGCCCGCACACACACATGCATACATACACACTCTCTTTCTGGAGCAAAATCAAGTGAACTAACAGTTTTAGGTGGAAAATAAACACAATCATGTGACAATATTTTATAGTCAAAGTGATATACACATTTATTTGTTTATTTTTTTAAGTGAGAAGAGAGGAGAGAAAAGGAGGAGGAGATATAAAGTTATACAAGCAACAGGAAGAGGAAGAAAACAATGCAATACATCTTTAGACGAAATAAGACTACTATCCTGCCTTATCTGTCTATTTATTCTATGATATTCATTTGACATGTCACTATTATTATTATTAACTTCATATCATACGAATGTTATAGTTTGTTGGTTTGACGATTTGTTTGTTCAGTTTTCTTTGTATTATAATATTATAGAATAAAGAAAAAACAGAAAACTATTCCGTCTCTTTCAATAAAATTAAAACGTCGAAGTAATAATAAATATGCTTTTGTAAAGATGTTCATGTTAGGGGTTAACAGTGTGGGAGATCCTGTCCACCCAGAACTTGTCAGTTGCACACATACATCAATCTTGGAATCAATCAAAACATCCTACAAGCTAACGCACAGGCAAAGTAGTCCCAATACTCACTAGTGACTGACTACAGGATGAAGTTATTTTGGTGAGAAGTCCTGACCAGTAGGTTAGATGTGAAGATGACACATACTTGTTGATGACATTGGCTAGCTGAGTCTATACAACCCGAATAAAAGAAATTAGCATTGATGGGCCATTAGATTCCGTCCCAGTGGGGTGATGTGTGCATACTGATGAAGGGTCTCAAACTAAGACGAGACCACCCTCCGGTAACCCCTATTGGTTTTCAGTGGTTCGCGATCACTCTTGAGGTGTATAGATGTTTGAGATAGGGGTTAACAGTGTTAAATTCACATGGATTTCTCAGTATTAGTAGGGAAATCGGAATAAATGACTACAGAGAAACGAGAGGTTTGAAAGACGGGTGGTACATAAACCCCACAGAATTACTCTATGAAGAATGCTTTGGACTACAGAATTTCCCCACAGGACATACAGTGGAAATTAGTCAGGCTTTCAAAATAATCAATATGCAAAGAAAAGGATGGTTACTTCGATTCGCAGAAGCCGTTGCCCTCAAAAGACTTCGACCCAACCTATGCATACACAAAGAGAGTGTAACCAATCTCTCACTACCATTGTAATTGCAACTGTTTAGTTCATATGCTTTTGTTCTGTTGCGTAACATTCCACTCAATCTTGCTTTTGATTTTCACTCACTATTAAGGTTTCAAATCTACTAAATTAAATTATTTTACCTACTTTATCACTTTACTTCACCGTTTACCCTACCCTCCTGACTTCTCCGCCATAATTTGTTGTTCTATCTTCCATTTTGTCTATAGTCCATCCTTGTTTCCAAGAGAAATCAGAACTCCACCCCTTTGTCCAATTACTACGTAAATAGTTACTCTTAAAACTAAATAATTGTCTACTTACGTCATCTTTGAAATTATGTCACCTATACTTTCTGTCTAACTTGAAATCATTGTAAAAAGTACGTTCAGAAATTTTGCAACATATAATTGACTTATTTAGGATGTACGCAGTTGAACGAATTCATATTATCCTGCAAATATATTCATTCTTTCTTTATTTAAACTACACGATTTCACTGGGTGAAATAACTTCGTTTGTCGAACACTATGGTCATGGTATTCATGAAATAGCAGAACTAGGTGAATTTCCTGAACAGGAACGTAGACACCTCAACGGACACATTTATGCTACTACTACATAATAATAACATGTGGTAGGAAAGGAACTTTACCTTGTCAAATCTTCAGATAAAAGGTGAATGAAGTCTATCCCAGAACTTCGGGAGACTAATGCTCCTCCTATTCACCCGAAGTAAAGTATTGAGTCGTGTCATGCTAGAAAGACATCATTGAGCACAACCTGGAATGGCAGCCAGCTCCGTACCTCACCTTTGAGAAGCTTTCAACACAGTCAACGGTCAAATAATCTAGCAACTGCTTCAGCACTACTGAATACCCTCGAATGTAACCCGCATGGGGAGCAACCAAATGGGTGTAATCCCGAGTGTGACATAAAGGAGATCATGTAGCAAGGAAATGAAACTTTGTGGGCAGTCATGGGTCTGAATAAAAATGATGGCAGAGAAGTGAATAGAATGGAAATATGCCGCTGTAGCCCTATGTCCCACTCGGAACGCAAGGAATGAATAGTAATCGCAAAATACTACCTTCCACAATATGGAATGTCAGCTGAACTATGATTAGCTTAGAAAAGAGAATCTGATCCCAATGCATGAAGTCAATGTGTGTAGTTGGTCTGAGATTAGGTCATCGTCGAGACGCTAAAACCAGTGGTTAGAAGTTCTCTGTAGCATGTTCAGAAACCATTCACAATGAAGCAGGAGCTACAGCAACTTGTTATTCTAGATATTCCCACTAGTCTTCATTGAAATATTCCCTCCATTCCATTCATGTTTGTCTGTAGCAGTGTGATAGGATCCCACGCACTTTGTTATTGATCAATTATTCCAACGGCTGTTAATCTCGCATAAACGGTATATCATCATTTCCCACGCACTTTGTTATTGATTATTACGATCAATTATTTCAAATGCTGTTAGCTGTCTGTATTGTTGTAAAAATGTATAAATACCATGTGTTGTTTTCCTAAATAAGTTCTTTGTCGTAGTTGTTGTACTACAATATACAGTCACAGGCCAGCCTTTGTCTTTTGATATTTGCGTGGTTCACTGAATCGGAAGGTACCACGAGCAGATAGGCATATTAGTCAGGCGCAGACAGAACAAGGCGACAACGTCCTCATCTAATTCCTTACAGTTATAACACAGTGTCACTAACATTTCTGATACCTTTTGTACTTTCCCGAAGTGATGCGATTCCGTGCAAATGCATAAGTCGATCGATCAGTATGGTCAATTAACACACTAGTGCACCTACTTCATCTCATTTGTTGTAGAAAAACACATCCATACAAGTCACACACGCATATATGTATAATTGTATCTATTCATTGACCTAAGCGTTTCATTATTTATTTATTCAGATACAAACTTCGTGCCAAGGGATGCGTTACGCAAAGGCAACGAAACACATAAATGGAGAAGAGGCAGAATAATTGGGGAAAGAGATGAAGCCTGATAGCAGCACTAATCAAGAGCAATTAAGGTGGTTTCATCGCTTCAAGTTACTTCCTGAAAGAGAAGTTGCAGTATGTTAGCCATTGATTACTGTTCTCTATCATATCTGGTAGCCACTGATCTGGATCGTCTAGCAGATCCCACTCAGGGAGTCGTGATACGCCAGCTATCCTTCATCCTATAGCGCCACATCCTCCATCTACACCCAGTGCTAGCAAGCAGTGGACAGTATAAGAGCCGCTGGGATGACATTTCTAGTACAACCCTAAGCTGACAAAGCCAGTGTTCCAAGATGACAACACTCACTGAAAGACGAAATTCACCATGTCGAAACACAACACCGGACTTCAGAATTAATTAAATGATGATATCATCAGATGCAATTCGTTATACGGAAACACGTGTGTGCTGTCCGTCTGAACGGATCAGTAAAAAGGAGAAAGGACTGCACTACTCGCCGATGCCTTTTCGTAATCTCCGCCTACGCCCCCACTGACTGCAGTTCAGATGAAACGAAGGATGAGTTCTACCAAAAGCTGTCTAGTTTGGTGCGAAAGGCTAAACGCTCAGATATAGTCGTTCTAGCTGGTGACTTTAACGCTCAAGTAGGGAAATTGTGTCAATCTGAGAAGGATGTCGGTGGCACCTATGGAGTTCCGTGCCAGCGAACCGACAACGGTGACCGTCTCCTACAGTTCTGTTCAGATAATCATTTGTTTCTTGTAAGCACTAACTTTAAACACAAGGAGAGACACTGTTTAACCTGGCGACCCCCATCATCAAACCAACGCTGGACACAAATAGACCACATAGCAATAAGCTATCGTTGGCGTGGGTCGGTAGGAGATTGTCGCTCCTTCTGGAACACGTGTGTAGATACCGATCACACACTGGTCCGCGCTCGTGTGTGCTTACGACTGAACGGACGTAGGAAACAGCTGGCGGTAAAACCATCACGTCCCCAGCTCGATCAGGAAACTAAATCCCTATTTGAGGAAGAACTAGCTAAACACATATCTGAGTTCGACAGCTGTGCTCACCCTGGAGAAGCCTGGAAGAATATTCAGTCAGCCATAGATACAGCTGTAAAAGCTGTGAATAAGGTAAATCCAAAGGTGAGTAAAAACCACTGGATTTCGACTGCCTCATCCGAACTGATAGATGCTAGAAGACTTATTCCGGCGAGCTCCGAATTCAATGAGGAGCGAAAGCTGCACAAAAGGAAACTTATTAAAAGTCTCCGCAAGGACCGTGAACAGTGGTGGGTGACAAAGGCGAAAAAGATGGAAAAAGCATCGGCGATAGGCAACACTAGGCAACTCTTTAGACTCATCAGGGAAACAGGTGGGAGAAGGCAAATCATAAGTGAGACTATTTCTGAGAAAAATGGCTCCTTAATTAGCTCTCAGGATAGACGCCTTGAACGCTGGAAAGAACACTTTGAGGACAATTTAACTTGCCTACAGCCACACTGAACCTCCCCGCCATCCAGTACACACCCGAATGGGATATAGACACTGGTCCGCCGTCTGTAAGTGAGGTCACAAAAGCTATCAGTAATTTGAAACGAGGCAAAGCGGCAGGACCCGACGGAATTATTCCGGAGGTGTTTAAATATGGGGGTGACATACTAGTTTGTAGATTAACTGAGGTACTAGGCAAAGTCTGGGAATCAGAGACAGTTCCATCAGACTGGGGTAAGTCACTTATTATACCGATATTCAAGAAGGGAAACAAGTCCTCGTGTGATAATCATAGGGGGATCAGCCTAACGAACATAGTCTCTAAAATCCTAGGCTCAGTAATCATGCATAGACTAAGCAGAACTCGGGAGGAACAGACAAAGGAAAATCAAGCAGGCTTTAGACCAGGTAGAGGGTGCATAGATCATATCTTCACTCTTCGACAGATTCTAGAACATAGACACACTTTTCGGCGTCCAACAATTGTCATATTTCTTGACTTGAAGGCGGCCTTCGACTCCGTGGATCGAAAGGTACTATGGCAATGTCTGACTGTGAAGGGAGTGCCAAGAAAGTACATTGCACTAATCAAGGCACTCTATTCAAACTCACGTAGTCGTGTAAGGGCTTATGGGGAATTGTCATCTGAATTGGTAACAACCAGTGGTGTCCGACAGGGATGTCCACTTTCCCCATTTCTGTTTAACTTCATCATAGATATGCTGATGGAAGTATCCTTAACTGAACGTAACGACTTAGGAATCGACTTGTTACCAGGGAATAGTCTTATGGACTTAGAATATGCAGATGACATAGTCCTGTTAGGGGAGGATGCTGACAAAATGCAGAGTCTTCTGAACACCTTGAGCAGCAATCTTCGTATGTTTGGCATGCGATTCGCCCCTGTAAAATGTAAGATGCTGCTACAGGACTGGACTACGTCAACTCCTAACTTAGTGATAGGGAGTGAAGTGATAGAACATGTTGACCACTTCACCTATTAGGGAAGTTGTATTAGCACCAACGGACTGATTGGCGACGAAATCTCAGCACGGATCCGAAAAGCTCGAGCTGCTTTCGCTGACTTACACCATCTCTGGCGTAGGCGTGACATCCGGTTATCAACCAAGGGACGTGTGTACTGCTCAGCAGTTCGCTCCGTCCTTCTCTATGGCTCTGAAACATGGCCAATACAAGTTGAAGACATGAAAAGGTTGACTGCTTTCGATCATAGATGTCTGCGATCTCTGTCTCACGTTAGGTGGTTTAATAAGGTAAGTAATGTTGACGTTAGGCGTAGAGTGTTGGGCAAAGAGGGAAAATCAATCGACGAGGCTATAAAGTTACATAGATTGAGATGGCTAGGTCACGAGCTGAGCATGCCTAACCATCGCCTCCCCCGACGGGCAATACTAGCTGATATAGGTGCAGGTTGGAAAAGAGCCAGTGGTGGCCAAACAAAAACATGGCATCAATCCATGAAATCCTTGACAGTTAAACTGAGTCAGGTAGGGTAGGAGATGCAGACTTCCGGGTTGGGGCCCTCGGGACTGACTCTAAGAATCAATGGCTGGAGACAATAGGTGAAATGGCTCAAAATCGTTGTCAATGGCGCAGATGTATTCAGTCTCTGTAATCTTTCATATTCCTTTCTACCACCACCCACTCTGTTTCACTCTTATACTTGTCAAACTCTATTGATTCTCTTCACTCATCTTCTTGTCTACCTTTGTGTGCTATTTTGAACGTGGCAACTCGAACTGGTGCACTTCGGTGCCAAGTTCTATGTTGAATCCAGACAGACAGATACGGAAACATCAATGATCGAATACACGAAGTAGCTACACATTCCCAGCTCAACAGAGGCCAGGTTTCACAAGTGTGGACTAGCAAGACTACGAGTACCAAACAGTTGTTAACCTAATCTTTGGAGGAAAGACTAACGTCGCGACAGCTCCCATGATGACCTATGCTGACAGTCATCGGTGGCAACGTTGAAAACAAGGAGTGATAATGAGCAACCCTGTTAATCTCACCGTTGGCAAAAACAGAGGTGATACCTGGTTATATACCTTCATTCAACCTGTCGTTAACAAACCTCTCCCTAATAGACGATTCTAAAGAATACTTTTCCAGTGGCAAAGTTAAACTGTAAGCACCACTAGCTACCAATCAGCGAATTACCTCAAACCCACCAATCACGTGGAGGCATTTTTGTGCATGGAATACATATATTTATGGAAAAATGCATAAAAACTGTAGAAAAATGTTGAAGAAGATACCCTCCTCTCACATGTGGTAAAAATAGCCCTCAGTTGTAGGTTGGAGTGTCAAAAGAGTATAATTCCATTGTGGGTGAAATTTATTTTGATAAAGCCTCACAGTAATATTTCCTGAGCAACAAATTGTGCTCAAAACGTCATCATTAAATATTACTGCATAACACTGAGAGAATTTATCAAAATAAATTTTACCCACAATGGAATTACACTCTACAACAGTTCACGAGTTCTATTCTTATATCAACAGAATAATTTAACCACATTCTAGGCATGTAATTATTTAGGTCTTCTAAACCTAACAGTAACCCTAATCTTTCCTGAACCTAACCTCAACGTGAAAATATCTCTAGATAAACTGTAATCTAATTCGAACCAACCCTAATGTCGCCTTTAATAGGTTAACCTGACCCTGATTAGTCCTTGGCTTAAAGAGTAACTTAATCTTTCCCAAACCTAAGCTGAAACTTGCCAGATATCCCTTTTAATAGCACAACACTTTGGTGAGCATATTTTATTAATGATGACATTATTTGCCAGGTTTCACTGACTTCCCTCATTGAGCGTATCGAGGTCATTGGTGCAGTCGCACTCCACTGACAGTCAGTGGTGCTTAAAGTTGAACTTCACCTGTCCAATGAAACAAAACCATCCTTAAGACATACGAATGTTAGCCCTGTAATACGTATGACAGCATTCTAACGACTGATCAAGAGCGAACATTTGACCAGTGAATACGCGAGCCAAACGCAGCCCGGACTGTTCTTCGTCAATCAGTCTCTCACTCGCATTGCACAGCAGCCACTGTTTTACAAAAAACTAGCGACAGACTAACATGACTTCCATATGCATCACACATAGATTCTTATAAAGATGGGCACAATAGTAGCTTCGCTCTACACAACGGTGGGACATTCTTATTTCTACATAATTTCCTGAACAATCCAGTCAGTTGTCCGACTGGAGTCTCAGCACCATCTTCTGGTTGGGGTCCTCGGGACGGTAAAAACCAATGGTTGGAAACACTTGGTGACATGGCTCAAAATCGTTCTCAGTGGCGCAGATGCATCCACTCCTTGTGACTTATGATTTCCAATGAAACTGTTTTGTTCTTCGTTATTACTTTTCCTTTGTCTCACACCTCTGCTTACTGTTTCTATTATGCTTTTCTTCTTTTTTCTCTTGCTTTGTGTGCTACATGGAGTGTGGCGACTTGAACTGCCACACATGTGTGCAAAGTTCTATGTTGAAAACAGACAGACAGAGACATAGTCATTCGGTGGCCTAGCGGTAGAATGCTCCCCGACCAAGCATGTGGTCCGGGGTTTAATCCCAGGCCAACGCACTCCTTTACCTGACTAAGGCAGGAACAAGATTGGTAAATAGAGAAGGTTGGACATGACCCAAGCAACCCCATCCCGTAAAAATAAACACCAGTGCTACCGAAACTTCAAGCCTCGAGCTTGAAGCCCTCTGTTCCATTGGGAACGTTAAAGAATACAAAAGTTATTCAAATTTTTTCCCTCTCTTTCTCATTGCATCTAAAAATTGAAAAGATGTTGTAACCAGTTTCATTAATCTACAAAGCCCAAACCAAGGGTACTGTGTTCTCTGTAAGAGCTTTTAATGTTAGAAAATTAATTTATCAGTCGGATTTGTTGAGAATCACTACAAGAGGTAAAATATGACTCTGTTCAAACAGTAACTCATTTCCCTGTTGGTTAGTAAATTTGTCGGATACAATAAATGGAGGTCACGCAGAAAAAAAATAAGCAAACATGTAAGGAGTATTCGAAAGATAGCTCATTACTTTATGTTACTTTCACAAAAGAGGAAAAGGAAGAAGACCGCAGCATGTTCACCACTGATTACGATTGATAACGCCTCAAGCCACTGATTCGAATTATCTCTTGGACTTGACCAAAGGAATCGTGATGTACCTACGGGTGCTTACCTAAAAGATATTTTTCATCCTGCGGCACCAAACCATAGGCTGACCACTTCTCTACTTTCGCCATCTGGTCTTAGGGAGAGAGATATAGAAACTTCTGGGATGTCATTCGTAGCTTATGTCCAAGCCACCGAAGCCAGTGTTTAAAGATGGTCACACCTGAGAATATTTTAGTAACATAGTTCAGAGGTCAACGCAATCTCAGTTAAGATTCAAAGCGATTACACTAAGTTAAAAATGGTACGCGCTCTAATAAAAATTTCTGACTATGAATGCATGTCTTAGGGTCAAAATAACCACGAGTAAACAAACTAATACATATTATACTTCTATTATCACTTGTTTAGGACTACGTACGTCCATTTGCATAGAAAAAAAAATAGTTTGAAATCAACGTAAAACAAAAGTTTTAAAAATATACTAATATATATGCATTTGTAATAAGCTAGTTCAACACCACTGACATCATCTGTGAATATTAATTACTGTTGTTTTTGGAGAGCTATTATGCGGTGGCTGTAACTTTAGATGTTTGTGCTAGTCGTTTTAACTCATTGATACAGTGGGTAAGAGTTTCCTTCTCTTGAGTAGGCGTTATTCCTTTGACCACATGGTCTACAACCCAGTTCACCATATGATGTTGAATATAACGCTTTCGTGTATTTTCACGTTCAACATGATAATCCTACATACAAGTAATACACAGAAGAAAACCAAATATTATGACTTCAGATTAATGTAAAAAGTGTGTACATATTTATAAGCAGTCAATACAGTCTGCAATAATTTGTAAAACAAAAGCAACTAGACACTACATTCAATTATCCAGAAGGGGATTTCCACGTACCAGGTCAAAAGCCACACTTGTCATGTGGCGGCTAGTGATACTACTCAGATGCTCAAGCTGAAGAAGGGGTGGTGAAACTCGAATAAGTGACTCGTCAACTGAAAAGAGTACTTAAGCCAAATGGACAGAACTCTACCTAGATAACGCAGACCGAACATTTTCGATGTGGGTCTGTATCATTTCCTGTATCATTTTCCTACGTTTGAATTTACCAATATCCTATGCAGATGGTTGAAAGCAAATTAGTGCCATCTGCTACTGCAACTAAATCTCAAACCGAGCTACGCTCAAGACTTTGCTAGCATACTTGAGATAGAGTATTAACTCATTCAGTATTTCCACACCGACTGCTACTATTATCATATGTAAATAAGGCGAAATCTGAAATGCCACCTGTGAAATTGACTCTTCAACACAACGAAAACCATTAATATGGAGTAAACTTTGAATTCAAAACTTACCAAGCGACGGTGGACTGTTCGAAATACGTTCTGAAGGCGTTCACGGTAGGCGGCTTCCAGTTGCAACGCTATATTTTCTTCTTTTGCCTTTACGTGTTCAGAAACAGCTGCTGCTCTGCTCATTTCCATCTCTGATGTCTTTATTGTATTGTCCAAATAACCCTTTACTTCGTTGATTGGTTTGTAATACAACTCTTGCTCATCTTTCTACGAAAAGTCAAATACAAATTCCAGAAAACCTACTTCAACAAGATCCTCCATGAACTTCTTAGCACGAGGTCCGAATAACTTAACGAAAACTGTAGACATTATTACGAACGTCGAAAACTCCAGAAAGTGAGGATCAAACACCCATATTTCCTTGTTAATCAAAAACATAAAAGATCCAAACATGAACATGTATGGACCTATGAAGTGAGAGGACTAATAAAAAAAGGTTACCTGTTACACCAGTCTTATTGTAAAATGGTTGAAACCAATAATCAGGGAAAACACCCATTCTAATTTTGGGTGAAGTTTCAGCAAACTTGATTGTAGGAAAATTCTTAAAATCGCGTTCCTTGCCATAATATATTTGGTGGGACTTTTCCCACCTGGAGACAGAATTTTCAACATCCTGTTAATAGAAAATGTTATGGAGAGGTTGTACTTGTTCATATTTATTTGCCGCTGACTCTGCCTTGACAAGATGATCAACTGCCGGCTGTATTTGCTTTTCAGCAGTGGGTGGTGCAACACACAAACTCAAACCTGTGTGGAAGTAACCGGTGGAGCCTCCAAGCTTACATGGAAGACGTGAAACTACAACATTCCAACCAGAGTGTATGCGACTTACCAATGTATCGCGCCAACATTTTAGTAGCGTCAACTCCAATGGCCTCCACTACTTCCAATGCTCAATTTATTTTTATGACCATGAAGTGAAAAACATGGTGCGGGAGTTTACTTCCTATCTCTCTCCTTCATAAACTATTTAATTTTTTACATGCCATTATAAGTGATGACACAGCGGGCAAACAATTTGGTTTTGAGTGGCCATTCACGACCTATGTTTAAGTGATTCAGAACCCTTTTGTCCTTCCTATTGACATATTCCATAAAAGTATACTGCCTTTCCTCAGCAGTATTGATACAATAACACGGTAAACTTCAATATGGGGCCCTAAGCACGTTGTTGGCGTCTTGAATTATCCCTGATTTCCTACTCAAAGTAGAGGGTTCCGACGTCCATACTAGAATTTTGTGAGTGACTTATGCCGGAGTCATGTTTTTAGGTTATAAATAGGCTTCAGTGAAACTGAAAGTGCGATCCTTATTCTGTGAAGTAAACACCAGGACATAATTATTATGTTATTTGGAAGACATCGTTGTGGACAGCGGCATATGGCAAGATTTTGTGGAGTAGGTAACAGTATGATTGCACACTTCTTTTTGCTAGATGTTGAAATTAGAGACATTGTACATGACTTGTTTAAAACGATTCATGCTGAAACATAGATAATTTCCGTACAATCTAAAATAGAGTCTACTGTTGGTCGCTTCGTCTATACTGTCTACTTGCTCCATTAATAATGTGTTGTATAACTTGGATTTTTGTAAGAACCACTTATCTTCATCTGAAGACAATTCTACAACCAGTACACAGCTTCCACCAGTAGATACGACTCCACCAGTGAACGCTTCTGTGGATTATATTAATAATTTTTAGCCGCGGGCTTTAACTGTATCCTCAGGCAACCATTTAATTAATATAACTCATTACTGTATTTTTCATAATACATTGTTACACTATCACCTCATTATCTAGGATTTTTATTCGCATGCTTGATATGTTATTGAGTTCATTAGACAATCCCCTACAAATTTAATAACTTCCCCAAACACTGAGATTTCAAGCAGCAAGCTGGTTTTCAGCTTTGCTGACCTGATAAAGTCTTTCAAGCATATTAGTCAGCATCCACTGTAGCCCATTTCGTCTTGACACTGAAAACTGTTTCTTTGTATGGCTTCTTTAATATGGTCATCTCGGGTACTCCTGAAAACAAATTTACTGAATAAAAAGATAAAGTTGCGTACCCCCCATCGAAGACCTACGCTCAGTGGAAAAAATCTGTGCTCTAATTAGGGAATAATTTTCGCATGTCATTTCGTCTTCCAGACCTTGGGAAAAAGCTTCCATACTCTCTATTATAACAGTAATAATGTGTATTCTCATACAAACATATAAATTTACATGAAAATGCATGCCATTTTTACATACACAATCAAGTATCATATAGTCTCAAATCGTAGATTCTCTACGAGTCAATAATGTTTCAACAGCTAAATATTTGATATATATATATATAAATACACTCATTGTCTGAACTAGGCCGTATAATTATTGAATTGTACAGTTGTCCTCCAGGTTGAGCGGGAAAATCGACTTCGTTTCGTTTTCATCCCATAGTTGTGGGCTGACGATAACCAACCAATATTGAGGTAAGTACAACTTTTACAAGGGATTGAAAGCTGTTTTAGAAGAGTAAAAGTGCTAAGGTGAATCATTAAAGTGTAATGAAATGGGTAAGTGCAAGTATCACTAATAAATGCATTAATAAAGAAAACTCCGTAGGCTGACAACGTTCATTTGCAATGTATAATGCTACGCGTATATCTCGTACTATCATGATGTCCACTTTCGGTTTTAATATACTTCTCCTCATGCCGGTTGTTTTTATTTTATGCCTTTTTGTGCATTTGGTGCACAACCGTACCTTACAGAGAATAGGAATAGAATAAGTCGAATCAAATTCATAAAGAGCTATAAAATGTTAGGTTTAATGGGATATAATGAGGATTAAGTAAAGACGTTATTAGAAAATGAATCCGATAAGACATTGTGAAGTGGTATTTAAAGATCCGACAATGGACAGCAAGTTGATTTATAAGATGCCCCATAAATCTGTGCAGATCCCGCGTGGTCGCATCTCAACAATAGGCTGAGCGAATGATATATATTTAAAGGCAGAAGCATGATCTGGCAAGGCCTTCATTATTATCTTTGTCAAGATAAAGATCTAAGCCCTCATAAAAATCAGAAATATCTCGAGCCTTCAAATTGCATATTGCTGTTCCTGCAGAATGGGGCGATTCACCTTAGTGACCCCCACCATATCTACTGATCAGCTAGCGCCACCCTCCCTCCTTTTTTGATGTTAGGCTCTGAGACTATGATTATTATGGCTACCGCAAATATATTGCTTGGTACCAGACATGTACGTACCCCATATTCCATCTCCCTAGCTTTCTTAATGAGTGCTTCCAATAGGTCTCCACATACATCTTTATGAACATTATATATGTATGCGTGCGTCCTAATGAACAGATTACTTTACAAGAAGTTAAAACCTTAAAGAATAAAAGGAATAGGTTTTGTGAATAGTTAAGCAAGATTCAGCAGAACAATATAGTTAGGGATCAATGTAGGTAGTATGAACTGAAGGTAAGGTCGGTTGGCAGGACTTAGTGTACTAAATTATCATGACAGTCTTGTATATAGTAGACATCTGACATTGCAAAGTAACGTGTCTAAACATATTATAAAAGATATTAACAGAAATACTACATAGCTTTAACATTATGAATTTTAGAAAATTATATGAGAATGGGTAACTGTTGACTGAAGATAATCAATTCAACTCAAAAATAGTGCAGTGTATTATGCTAATAATATAAGTATATTCGTAAAATATTAAAAGATATGGTTGCTAATGTAATGGTTTTCGGATATAATTATACTGACGAACTTATTGGAGATTACAGTGAAGAGGAAACCAGTGAGTTAGTTAAACGGCTACTGTGCAGTTAGTAGTTAAAACGTCTTTTTTAAAAAGTAAAGGGTAGAAGAGTTTTGAGCACTGGAGCAAATAAAGTCATATTCTACTGAGTAGAGTGTAGTGAGTAGCGGTACGATTAGGGATAAGGGTAGGTTGAATGAACTTGGGGAAAATGGTTGGTTGGTTGAGTTTGTTATTGCTAGGTATTCCTGGCCACTTTTCATATGGCATGCTTTAGACATTACAAAGTACCAGTTTGCTTATATTATGGGAGAACTATCACAACTAATTTGGGATTATACATCCAGGAGAGTCTAATGAGTTTATAAACCCGATTGAGGAAATATCGATAGGATCTCTAGTAAGCTGAATAACCGGACCTTAGGTAAAAACATGTGGGAGAGATTAGGTTGGTTTTATCACGTTATAGATGAGGTACGGTTGCCGGGGCAAATGAGTTTCCTCAAATTGGGGGTATTGCACTGGGGTCTGTAGCACTAAAGCTAGTTGAGCGGCCCATATGGATAAAGTATGGATAAGTAGACCGAAGCTCTTTTGTTGATAGGAACTCGTTAAGTAGACGCTGGAATTCAGTAGGAGATCGGCAACTACGTACAGTAAGTGGAAGTTCGTTCCATAATGCACTGTACTGTATTTTAAAGAAACGTGATCGCAGTTTTGTCCGGAACCGGCTTATGGATAGAGTATTTTCATGATTCCTAAGAGTATATATGGGTAAATTATTGAAAGCTATTGGATTACTGCTTTTGATGTCTTCATCTGAAGACAATTCTACAACCAGTACACAGCTTCCACCAGTAGATACGACTCCACCAGTGAACGCTTCTGTGGATTATATTAATAATTTTTAGCCGCGGGCTTTAACTGTATCCTCAGGCAACCATTTAATTAATATAACTCATTACTGTATTTTTCATAATACATTGTTACACTATCACCTCATTATCTAGGATTTTTATTCGCATGCTTGATATGTTATTGAGTTCATTAGACAATCCCCTACAAATTTAATAACTTCCCCAAACACTGAGATTTCAAGCAGCAAGCTGGTTTTCAGCTTTGCTGACCTGATAAAGTCTTTCAAGCATATTAGTCAGCATCCACTGTAGCCCATTTCGTCTTGACACTGAAAACTGTTTCTTTGTATGGCTTCTTTAATATGGTCATCTCGGGTACTCCTGAAAACAAATTTACTGAATAAAAAGATAAAGTTGCGTACCCCCCATCGAAGACCTACGCTCAGTGGAAAAAATCTGTGCTCTAATTAGGGAATAATTTTCGCATGTCATTTCGTCTTCCAGACCTTGGGAAAAAGCTTCCATACTCTCTATTATAACAGTAATAATGTGTATTCTCATACAAACATATAAATTTACATGAAAATGCATGCCATTTTTACATACACAATCAAGTATCATATAGTCTCAAATCGTAGATTCTCTACGAGTCAATAATGTTTCAACAGCTAAATATTTGATATATATATATAAATACACTCATTGTCTGAACTAGGCCGTATAATTATTGAATTGTACAGTTGTCCTCCAGGTTGAGCGGGAAAATCGACTTCGTTTCGTTTTCATCCCATAGTTGTGGGCTGACGATAACCAACCAATATTGAGGTAAGTACAACTTTTACAAGGGATTGAAAGCTGTTTTAGAAGAGTAAAAGTGCTAAGGTGAATCATTAAAGTGTAATGAAATGGGTAAGTGCAAGTATCACTAATAAATGCATTAATAAAGAAAACTCCGTAGGCTGACAACGTTCATTTGCAATGTATAATGCTACGCGTATATCTCGTACTATCATGATGTCCACTTTCGGTTTTAATATACTTCTCCTCATGCCGGTTGTTTTTATTTTATGCCTTTTTGTGCATTTGGTGCACAACCGTACCTTACAGAGAATAGGAATAGAATAAGTCGAATCAAATTCATAAAGAGCTATAAAATGTTAGGTTTAATGGGATATAATGAGGATTAAGTAAAGACGTTATTAGAAAATGAATCCGATAAGACATTGTGAAGTGGTATTTAAAGATCCGACAATGGACAGCAAGTTGATTTATAAGATGCCCCATAAATCTGTGCAGATCCCGCGTGGTCGCATCTCAACAATAGGCTGAGCGAATGATATATATTTAAAGGCAGAAGCATGATCTGGCAAGGCCTTCATTATTATCTTTGTCAAGATAAAGATCTAAGCCCTCATAAAAATCAGAAATATCTCGAGCCTTCAAATTGCATATTGCTGTTCCTGCAGAATGGGGCGATTCACCTTAGTGACCCCCACCATATCTACTGATCAGCTAGCGCCACCCTCCCTCCTTTTTTGATGTTAGGCTCTGAGACTATGATTATTATGGCTACCGCAAATATATTGCTTGGTACCAGACATGTACGTACCCCATATTCCATCTCCCTAGCTTTCTTAATGAGTGCTTCCAATAGGTCTCCACATACATCTTTATGAACATTATATATGTATGCGTGCGTCCTAATGAACAGATTACTTTACAAGAAGTTAAAACCTTAAAGAATAAAAAGAATAGGTTTTGTGAATAGTGAAGCAAGATTCAGCAGAACAATATAGTTAGGGATCAATGTAGGTAGTATGAACTGAAGGTAAGGTCGGTTGGCAGAACTTAGTGTACTAAATTATCATGACAGTCTTGTATATAGTAGACATCTGACATTGCAAAGTAACGTGTCTAAACATATTATAAAAGATATTAACAGAAATACTACATAGCTTTAACATTATGAATTTTAGAAAATTATATGAGAATGGGTAACTGTTGACTGAAGATAATCAATTCAACTCAAAAATAGTGCAGTGTATTATGCTAATAATATAAGTATATTCGTAAAATATTAAAAGATATGGTTGCTAATGTAATGGTTTTCGGATATAATTATACTGACGAACTTATTGGAGATTACAGTGAAGAGGAAACCAGTGAGTTAGTTAAACGGCTACTGTGCAGTTAGTAGTTAAAACGTCTTTTTTAAAAAGTAAAGGGTAGAAGAGTTTTGAGCACTGGAGCAAATAAAGTCATATTCTACTGAGTAGAGTGTAGTGAGTAGCGGTACGATTAGGGATAAGGGTAGGTTGAATGAACTTGGGGAAAATGGTTGGTTGGTTGAGTTTGTTATTGCTAGGTATTCCTGGCCACTTTTCATATGGCATGCTTTAGACATTACAAAGTACCAGTTTGCTTATATTATGGGAGAACTATCACAACTAATTTGGGATTATACATCCAGGAGAGTCTAATGAGTTTATAAACCCGATTGAGGAAATATCGATAGGATCTCTAGTAAGCTGAATAACCGGACCTTAGGTAAAAACATGTGGGAGAGATTAGGTTGGTTTTATCACGTTATAGATGAGGTACGGTTGCCGGGGCAAATGAGTTTCCTCAAATTGGGGGTATTGCACTGGGGTCTGTAGCACTAAAGCTAGTTGAGCGGCCCATATGGATAAAGTATGGATAAGTAGACCGAAGCTCTTTTGTTGATAGGAACTCGTTAAGTAGACGCTGGAATTCAGTAGGAGATCGGCAACTACGTACAGTAAGTGGAAGTTCGTTCCATAATGCACTGTACTGTATTTTAAAGAAACGTGATCGCAGTTTTGTCCGGAACCGGCTTATGGATAGAGTATTTTCATGATTCCTAAGAGTATATATGGGTAAATTATTGAAAGCTATTGGATTACTGCTTTTGATGTCTTCATCTGAAGACAATTCTACAACCAGTACACAGCTTCCACCAGTAGATACGACTCCACCAGTGAACGCTTCTGTGGATTATATTAATAATTTTTAGCCGCGGGCTTTAACTGTATCCTCAGGCAACCATTTAATTAATATAACTCATTACTGTATTTTTCATAATACATTGTTACACTATCACCTCATTATCTAGGATTTTTATTCGCATGCTTGATATGTTATTGAGTTCATTAGACAATCCCCTACAAATTTAATAACTTCCCCAAACACTGAGATTTCAAGCAGCAAGCTGGTTTTCAGCTTTGCTGACCTGATAAAGTCTTTCAAGCATATTAGTCAGCATCCACTGTAGCCCATTTCGTCTTGACACTGAAAACTGTTTCTTTGTATGGCTTCTTTAATATGGTCATCTCGGGTACTCCTGAAAACAAATTTACTGAATAAAAAGATAAAGTTGCGTACCCCCCATCGAAGACCTACGCTCAGTGGAAAAAATCTGTGCTCTAATTAGGGAATAATTTTCGCATGTCATTTCGTCTTCCAGACCTTGGGAAAAAGCTTCCATACTCTCTATTATAACAGTAATAATGTGTATTCTCATACAAACATATAAATTTACATGAAAATGCATGCCATTTTTATATACACAATCAAGTATCATATAGTCTCAAATCGTAGATTCTCTACGAGTCAATAATGTTTCAACAGCTAAATATTTGATATATATATATATAAATACACTCATTGTCTGAACTAGGCCGTATAATTATTGAATTGTACAGTTGTCCTCCAGGTTGAGCGGGAAAATCGACTTCGTTTCGTTTTCATCCCATAGTTGTGGGCTGACGATAACCAACCAATATTGAGGTAAGTACAACTTTTACAAGGGATTGAAAGCTGTTTTAGAAGAGTAAAAGTGCTAAGGTGAATCATTAAAGTGTAATGAAATAGGTAAGTGCAATATAGTGTTAATAAATGCATTTATAGAGGAAATACTATGGGAAACTAATTAACCCCTATGCTGACAACATTCATTTGCAACGTATAATGCTACGCATATAGTTCTTACAATCATGATGTCCACTTTTGGCTTTAATACAATCATTGTCAATCCGGTTTTTTATTTCATAGAAAGTTAGTCTTAAAAAATTAAACTGCGAATAGAGTATTCCAGTACTAGTTATTAGGTTATAACAAAGCGGACACAAACACTGCCTCCCAAATGGTGTTTACTGCTTGGAAGGTAGGTCTACTTGAGTTGTTTTCCGTTTCAGCTCATACGTACGACATTTCCGACACTTTCCTAAAACTTTGATTATCTCTTGGTATATTTTCAATATTCATAGAGTATGACTCTGTCGGTTACACTTCTGCCTGTGAGGATGTGAGAATATGATGACCAGATTCTCTCCCTTTCTAACAAGAAATGATAACATCCGTCATCCCAGCGACAGCTAAGAAGCTCCCCATTCACCTTCCCTATTTACTCATTAACTCTGCAAGAACAAAAGAACAAAAGGGTCAACACGCTAATGCCTATGGCATCACGTAGCACGTAGACATTAAAGCGAATACAAACGGGAGAAAGGGAACAGATCACCAATATAAATGGACATAAAGTAAACATACAGTGACATGTTCCAATAGGCGAAGTGGCTTTGTTGTGGTCACTCTCTTCTGTACTATGGCAGTAGATTAAAGATTTTCATCTAATCAGTTGAATCTTTCACGGTCAATTTATTCATTTATGTGGACTGAAACAAACTGGACAGTCAGATTTTCAAGTAACAAGAATACGGCGTCTGTACTGCCGTTGTCATTGATAAATACACTCCTTGGCGTCCGTAATCGTTTTATTCTACCTTTAGTAGGTGGGATGGTGTTAAGAACTGCTTTATAACTAGGTTAGGTGGACAAGCCGAGAGAGTCAGCAAATACTACCATGGAGTTCAGGTTTGAGGGATGGATAGTCATGCGATGAGATTTACTGCTGGCTGAAGTCAGCTAGACGTGAAAGCGAAGTCCTTCAAGCGGCCTAACTAGGCTGTTTCCTAATCTATTGCTGCCCGCTATCCTTATTTTTGCTTCATGCATGCTGTCTGGCAAAGAATGTCGTGTCAGTCTTATTATTACTATGGTTCTCCTGCCAACCGTTATTTGACTTCAAGAGCGAATAACCATACTTTCTTTTTTGAATCTAATAGGGCTGATTCATAGAGCAGCTTGAAAGCATTGAACAGAAAACCATTGTCAGCCACGTCTCGTAAACCGTTAATGCCCAGCTCTTGCTGTACTCGGGCTCACGCTGCTCCTTGAATTTTCTCAGAAACGCTTAGTAATAACGGACGCGAAACCAAAACACCAATTGCCGACTCGAGGATTCTTTATTGTAACACCAAAATATAAACAGTGTTACAACTAAGGTCTGTGAACACATATTACAATAATGAATCACAATATTACTTCTGACAGTTTTTGTCTGACTTCTTTCTGAACAGCGACCGATGAGACGATGACTGTCTTATTGATGCCTCCGCGAAAATATAGGGAAGTTGGGTTTGAGCGAACAACCATGAATTGATCGTTCAATCTTCAACTACATTGACACTCCCCGGCAAAAAACGCACCCATCCCCTTTTTACCATCACGACTAATACACGTTGACCTGGATGCCATTGCGAGAACCTGGGTCACACGAACAGGGCTGAAATGAAAAACAAACAGAAAAGCCAACACACCACAAGCATACCCACAGCACAATCTCACATCAATGACGACCTGCGCCTCCAGACAGAGACCTCCTCTTGACATCTTGCAACACAACCGCCACTTGCTAAAATGACTCCTGCAGAACGCAACGTGATCATAGCAGCACCTCATGATACTCTTCGAACATCCTCTTATCTGCCCACTACCAACTACCACTATGATCGCTTGTCACTCATTATGCCTCAGTTCTAGTAACGGTGACGTATGCGAACCTCAGTCGTTTACACTCTTTCTCCCCGGCGTGTCGGACCGCAGCTAACAATTATCTCCGTATGCATTTCATTCTCAGGAATAGTCTCCCCGGCGTATACGACCCACCTGCTGTCTCTAACATCAGTCACTTCATTCACGGATGTAGAAGAGTAGAAACAACTTCAGAAGTAATCACGACGAAAATTTTAACGAAATTACGCAATAACAACAAGGTACGAAAACAACGAGTAAACACAATTAATCCAAAATCACAAATTGAGAAAACAAACCACACGTATACACAAACGGTACAAATAACCTCGCGGATCATGTCTTGGTGGAATTCCTTTTAAGGATTGCAGGACTTATACCAGTACGCCTACAACCCTTCACAGGTTGACGATTGAAACTGTGGAATGTCCGGACACAAACAAGATTAACTAACAATTACAATAATTGGAACCACACAATTATTTAACAGAAATGTACAATCAGCGCATCAAAGTGGATTCTGCCTTGACGAACTACGCTTGAAGAACTCTAGGACCTAGAGCAGTACGCCTACATTCCTTCTCAGGTTGACGCTCTAGGTTGGAAAATCGTTGCAGAGTTCATTCGCTGATTCCCCTCTATCAGCTATATCCTCAAATCTGAACGGTAACACGCTCATGTCATTGTATCGTAGAATATAGATGACGAGCAAACACACGACGTATCTGGTCAACCAAGCGTAGGCACAGAGTAATTTACACCAAAGATAATAACATTCAAATAGTAACTTGAAACTAGAAATGCCTTTATTCATGCAAGTCAGTTAAAAATTACCTTCTCGTACACAGTTGACTTGTCCTCACTAAACTGAGCAACATCTTTCGTCTTTTCAAATGCACCAATACTATCACAGTCATTGCACAAGATACTTGAGTTGATATGCGTCTGTTTCATTGTGGATGACAACGCCAACGACGACTGATTGATACCAGTTGATGAACTTAGCGGTGGATCAGAAGCTGTTGTTGTTCGGCTTTCGGATAGTTGTATAACTGCAAGATTACCACCACTGCTGTCTTTTACTATCAGCTCCGCTTTAGCACTATCATCTGATGATGGGTGGGCTACACGCTGATGAATTACACTGACGGTCTCACAAGTATCCATAACTTCTGCAACTGCATCTGCATTCAATTCTACATCACGTTGTAGTTGTACAGAACCTTGGTTCAACTTAGCAGTAGTAGGCATTCCCCTCATTTCATCATGATCAACCAAAGACAAATCTGCACTATCATGATCATTATCACAAATATTCAATTTACCATAATCTATCTGGTCGACTTCATCATTTTCGAACTCTTAAATAACAGAAGTAGACAATTTTGGTTCTTCCTCACAAATCCCTAAAGATTTTATACCTTCACTCTGACTAGTAATACCTTGTAAACTTGTGGGGTCAGAACTGGACTCTGGGACTGCAACTCTCTTTTATGGTATACTATTCAACAATAGCTTACCAGTTGCAACTACAGTATTCTTGACCGCAGCGTTATCGTCACACAATTCGGAGTCAGGCCTGGAGTTTACATTTAGCTTATCACTAAACTTGCCCACTGATTCCCAGCTCACCTTTGTATGCATCTCTTGCAAACGTGTAAAACACAACCGTGTTTGTCTTGCATCTTGTAACTTATCTGTTGAGGATGTACTACGAAACCTGTTACACTCACTAGGTCTATATGCATTACTAGACATCATAGAGCCTTCTCGATATCCACCTCTCTGAGGCCTACTCGTCATCAATGATTGCATTTTGCTCTCAGACTGCTCTATTCTAAGGGTGAGATGTAATAGACTGGCAAACTTGCTCATAGATAGATTGACACTATCTTTTACTAGTTTCAGGATATCATCAAACTTTGGCTCAATACCCTCATCCTCCATGCGGGAGCTTATCTTCACCCACCTCCTTTGCAGTCGAGTAGGTAGGCGTCTTGCTATTACTTCTAGTATAAAACTCGAGTTGAGGTCACTCATGCAATTCATCGAAATCAATGCATTCTTGTAAATCAACAGATTATCCATAAACTCAGTGAGTGCCTGGGAGTCATCCTGTAATTGGCCACCATTACCCTTAACAGCCTCGAATAATTTCCCTACAATCATCGAAGGTCTTCCAAACCTTTGACGTAATATGCTCATAGCCTCGTAGTAGCCCGCTTTTGGCTTCATAAACTTACAACACTGTATAGCTCTTGCAGCAGCTCCAGTGCAGTACCTCATCAAACACATTAACTTCAATTCATCATTTAATAAAATACCACTCAACATAATCTGAAACTCTTTTACAAACTGTAAATAATCAGCTGGGTTTCCATCGAAACACCGTGGTTCAAATTTAGGGAGTTTGATGTTCCTATTATCCCTGAACGGCGAAACAGTAACATCAACCATGTCATGCTTAACATCAGACACATCATTACAATTAACAGACAAGTCAACATGACTTACTTTCCTGTTTGTATCCAAGACGCTCTGTCTCTTCTTTGACCCAGGCATTGTTGAACTTGACCCAATTCCGAAAACGTTCCAGACATCGCTTGTTCAAATAGGACTTGACCGGCACCAGGAAAGATGAACGGTGACTATCCAAACTGTCACCAACTGTGAGAATCCGTCTGAAACTATTTCCGCCGTCTGAAACTGTGAGCCACGTCTCGTGAACCGTCAATGCTGAGCTCTTGCTACGCTGGGCCTCACGCTGTTCCTCAAAGCTTCTCAGAAACGCTTAGTAATGACGGACACGAAAACCAGAACACAGATTGGCGACTCGAGAATTCTTTATTCTAACACCAGCATATAGCTAACTTTACAACTAATGTCTATGAACAAATATTACAATAATAAATCACAATATTACTTCTGACGGTTTTCTCTTGACTTCTTTCTGAACAGCGATCGATGAGGCGTTGACTGGTGTACTGATGCGGTTGCGAAAATAGGGGAAGTTGAGATTGAGCGTACAACGACGAATTGATCTTTCAATCTTCAACTACATTGACAACATATAAATCGTCTAGGTGGTATTTTCATGTGTCTGAACTTACGAGTTGTACCTCTGTATTTTGATCACGATTTCCCTTCAGATTCCATTAGAATGGCGCCGGTGAGGTTTATTCGTGGGAGTCAGTAACCTGAGGATTTGTTTAGTGACGACAGGACCGATTTATTTGGGACGAAATAAGAACTAGATATGCGCGTAAGAAATTTCAAACAGGAAGAAATACATAGCGCTTTAGTGAGTAAAGGCGTAGACTGACACTCCAAACCGCCGGCTGCAAACCATACGGAAGCTGTTTGAGGACGCACGATTTGTACTGTGCCTGGGATCACAGGTGGACTGGCTAATGAACAACCCTCGACTGATGAAAGCCTTGTGACTTTGTTGACAGCAGCTGAACAAGTCATAAGTGGGAGACCTCTGGTTCCTTTCACCTCGGGCATCAAAGACTTCTAAGTGTTAACACCTGCTAAACTCCCATTACTAAGAGACAACTCGTTAAGTATTGGTGTAGCTCATCTTAGTGATAAGTTCTCCAGAAGGTGCAGACAAGCCAACTGTTTAGCAGATGTGTTGTGGAAACGTTGATTTAAGGAATACGTCTGCTTATCACAAGAACGGCACAAATGGATGGTCACAAGCGCGAACATGAAGGCTGGAGACCTAATTATCATAGTCTCAGACTTTACTAGTAGGAATCAATGGTCTCTGGTGCTGTTGCAACTGGTGCCGCATATTTACCATAGTTTAGTTGGGAAGTGGAGGCGAAGACAGCTGAGGGAGTACTGGTCGGGACGCTGGTAAAGTTTGTCTTTTGGTAGCCAGTGATAATAGGGCTCGTCAGGGCGGTACCTAAGCTCACGGGTGTAAGTCCTAGATGCCGAAAATAAATAGCTAGATTGGGGCGTCGCCAGACACACTGGTGTAATTCCTGGTAAGCAAGGACTGGGTGTGATTGTTAAGCGCTGTTTGCTCGTGCGTTTTGCGAGCGTTGTATGCATATGTGTGGACAGCTTGTGTGGTTCGTTAGTGAATTTCTTCGCATTCTTCTGTGTGTTAAGAGCTTAATAATAATGTATTTTTTCATATAAACATATAAATTTACAATGCATGCCATTTAGTGCGAGTGACGAGCACTGTGTAATCATGTCCTTCAATTACCGAATATATTATTTTATTTTTGAGGGGTGGTTACGTGTAATATTGAACCTTCAAACGATTAAGTTGGACTTTGTACACCACTTTCCATTTTGCGTTAATTAGACCGCTTGTGGTTCGTTATACAGTTTTCCTTTTTTGTTGGAATGCACACTCCTGTTAACTGTGAGCCGTTTTGTGTTCGGCCAGTGTGCTGTTAGCGTTCGGACGCCAGATACCTTGATATTTTAAGAACAGTTATCTTGCGGGTTTTAACTGTCTGTAATCAAGATTATTATATTTAAAACCATTTGGTTTGGTTTTGGATCTGGTCCAGTCTATTTGGAACACTTTGGTTTTCTTTCACATTTTGATCGGATGCTGTGAGTCCATGTCTTCAGAATGTTATTCCTACAGTGGTTGTATTAAGAAAAAACCACTGTGTACCATTCTACGTGTTAATCAACTTACTCGTACGGAGCAACCATGCAGTGACAAATGGCGGTAAAACAAATCTTCGTGACAATAAAAATAATAATCTGCATTCAGTACAATTCACATCTGATGTGACTTGCAATAAAAATGCTGACAAAATCGTACAAATAAATCATTCATTTCAAATTATTACCAAATTTGAACATAAAAAGGAACAGGAAACGATGCACCCCACAGCAAAGTTATATGGAGGAATTGACTTCAAGCTTTATTTTTTCCGAAATATTTGTAATACATTCAACGCATACTCGGCTTTTTTGTTAATGCGAAGAATACAGTTCTATATTTCTTAATGCGCTTTACTGAGCAACTGGCTATCAGATTGTACGCACAAATTAATGTTGGAGAGGCAGCAACCATATAATTTCACCTGTCAGCCAAGTCTCATAAACTGTCAATGTCCAGCTCTTGCTACAATGGACCTCACGCTGTCCCTCGAAGACTTTCAGAAACAGTTTGTATTAACCAGCGCAAAAACCAGAACACTGATTGGCGACTCAAGAATCCTTTATTCTTACGCCAACATGTGACGAATAATAAGGTTATTACGCAATGTCTAAGAACAAATTTTATAACAATAAACAATGATAATACTTCCGATAGTTTTCTCTCTTCCTACGAACAGCGAACGATGAAACGATGACTGCCGGGTTGATGACCGGCGAAAAAATATGGAGGAGTTGGGTTTGAGCAAACAACCATGAATTGATCGTTCAATCTTCAACTACATTTACAGTCACCATCGTCGCTTGTCGATAGTCTATTTGTGTATTTTTGGATTTTGGATCGGTTGCAAGTTGCCGCTATCTTTTAACTGAGTCTGTGATATTATTTTCATCATTATCATCTGAACTTATTTCTGAATTATCTACAAAATGTAGATTAGCAGGGGAATCATTAAAATCATAATCGGAGCGACCTGCTTTATTTGTTTTCACTTGCTCCAGGTGTCCGTTGTGAACTAAATGATCTCCGGTGTCTAATATCTTCACCATTCGATTTCCCTTTTTTCTGGTATGATTCTGACAGAATGTCCGTGGTCATTCCCTTTATAATAATGTACGTCTGAAGTTGTGAACGTCAGCTGCGTTCGGAGAATTCGAGATTTGAAAGGCTAAGGAGGACTTCCATGGTGCTTGTATGCTCCGCACTGCAATATTGAGGTAGAAAGTTATGTACATATCTCTCTAGGTCATCAAAATTCTAAGGACTCATTGATACTGTGGCGCTCTTTGGTGTCCGCACAAATATTTCTGCCAATCCTTTAGACTGAAGATGACGTGGTGCTGTGTACAGATAACGACAAGCTGTATGTTTAAGCTGATCACTGACGTTCTTCTCAGTAAGATGAGTACCATTATCAGTAACTAAGACATCTGGAATTCCTCCTCGACTGAAAATCTTCCTTATAGCTCTATGAGTGAATTTTGCTTTAGGATTATCTGTAATTGTCAACTCTGGCCATCTAGAATAAGAATCCACAAAAACTAAAGCATAGTATGAATTTTAGAATGGACCACAGTAATCTGTAGGAATACGCTGCCGGACCACACAAGACGCAGACTACGATTTCAACGATGACTTCCCATAGGACAATTTATGCAAGCAGCTGGAACAGCTATTTGATCTTTTGATAATGCCAGCACCAATTTCTGGCCGCCAGCACGTTAGGCGTGCTAGTAATTTCATCTTATCAGCTCCAAGGTGGGCAGAATGAAAACAATTCAAAATCGCATACCTCACTGTCGGAGGAATAATAATCCTGACACTCAGATATGGAAATCTTCCAAGATGGACTGAAATCTCGTCCATTTGCTCATAAAAGTCCAGGAGTATTCGCTTACACTGAATAATCCAACCACATTTTGTCGCATTTCTAATGTGTCCTTATTAATTCACAATATCGTTTATATTTCATAATAATATATATTTCTTCCTGTTTACGCAGGAACATACAAACTGCACAGGCATGGATAAGTTATTATATAAATTACACATTTCGTGTATGATGAATTTACAGTTTGGTTGTTCTTTCTGACATTAGAGTCAGTCGGAACAGTCCCCTATAAAGTTTGTTTGTGTTATACATAAAGTGACATAGAAATATTGTCTTCGTATTAACAAAAACCCAGACATCAGATGAATGTGATGCAGATATCTGGGGAAAAAGCTTGAAATCGATTCTCCTATATAACTTTGTTGAGAACAGCACCCTTGGCTTAAAGTTTACTGATGTATTAGGTTGAGATCAGTAATATATTTATTCTATTTTTCAGCAGTCTTATCGTAGTTTAATAACAGGAAAGAAATTCGATCGTGGATGCGAAAACTAGATAAGGTCATGTTAAGTTGTTTTACTGCATCAAATGGTGCCGAGGTCGAATTCAGAGTTCTCCATTTGCTCCATTTGTGTCTGCATGGCGGACTGTACATGTAAGTTGAGTAAAATGTTGAAAACTGTTTGAAAACCAGTTGCTTCTTCATTTCAGATCATGAATACTCATTTACAGCATGTTCGCCAGCGTCTTCAAATGGTAGAATTGGATCGTTCATGGAATTTGAGTGGTTATGAGATAACTGGTTTGGAATTAATCCTCATTTCAGTTTAGATGCAGGGTTGTTCGACCTCGACCAGAAGATGAATAGGAGCAGCAGCAGAATACCAGAAAGAGAAAGTATGTGAACATGAAAAGGACATTAATGTTATATGCATATATAAATGTTTATGTCGAATGTATATTATAATTTAGTAAACATTTACCTATATTGTAGTTGTGTTTTCACGTATTTATGCGAAGTCTTAGAGTTTATTTAGTGTCATAATGTGTATTAATGAGTCTGAGCGTTTTAGTGTTCTAATGACTGATGCGTTTTAGAAATAAGTGATGGGTTCTGGTAGGGATAGTCGTTGGGATAAAACAGTTTATATAGCAAGCGTTTGAAGGTTACGGTAGAGTAACAGGTCCTATTTCTAAGGGTAAACTAATCCTGTATGTTCCGTACTAGTCTTTATGCATCCATGCCACTAGTTTATTTATAGTTTTCAGATTGCTAAGGGTGTTGAAGTGCGTCTTTTAGGTGCTGTAGTAGATTAGCAGTTGATTCGTTCTAGGAGTAAATAGTTTATTAATATAATCAGTAGAGTGAAACAGTCTGTATAGAGAGCGTTTGAAGCTTGTAACCGAAGAGCAAGTTCTGACATCTAGAGGTAGGCTATTCCATATTTTAGAATACATGACTGTGAAGAAGTTTTCACGGAGTGTTGACTTAAAAGAATGAGTTGTCACTGTGGAAGTTTGGTTACGCAGATCGTAAGAACCTTCCTGTGCGAATTGTATGTCCCTGTTACCTGAGAATGATATTTTGTGAAGGACCTTAAAGAAGAATATTAGGTTTATAATAAGTCGCCTTGTCCAAAGTGGGTCAAGTTTTAGGATCATGCACCGTGAGATGTAGTCTTTCTTACAATCGTAGCCAAGTAGTTTTGAGGTAAAATATCGTTGGATACTTTCCATCCTTAGCTTGTCACGTGTGCGAGTGCTGCTTATAATAAATGGACAGTATTCTAGTAGTGGTCTGACACATGTTTTGTACAGAATTAGCTTGGCTTCATTGTCGTGAAAGTTCCTGAGTATGCATCCTAAGAGCATCCTCGATTTTCTAGTCTGTGATGCTACTTGCTCTGAGAATGTCAAGTCACTAGAGTACCTCAGGCCTAGGTCAACGACACTTCGGAGTCTGGTTAGGTTAGCAGATTGAAGCGTTAATTTCAGGTCAATTGAGGGTGCGCCGAAGCAGATCCAGCCACATTTGTTCAGATTAAATTGGAGATTCCATAGGGACGACCAAGCAGTCATTTTATCTAATTCCTTCTGCACTACATTCTCGAAGTTCCCTAAGTCATCACATTGGAATGTATAAGCTACTTTTAGGTCATCTGCAAAGATGAATGGTTTCCCGTGCGTGAAGCAAGCGCATATGTCATTGATGTATAGTGTAAATAGGAGGGGTCCAATGACACTACCTTGTACTACACCAGAAGTGATAGGGCTAGGTTTGGAGGTTGCAGACCCGAGTTTAACTATTTGGGACCTATTGTTAAGGAATGATTTAAGCCATCCTAATAATGGGTCACGTATTCCTAAGGAGTTCAGTTTATTTGTTAGCAGTAAATGGTCAACACGGTCAAATGCCTTAGAAATGTCAAAGTAGATGACAAGTACTAGTTGCCGTCTGTCACGACTGCTGGTTACAAAATTGAAGAAGTCTAGGTGACATGTTAAACATGATCTGGATTTCAGGAATCCATGTTGGTTCGGACTTATAATATTGCAGCTAAGCATATGTTTGATTAAGTTATCTTTGACTAGTCTCTCCATGATTCTAGATGCTATAGGTGTGATATTGATCGGCCGGTAGTTACTGACTTCAGTTTTCGAGCCAGATTTGTGTTTAGGCATAATGAATGTTGTCTTCCATATGTCAGGGTAAGTTTGAGTTTCTAGGGACATTGTGAATATTTTAAGCAGCAGTAGAGGAATGTCAGGGCCACCATATTTATAGAAGTAAGATGATATACCGTCGGTACCGAAACCTTTTGAACTTTTGAGGGTTCTTATAGTTTGGTTAATATTGGCGTAAGTGAATTCAACAGTGCTAATTTGGTTTGGTGTGAGTGGAGATGGAGTTTGTGCCATATTAGTAATAGGGTGTATATCGAGTAGCTGGACTGAGGGCTTAATGTAGTTACCTGCAAACGTTTTGTTGAATAGTTCACATATGTCTGCAGAGTTAGTGCATAGCCTACCTTTGTCTATGAGGAGAGAAATGCTGTGATTTTTGCGATTCATTCGCTTCCTTAAGATTTCTGTGAGTGCATACACTCTAGCAGGACTGGCTACTGCGATGCGTTCTTCCTTTCTCATACGGAAATCTCGAGCTTGTGAGATGGAGCTAAGGGTGTTAAGTATTAGACCTAGAGTGCCAAAGTCATGGTGTTTGAAGTAACTTGTTGAGAGTCTCTTCAGTTTCGTACGATCCTTTGGTTTTATGAATGACTTTCTGTGTGGGGAAACCTTTAGTGTTTGGGGTGGAATGACAGCATCTAAGCATGTGTTAGGGTTATGGTAGAAGATGGTTAGGGCTCTCGATAGGTCATCAGTAGTGAAGTATTCATCCCATTTGGAGGATCTTAGCATCGATTCAACTAAGGCCCAGTTTGCCTTACCATAGTTCCTATATTTTACTTGTTGTGAAGTGGAGGTATGAGATACATTGCTACTCAGCGGAATTGGCAGTGCACACATCACTGTTTTGTGGTCGCTCCCTGGAAACTCAGAACCTACTAGGGTTGAAATGGGGCTTATATTGTGGCAGAAGATTAAGTCTAGTACGTTATTACCTCTTGTGGGAGTAGTGACAGTTTGCTTCCAGCCAAGTATATCCAGTGTGTCTAAGAACTTATCAAATTTAGTTGGGACTGTGGGTATATCCCAGCTGATATCAGGTAAGCTGGGTCTCGTAAATACTAAAGGTGCCAGGTGCTCTGTATGTGCATCCAATAAATGCTGTTACGTTATTTAAGTGTACATTAACCCATAGAGTCTCAGGCATGTTAAGTGCACTACTTTCTAGCTGTGATACAGTAAGTGCATTCAGAAAATACATGAGACAACCCCCTCCCTTACCACCTTCCCTGTCACACCGAAAGTGTGTGTAGTTATCTAAGCTTATTTCTTCATCCAGGATGTCCGAATGACACCAAGATTCAGTGATGACAATTACAGGGGGTTTGTATATTACTGTGAGTGCTCTGAGCGTCGGAAATTTATTTAGAACAGATCTAGCATTTATGAGGATTACGTAAAGATGAGAGTTGAAGTAGCATTTGAAGTATTTAAGTTCGTTACTCAGCCCCGAATATGGTTCAGCACCCAGTAGTTCTGCTTGACATGACGATCCTATGATAAGAGGAGTTTCAGCATCATGCTCACCTATGTCTATTGAGTTGGTGTGTGCTGTTTTCGGTGAAGAATTAGGAGTGAGAGTACTGGATTTGCCATAGACTAAGGAATTTTTATTTTTAGTTAGGCCAGAGAAGTGGGTAGGGTTCTTTATTTGGCCTATACTTGTGCAAGTGTCAAGTGTGCCTAATGGATACAGGTGCACTAGACCGTTCCTGTTTTCATGCAAGGAGGGAGCCAGCACTAGTGATTTAGGAGTGTTAACATCCCTACCAGCTGTTTTTTCAACGCTGACAGGGACGCGGGGGATAAAAAATGATTGGATCCCTTTGATGACCATGGCTTATTATTCCACCTATTGTTTGATGCTAGTTGTGTCCTTGTATGGGTTTTGTGTGTACTGCATTGTGGGTTAGTTCCCAGCAGACTTGTACCATATATCCGGTCGAAATTTGTTTGTGTGCCATACTCTGAAGACCCTGAGTTGTTGATAACCGAGTTCTGACTATTACCACTTATACTATTGAGAGTGACATTGTTGTGACATTGGATATTAGTGTGTGCCACGGTGCGATTTAGCACGTTGTGAGTGCTAATACTATTAACCGTGGGCAGTGTGGGCTTATTTAAGCTGCCACTGTTTTTGTTGGTATGATTTAGGAGCATATTTTTCTTATCGTTACCAGTGGAGTTATGGCTAGGAGAAGACAGTGTCGAATTTCGGGGGATTTTGATTTTTTTCTGGGGTTATTTAGTGGCATTTTAGATTCTGCGGTGATGGGTGGTATGGTTTTATTATTCATTTGGTTACAGTCTAGTGGCCTTTCGGCTGGTGTTGCACTCTGATGGGATAATTCTGTGTGTTTTGAGAGGGGTGATGCTGTGGGGTTTACTGTATCTTTCATAGGGTTGGGAATAATGGCTGCTTGCAATGTTCTATTACCTATTTCACAATTAGTCTTAGCGAGATAATTGTATGCGCGCCTTTCTATGACTGTTTTGTCCACCTCGACCTTTATATGTTTGTAGTTTCTGGCTTGCGATAGGGTGTGTTGGGAGTGGATGAATTTTCTGGTCTCTGCCGGTGTTTCGAGCTGAAAACGAATAGGACAACACTTTTCATGTTGACTCTTCTTCAGCCTATAGCACTTAGTCTTGGAGTTAGGCATTTTCGCCTCACTAAGTAAGATGCGCTGTACCTTTTTTAGTGCCTTATTGTCCGGAACGTTGTAGACAATAGCACTCAGTTTTGCATCGAGTCGTTTTGTTACTTCTGTGGTAACAAAGTTAATGAGGTTATCTACCTTAGTTACCGATTCTGTGTCAAGCTTGGTAAGGTTTACAGTTTTCATGAGGATAGTTAGAGGTGTCAGTTCACAGACCTGCGATCTGAAATCACTGATCTGATCTGATAATTTGGATGTCTCGGTATTTGTTTCGATGTTTCCAGCATTTACTGACTTACTGTTTTTTATTTCCTTTAACTTAGCCTTAAGTTCACCTATAGACAACTTTAGAAGTTCTATTTCTGAAGCTAGTACTGAAAAAGAGCTTGATGGCTGGAGTTTTTCGATAAGCACATAAGGTGAAGGGAGGAGTTCTGTATGAGCAGAAGGTACTGAATTTTTAGGAGTAGTGCTAATACTAGCTGTCAGTGCAGTTTTATCCTCAGTTTTAGCTCGACGCTTACGGCATACAAGTGAGTTATGTGACACACTATAGCCGTTTGTACGGGGGGCGGGGTGTTGCTTGATGTAGCAATCAAGGACGTTAAATTGGACACCAGTTTTACAGGGGATTGGGTTCGTAGCTTTTTACTTTGATTAGCCATAACTATTAGAAATGAGAGTTAATGGTTACGAGTATGGAAGTGGTATAGTACTTGTGCAAGTATTACAACAAGATAAATTTTATGTAACGAATCACGTAAAAATGTAACGCAAACGTTGAACGTACCGCGATACAGCCGAACTAAATTCGGACTCTATCCTTAGGTAACGGCTGCGCGAACAAACAATCAGTGTCGTTAGAAGAATTTTCAAATAGTAATATTAATAAAGAGTTCATCGTGAAAGCACCATTTCATTTCATCAACATCAATGATAATGTGTTCTTATTTGTTTGTAAACGGTGGATCTGGAGAATAAAAATGTCATGAAATGCTGAGGGAATAAGATTTTTTCATAACTAGCTACCGTCGCCCTAGGAGTAACCTAAATATCACCTTCGGTATTACAAGAGACCCCAACCACCCAGAGCTAGTTTTCCTACTATTATGGCCCACCCAATGGAAACTCATGCAGGATCACTCACTAGACGGGAATGATTCCAGTGCACCGCCATTTGTACTCGCTTCGAAAATGTCGTACTTCGAGGCCCTACCAGCAACGAGGGCTAGCGCAACTTCCATGAAAAGCTGACGGCGGGGCTGCATAACCACGCAGCAGCAAACGGACTGTGTCCAAACTGACTATCCTCATGCTCTATCAATCAATTCACTTTTCTTAGTATCTGATCATTAAATACTATTATCTACCTCTTTGTACGGTCTTCTTTTTAAATCCACATAATCTACTTTAATTATGTCCATTATTTCTTTTTCGCTGCACCGGACGAGTGGAATGATCAATTACATTCACGACACCGACATAGTGTTGGCACGCCGCTTACTGATAGGCACAGATCTCCAACACCTTCAGCGTTCTCCTTGAAGTCCTGAGAATTCGGCATAAAGAAATCGATTTGCCCTCTACTACCTCGTAAAATCAATTTTAGATACTGGACGGACGTCAGTTTACTGATACGGTCAATATAATAGGTCGGAAAATATGCAGTAAGCATTCTCACGTTCATCGAAGATTATATGAATATTGAAAACGTAACGATTTAAGTTCCACATAGAAGATAAAAACGCCAATGAAGTCACTTTACGAAGAGTAAGATAAGAGTTCATGTCCTTAGTACGGAATATAGTGGAACAGTTAACACCTAGAAATAGGACCTGTCACTCTACCGTAACCTACAAACGCTTGCTATATAAACTGTTTTATCCCAACGACTATCCCTACCAGAACCTATCACTTATTTCTAAAACGCGTCAGTCATTAGAACACTAAAACGCTCAGACTCATTAATAAACATTACGACACTAAATAAACTCGAAGACTTCGCATAAATACGTGAAAACACAACTACAATATAGGTAAATGTTTACTAAATTATAATATACATTCGACATAAACATTTATATATGCATATAACATTAATGTCCTTTCCATGTTCACATACTTTCTCTTTCTGGTATTCTGCTGCTGTGCACAAACTCCTATTTATCTTCTGGTCGAGTTCGAACAACCCTGCATCTAAACTGAAATGAGGATTAATTCCAAACCAGTTATCTCATAACCACTCAAATTGCATGAACGACCCAATTCTACCATTTGAAGACGCTGGCGAACATGCTGTAAATGAGTATTCATGATCTGAAATGAAGAAGCAACTGGTTTTCAAACAGTTTTCAACATTTTACTCAACTTACATGTACAGTCCGCTATGCAGACACAAAGGGAGCAAATGGAGAACTCTGAATTCGACCTCGGCACCATTTGATGCAGTAAAACAACTTAACATGACCTTATCTAGTTTTCGCATCCACGATCGAATTTCTTTCCTGTTATTAAACTACGATAAGACTGCTGAAAAATAGAATAAATATATTACTGATCTCAACCTAATACATCAGTAAACTTTAAGCCAAGGGTGCTGTTCTCAACAAAGTTATATAGGAGAATCGATTTCAAGCTTTTTCCCCAGATATCTGCATCACATTCATCTGATGTCTGGGTTTTTGTTAATACGAAGACAATATTTCTATGTCACTTTATGTATAACACAAACAAACTTTATAGGGGACTGTTCCGACTGACTCTAATGTCAGAAAGAACAACCAAACTGTAAATTCATCATACACGAAATGTGTAATTTATATAATAACTTATCCATGCCTGTGCAATTGGTATATTTCTGCATAAACAGAAGTAATTTATTATTATTGTTAATCTTGGGTGTTTGTGCCATTCTAAATATAATTAAAGACAGACATAATTTAGCGGTTGCGTGACAAATGCGTAACGAGTTATGTCAGCCACTTCTCTTAAACTGTCAATGCCCAGCTCTTGCTACGCTGGGACTCACGCTGTTCCTTGAAGTTTCTCAGAAACGCTTAGTAATAACGGACGCAAAACCAAAACACCGATTGGATACTCGAGAATTGTTTATTGTAACACCAACATATAGGCAGCTTTAAAATTAAGTTTTAACTAAGGTCTATGAACAAATATCACAATAATAAATCACAATATTACTTCTGACAATTTTGGTCTGACCTCTTTCTTAACAGCGACCGATTAGACGATGACCGGTATATCGATGTCTCCGCAAAAATTTAGGGAAGTTGGGTTTGAGCAAACAGCCATGAATTGATCGTTCAATCGTGAACTACATTGACAAGGTAAGTTATCTATAAAGCGGGCTACGTCACTATTGAAAACACCAGCAACGTTGCTGACTACAAACGGCTCACTACGGCATTCACTGTGCAGTCAAACACTTGAAGAATTGCTACTACTTCAGCAGTAATCAGTGACAGGTATATTTACAGTTGGGAATCAAAATAACATGGAACTAATACAGGGCTTATCTGACTGCTCCGTCATCCATCAGAGCAGTTAAAGCGAAAACTGATATCCCCCCAAAAAATGCGTCATCAAATGAAGAAAATATTTGCGTGTTTTCATTCCACCAAATGATACACAATTAGTCAATCAAAACATCAGTTAGGAAAAGACACAAATATCAGCGAAGAGTCTTTTCAAAAAGGCGATGTGTTTTTAGTATAGCACTGTTTTGGGAGGTGTAGTCTATCTCTTCGGTTTTTTAGATTGAGTCTGCAAGTCCATTCCTTCGTTACAAGTTGACAATCGCAACAGATAGGTTCACCAGGCTTTCGATAACCATAACGCTTAGTGACACTGCGACAGAAGCTGAAAAAAATTATATTCAACACTTTGTAGCCTTGTTCCCTGCCCTTTAACAATTAATAAAAAACAAAATTCAGCAAAAGGTCTCTTTTCGGCGAAATTATTCACCCAGCAGTACAATCGCAATTGCATGCAACTATTTTTGTGTCTGTACGTTAGGTTTGTAAAACAAGAAAACAAACCTGTCCGGGTTGTCGTTTACGCCATCAACACATTTCAAAAAAGGTAGCAAATAAGTGAATTGTAGCTAGGGGGTTTGAAGACTGGTAAGAGGCTAGCGGTGGTGAGTTGTTGTTGTTGTTAATTCATGGAAGAAGTTAGATATTTGCGGTTACCTTATCAATTTTCAGTGGGTGGCATGTGATCAGGACGAGCACAGAAACGTAGGAAAATATGGAATTGTGTGGGAATTCTAGCAGAATGAATGATTTACAGGAAGTTGAGCAACCAGCGCAGACGGAAACAAAATTAGATGTAATCCCTTGCCGGAGCGTCTGCACTGGAAGCAGAACGTTATCTTTTGAAAGAGATCATCTAAAGTGGATATCCACCGAGATTTTTTCAGAAGAATATCGAATCGAAAGTCCAGAAAACCAAACAAAAATTGGTTCAAAAATGAAACTTTACGTGAGCTTGGATTTCAAGAGGGACTTAACCTGTGATATCATTAAGGGGAAAATATCAACACCCTTGAAAAGAATATTCTCCACAGCAGCGCTAAAATTAGTGTTCTTTAGTCGCCAATTGATCTTATAAGGATTGAGATAATCAAACTCCTCGTCAGTCCTGGCCATATTATCTCAGCGCCTCCTTCTAAGTAATCTGAAAAGTAAGGAGTATCCCGATAGTCAATACGTCTTTGTCCCCACTACAGAACCGAAGCATTAGATATTCAGTTGAAAAAACCAAAGTTGTGCCTAAGAAGAAAATTATTCAACCACTTCTACCATCAAAACAACAAAATTGTTGGTTTCTACTGAGTGACAATTTCTTTGCTTGTATTACAACTCCCTAAAGCTCTTGTATTTCATGAGGGCTCATACACAATCCAATATTTTCCTACGTTTCCGTGCGCGTCGTGATCACATGTCACTCACTAAAAATTGATAAGGTAACTGCAATTTCGCAAATCTGGTGAACGTATCTGTTGCGATCGTTAACTTGTAACGAAGGATTGGACTTCAATCTAAACAACTGATGCGACAGACTGCACCTCCCAAAACAGTGTTATGCTAAAAACACCGTCTTTTCCAAAGAAAATAATTGTTTCTAACAAACGCACCGGGTGGTTATATTGTAAAGATTTTACTCTGAGGTTATCAAGGTTCAAAATAGAGGGATAACTGTCGGAGAAATTCACATGTTGTTTAGAAAGCTTTTGGTTGAAGCAAACTTCATACAACAGTTCAAAGTGGACCGCCAGACTGCCTGATATAAATTAATGCGAAACATGTCGTTCACGATGTAATATCATTGTTTTACTTCCACTTCTCAGATTTTTGACTGTCAGTGTGCATAGATACCTGAGGGAGAGAGAGAGGTACGCAAGATAAGATGTATTTGAACAGGAAAGTATGTGTTTGTAAACCTCCACCTTCTGGAATGACGTTCACTCTCTAGCTTATTTTTGTAGGTCAGGCATTAGGTTGGGTCAAGTGCGAGTGGACTTATTGCATATCCCCACTATGATGTCTGTTGCCATGGTTTTCAAATGGCCTTACTTTTGAGGGAAGATTTAATTGATGTAATGTTGCGATTTCATAGACAACTTAGGCTCATAGGTGAAAGAAAGTTATTATCCTGGAATAAGGAAAAGTTGTTCAGAAGGTTAGGAGGACTTTGTTTTTCACTTTATTTGTATTTGCATCGAGTTGTACTGCGATTCCACATGTAGCGAAGGATTATGAAACTGAAAGATATGAAAAGACTACTGGTTTTTGATCGCAGTGTCTGTACCCTTTCTTCTGTGTTGAGTAGTCTAATACGGTGAGTAGTATTTGGGTTAAGCTTAGTGTCAAGTGGAAATGTGATTCCAAACGGTGTTAATAATACAGATGCATTCACCCCATGTAATCTCATATGTCTGAGCAACTTTATATTTTTCCCATATTACTGTTCGTTTTTCATTACATTTATGCTCATTAGAGTTCCATTTAATTCATCTACATTTGTGTGCTACATGAAATACAGTAACTCGAACAGGTGCACTTGTGTGCAAGCTTCTATGTTGAAAGTCAGACAGAATACCATATACTCTAGGTATAACGAAATGTGGAAAAGTGGATGATAATAACCGAAATATCAACAGATGATAATCGTATTTTTTTCATTTGGTTCCTGTCTAAGTGAAAGAAAGATTTATCTTACGATAATTTCTTCTCTTACTCGAGATACCTTTGACACTCTGTCCCGTTATCGCTCATGAATTAGTTTATTTCATCCCATAGCCCAAATGCGAAGTCGAAATACATTTGATGAAATATGTTTTGCTTATTACCAACCAAATATAATATTTTTCAAGTGGAATGTAGCAAATCGAACTGCTGCATTTCTATGCTGAGTTCTATGTTAGAACTCAGTCAGTCAGCTTTACCACTCAGCTGCCTAGTGTCACAACCCACTCCAGTGTTAACTGGCTTAAACAATTTTTATTGCCGTTTCCTGAGCACTCTATGCATTTCCGAATGTCTTTGTCTAGATATAGTGCACCGAAGAAGAAAACATAAACCAAAAGTCAGTAACACGGACATAAGAAATAGTGTGAGTAGAGGTGAATGAGATGAGTGATATTTTATGCCTGTAGTACGCTTAACTAAAATACTCATGTATATGAATGAAGCGAGAAGTTGTATGAGTGACTTGATATAATCATGAGCAATAATTGGTGCTCGAAACCTCATCAGGTAATATTGCTGTACAACACTGTGTGATTCATCAAAATAAAGTCTTATCCATAATGGAGTTACACTCTATCACAATGCCCAAGTTTAATACTTATATCAAAAATGCTTACTTTATGCGTTATGCGTCTCCTAATTATTCATTTTCGTCTTCCTCATTGCAAGTTGTCAGTCTTCTTAAACGTTCTAGTAGATCTCGTCATGCATAGTGTCAGCAAGCAGTCTTTCAATATATCCACCCCCCACAAGGTTGTTGGTATGAAGCCTTGAGATTATTCAATTCGGGGCGTAGAACAATAAGTATGCTTATATTACTGATGCAATGACATGCCCCTAATAACATTCCCGCCATAGTAAATACAGTGCTTGTGATAACAATTCCTCATTATCTGTTGACCTAGCTAAAAAATTTTCGGAGTCGGGTGAAACTCTTGGCTCCTGAAAACTTCACACCAATATCAGGATTGTACCTGATTTAACTTCTGGCCGAAGACGATGCCGCGCGGGCTAACTAAATGAAGATAACCCCAATGAGACAAACGATGTTAATACTTCCCTCGTTGTATTGCCTGATGACCAAGAGCACCAGATAATATCGCATACAGAAACGAACAGTAGTCACGGAATATACACATTGGGTCGTAGGAGTTAATAAGAAAACAATTGTAGCGAAGAAAATTTTCTTCTCGACGAAGTCCATCAACTACCAACGACCTCCATCTCTAAAAGAGATACATCGGTGATACTTTCATTACTTATTATGAGAACTGTGATTTAAAAAACTTACTTCAAATCTTCAATAATGCCCACCCAAACATCGATTTCACACTTGAGACTGAATCCGACGGAATGTTCCACTTCCTCGACGTCCATTTGACAAGAAACGCCGAAAAGTCCCTGAAAAGGTCCATATACAAAAAGCTTACATAGAATGGACAATTCATCAACTTTCAAAGCTTCGTACCCCTCAGCAGAGAGATAAACCTGGTATACGCTCTTTCCTCGAGGATTCGGAAGATATGCAGCGAGGAAGTGGTTGAAGAAGAACTGCGTAATCTTTGAAAAACCCTGATGGAAAACGGTTTCCTGCCCAGGTTCATAGAAAAGAATCTCAAACCTAAGAAGACTTCCGAACAGGTCCAATCCGTTCCAAAGAAAATGCTTCTGCTTAATCTAGAATTCAAAGGTGATATTGGAGCAGAAATCCTTTGCAAACGCCTCTCAAAATCGCAGAGGAAAAAATACTTCGCCGCTAGCCTACGAATGACGTTTTCCTGCAAGAAACTGTTCAGCCAGAACGCGAAAGACAGGCCGTCGCATTGGGCCACCTCAGCGTGCATATTCCAGTTTACTTGCTCTTGTGGAGCTGATTACGTTGGTCATACCATGCGCCGACTTGAAAAACGCGCTCGTGAACACTATTCAGCCTTGCTAGTAAAAGGAGAACGAAAACGGGTAAATCATTCGGTGACAGAACATCTGGTTAATTCATGACATTCAGAGCCACTCAAAAAATCTTTCAAAAGCATGTACAAGATTCCATCAAACCTATCAAAGGGAGTAAAATCAAGGCATCTGGGCATAGCCAAGTCGCTAGCTATACAAAAGCTCAAACCCACGCTTTGTATACAAAAAAATACGTCCAACCATTGTTCCTGCCATGGCCATCATAATAATAATATTTATTTCTGGAACAGAAACCAGCCATTTTTACAGGCATGAGCATACGTACACTTATTAAAACTTATAGAATATATAATATGATTTGTTAATTTATAAATAAGTTGAATAATGGTCAATGTGAGAGAAACATTCAAAATGAAGTATACAAATAAGGAAATAGATATAGCGTCAAATCTAAACGATGATTGAAAAAATGTCAATTTCACGCGGGAATCATAAATGACTGCGTTAGTTGAGGAAGGTGAGTAGCATTTCTGTACAGGTGCTGACGTGATACATAAGAGATGCAGAATAAACAATAATTGTCAGTAAATGATTCATAAAGTGTTTCAAAGTCTATTAAACTTTAAATTCACCTGTAAGTACATCATTTCCAGTTGTTTATGAGACTGACTTTGAACTTGTCAGCAGATTTTATAATATAGGTGATCCCGTTATTCACCAGATGAGCTAGCAATATCACAAATATGTGGAGAATAGCAGCGCTGTATCAGTACCTTCGTTGAAGGCAGTACCTTTGAAAAGAGAAGAGGCAAGAAAACCGGCAGAGAGGTGCAGAAGTATATAAAAGGTGTTAATAATTCAAAATATATAACAGACATGCGGTTCATCATTTTTTGTTGTGTTTTTTTTTCAAGAAATATTATTTTCCTCGATATTCTACAGTCTTTTCTGCGAAAAGTTAGTTTAAGTGAAAGACAGGTGATAATTTCACCTACTTATGTAGGTTGTAAAGGAGTTAAACACGAAAGTCAGAGCGCGTGAGCTATGTAAAAGAAAAGCGAGGGCCTAATAATATCTGTTTTTCCGAAGTATACAGTTAGGTGTCCTTCTGAAGTAGCGGACTCATACCGTTTACTTTCATTCGGAAGTTTGTATTTAAACTTCGACTTTAGGTAATTTTCAACTTCTATTTCTTTTTTATTATCATTTTTTATTTTTACTTTTTTATTTGTTCTCATTTTGCAGAAGCCATTCGAACTCAGGAGCCTTAGCAATAGTGTGCTGTCCCACAGACAAAGGTGGTTCACATATGTCCCCACCATCATATCAGCTGACTAGCAATCACCAGCCTCCCACTTTTTTTGTGCAAGGCCCTGGCGGAATGCTTCATTTTTTAAAGTATTTTTTATTTATTTTTTTAATTTATGTTGCAATATGCCACAAACTTTTTCCAAATATTCATCCGTCGACTCACTCAAAGCCATTGTATGAATGACTACTTTCAGAAGAACATCATGTATGTTTCATCTGTTACAGCATTTCGGTGAAGAAAAATGTAAGGAAAATAGACTATTGAAGTCTACATTTTAGATATAAACAAATGTAGTTTAGAAAATCAGGGAATAATCGCGCACCATTAAGCAGATAAGTAGTGGTAAGTTATAATATGTTGTTCTGGAAAATTTGAATACACAGGATTATAGTTAAAGAATGGTAAGATAAGATTCATTTTAGATATAAACAAATGCAATTTCGAAAAACATTGAATAATCGTACAGTATTAAGCAAATAAGTAGTAGAAAGTTATAATATGTTGTTCGTTTATATGATTATTTAAACAACCGCCATTTGGGCCTTAATTTGCGTAGAGCCAGACAATGCTTAGGTATAGCATTAGGGAGGCTCCAGAGATATTTTAATACCAGTCGTCTTCAGTTGATTTGCATCTCGAACTTGAGACTGAACCATAGAATACTCAAATACACATAATAAAATATTATCAGGGATATATGCAAAAATATTTGAAGAAAAAATTTCAAAATTTAAGCCTGAATAAAATTAGGTAACCACGGTTGTGAAAACAACCGTAGTGAAAGTAGTGTCAAACATAAAGTTCACAAATTTCGGCAGGTAACATTGAGGGTCAGAAGAGGGCTGTAATAGATTTCTAATGTCAGACACGTCTCGTAAACCGGTAATTCCCAGCTCTTGTTACGCTTGGCCTCACGCTGTTCCTCAAAGCTTCTGAGAAACGCTTAGTACGAATGGACGCGAAAACCAGAACACAGATTGGCGACTCGAGAATTCTTTATTCTAACACCAACATATAGCCAACTTTAAGGCCAAGGTCTGTGAGCAAATATTACAATAATGAATCACAATATTATTTCTGACGGTTTTCTCTCGACTTCTTTCTGAACAGCGACCGATGAGACGATGACTGTCGTATTGATGCCTCCGCAAGAATTGGGGAAGTTGGTTTTGAGCGAACAACCATGAATTGATCGTTCAATCTTCAACTACATCGACACTAATTTTTAGTTTGTCACGTACCCCTTCTATATCGTTTTTAATAAAGTATTCATTCAGCACAGATGAGAAAGTTTTTGGGGTAGGACTGTTTTTAATTTCATGTGGAAAACGGTTCCAAATACAACGGTATCTCACAGTGAAAGAGTTTGATCTGTATTTTGTATGACATCGGAGAACTTTAAAAGAAGAAGATTTATTTCTGAGGTTATATTTTTTAGATGAACTGAAAGTAAAGTCATTGTGGGGGAAATATATAAGTCCTTCAGCAATCCTAAATGTAATTTTTAGGTTTAACTGCAGTCGTCTAACCCATCTGGGTTCCAGTTCGAATAGATTACATCTGTCGTAGTAAGAAATGCAAAGATTTTTACCTACTAGACGTTTAGTAAACGCCCTTTGTAGACTTTCTAATTTGCATCTGTCTTTTACGGAGACTTTGTACATGATAGGGGGACAAAATTCAAATAAGGGCCTTACGCACAACTTGTACAGCATAATTTGGGATTCATTGGTCTTAAAGTTTCGGAATAAAAGTCCAAAGGGCCTTTTGACCTTTTGTACTTGTAATTTAACATATTCCGTCAGGCTAAATTCTGGAGTGTATTTCAGACCGAAGTCTGTTGTAAGCGGCGAACGAGGAATACGTTTGTTGTGTAGAGAGATGGAAGGTTCAGATGAAATGCTTTTGGAGCATAGCACACCACATTTTTCAACGTTAAACTTCATTTTCCACGTGTTACACCATAATTAGACGCCATGAATATCATCTTGAATCCTACTAAATACGCATGACACTTCATTTCTGAGTGAGTGATACACCATTTTGATGTCACTGGCAAATAGGAAAGGTCTGCCATGTTTAATAAGGTCGCAAATGTCATTGAAATATAACAGGATTAGCAGCGGACCTAGGACACCTTATATAACCCCCCTTGTTATCCGAACGGGGTTGGATGTGTGGGAACCTAACCTGACCATTTGCATCCGGTTGCTTAGAAACGAACTGAGCCAGCTTAACAATAAACCTTGGATCCCATTTGACTGGAGTTTTGATATTAACAGTCTGTGGCTTACGGTGTCAAAGACTTTACTAAGATCTAAGTATACGATAGCTGTGATCATACTGGAATCTTTAAGTTGTGAGATGTGATCGAAAAATTGTAAGTGGCATGCCGTGCAAGAACGTGACTTCATGAAACCATGTTGATAGGGAGTTATAAGTTTCTCTTGAGAGAGTAAGTTAAAAATGGCACTTTCACGATCTTTTCCAGAACCCCTGAAATAATAGAAGTTAGGTTAATGGGTCTGTAACTCATGACACTTGAACGGGAGCCTGACTTATACCTTGAGGTAATGTGCGTGATTTCCATACATTTGGATATGTTCCAGTTGATAGAGAGGTAGAAAACAATTCAAGAAGGAGAATAGGAATGTCTTCACCACCGTATTTATAAAAGTTGAGGGAATCATATCAGGACCTGGGTTGTTTGAACTTTTATGGGAAGTGATTGCTTTCTTAATATCATCTAAAGAAAAGCTGATGATTTCCAAGGTTTTCTGTGAACGTACAGGAAATAGAGGTTGTGGCAACGTATTATCATCATAGGTGTAAGGTAAGCTCTGGGCAGTTATTAGGCATTGCTGTATGAGCTGTCATATCTGTATTGGGGGGCGAAACCTGTGGAGAGTGGTGAGCATTTGTAGTATATTTGAGGTCATGTTGTGAACCTGAATAAAACATGGTAATGTCGTTTCAGCGAAAGTGCTGATCGCTGGATGGTCAGTCCCGTTGAGTATGGGCATGTAAGTAGGTTGAGGTGGCCTACCAAGCACGCTAAACTGACTCGAATTGTTGCGATTCGCGTCACCACTATTCGATGTCCTACAGTTAAGTGTATCAATCTTTTGGTTCATAGTGGTGCAAGGGTTTACTTTTTTGGACAGGTAGCTACGAGGTTTGGGTTGTGTTTTACGGTTTTATCCCTTTCGGCCAGTAGTCACAGTAGTAGTCAAGCAACTTTTGAAGACTTAGTTCTAAATACTGAAATCGCAGGCATAGAAATGTCAACAGATCATAGTATTGACGTGCATCCCTTGCACACTGGCATGAATGCCAAACCCTCGAAAAAGTCTAAGCTGATTTAAGTTGTACAATTTGAATCTCTCCGGAAGTCGTATACCGCACAATTTCTTAGCTACTGGGAAGCAGCGATCACATAAGGCCACCCAGGTTGGCGTTAATACAAGGCGATATGATAAACGTCCTATTTCCATTAGGAACACCAAAAGAACTGTTGAGACTATTCAACAGAAATCCAGTTAATTAGGAAATCCTACTAGCCACCAGCAGCCCAAATTACACAAGCCGACTAATACGGAAAAACCTAAACCTAACGATAGACCCGGAACACTATAGCCCACAAGTACGAAAGTTTCAAAAGGGTCACTGGCTCATTCTACTGATGGTCACTCATCTAAACTTAGTCATGTTCCTCAAGTTAGACATAATTCACATACCATAAGAGCATACTCATTTCCGACCCCCACTACCAGTCCTGTGATAACAAAAAACAATCGTCACATATCTCCCCAACCACTTCGAAAACACGAAGTTGCTCAGCCCCTCACGAATGTACCCCCAAACATGATGTACCAGAAACACCAGTCTGAGAATACAGACATCATGCCAAAGACACGTACAGTGCCCTGTCATAATTTCCATGCATTCAGTAGGGGGCACATGCCAATTACAGCACAATGCTCATTATGGCCTAGGAAGTACTCTAACCAGACACAGGGATCTAAGTCAAATGCACACAACAACACACCGATCACACATTTCGGTTATAACTATGCAGACTACATGGCTCTAGCTAACTCATATGACCAAAATTTTCTCCAGCCACAACTGGCAGAAACGCCAGGGATCATGCACGTAGCACGCAAGATATCAGACCAATTCCTTGTTGGTATAGCGAGCACCTTACAGCAGGGGAACTGCTTCTTACCCGGAAGATAGCTAACACCTTATACACACCTAATACCAACAGTAATACCTCAGATTATCATACAAGTATCTCCCGCGGCACGCAATATCTAAACGACCAACCACACACGAGTGACTTTGCACAACCCATTCCTAAGTATCAAATTAAAGAAAACGTCTCTAGTGATCAAAAAATTGTGATGAATGAATCCGATAACGACTGCACGTATTCAGTTGATAACCATAGAGTATTTTATCACAATATTGCCCACACACAAAAACCACGTAGTCAAAGTCTATCCGTCATCCTCATAAATGCTAGATCAGTTCTAAGCAAACAATTAGCATTATGTACGTTAGCCTCTACATGCAATCCGTCGCTGATCATGATCACTGAAGCCTGGTGCTTAAGTGAAATTACGGATAATAGATTATGAATTGATATGTAAAATCTTTTTCGAAGGGATAGGGAAACGGGTCGTGGGGGTGGAACACTTATATACGTCAAACAAACCATTTGTGCAACGCACTTTAGTCACCCTATTCTGTCACAACTTAATGATTCGGTGTGGGTCGAAATAAAAGCTGTCGGAAGTAAACCAATGCCTATAGGTTGTGTATATCGACCGCCATCATCCAACTGCGAATACGATAGCGTACTCAGCAACACATTTAATGCTGCGTCCAATCTTCCATTCAGTTATAATATAATTGGAGGTGACTTCAATTTGCCAGGTATATCATGGCGTACACTTTGTGGACCCTCGAGGTATGATAATCTTCTTAATTCCATCATTACAGTAGGATGGACGCAACATCTAAGTGTACCCATTAGGTCCGATAATATTCTTAATCTTATATTCACGATCAACGTAGCACCATCTACAATTCATGTGGGACATGAATTCCCAGGTAGCGATCATAAAATAGTAGCATGTTCGTTTAATATTTCTCCAGAAACTATACACAGAAACGAAGTTAGTCGGACATCTGTAGGATTATACACATATGTTGATTGGGACTTGTATCAGGACTTGATTAGATAGTCTAACTGGGAATCCTACTTCAAAAATGACTCCTTAAGGGAAGTCCTTAAAATATTCTATGACAATGAACAGTCTGTTAATGATCTCATAGCGCCTGTGAAATTGATTCAATTCAAAATATCTCATAGTGTTTCTACTACAATATCATTAGGAAGTTTGCGGAAGCATTCTTTCGGTTACTACAGACATGAAGACTTATCGTCGTAAATCGCTATCAAAAGAATCCTGTTCATGCAGAAGCATACCAATTGCACAGGCATGGATAAGTTATTATATAAATTACACATTTCGTGTATGATGAATTTACAGTTTGGTTGTTCTTTCTGACATTAGAGTCAGTCGGAACAGTCCCCTATAAAGTTTGTTTGTGTTATACATAAAGTGACATAGAAATATTGTCTTCGCATTAACAAAAACCCAGACATCAGATGAATGTAATGCAGATATCTGGGGAAAAAGCTTGAAGTCAATTCTCCTATATAACTTTGTTGAGAACAGCACCCTTGGCTTAAAGTTTATTGATGTATTATGTTGAGATCAGTGATATATTTATTCCATTTTTCAGCAGTCTTATCGTAGTTTTATAACAGGAAAGAAATTTGATCGTGGATGCGAAAACTAGATAAGGTCATGTTAAGTTGTTTTACTGCATCAAATGGTGCCGAGGTCGATTCCAGAATTCTCCATTTGCTCCATTTGTGTCTGCATGGCGGACTGTACATGTAAGTTGAGTAAAATGTTGAAAACTGTTTGAAAACCAGTTGCTTCTTCATTTCAGATCATGAATACTCATTTACAGCATGTTCGCCAGCGTCTTCAAATGGTAGAATTGGATCGTTCATGGAATTTGAGTGGTTATGAGATAACTGGTTTGGAATTAATCCTCATTTCAGTTTAGATGCAGGGTTGTTCGACCTCGACCAGAAGATGAATAGGAGCAGCAGCAGAATACCAGAAAGAGAAAGTATGTGAACATGAAAAGGACATTAATGTTATATGCATATATAAATGTTTATGTCAATGTATATTATAATTTAGTAAACATTTACTATATTGTAGTTGTGTTTTCACGTATTTATGCGAAGTCTTAGAGTTTATTTAGTGTCATAATGTGTATTAATGAGTCTGAGCGTTTTAGTGTTCTAATGACTGATGCGTTTTAGAAATAAGTGATGGGTTCTGGTAGGGATAGTCGTTGGGATAAAACAGTTTATATAGCAAGCGTTTGAAGGTTACGGTAGAGTAACAGGTCCTATTTCTAAGGGTAAACTAATCCTGTATGTTCCGTACTAGTCTTTATGCATCCATGCCACTAGTTTATTTATAGTTTTAGATTGCTAAGGGTGTTGAAGTGCGTCTTTTAGGTGCTGTAGTAGATTAGCAGTTGATTCGTTCTAGGAGTAAATAGTTTATTAATATAATCAGTAGAGTGAAACAGTCTGTATAGAGAGCGTTTGAAGCTTGTAACCGAAGAGCAAGTTCTGACATCTAGGGGTAGGCTATTCCATATTTTAGAATACATGACTGTGAAGAAGTTTTCACGGAGTGTTGACTTAAAAGAATGAGTTGTCACTGTGGAAGTTTGGTTACGCAGATCGTAAGAACCTTCCTGTGCGAATTGTATGTCCCTGTTACCTGAGAATGATATTTTGTGAAGGACCTTAAAGAAGAATATTAGGTTTATAATAAGTCGCCTTGTCCAAAGTGGGTCAAGTTTTAGGATCATGCACCGTGAGATGTAGTCTTTCTTACAATCGTAGCCAAGTAGTTTTGAGGTAAAATATCGTTGGATACTTTCCATCCTTAGCTTGTCACGTGTGCGAGTGCTGCTTATAATAAATGGACAGTATTCTAGTAGTGGTCTGACACATGTTTTGTACAGAATTAGCTTGGCTTCATTGTCGTGAAAGTTCCTGAGTATGCATCCTAAGAGCATCCTCGATTTTCTAGTCTGTGATGCTACTTGCTCTGAGAATGTCAAGTCACTAGAGTACCTCAGGCCTAGGTCAACGACACTTCGGAGTCTGGTTAGGTTAGCAGATTGAAGCGTTAATTTCAGGTCAATTGAGGGTGCGCCGAAGCAGATCCAGCCACATTTGTTCAGATTAAATTGGAGATTCCATAGGGACGACCAAGCAGTCATTTTATCTAATTCCTTCTGCACTACATTCTCGAAGTTCCCTAAGTCATCACATTGGAATGTATAAGCTACTTTTAGGTCATCTGCAAAGATGAATGGTTTCCCGTGCGTGAAGCAAGCGCATATGTCATTGATGTATAGTGTAAATAGGAGGGGTCCAATGACACTACCTTGTACTACACCAGAAGTGATAGGGCTAGGTTTGGAGGTTGCAGACCCGAGTTTAACTATTTGGGACCTATTGTTAAGGAATGATTTAAGCCATCCTAATAATGGGTCACGTATTCCTAAGGAGTTCAGTTTATTTGTTAGCAGTAAATGGTCAACACGGTCAAATGCCTTAGAAATGTCAAAGTAGATGACAAGTACTAGTTGCCGTCTGTCACGACTGCTGGTTACAAAATTGAAGAAGTCTAGGTGACATGTTAAACATGATCTGGATTTCAGGAATCCATGTTGGTTCGGACTTATAATATTGCAGCTAAGCATATGTTTGATTAAGTTATCTTTGACTAGTCTCTCCATGATTCTAGATGCTATAGGTGTGATATTGATCGGCCGGTAGTTACTGACTTCAGTTTTCGAGCCAGATTTGTGTTTAGGCATAATGAATGTTGTCTTCCATATGTCAGGGTAAGTTTGGTTTCTAGGGACATTGTGAATATTTTAAGCAGCAGTAGAGGAATGTCAGGGCCACCATATTTATAGAAGTAAGATGATATACCGTCGGTACCGAAACCTTTTGAACTTTTGAGGGTTCTTATAGTTTGGTTAATATTGGCGTAAGTGAATTCAACAGTGCTAATTTGGTTTGGTGTGAGTGGAGATGGAGTTTGTGCCATTTAGTAATAGGGTGTATATCGAGTAGCTGGACTGAGGGCTTAATGTAGTTACCTGCAAACGTTTTGTTGAATAGTTCACATATGTCTGCAGAGTTAGTGCATAGCCTACCTTTGTCTATGAGGAGAAAAATGCTGTGATTTTTGCGATTCATTCGCTTCCTTAAGATTTCTGTGAGTGCATACACTCTAGCAGGACTGGCTACTGCGATGCGTTCTTCCTTTCTCATACGGAAATCTCGAGTTTGTGAGATTGAATCCATGAGTTGAGAAATCTAAGACTTATGAATAAATAATCGCGGGCCATTCAGTCGCCACATAACACTGGAGAAATAACCAAATTCTTCAAAAGTAGGTTAACTAACTCCAAATCAACATATCCAAAGCTAATACACCTAAGCGGCGTCACTCATGAAAGTGCTGGGATATATGTGAGGTGTTTAGCTTGCACTTTGCCAAACTGTACACTCTAGAAAATGATTACGATATAGATTTCCCTCGTGAAACAGAAAAGTGTTTAAATGATGTAGTCGTAAACGCCCAAGAGATCGATAAAGCTATCGCAACTCTTAAGCTTACTAATACTCCCGGCACAGATGGAATGTCATCCGTCCTCTTAAAAAATGGTGGACATGACATGAACCTACTTCTTCTCAAGATATTTTCAACTTCATTAAGAAGTGGAATATATCCAAATAGCCGGAAGAAATCTTACGTTGTACCCATTCACAAAACTTGACCTACGGCGGACATAGATAACTACCGCCCCATCAACATCACTTCCGTAGTTTCACGTGTGATGGAAAAGATTGTAAAGGAGCGAATTGTTCAGTATTTGCTTTCGAATGACTTAATATCCACTTTCCAATACGGTTTCTTAAATAGAAGATCGTGCATTACTTGCCAGTTAGATTATTTCGACCACAATACTGAATGTGTAGACAAAAGTCGTTCGGCAGCAACATTATTTCTAGATGTTAGGAAAGCTTTTGATAAGGTCCCACATAACAGACTCATATTAAAACTCTTATCTCATGGAATAAGTGAAAGGCTACTCGAGTGGATAACCTCCTTTTTACAGGAAGAGAACAGTTAGATAAGGTCAGCTACCACTCATCTACATCCAAACCAATAACCAGGGGCGTTATACAAGGTAGTGTTCTTGGCCCTACCCTAATCATTTTATTCATAAATGATGTTGTCCCTCCACTGTAAAACTACTCATTGCTAAATGCTCGATTCTCGATGTTCCGTGGCCGTTTCTTAACTCTGATGGATCTAACAAACGCAGCACGAGGAAAAGTATTATTCTGCTGTGAATAGTTAGAACTACAGAAGTGTTTCCGCTGGGACTTGCAAGTGCTGTTTCACTGGAGAGCTCTCCATATAGATCAAGAGCACTCTAGAAAATGAGTTGAGTAGTGCCTCAAAGTCGTTCACTTACATCTTCCACTATCCACATTTCTGTTCTTGTCGTCACTTTTTATGAGTACTGGATTAAATCAGTTAATTATCACTGCCACTTGGCACCCTGCCATGCTACGTTTGATCGCTCGTACCTGATTCTTAGATAGCCATGCACATATCACCGAGTAACACCATTATCCATTGAGCATCTTACTCATTTCATAAGATAGAATCGTCGCTGTCTTTTGGACTTTCAGTTGCTCGATTACGAACCAGGTAATAACACTGAATGGGACTGAAGTAGATTGTCACATCTTTTGCTTCACATGCTCATCGGAACCATTCATTTTCAAAGCTGGAAAGCTCGAAACCATCTTCTTCTCAGGCACGGTGAGTTTATTCCACTTCGTAGTGATTTATTTCAAATTCATTTACAATCTTTGAACTACTGCTATCATGTTTGATCAGATACCAAAACCAACAGACTGGATTTAATACCAGTTCAAAAATATGCGATCTCTGCGCTGAGGGTGGTCTCCATAATCATAGTAAAAGTGGTACACGTTTCCGATTTCTCGCAGCCATACATGATATGCGGTTTGAATCAAACAAGATAGCACACCTAAATGTGCACAACAGGTGCAGGCCCTACCAATGCATTCAGGAGAAATCTTAAAGTCAATCAGACATCAGAAAGGCATCTAATGCTATCGTAATGCTAGAGAATGCACCTGCCGGTGCCTTACCTTAGATATACCTTGGTATATGCACGCCTGCTGAACTGATAATAATAATAATGTGTATTCTCATATAAACATATAAATTTACATGATAACAGGTGCATTTATTAAGGAAGCGAGAGAAACCTTCAGTCAGCCACATAGAGATAGCTGGACACCAGTTTCGTTTTCCTGAATACATCTTACAGTCTCAGATGCAAGGTATTCTAACTTTTTCATAGTTACTGTAAGTCTCAGGCCATTCAACGAATCCCCTACATGTTAGGGGGCAACCACTTGCGATTTGTGCAGATTCTTTGCCCGTATGCTCACAGTGAAATGGGACAAACGATGACCATATGAGGTCGCCCATCTTGGTTTTACATAAAAGTTTGTCCATTATATGAGACAAATGGAGTTAAGGGTAAACTACTCGGCTGCGCACTTCCTAGAACACATGTGAACGCAGTGCAGTAGACCACTATATACCTTGAAGAGGTGGCTGGGAATCAAAGTACGATGAAGAGTTATGGCGCACCCTCACTGCAAATAACTAGTCATCAAATGCAAACTGCTAACACCACCAGTAGATATCAACCTGACATGCAGTGATAAGAAGGCAAATACATACAGGCCATTTGCCATTAAAGTTATCAGAAGATCCATATTTACTATTTTCCACTGGTCGTCCCACACTAGAAAAGTTTCAGCTAAATAGTCTCTTCAAGATATATTTGACGGACGATTCTACGGAATCCTCCTTATTTGAAGTGGTGCCTCTAGCTTTACCTTGACGGCAATTGCGCGGTTTAGTTGATTTGAGTTGGGGCTAGTTGTCCAGGAAAACACAGTTGACGTGATTTTGGTGATTATTTTGCACTTATTGGGTGAATTTATATGAAAATTATTGTTCGATGTTGTTCTTGAACATTAACTGATGGCCTCAAAGTTGTCTATGATTTCGACTATAATGATATGAATATTGCTAGTAAAATCCAACAAGACCTAAATATTCTATGTGATTGGAGTGAAAAGTGGCAGATAACGTTCAATCCAGCTAAGTCTGGGATAACATACTTTGGACGTTCGAAACCTAGTATGTGTCTATACATGTACGGTGGCCTTGTCTCAAACACGAACACAGTCACAGATCTCGGGGTAACACACTCAGATCTTACCTTTTCTGAACATGCAAATAGGGTGGTATCTGATTGTAAACGTCTAACCGGCTTTGTGCTACGCAACTTTTACACTTCAGAAGCCAGATTAGCTATATATAAGATATGCATTTGCCGCAAACTTGAATACTGTGCTCACTAATGCGGTAGCTTTAAATCATCAGGCTGAAAAATGGCTGAAAGTGTCCAAAGATTCCTCACGAAACGTATATTAGGCTATGATCAGCAAATAGAATACCTTGACAGATGTATTCGACTGGGCTTAGAAGCTTTGTTGTTAAGGAGAGTGGAGTGCAATGTATTTCTCTTATTCAAAGTCATAAGAGAGCACTGTAACAGTAACTCGTCCATGACGTGGGCTAATCCTAAATCGTATGGACTACACAATCATGACTACCTTCTCATGGTTAACACCCATAAACTCACCACTAGAGCTAACTTCTTCACCAATAAATATTGCAAACTTTGGAACCAACTACCCTCTGAGATTAGATTCTGTGAAAGGCCTGACAGTTTCAAAAAGGGCCTAGAAAAACATAATAACACGTCCACCCTAGCCCGCCTAAAGGATGTCAACTGCTAGTAGAGTGGTGAAAAAATGGCATTTCAATATTTAACTTCAGAGAGTACACTAGTTCCTAGACTAACATAATAATACTTAGTAATTATGCATGTTCAATTCTTGAAATTAGATTGTCATTAAAATAGTTAAAATGATTAAAATATTTACGCAGCAAATGTTCTCTAGGTTTACCGCTCTTATTTCCCTTATAACACTCAGTTATTGAGCCTAATGTATTCTTTGATAATACGAATTATAACATTGACTATACTCTTATCATATATAGATTGATTTACTTTACGACTACCTGTAAGACTAACTACCCTTCTGCAGTATTGTTAACCAAATGCTAAAATTTTGTTGGTTCAGTGTTAATATCTTTTTATAATATATGTAGACAGGTTACTTTGCAATGTCAAATATTTACTACATATAAGACTGTCATGATAATTTAATACACTAAGCCCTGCCAACCCACCTTACCTTCAGTTCATATTACCCATATTGAACCCTAACTATAGTGTTCTGCTGAATCTTGCTCCACTATTCACAAAACCTATTCTTTTTACTCTTTAAGGTTTTAACTTCTTATAAAGTGGCCTGTTCACTAGGACGAATGCATACACATTCATAAAGATGTACGTGGAGACCTATTGGAAGCACTCATTAAGAAAGCTAGGGAGATAGAATATGAGGTATGAACATGTCTGGTACCAAGCAATATATTTGCGGTAGCCATAATGATCATAGTCACAGAGCCTAACATCAAAAAAGGGGGAAGGGTGGCGCTAGCTGATCAGTAAATATGGTGGTGGTCACTAAGGTGAATCGCTCAATTCTTCAGAAACAGCAATATGAAATTTGACGGCTCGTGATTTTTCTAATTTTTATGAGGGATTAGATCTTTATCTTGAAAAAGATAATAATGAACGTCTAGACAGATCATGCTTCTACCTTTAAATATATACGATTCGCTCAGCCTATTGTTGAGATGCGACCACGTGCGCTCCGCACAGATTTATGGGGCGTCTTACAAATTAACTGCTGTCCATTGTCGGTTCTTTGAATACCACTTCACAATGTCTCATCTCGTTTGTTTTCTAATAACGTCTTTACTTGATCCTCATTACATTCCATTAAAGCTAACATTTTATAGCTCTGTATGAATTCGATTAGACTCATTCTATTCCTATTCTCTGTAGGGTGCGGTTGTGCACCAAATGCACGAAAAGGTATAAAACAAAGACAACCGGCATGAGGATAAATGTATTAAAACCAAAAGTGGACATCATGATAGTAAGACCTATACGGGTAGCATTATAAACTGCAAATGAACGTTGTCAGCCTAGGAATTTTCCTTTATGAATGCATCTATTGATGATACTGGCACTTACCTATTTTATTACACTTTAGTGATTCACCTTAGCACTTCTGCTCTTCTAAAACAGCTTTCAATCCCTTGTAAATGTTATACTTGCCTCAATATTGGTTGGTTATCGTATGCCTACAACCACGGGTTGAAAACGAAACGAAGTCGATTTTCCCGCTCAACCTGGAGGACAACTGTACAATTCAATAATTATACAGACTGGTTCAGCTTGGCGACAACCTGTACTTGATCGTAAATTTCTCTATCAGCTGTTGTGCAGTACCTGTTTCTGTTTCAGAAACTGAAGAATATGGTTGATATCGAATTCATGATTGCTTCTGCACTTTTTTGTGGCGTTTCGATAGCTAAAAGTTAGGGGAATGCATAGATGCAAGCGAAGATTAGTGTTCACAAATGGTCAGAAACTGCAATATGTTTTACGATCACTTACAAAATTCACTGTTTTCTGCCAAAATTTTCAGCTGAGTTAAATGCACACTACAACATTTCAGTACTTTGGTGGATTTGAAAACCATCCTCGTGATCAGGTACGTAAGGACATCTGAGGTGTACTTTATTTTGTCCTATTATTGAGTTTGGTTTTATAAACTTCCGATATTTGTTAGTGTCCTGACGCCATATTATTTGCGTTTGTTCAAAGTCAATTCGCAGAATTATATTGGAATGGAGTAGAAGCAGTGTTCGACATCTATTGAATCTATGGACGTAAGGTTTAGAAGCAGTTGCTATGCTCACTTAATGAGGATTCATCGATGTCTGCAAGTAAGGTCTTCGAGTCATATTCCTAAATGCCTTTGAAAGCAAACAAAATCTTCAGAAGCCGTAAATGGTGAGAACAGGAGCCCAAGATCCTCTACTGCGAGACATATTATAGAGGCAGGACATAAAAATGACGTTGGTACATCTTCAAACATATCTGTAACACGTGTTTGGATTGCACAATAAAGTTTGTGGAAGACAAAGTGTTGCGTACTGGTTGAGTAATTAATAGTCCTGACGCAAGAAGGTGGAAATCAGAAAACCACCAGGTTCACGATGATACTTGTGCTTTGCCAAACAAGGAAAATCAATGTCACACCAGTTGTCAGCTACGATTCGTAAACCGTCAATGCCCAGCTCTTGCTACTCTGGGACTCACGCTGTTCCTTGAAGTTTCTCAGAAACGCTTAGTAATAACGGACGCGAAACCAAAACACCGATTGGATACTCGAGAATTCTTTATTGTAACACCAATATATCACACTTTGAAATTAGGCTTTAACTAAGGTCTATGGACAAATATTACAATAATAAATCATAATATTACTTCTGACAGTTTTTGTCTGAGTTCCTTCTGAAAACCGACCGATGAGACGATGACTGGTATATCGATGTCTCCGCGAAAATATAGGGAAGTTGGGTTTGAGCAAATAACCATGAATTGATCGTTCAATCTTCAACTACATTGACACTCCCCGGCAAAAAACGCATCCATCCCCTTTTTACCATCACGACTAATACACGTTGACCTGGATGCCATTGCGAGAACCTGGGTCACACGAACAGGGCTGAAATGAAAAACAAACAGAAAAGCCAACACACCACAAGCATACCCTCAGCACAATCTCACACATCGATGACGGCCTGCGCCTCCAGATAAAGGTATCCTCTTGACATCTTGCAACACAACCGCCACTTGCTAAAATGACTCCTGCAGAATGCAACGTGATCATAGCAGCACCTCATGATACTCTTCGAACATCCTCTTATCTGCCCACTACCAACTACCACTATGATCGCTTGTCACTCATTTTGCCTCAGTTCTAGTAACGGTGACGTATGCGAGCCTCAGTCGTCCACACTCTTGCTCCCCGGCATGTGGGACCACAGCCAGCAATTACCTCCGTATGCATTTCATTCTCAGTAATAGCTTCCCCGGCGTATACGACCCACCTGCTGTCTCTAACATCAGTCACTTCATTCACGGATGTAGAAGAGTAGGAACAACTTCAGAAGTAAGCACGACGAAAATTTTAACAAAATTACGCAATAACAACAAGGTACGAAAACAACGAGTAAACACAATTAATCCAAAATCACAAATTGAGAAAACAAACCACACGTATACACAAACGGTACAAATAACCTCGCGGATCATGTCTTGGTGGAATTCCTTTGAAGAATCGCAGGACTTACACCAGTACGCCTACAACCCTTCACAGGTTGACGATTGTAAGTTATGGAGTATCCGGACACAAACAAGATCAACCAACAATTACAATAATTAGAACTCACACAATTATTTAACAGAAACATATGTACAATCAACACATCAAAGTGGTGGATTCTACCTTGACGAACTACCCTTGAAGAACCGTAGGACTTACAGCAGTACGCCTACATTACTTCTCAGGTTGATGATCCAAGTGGAAGTCGTCCGGACACAAACAGAATTACCAACAGCTAGATGACAGATGATGTCAATTCAGTATATACAATATGAACATATGTACAAAATCAAACACCAAGCACATTGGACTGCTCATTGATGCGCTGCCCTTTGAAGAATTGTAGGACTTACAGCGGTACGCCTACAACCCTTCTCAGGTTGACGCTCTAGGTTGGAAAATCGTCGCAGAGTTCATTTGCTGATTCCCCTCTATCAGCTATATCCTCAAATCTGAACGGTAACACGCTCATGTCATTGTATCGTAGAATATAGATGACGAGCAAACACACGACGTATCTGGTCAACCAAGCGTAGGCACAGAGTAATTTACACCAAAGATAATAACATTCAAATAGTAACTTGAAACTAGAAATGCCTTTATTCATGCAAGTCAATTTAACAATTACTCTCTCGTTTACACCTGGCTTATCCTCACTAAACTGAGCAACATCTTTCGTCTTTTCAAATGCACCAATACTATCACAGTCATTGCACAAGATACTTGAGTTGATGTGCGTCTGTTTCATTGTGGATGACAACGCCAACGACGACTGATTGATACCAGTTGATGAACTTAGTGGTGGATCAGAAGCTATTGTTGTTCGGATTTCAGAGAGTTGTCTAACTGCAAGATTACCACCACTGCTATCTTTTACTATCAGCTCCGCTTTAGCACTATCATCTGATGATGGGTGGGCTACACGCTGATGAATTACACTGACGGTCTCACAAGTATCCATAACTTCTGCAACTGCATCTGCATTCAATTCTACATCACGTTGTAGTTGTACAGAACCTTGGTTCAACTTAGCAGTAGTAGGCATTCCCCTCATTTCATCATGATCAACCAAAGACAAATCTGCACTATCATGATCATTATCACAAATATTCAATTTACCATAATCTATCTGGTCGACTTCATCATTTTCGAACTCTTAAATAACAGAAGTAGACAATTTTGGTTCTTCCTCACAAATCCCTAAAGATTTTATACCTTCACTCTGACTAGTAATACCTTGTAAACTTGTGGAGTCAGAACTGCACTCTGAAGCAGTAACAATATTCTGTGACACTCTATTCAACTATGGCTTACCAGTTGCAACTACAGACTTCTTGACCGCAGCGTTATCGTCACACAATTTGGAGTCAGGCCTGGAGTTTACATTTAGCTTATCACTGAACTTGCCCACTGATTCCCAGCTCACCTTTGTATGCACTTCTTGCAAACGTGTAAAACACAACCGTGTTTGTCTTGCATCTTGCAACTTATCTGTTGAGGATGTACTACGAAACCTGTTACACTCACTAGGTCTATATGCATTACTAGACATCATAGAGCCTTCTCGATATCCACCTCTCTGAGGCCTACTCGTCGTCAATGATTGCATTTTGCTCTCAGACTGCTCTATTCTACGGGTGAGATTCAATATACTGGCAAACTTGCTCATAGATAGATTGACGCTATTTTTTACTAGTTTCAGGATATCATCAAACTTTGGCTCAATACCCTCATCCTCCATGCGGGAGCTTATCTTCACCCACCTCCTTTGCAGTCGAGTAGGTAGGCGTCTTGCTATTACTTCTAGTATAAAACTCGAGTTGAGGTCACTCATGCAATTCATCGAAATCAATGCATTCTTGTATATCAGCAAATTATCCAAAAACTCAGTGAGTGCCTGGGAGTCATCCTGTAATTGACCACCATTCCCCTTAGCAGCCTCGAATAATTTCCCTGCAATCATCGAAGGTCTTCCAAACCTTTGACGTAATATGCTCATAGCCTCGTAGTAGCCCGCTTTTGGCTTCATAAACTTACAGCACTGTATAGCTCTTGCAGCAGCTCCAGTGCAATACCTCATCAAATACATTAACTTCATTCCATTAGTTAATAAAAAGCCACTCAACATGATTTCAAATTCCCTTACAAACTGTAAATAATCAGCTGGGTTTCCGTCGAAACACCGTGGTTCAAATTTAGGGAGTTTGATGTTCCTATTATCCCTGAACGGCGAAACAGTAACATCAACCATGTCATGCTTAACATCAGACACATCATTACAATTAACAGACAAGTCAACATGACTTACTTTCCTGTTTGCATCCAAGACACTCTGTCCCTTCTTTGACCCAGGCATTGTTGAACTTGACTCAATTTCAAAAGCGTCCCAGATATTGCTTGTTCAAAGAGGACTTGACCGGCACCAGGAAGGATGAATGTTGAATATCCCAAATGTTACCAGCTATCTGAATTAGTCAGAAAATATTTCGGTGGTCAGAAAAAACTTCACAATCTCAAACTGTCAGCCACGTCTCGTAAACCGTCAATGCGCAGCTCATGCTACGCTGGGACTCACGCTGTTCCTTGAAGTTTCTCAGAAACGCTTAGTAATAACGGACGCGAAACCAAAACACCGATTGGATACTCGAGAATTCTTTATTGTAACACCAATATATCACACTTTCAAATTAGGCTTTAACAGTCTGTTATATTTTGCTATGTATATATGGATCGATATTCCATTATAATTGAAAATATGTTTTTGTCTGTTCACTAGCTAAACAAACATGTCTTTCCTTGTTGGCACATGACATTACAACCAATCATGTTAAGACTGTCTATTGATTCGTTCGTTTTTGAACATTCGCTCATACACCTGTGTGACATTGATTTTCCTTGTTTGGCAAAACACAAGTATCATCGTGAACCTGGTGGTTTTCTGATTTCCGCCTTCTTGCGTCAGGACTATTAATTACTCGACCAGTACATAACAATAGTTTGGCGACGGGGAAAACTATGGATTCTTCTAAATTGGAATTACTATTTGAACAACAAGTGAAATTAATGGAAATTTTCGTCAACCAACAGACTGGTTCAACTTCACCTTCAAGCAGTTTGAATCATACCATGCTACCATCTGTCGACGGCATTGTGAACAGTATTTCACAGTTCAATTATGATCCAGAGGCTAATGTCACTTTTGACACATGGTATCAACGATATGAGGATTTATTCACAGTTGATCTCGCCTCACAAGACGATGCTTGGAAGGTGCGAGTGATATTGCGTAAATTGGGTCCCGCAGAATATGAACGGTACTGCAACCTAATTTTACCCCACAAACCACGTGACAAGTGTTTCGATGATACAATAAAGCTGCTGCGTGAACATTTTGGAGACCACTCATCATTATTCAGCATACGTTATTGTTGCCTCAAGCTGACAATGAATGAAAATGATGATTTCCTTACTCACGTTGGCACAGTCAACCGAGAATGTGAGAGATTTTGACTCAGGTCCTTAACAGATGATCAATTCAAAGCCTTGATTCTCATATGCAGTCTTCAATCTCCTCGTTTCACAGATATCCAAACTCGACTGCTCAATCAGCTAGAGAAAACTCCCAAGTTAACTCTACATGACATAGCTGATGAATATCAACGGCTGATTAGTTTGCAGAAAGACACACACCCGGCCGAATCAACACTTCCGAGAAGCTCTGATATTCGTGCATTACGAAAGAGCGAAAATCTCTCATCATCCAGTCCTGTTCCGCCTTCTAATATTCCACGAAAGCCTACACATACCAGTTCAACCTCACAAAATACCGCAAAGAAGACCCCACCATCACCATGCTGGCATTGTGGCGCGTGGCATTTTGTAAAGCCCTGTCCATACAAAAATCATCGTTGCAGCAAGTGCAAAATCATCGGTCATAAAAATGGTTTTTGTCAGTCACTCAAACACAGATGTCATAATCCAGCGAAGGCTCGAACAACTGTCGGTCCTAAATCCCCAAAATGGTCAATGAGTCTAGTCGCAACCTGTCGAGTCACAACACCAGGTATGCGGAAATATCTTGATCTTCAGATGAATGGTCATGATACACGTCTGCAGCTAGATACCGCCTCTGGTATTACTGTTATATCAGGGAAACATTGGAATATTATTGGCAGACCACGTATCACAAATAATTCTCATAACCTTGTCACAGAATATTGTTACTGCTTCAGAGTGCAGTTCTGACTCCACAAGTTTACAAGGTATTACTAGTCAGAGTGAAGGTATAAAATCTTTAGGGATTTGTGAGGAAGAACCAAAATTGTCTACTTCTGTTATTTAAGAGTTCGAAAATGATGAAGTCGACCAGATAGATTATGGTAAATTGAATATTTGTGATAATGATCATGATAGTGCAGATTTGTCTTTGGTTGATCATGATGAAATGAGGGGAATGCCTACTACTGCTAAGTTGAACCAAGGTTCTGTACAACTACAACGTGATGTAGAATTGAATGCAGATGCAGTTGCAGAAGTTATGGATACTTGTGAGACCGTCAGTGTAATTCATCAGCGTGTAGCCCACCCATCATCAGATGATAGTGCTAAAGCGGAGCTGATAGTAAAAGACAGCAGTGGTGGTAATCTTGCAGTTAGACAACTCTCTGAAATCCGAACAACAATAGCTTCTGATCCACCACTAAGTTCATCAACTGGTATCAATCAGTCGTCGTTGGCGTTGTCATCCACAATGAAACAGACGCATATCAACTCAAGTATCTTGTGCAATGACTGTGATAGTATTGGTGCATTTGAAAAGACGAAAGATGTTGCTCAGTTTAGTGAGGATAAGCCAGGTGTAAACGAGAGAGTAATTGTTAAATTGACTTGCATGAATAAAGGCATTTCTAGTTTCAAGTTACTATTTGAATGTTATTATCTTTGGTGTAAATTACTCTGTGCCTACGCTTGGTTGACCAGATACGTCGTGTGTTTGCTCGTCATCTATATTCTACGATACAATGACATGAGCGTGTTACCGTTCAGATTTGAGGATATAGCTGATAGAGGGGAATCAGCAAATGAACTCTGCGACGATTTTCCAACCTAGAGCGTCAACCTGAGAAGGGTTGTAGGCGTACCGCTGTAAGTCCTACAATTCTTCAAAGGGCAGCGCATCAATGAGCAGTCCAATGTGCTTGGTGTTTGATTTTGTACATATGTTCATATTGTATATACTGAATTGACATCATCTGTCATCTAGCTGTTGGTAATTCTGTTTGTGTCCGGACGACTTCCACTTGGATCATCAACCTGAGAAGTAATGTAGGCGTACTGCTGTAAGTCCTACGGTTCTTCAAGGGTAGTTCGTCAAGGTAGAATCCACCACTTTGATGTGTTGATTGTACATATGTTTCTGTTAAATAATTGTGTGAGTTCTAATTATTGTAATTGTTGGTTGATCTTGTTTGTGTCCGGATACTCCATAACTTACAATCGTCGACCTGTGAAGGGTTGTAGGCGTACTGGTGTAAGTCCTGCGATTCTTCAAAGGAATTCCACCAAGACATGATCCGCGAGGTTATTTGTACCGTTTGTGTATACGTGTGGTTTGTTTTCTCAATTTGTGATTTTGGATTAATTGTGTTTACTCGTTGTTTTCGTACCTTGTTGTTATTGCGTAATTTTGTTAAAATTTTCGTCGTGATTACTTCTGAAGTTGTTTCTACTCTTCTACATCCGTGAATGAAGTGACTGATGTTAGAGACAGCAGGTGGGTCATATACGCCGGGGAGACTATTCCTGAGAATGAAATGCATACGGAGATAATTGTTAGCTGCGGTCCGACACGCCGGGGAGAAAGAGTGTAAACGACTGAGGTTCGCATACGTCACCGTTACTAGAACTGAGGCATAATGAGTGACAAGCGATCATAGTGGTAGTTGGTAGTGGGCAGATAAGAGGATGTTCGAAGAGTATCATGAGGTGCTGCTATGATCACGTTGCGTTCTGCAGGAGTCATTCTAGCAAGTGGCGATTGTGTTGCAAGTTGTCAAGAAGAGGTCTCTGTCTGGAGGCGCAGGTCGTCATTGATGTGAGATTGTGCTGTGGGTATGCTTGTGGTGTGTTGGCTTTTCTGTTTGTTTTTCATTTCAGCCCTGTTCGTGTGACCCAGGTTCTCGCAATGGCATCCAGGTCAACGTGTATTAGTCGTGATGGTAAAAAGGGGATGGATGCGTTTTTTGCCGGGGAGTGTCAATGTAGTTGAAGATTGAACAATCAATTCATGGTTATTTGCTCAAACCCAACTTCCCTATATTTTCGCGGAGACATCGATATACCAGTCATCGTCTCATCGGTCGGTTTTCAGAAGGAACTCAGACAAAAACTGTCAGAAGTAATATTATGATTTATTATTGTAATATTTGTCCATAGACCTTAGTTAAAGCCTAATTTCAAAGTGTGATATATTGGTGTTACAATAAAGAATTCTCGAGTATCCAATCGGTGTTTTGGTTTCGCGTCCGTTATTACTAAGCGTTTCTGAGAAACTTCAAGGAACAGCGTGAGTCCCAGAGTAGCAAGAGCTGGGCATTGACGGTTTACGAATCGTAGCTGACAACTGGTGTGACATTGATTTTCCTTGTTCGGCAAAGCACAAGTATCATCGTGAACCTGGTGGTTTTCTGATTTCCACCTTCTTGCGTCAGGACTATTAATTACTCAACCAGTACGCAACACTTTGTCTTCCACAAACTTTATTGTGCAATCCAAACACGTGTTACAGATATGTTTGAAGATGTACCAACGTCATTTTTATGTCCTGCCTCTATAATATGTCTCGCAGTAGAGGATCTTGGGCTCCTGTTCTCACCATTTACGGCTTCTGAAGATTTTGTTTGCTTTCAAAGGCATTTAGGAATATGACTCGAAGACCTTACTTGCAGACATCGATGAATCCTCATTAAGTGAGCATAGCAACTGCTTCTAAACCTTACGTCCATAGATTCAATAGATGTCGAACACTGCTTCTACTCCATTCCAATATAATTCTGCGAATTGACTTTGAACAAACGCAAATAATATGGCGTCAGGACACTAACAAATATCGGAAGTTTATAAAACCAAACTCAATAATAGGACAAAATAAAGTACACCTCAGATGTCCTTACGTACCTGATCACGAGGATGGTTTTCAAATCCACCAAAGTACTGAAATGTTGTAGTGTGCATTTAACTCAGCTGAAAATTTTGGCAGAAAACAGTGAATTTTGTAAGTGATCGTAAAACATGTTGCAGTTTCTGACCATTTGTGAACACTAATCTTCGCTTGCATCTATGCATTCCCCTAACTTTTAGCTATCGAAACGCCACAAAAAAGTGCAGAAGCAATCATGAATTCGATATCAACCATATTCTTCAGTTTCTGAAACAGAAACAGGTACTGCACAACAGCTGATAGAGAAATTTACGATCAAGTACAGGTTGTCGCCAAGCTGAACCAGTCTGTATAATTATTGAATTGTACAGTTGTCCTCCAGGTTGAGCGGGAAAATCGACTTCGTTTCGTTTTCAACCCGTGGTTGTAGGCATACGATAACCAACCAATATTGAGGCAAGTATAACATTTACAAGGGATTGAAAGCTGTTTTAGAAGAGCAGAAGTGCTAAGGTGAATCACTAAAGTGTAATAAAATAGGTAAGTGCCAGTATCATCAATAGATGCATTCATAAAGGAAAATTCCTAGGCTGACAACGTTCATTTGCAGTTTATAATGCTACCCGTATAGGTCTTACTATCATGATGTCCACTTTTGGTTTTAATACATTTATCCTCATGCCGGTTGTCTTTGTTTTATACCTTTTCGTGCATTTGGTGCACAACCGCACCCTACAGAGAATAGGAATAGAATGAGTCTAATCGAATTCATACAGAGCTATAAAATGTTAGCTTTAATGGAATGTAATGAGGATCAAGTAAAGACGTTATTAGAAAACAAACGAGATGAGACATTGTGAAGTGGTATTCAAAGAACCGACAATGGACAGCAGTTAATTTGTAAGACGCCCCATAAATCTGTGCGGAGCGCACGTGGTCGCATCTCAACAATAGGCTGAGCGAATCGTATATATTTAAAGGTAGAAGCATGATCTGTCTAGACGTTCATTATTATCTTTTTCAAGATAAAGATCTAATCCCTCATAAAAATTAGAAAAATCACGAGCCGTCAAATTTCATATTGCTGTTTCTGAAGAATTGAGCGATTCACCTTAGTGACCACCACCATATTTACTGATCAGCTAGCGCCACCCTTCCCCCTTTTTTGATGTTAGGCTCTGTGACTATGATCATTATGGCTACCGCAAATATATTGCTTGGTACCAGACATGTTCATACCTCATATTCTATCTCCCTAGCTTTCTTAATGAGTGCTTCCAATAGGTCTCCACGTACATCTTTATGAATGTGTATGCATTCGTCCTAGTGAACAGGCCACTTTATAAGAAGTTAAAACCTTAAAGAGTAAAAAGAATAGGTTTTGTGAATAGTGGAGCAAGATTCAGCAGAACACTATAGTTAGGGTTCAATATGGGTAATATGAACTGAAGGTAAGGTGGGTTGGCAGGGCTTAGTGTATTAAATTATCATGACAGTCTTATATGTAGTAAATATTTGACATTGCAAAGTAACCTGTCTACATATATTATAAAAAGATATTAACACTGAACCAACAAAATTTTAGCATTTGGTTAACAATACTGCAGAAGGGTAGTTAGTCTTACAGGTAGTCGTAAAGTAAATCAATCTATATATGATAAGAGTATAGTCAATGTTATAATTCGTATTATCAAAGAATACATTAGGCTCAATAACTGAGTGTTATAAGGGAAATAAGAGCGGTAAACCTAGAGAACATTTGCTGCGTAAATATTTTAATCATTTTAACTATTTTAATGACAATCTAATTTCAAGAATTGAACATGCATAATTACTAAGTATTATTATGTTAGTCTAGGAACTAGTGTACTCTCTGAAGTTAAATATTGAAATGCCATTTTTTCACCACTCTACTAGCAGTTGACATCCTTTAGGCGGGCTAGGGTGGACGTGTTATTATGTTTTTCTAGGCCCTTTTTGAAACTGTCAGGCCTTTCACAGAATCTAATCTCAGAGGGTAGTTGGTTCCAAAGTTTGCAATATTTATTGGTGAAGAAGTTAGCTCTAGTGGTGAGTTTATGGGTGTTAACCATGAGAAGGTAGTCATGATTGTGTAGTCCATACGATTTAGGATTAGCCCACGTCATGGACGAGTTACTGTTACAGTGCTCTCTTATGACTTTGAATAAGAGAAATACATTGCACTCCACTCTCCTTAACAACAAAGCTTCTAAGCCCAGTCGAATACATCTGTCAAGGTATTCTATTTGCTGATCATAGCCTAATATACGTTTCGTGAGGAATCTTTGGACACTTTCAGCCATTTTTCAGCCTGATGATTTAAAGCTACCGCATTAGTGAGCACAGTATTCAAGTTTGCGGCAAATGCATATCTTATATATAGCTAATCTGGCTTCTGAAGTGTAAAAGTTGCGTAGCACAAAGCCGGTTAGACGTTTACAATCAGATACCACCCTATTTGCATGTTCAGAAAAGGTAAGATCTGAGTGTGTTACCCCGAGATCTGTGACTGTGTTCGTGTTTGAGACAAGGCCACCGTACATGTATAGACACATACTAGGTTTCGAACGTCCAAAGTATGTTATCCCAGACTTAGCTGGATTGAACGTTATCTGCCACTTTTCACTCCAATCACATAGAATATTTAGGTCTTGTTGGATTTTACTAGCAATATTCATATCATTATAGTCGAAATCATAGACAACTTTGAGGCCATCAGTTAATGTTCAAGAACAACATCGAACAATAATTTTCATATAAATTCACCCAATAAGTGCAAAATAATCACCAAAATCACGTCAACTGTGTTTTCCTGGACAACTAGCCCCAACTCAAATCAACTAAACCGCGCAATTGCCGTCAAGGTAAAGCTAGAGGCACCACTTCAAATAAGGAGGATTCCGTAGAATCGTCCGTCAAATATATCTTGAAGAGACTATTTAGCTGAAACTTTTCTAGTGTGGGACGACCAGTGGAAAATAGTAAATATGGATCTTCTGATAACTTTAATGGCAAATGGCCTGTATGTATTTGCCTTCTTATCACTGCATGTCAGGTTGATATCTACTGGTGGTGTTAGCAGTTTGCATTTGATGACTAGTTATTTGCAGTGAGGGTGCGCCATAACTCTTCATCGTACTTTGATTCCCAGCCACCTCTTCAAGGTATATAGTGGTCTACTGCACTGCGTTCACATGTGTTCTAGGAAGTGCGCAGCCGAGTAGTTTACCCTTAACTCCATTTGTCTCATATAATGGACAAACTTTTATGTAAAACCAAGATGGGCGACCTCATATGGTCATCGTTTGTCCCATTTCACTGTGAGCATACGGGCAAAGAATCTGCACAAATCGCAAGTGGTTGCCCCCTAACATGTAGGGGATTCGTTGAATGGCCTGAGACTTACAGTAACTATGAAAAAGTTAGAATACCTTGCATCTGAGACTGTAAGATGTATTCAGGAAAACGAAACTGGTGTCCAGCTATCTCTATGTGGCTGACTGAAGGTTTCTCTCGCTTCCTTAATAAATGCACCTGTTATCATGTAAATTTATATGTTTATATGAGAATACACATTATTATTATTATCAGTTCAGCAGGCGTGCATATACCAAGGTATATCTAAGGTAAGGCACCGGCAGGCGCATTCTCTAGCATTACGATAGCATTAGATGCCTTTCTGATGTCTGATTGACTTTAAGATTTCTCCTGAATGCATTGGTAGGGCCTGCACCTGTTGTGCACATTTAGGTGTGCTATCTTGTTTGATTCAAACCGCATATCATGTATGGCTGCGAGAAATCGGAAACGTGTACCACTTTTACTATGATTATGGAGACCACCCTCAGCGCAGAGATCGCATATTTTTGAACTGGTATTAAATCCAGTCTGTTGGTTTTGGTATCTGATCAAACATGATAGCAGTAGTTCAAAGATTGTAAATGAATTTGAAATAAATCACTACGAAGTGGAATAAACTCACCGTGCCTGAGAAGAAGATGGTTTCGAGCTTTCCAGCTTTGAAAATGAATGGTTCCGATGAGCATGTGAAGCAAAAGATGTGACAATCTACTTCAGTCCCATTCAGTGTTATTACCTGGTTCGTAATCGAGCAACTGAAAGTCCAAAAGACAGCGACGATTCTATCTTATGAAATGAGTAAGATGCTCAATGGATAATGGTGTTACTCGGTGATATGTGCATGGCTATCTAAGAATCAGGTACGAGCGATCAAACGTAGCATGGCAGGGTGCCAAGTGGCAGTGATAATTAACTGATTTAATCCAGTACTCATAAAAAGTGACGACAAGAACAGAAATGTGGATAGTGGAAGATGTAAGTGAACGACTTTGAGGCACTACTCAACTCATTTTCTAGAGTGCTCTTGATCTATATGGAGAGCTCTCCAGTGAAACAGCACTTGCAAGTCCCAGCGGAAACACTTCTGTAGTTCTAACTATTCACAGCAGAATAATACTTTTCCTCGTGCTGCGTTTGTTAGATCCATCAGAGTTAAGAAACGGCCACGGAACATCGAGAATCGAGCATTTAGCAATGAGTAGTTTTACAGTAGATCAATCTCGATTTTCGGACTATAACGGCCCACTCATCTCACACTGATTAGTTGACCAAGGCTGATAAGTGTCAAATTCAACTCCCAGAAGCAGTTGGTCCTATCAATCAACGGTGCTACGAGACCAAAGATAAAATGAAAGGAAGCGTCGGATGCTGTGAAAGGAAACCTTGAACCATAAGGAGGCAGCAAACTGAGATCTTAATACGTCTACAAACCTTAGTGACACTAGAGAGGCGCGGTACTGAGAATAACAGTTTGTGTCACCCAAGCTTTCCACAGGAATCCAAGGGAAAAACGGCAACGAGCAACGGGAACAGTTTTCAACATTTTACTCAACTTACGAATACAGTCCGCCATGCAGACACAAAGGGAGCAAATGGAGAATCCTGGAGTCAACCTCGGCACCATTTGATGCAGTAAAACAACTTAACATGACCTTATCTAGTTTCCGCATCCACGATTGAATTTCTTTCCTGTTATAAAACTACGATGAGGCTGCTGAAGAAATGGAATAAATACATCACTGATTACAGCATAATACATCAATAATCTTTAAGCCAAGGGTGATGTTCACAACAAAGTTATATAAGAGAATTGACTTCAAGCTTTTTTTCCCAGATATCCGTATTACATTCATCTGATGTCTGGGTTTTTTTAATGCGAAGACAATATTTCTATATCTCTTTATGTGCTGCAAAAACAGACTTTATAGCAGACTGTTCCGACTGACTCTCATGTCAGAAAGAACAACCAAACTGTAAATTCATCATACATTAAATTATGTGTAATTTATATAATAACTTATCCATGCCTGTACAATTGGTATGTTCCTGCATAAACAGGAAGAAATATATAAAGAAATGCAGGACTGAATGAGAATGCTGGAGATGACACCAGGCGGAGCCGTAGTGGAAAGCCACTGAAACTAGATTTTATTCTGATTAGTGACCAGCTGCTTAACGTAAATGTCGAGATCATGACCTCGACGGAAAGTATTGGCTGCGCAGTCATAGGATTCGATCTTGTCCCCTATGAGCACTTACAGTAGAACGCTATGCGATCATCTGTGGTATAACCAGGAGGACTATGGTGGAATGAGGAGGCTTTTGTCCGACACAGAATGGTTCTTAGCATGAGATGAGTTATCTGTGGATGAACGCTGGGAAGTACTAAAACAGATTATTCATACATCAGTCTCGGATACCGTCCCTTTAGTCACAACGTATCCCTAAAGGAAGTGATCATGACGGAAGAGGGGCACATAACGTATTCTGCAAGCAAAGAGGAAGGCTTGGTTTAAGTGGCGTGTATCGAGGAATCAGACTGAACACGACGCAGACCTGGAACCCAGGAACCTGTGCAAGGTGAGAGTTAGGAGTGACAGGACGTCATTCCATGCTAACCTTGCCAAAATGCTCCTACCAAACTTCCAAAACTTGTACCAATTCATGTCGGAAAGAAAACCAACCAACCAGGGGCATGCGCCTTAGTAGGCCCAAACGGTCAGTATCTTACTAGTCTGGAGATGGCTGAAATATTCAGTTTGGCCTTCCCCAAACAGTTAAGCAGCAATGTGGGTATTACCGTTACAGACCTAAATGGTGACATTACTATTTCACAGGAGGAAGACCTAGTGGTTTCTCATCAAACAAACCCAAGAGCATTACTAGGGAAGCTACAGAGCCTCATCTCTGGAAAGTCTCCAGGTTGTGACGAAATCAGACCATCTGTTCTGAAGCAGTGGGCCGAAGCTCTCTGTGGGCCCTTATGCGACTTGTTCTAATACTGGATGGATTCGGGGAAACTGCCAAGGGAGTGGAAAAGAGCCATCATTTTTCTGATTTTCGAGGGTGAGGAGAGGCAAAATACCACTAGTTATGGACCAGTAACCCTAGTCTCAATGGTATCAGATGTACTGGAAAATATAGTTGGTGGTCATATCAGCGAACAAAGTACAACATGGTTTTAGGAGAGGCAGATGCTGTATGACAGACCTACTACCGGCCTAAGAAAATTGCAGACCATGCAGTGATATTAATGTTCAAGTCCATGGAATCCTTCCATATTTCGATGAGGCATTTGTCACAGTTCACCATGCTCTCCTACACAGAATAAGACAGGCAGGTCTAGAAAGGCCGCTTCTGTCGGCGGTTGAAGGACTACCTAGGTGAAAGGAAATTTCGCAATAAGCTCAATCGAGTCTGATCCTCTTGGCACTGCTCGTCGCCAGAAATATCGCAGAGTCCAAAGACGGGCGACAAATGGAGTGGTTGGTCTCCGAAATAAACCATATGGTGAAAGGCTAAAGAAATTAGGCCTATTCAAACTTAGCTACCATCGGCTCAGGGGGATTTGATTACTGCCTACAAAATAACAAATGACCAGAATCACCCAAACAAAGGTGTTCTGCCACTGAGTAGGTATAGGCTCCCACGTGGAAATCCCAGAAGGATAGCTCACCAGAGGGCAAGGACCCGGGTGCGCTCCCACTTCTTTTCACTGCGGGTTTGCCGTCCCTGGAATTACTTGCCGGCAGATGTACTTATGGCACCGCCTTTGGGCGCCTTTAAGCGAAGGCTGGACGTTCATGCAGCGATACAAGGAATGCGTCCAAACGGCCCATTCCTTTAAAATCCATTGCACCATCCGTGGCTAGACAACTAAATTCGTCGTTTTACTTCTTTACGTTCTATCCCCTCTACCTCTCTTGGCAACTCCGACTACCACAATTATTATCCTTATTATTACTGATATTATGTATATCAACCTGCAATTTGATTAGCTACCTGTTTTTAGATTTTCTTTATTTCTTTTTACGTTTTTCAGTCTGAGTAACCTACATTAATTATATCTATTATTACCTCTTTTCTTGTAACGACGATACCGGGGGAATAACTGGTGAAAGGATCAAATACTTTAACAGTAGTAACAGTCTTAACACCGCACACTACAAACAACATATAATTAATCCCAGCTCTACTCCTTTTGGAGTCAACCAAAGTTACGACAGTCGAGTGGCGGGGCGCGCGCTCCTTGAATAAGACGTGCTTTTTCCTCTCTAACCAGAAATATCCAATTTTGTGAATTATTCGTTTGAAAAACCCGATCTTCCTACCCGGCGATTTTTATTCAACCATTTCTTCTTCACCGAGCCTGTGTATGGTACTTCCCGCTGTCTCGAACTACTGCCAAAGCTTCAGGTGCTACTTCTGTGGCAACATCCTCCTCACTCTTTCAAATGTACAGGACTTGCTACGTGATTCCCATGAAGCCGAATAACCCGAAAGTTACAGGTAAAGTCAAAAGCTTTTGCTTATATACTTTATCCTTCTGTTCTGTGCTCTCTATTGTCTTTTGCTGTCAGTCTATTGGACAAAATAACAGTCTCTTATTATTTAATCACCAGTATTAATTTAGGAGTAAAATGACGATGGATTCTCACCATAAGATAAGTAATGGGACATCATACTCCGTAGTCACCAGGGCTTCAGCCAAACTAGGCAAACAAGTGAAGGTGATGGACTCTCGCATACCGGTCTTTAAGACCAGGGCGAATATCCCCTGCTCGTGCAGATTGCCCATGTCGCCACAGTCCTACAGTGAAGCTGTGCAAAGTCAACCAAGTGGATGTGGCTCCATCCCTGTTGACACGACTAGGTTAAGAGGGCCGAGTGGGAAAATTGCACTAAGTGAGAACTGCATAACACCCATCTCCAAAGTAGGCCATGAAACAAACAGGAAGGCCGAAAAGAAACGTTCACGACGTCGCAAGACGACAAAACCGCTCCCCAAGAGGGCAGACGACTGCAAGGTCTGCGCTTCTGTTGTCGAACAAGCAGACTCTGCCTTCGAATGTAACTTTTGCAAGCGATGGGAACATTGTAGATGCGACAATGTGGTACCAAAAGTATATTGTGACTTTATGGGTAAGAACCCATGCCAATGGTTCTGGTACATATGAACAAGTTGCCGTCCTGATGTAGCCTCACGTAGTCCATTGAAAACTAAAGATGGCGTAGAAGTAGCAGGGAAAACGTGAAATGTAAAACGTGAAAATGGCACAAATGCACGTAAACCGGGGATACAAAAATCCTCACCGGTTAAACTTGCAACTCTTGACATAACCTCTCCAGACACAGAGGCTGAAGCACCACGGGTTTCCGTCGTTGGAAAAAGACCCCTATCGTCTGCCAGTAATACTGGCCATGCACTGAGACACACAAAAATACCCAGTCGCACCAGACGAAACAAAACGGTCTTAAAGGAGATCACAAACGTGCGAGGACCAAGCCACGTACACGGTTAGTAGATCAAATTGTGTAATCCTCTTTAATGTACCAGACTGTAGTAGTAGTCTGCTGAAAGATAGGGCCCTATTTGATCAGGAACAGTGGTCCATCTGTGTAGCACACTGGGTTTGGACATCCAACCAGTAAATCTATGCAGATTGTATAGGGGCACTGCTGCACCTGAAGGCAAACCATCCCCACTGAGGGTAACATTGGGCTCTACCGAGGATGTTGAAAAAGTGTTACTGGCTTCTCAAGTCCTTTCTATAGGGAGGGCCTGTAACATACGTGTTAAGCCAGACAGGCCGTGGAAGGAAAGACAAATGGCGAGGGAGTCGCCAGAGCTCATTCCTTCTGCCTCCATGGTTGTGCATGGCATTCCCGAACTGGTAACTGGGAACGCCTGCGAAAAGCATTGTCATGATGTACAACAATGGAGATGGTTGCATCCCAGATGGCCCTGGGAAGTTCAGGGGCTGTCTCTATTTATAGACTGCCTCGACCCACTCATCTTATGTCAATTAACTCGCCACGTCTGTTAGCTGTCAAGTTCAGCTCCCAAGACCAGTTGACTACCGCTCTCCATAGATGGTACGAGACCAAGGACAAGGTCAGCAAACACATTCGCTGCTGCGAGAGCCGGCCTCGCACTCAAAGGAGAGAACAAAGCGTAGTAAAAAAAATCCTCAACCCCTAGTCACACTACAGCGGTGCAGCACGGACGATGATAGCCAGTGTCATCCGAGTGCTCCGCTGAACTAGAAGAAAAAAACGCCAACAGGCCGGTTCCTGGGGAATCGGCCAACTAGTTCGTAGGATAACTCCTCAACCGATAGCCAATATCAAGTCAACTACCCCCCAATACGGGGAAGTGGTGAGACTGACTACCAGTTGCCTGTATAGTAATGTGAGAGGGCTAAGAGGCAAAATAGCTGAACTTAGACACCTACAATCACAACTGAACTCCAAAATCATAATACTGACGGAAACCTGGCTAACCCCTACGGTGGCAGACAGCGAAGTCAGTATAAATGATATGGTCCTAGTCAGGCGAGATAGGGACCTGAAAGAAGGAGGTGGAGTCGCCATATACGTCGACAAACAGCTCAGATGTGTTCACGCGATGGACCCTCCCCTCACAGAGCTCCCTGACTCCATATGGTGCCACTTCACCGTTGGGTACTGCAAATATCTAGTGGGCAGCATTTATCGATCACCTTCATGTGGAGCAGACCACAACCAGGTACTGCTAAATACAATCTCAGCAACTCAAGACATGGGTTATGATCAAATTGTCATAGCTGGTGACTTCAATGCCCCATCTCTTAACTTGGTGTCGGGAAAAGCCCATGATAGATTTGATCGAAATCTGCTGCATACCATCAGGAAGGCTGGATTCACTGAAAATGTCAAGATGGATACTAGATGGGGCCCTGATGGGAAGTCTTCTAGACTGGATTACGTGCTCACTAGTGACCAGCTACTAGTGGAAAACGTTCAGATCACGACTCCCATAGGTAGTAGTGACCACGCGGTCATAGTATTCGACATAGTCCTCCGCGAGCGCTTACAGTGGGACAATACACAGCCCTATCTGTGTTATAACAAAGCCAACTACACCAAAATGCGAAGACTTCTGTCTGAAGCAAATTGGCCTAAAAAATGGACAGAGCTAACAGTAGAAGAACACTGGAGAGTGGTAAAGGAGATCATTCACCAGGCGGTCTCAGACACTGTTCCTTTAGTCTCACCAAAAGCTAGGAAGCAACGATCATGGCTAAAAAGGGGACACAACGCCTTCTGCAGGCGAAGCGAAAAGCCTGGTTTGCGTGGCGACGATCGAAGAGTCAACCCGAACATGAAGTGTACCTTGAACTCAGGAATCGATGTAACATACGAGTCCGGAGCGATAGAAGGACATTTCAGGGAGACCTCGCCAATAAGCTTCTCGTGAACCCCAAAAGCCTATACAGGTTTATGTCCGAAAGAAAACCGACCAACCAGGGAGCATGCAATCTAGTGGGTTCTGATGGGAAATCTCTTACTAGTCTTGAAATGGCAGAGACATTCAGCCTAGCCTTTCACAGGCAACTAAACAGTAACGAGGATATTACCCCCACAGAACATCCAGATTACATCGCAAAACCAACACGCGAAAACCTGCTGGGACATTTCAAATTACCCCGGCTATGGTACTTGCAAAATTGGGAAGGTTGGCTTCGGGAAAGTCTTCAGGTTGTGATGACATCAGACCATCTGTCCTGAAGCAGTGTTCAGAAAGTCTCTGCCAACCCCTAAGTGATCTGTTCCAACACTCCCTTGATGTAGGGAAACTTCCATGTGAATGGAAACGAGCAATCCTATCCCCTATCTTCAAGGGTGGTGACCGGCAGAATGTGACCAGTTACAGACCAGTTGCTCTACTTCCAGTGATATCGAAGATATTGGAAAGTCTCATTGACGACCACATGAGAAAATACTTCGATGGGACTAACCTTCTTCACGAAGCACAGCACGGTTTCAGGAGGGGAAGATCCTGCGTGACGAATCTTCTACTAGCTTGGAACGATTGGACACTATCCTGGGACAAAAAGGTACCAGCCCACGTGATCTTTCTCGACTTTGCGAAAGCATTCGACACAGTTCACCATGGTCTGCTCCTTCACAAAAAAGCAAGGCGGGTGTTTCTGGAGCACTTCTCGCATGGCTGACAGATTACTTAGGCGAGAGAGAATTCTGCACCAAAGTCAACCGCATCCGATCATCCTGGCACACCTCGGCATCAGGGGTTCCTCAGGGTTCTATCCTAGGGCCGTTGATGTTTTTGATTTTTATCAACGACCTGCCCCCCAACTAAACTGCTCTGCGCTTCTTTACGCTGACGACGTAAAGATTTGGAGAGCAATAAACTCATCGGAAGACTCAGATAGATTGCAGGCTGACCTGCAAACTCTGGGAAACTGGGCTCTGGCTAACGGAATGCCTTTCAACCTAAAGAAGTGCAAAGTAGTGCAACTTCATTCCGGCAGGTCACAGAGTGTAAATTACACCCTTGGTGGCCAGAACTTGAGTTGTGTTCCATCAGAGCGAGATCTAGGTCTTATTCTAACAGAAAAGCTAGACACCAGTGGAAATTACTCGAGGGACGTCGCCAAAGCCTACGCAACTTTACACTTTATGCATAGGCAGCTGGGAGCTCTCACTCCCGAACTGTTCTTAAGGTTATATAAGGCATATGTGAGGCCACACCTTGAGGTGCATAATATCATTGCACCTCCGCTACTCAAAAGGGATGCTAACATTCTAGAAAGTGTCCAGAGACGAGCGACAAAATGGGTGATCGGCCTCCGCAACAAATCATATGAGGAAAGACTAAAGAAATTAGGTCTTTTCACACTTAGTTACCGTAGGCACAGGGGAGACCTCATCACCGTCTACCAAATCCTAAATGACCAGGCCCACCCAAATAAAAGCATCCTGCCATTAAGTGATTATAGGCTTCCACGAGGTAACCCGCTAAGGATAGCACACCAGAGACCAAAGACTCGAGTGCGATCACATTTCTTTTCGCTTCGTGTTTGCCGTCTCTGGAACGCTTTACCGGCGGCCGTGACTACAGCGCCATCTGTGGAGATTTTTAAGCGGAAGCTAGACAATCATGCAGAAATGCAAGGTTTGTGTCTCAATGGCTTATCCTCATAAAACTTAAAACCACACTGTCAATGGATAAGCGTACAAACTAAATCCCCACGACCTATTCTGCCTTCTCTCATTCTACTCTATCTTTTCCTTAGGTCACCTTTATTTTTTCACTTATCTCAACCTATATTATCTACACTACAACCTATTATTATTATTACTATTCTGCTTTTATGACTACACCGAATGACCAACGGGAGTTAGGTCAAACTCCATTCACGGCAGCAATACAGTCCTAACATACTGCATACTACAAACCACATCTCGACCAATCCCCGCACCACTCCTCCTGGAGTCTACCAGAGCTAAAGCAGTCGAGTGTCGGGACTTACTACGCAGAAGCTCACCGAAGATCTGGAACCTCCACCTCACAATCAAGAAGCGAGCTCAAAGAAGTCACTGGTTTATACTAGCCCGTAATCAGAATATTGGATATTGGGACGGACTAAGCAGAAGTTTACTGAAAATCGGCAACCTTTACCTCATAAGCAGGAGGCGAGCACAAAGAAGTCAAACTGGTTCCTCAAGCGCGCTACTTGAATACGACGTGCATTTTCCTCTCCAACCGGAAAATACCAATTCTGTGAATTATCCGTTTGGGAAACCTGAACTTCCAAGCTGGTGAATTTAATTCAACCATTACTTACATAATAAATCTCTGCGTGGTAAGACCAGCTGTCTTGAACTACTGCCAAAGATTCAGGTGTTACTTTTGTAGGAGCATCTTCCTCACTTGTTCTCAATGGAGTTGAAGATTGAACGATCAATTCTTGGTTGTTTGCTCAAAATCAACTTCCCCAATTTTCGCCGAGGCATCAATACGACAGTCATCGTCTCATCGGTCGCTGTTCAGAAAGAAGAGTGAAACATCGTCAGAAGTAATCTTATGATTTATTATTGTAATATTTGTTTTCAGACCTTAGTTCACTTATTCTTTTTATATGTTGGTGTAACAATAAAGAAATATCAAGCGGCAGATCGGTGATTTGGTTTTTGCGTCCGTTATAACTAAGCGTTTCTGAAATCTTCAAGGAACAGCGTGGGCCCGAGCGTAGCGAGAGCTGGGCATTAATGGTTTATGAGACGTGATTGACAGTTTCTGACGACAGAAACAGATCTGGCGGATTCAAACAGTTGGTGAAAGTTTGGATAGTCACCGTTCATCTTTCCTGGTGCCGGTCAAGTCCTCTTTGAACAAGCAATATCTGGAACATTTTTGGAATTGGGTCAAGTTCAACAATGCCTGGGTCAAAGAAGGGACAGAGTGTCTTGGATGCAAACAGGAAAGTAAGTCATGTTGACTTGTCTGTTAATTGTAATGATGTGTCTGATGTTAAGCATGACATGGTTGATGTTACTGTTTCGCCTTTCAGGGATAATAGGAACATCAAACTCCCTAAATTTGAACCACGGTGTTTCGATGGAAACCCAGCTGATTATTTACAGTTTGTAAGGGAATTTGAAATCATGTTGAGTGGCTTTTTATTAACTAATGGAATGAAGTTAATGTATTTGATGAGGTATTGCACTGGAGCTGCTGCAAGAGCTATACAGTGCTGTAAGTTTATGAAGCCAAAAGCGGGCTACTACGAGGCTATGAGCATATTACGTCAAAGGTTTGGAAGACCTTCGATGATTGCAGGGAAATTATTCGAGGCTGCTAAGGGGAATGGTGGTCAATTACAGGATGACTCCCAGGCACTCACTGAGTTTTTGGATAATTTGCTGATATACAAGAATGCATTGATTTTGATGAATTGCATGAGTGACCTCAACTCGAGTTTTATACTAGAAGTAATAGCAAGACGCCTACCTACTCGACTGCAAAGGAAGTGGGTGAAGATAAGCTCCCGCATGGAGGATGAGGGTATTGAGCCAAAGTTTGATGATATCCTGAAACTGGTAAATACTAGTGTCAATCAATCTATGAGCAAGTTCGCCAGTCTATTACATCTCACCCTTAGAATAGAGCAGTCTGAGAGCAAAATGCAATCATTGATGACGAGTAGGCCTCAGAGAGGTGGATATCGAGAAGGCTCTATGATGTCTAGTAATGCATATAGACCTAGTGAGTGTAACAGGTTTCGTAGTACATCCTCAACAGATAAGTTGCAAGATGCAAGACAAACACGGTTGTGTTTTACACGTTTGCAAGAAGTGCATACAAAGGTGAGCTGGGAATCAGTGGGCAAGTTCAGTGATAAGCTAAATGTAAACTCCAGGCCTGACTCCAAATTGTGTGACGATAACGCTGCGGTCAAGAAGTCTGTAGTTGCAACTGGTAAGCCATAGTTGAATAGAGTGTCACAGAATATTGTTACTGCTTCAGAGTGCAGTTCTGACTCCACAAGTTTACAAGGTATTACTAGTCAGAGTGAAGGTATAAAATCTTTAGGGATTTGTGAGGAAGAACCAAAATTGTCTACTTCTGTTATTTAAGAGTTCGAAAATGATGAAGTCGACCAGATAGATTATGGTAAATTGAATATTTGTGATAATGATCATGATAGTGCAGATTTGTCTTTGGTTGATCATGATGAAATGAGGGGAATGCCTACTACTGCTAAGTTGAACCAAGGTTCTGTACAACTACAACGTGATGTAGAATTGAATGCAGATGCAGTTGCAGAAGTTATGGATACTTGTGAGACCGTCAGTGTAATTCATCAGCGTGTAGCCCACCCATCATCAGATGATAGTGCTAAAGCGGAGCTGATAGTAAAAGACAGCAGTGGTGGTAATCTTGCAGTTAGACAACTCTCTGAAATCCGAACAACAATAGCTTCTGATCCACCACTAAGTTCATCAACTGGTATCAATCAGTCGTCGTTGGCGTTGTCATCCACAATGAAACAGACGCATATCAACTCAAGTATCTTGTGCAATGACTGTGATAGTATTGGTGCATTTGAAAAGACGAAAGATGTTGCTCAGTTTAGTGAGGATAAGCCAGGTGTAAACGAGAGAGTAATTGTTAATTTGACTTGCATGAATAAAGGCATTTCTAGTTTCAAGTTACTATTTGAATGTTATTATCTTTGGTGTAAATTACTCTGTGCCTACGCTTGGTTGACCAGATACGTCGTATGTTTGTTCATCATCTATATTCTACGATACAATGACATGGGCGTGTTGCCGTTCAGATTTGAGTATATAGCTCATAGAAGGAAGTCAGCAACTGAACTCTGCGATGATTTTCCAACCTAGAGCGTCAACGTGAGAAGGGTTGTAGGCGTACCGTTGTAGGTCCTACAATTCTTCAAAGGGTAGCGCATCAATGAGCAGTCCAATGTGCTCGGTGTGTGATTTTGTACATATGTTCATATTGCATATACTGAATTGATATCACCTGTCATCTAGCTGTCGGTAATTCTGTTTGTGTCCGGAGATTCCACAACCTACAATGGTCAACCTGTGAAGGTTTGTAGGCGTACTGGTGTAAATCCTGCAATTCTTCAAAGGAATTCCATCGAAACACGATCTGCGAGCTTGTCTGTATTATTTGTATATACGTGTGGTGTGTCATATCAATTGGTGTTTTTTGGATTCGTTGTGTTTACTTGTTGTTTTCGTATCTTGTTGTTATTGCGTAATTTTGTTAAAATTTTCCTCGTGATTACTTCTGAAGTTGTTTCGAGTCTTCTACATCCATGAATGAATTGATTGATGTTAAGGACAGCAGATGGGTCGTATACGCCGGGGAGGCTATTGCTGAGAATGAAATGCACACGGAGATAATTGTTAGCTGCGGTCCGACACGCCGGGGAGAAAGAGTTTAAACGACTGAGGCTGGCATACGTCACCGTTACTAGAACTGAGGCAGAATGAGTGACAAGCGATTTCAGTGGTAATTGGTAATGAGTAGATAAGAGGATGTGCGTAGAGTATCGTGAGGTGCTGCCATGGTCACTTTGCATTCTGCAAGAGTCATTCTAGTAAGTGGCGATTGTGTTGCAAGATGTCAAGAGGAGGTCTCTGTCTGGACGCGCATGTCGTCATTGATGTGAGATTGTGCTGTGAGTATGCTTGTGGTGTGTTGGCTTTTCTGTTTGTTTTCCATTTCAGCTCTGTCCGTGTGACCCAGGTTCTCGCAATGGCATCCAGGTCAACGTGCATTGGTCGTGAAGGAAAAAAGGGTTGGATCCCTTTTTTGCCGGGGAATGTCAATGGAGTTGAAGATTGAACGATCAATTCTTGGTTGTTTGCTCAAAATCAACTTCCCCAATTTTCGCCGAGGCATCAATACGACAGTCATCGTCTCATCGGTCGCTGTTCAGAAAGAAGAGTGAAACATCGTCAGAAGTAATCTTATGATTTATTATTGTAATATTTGTTTTCAGACCTTAGTTCACTTATTCTTTTTATATGTTGGTGTAACAATAAAGAAATATCAAGCGGCAGATCGGTGATTTGGTTTTTGCGTCCGTTATAACTAAGCGTTTCTGAAATCTTCAAGGAACAGCGTGGGCCCGAGCGTAGCGAGAGCTGGGCATTAATGGTTTATGAGACGTGATTGACACTTGTTCAGAGAAACAAGACTTGTTGTTCTACCACGTGATTGCCGTGAAGCCGATCATCCAGAAAGTACTAGGTAAAGTCGAAAACCTTTTCTTTTCCTTGCCTTATACTTTTCAGTCTTATTCTTGCTCTTTAGGGTAGGATCTGTTGCTCTCTTAGTCCTATATAGCATAATTTATAGTGATTGTTAATATGGTTGTCGAAAGTAGCCTTAAAAAAGCCACTAAAATACCGTACTCTGTAGTCACAAGAGCTTCAGCCAGGGAAGGAAAAAATCTAAGTATTTCAACCCCTTCCCGCATACCGATCCTAAAGTTTCGTGTAGCTTTCGTCTGTCCTGATACAACGTCTGCATTGCCACATTCTAGTATTGAAACGGCACAGGTAATATCAGAAGGACAGGATTCTACACCTGCATAAACTGTAGGCCAGTGTGTGAAACACATCAAGCCTAAAAGGAAACGTTGAAGACGTCATAAGACCTCGAAGGTGTCATCAAGGAAAGGAGATGAATGTCAGGCGTGCAGCATCACAGTTTCTGAAACTGATTCAGCGTTTGAATGCAATTTTTGCAAACGATGGGTGCACTGCCGTTGTGGCAAAGAAATACCGAAAGCATACTATGAGTTTATGAGAAATAACCCATGCCCATGGTTTCGGTACGTGTGTCCACTTTGTCGCCCTGGCATAGTCCCACAAAGCGTGTCTGGGGATAGCAGAAACAACACGCTGTTGTGCTCCGACGCAGTCTCACGCAGCCCCCCTGCTAAAATCGCACTGCCAAAACTGGTCAAAGACTTAAAGAAGGACACACCAGCCCTAATTACTGGAAATGCCAATTTTCACAAGGTGAAGATTAGCAAGGTTCCATCCACATCAGGGGAAGGCAAAATTACAAAGGCATCACTTGCATCGACTAGCAAGTCTGGCAACACAAAAAAGGCTGTCCAGGTACCGATGAAGTCTAATGTTGCTAATGATGCGAAGGACTGCAAGAAGCTGAAGGCCAAACCTAAGCCTGAGGGTAGTCGGTCTAACTCTCTCATCCTCTTTAACGTAACTGTGAGCAAGGATAGCTTGCTCGAACAACGGGCCCTGTTTGACCAGGAACAGTGGTCCAACCTGTGGAGCAAACTAGGTCTGAACATTAGTTCAGCAAAATTGTGCAGACTGTTATGATATATATATAAATATTTCTTCCTGTTTATGCAGGAACATACCAATTGTACAGGCATGGATAAGTTATTATATAAATTACACATAATTTAATGTATGATGAATTTACAGTTTGGTTGTTCTTTCTGACATGAGAGTCAGTCGGAACAGTCTGCTATAAAGTCTGTTTTTGCAGCACATAAAGAGATATAGAAATATTGTCTTCGCATTAAAAAAACCCAGACATCAGATGAATGTAATACGGATATCTGGGAAAAAAAGCTTGAAGTCAATTCTCTTATATAACTTTGTTGTGAACAGCACCCTTGGCTTAAAGATTATTGATGTATTATGTTGAAATCAGTGATATATTTATTCCATTTTTCAGCAGCCTCATCGTAGTTTTATAACAGGAAAGAAATTCGATCGTGGATGCGAAAACTAGATAAGGTCATGTTAAGTTGTTTTACTGCATCAAATGGTGCCGAGGTCGATTCCAGAATTCTCCATTTGCTCCCTTTGTGTCTGCATGGCGGACTGTACATGTAAGTTGAGTAAAATGTTGAAAACTGTTTGAAAACCAGTTGCTTCTTCATTTCAGATCATGAATACTCATTTACAGCATGTTCGCCAGCGTCTTCAAATGGTAGAATTGGATCGTTCATGGAATTTGAGTGGTTATGAGATAACTGGTTTGGAATTAATCCTCATTTCAGTTTAGATGCAGGGTTGTTCGAACTCGACCAGAAGATAAATAGGAGGGCACAGCAGCAGAATACCAGAAAGAGAAAGTATGTGAACATGGAAAGGACATTAATGTTATATGCATATATAAATGTTTATGTCGAATGTATATTATAATTTAGTAAACATTTACCTATATTGTAGTTGTGTTTTCACGTATTTATGCGAAGTCTTAGAGTTTATTTAGTGTCGTAATGTTTATTAATGAGTCTGAGCGTTTTAGTGTTCTAATGACTGATGCGTTTTAGAAATAAGTGATAGGTTCTGGTAGGGATAGTCGTTGGGATAAAACAGTTTATATAGCAAGCGTTTGAAGGTTACGGTAGAGTGACAGGTCCTATTTCTAAGGGTAAACTAATCCTGTATGTTCCGTACTGAGTCTTTATGCATCCATGCCACTAGTTTATTTATAGTTTTCAGATTGCTAAGGGTGTTGAAGTGCGTCTTTTAGGTGCCGTAGTAGATTAGCAGTTGATTTGTTCTAGGGGTAAATAGTTTATTCATATAATCAGTAGAGTGAAACAGTCTGTATAGAGAGCGTTTGAAGCTTGTAACCGAAGAGCAAGTTCTGACATCTAGAGGTAGGCTATTCCATATTTTAGAATACATGACTGTGAAGAAGTTTTCACGGAGTGTTGACTTAAAAGAATGAGTTGTCACTGTGGAAGTTTGGTTACGCAGATCGTAAGAACCTTCCTGTGCGAATTGTATGTCCCTGTTACCTGAGAATGATATTTTGTGAAGGACCTTAAAGAAGAATATTAGGTTTATAATAAGTCGCCTTGTCCAAAGTGGGTCAAGTTTTAGGATCATGCACCGTGAGATGTAGTCTTTCTTACAATCGTAGCCAAGTAGTTTTGAGGTAAAATATCGTTGGATACTTTCCATCCTTAGCTTGTCACGTGTGTGAGTGCTGCTTATAATAAATGGACAGTATTCTAGTAGTGGTCTGACACATGTTTTGTACAGAATTAGCTTGGCTTCATTGTCGTGAAAGTTCCTGAGTATGCATCCTAAGAGCATCCTCGATTTTCTAGTCTGTGATGCTACTTGCTCTGAGAATGTCAAGTCACTAGAGTACCTCAGGCCTAGGTCAACGACACTTCGGAGTCTGGTTAAGTTAGCAGATTGAAGCGTTAATTTCAGGTCAATTGAGGGTGCGCCGAAGCAGATCCAGCCACATTTGTTCAGATTAAATTGGAGATTCCATAGGGACGACCAAGCAGTCATTTTATCTAATTCCTTCTGCACTACATTCTCGAAGTACCCTAAGTCATCACATTGGAATGTATAAGCTACTTTTAGGTCATCTGCAAAGATGAATGGTTTCCCGTGCGTGAAGCAAGCGCATATGTCATTGATGTATAGTGTAAATAGGAGGGGTCCAATGACACTACCTTGTACTACACCAGAAGTGATAGGGCTAGGTTTGGAGGTTGCAGACCCGAGTTTAACTATTTGGGACCTATTGTTAAGGAATGATTTAAGCCATCCTAATAATGGGTCACGTATTCCTAAGGAGTTCAGTTTATTTGTTAGCAGTAAATGGTCAACACGGTCAAATGCCTTAGAAATGTCAAAGTAGATGACAAGTACTAGTTGCCGTCTGTCACGACTGCTGGTTACAAAATTGAAGAAGTCTAGGTGACATGTTAAACATGATCTGGATTTCAGGAATCCATGTTGGTTCGGACTTATAATATTGCAGCTAAGCATATGTTTGATTAAGTTATCTTTGACTAGTCTCTCCATGATTCTAGATGCTATAGGTGTGATATTGATCGGCCGGTAGTTACTGACTTCAGTTTTCGAGCCAGATTTGTGTTTAGGCATAATGAATGTTGTCTTCCATATGTCAGGGTAAGTTTGAGTTTCTAGGGACATTGTGAATATTTTAAGCAGCAGTAGAGGAATGTCAGGGCCACCATATTTATAGAAGTAAGATGATATACCGTCGGTACCGAAACCTTTTGAACTTTTGAGGGTTCTTATAGTTTGGTTAATATTGGCGTAAGTGAATTCAACAGTGCTAATTTGGTTTGGTGTGAGTGGAGATGGAGTTTGTGCCATATTAGTAATAGGGTGTATATCGAGTAGCTGGACTGAGGGCTTAATGTAGTTACCTGCAAACGTTTTGTTGAATAGTTCACATATGTCTGCAGAGTTAGTGCATAGCCTACCTTTGTCTATGATGAGAGAAATGCTGTGATTTTTGCGATTCATTCGCTTCCTTAAGATTTCTGTGAGTGCATACACTCTAGCAGGACTGGCTACTGCGATGCGTTCTTCCTTTCTCATACGGAAATCTCGAGCTTGTGAGATGGGGCTAAGGGTGTTAAGTATTAGACCTAGAGTGCCAAAGTCATGGTGTTTGAAGTAACTTGTTGAGAGTCTCTTCAGTTTCGTACGATCCTTTGGTTTTATGAATGACTTTCTGTGTGGGGAAACCTTTAGTGTTTGGGGTGGAATGACAGCATCTAAGCATGTGTTAGGGTTATGGTAGAAGATGGTTAGGGCTCTCGATAGGTCATCAGTAGTGAAGTATTCATCCCATTTGGAGGATCTTAGCATCGATTCAACTAAGGCCCAGTTTGCCTTACCATAGTTCCTATATTTTACTTGTTGTGAAGTGGAGGTATGAGATACATTGCTACTCAGCGGAATTGGCAGTGCACACATCACTGTTTTGTGGTCGCTCCCTGGAAACTCAGAACCTACTAGGGTTGAAATGGGGCTCATATTGTGGCAGAAGATTAAGTCTAGTACGTTATTACCTCTTGTGGGAGTAGTGACAGTTTGCTTCCAGCCAAGTATATCCAGTGTGTCTAAGAACTTATCAAATTTAGTTGGGACTGTGGGTATATCCCAGCTGATATCAGGTAAGCTGGGTCTCGTAAATACTAAAGGTGCCAGGTGCTCTGTATGTGCATCCAATTAATGCTGTTACGTTATTTAAGTGTACATTAACCCATAGAGTCTCAGGCATGTTAAGTGCACTACTTTCTAGCTGTGATACAGTAAGTGCATTCAGAAAATACATGAGACAACCCCCTCCCTTACCACCTTCCCTGTCACACCGAAAGTGTGTGTAGTTATCTAAGCTTATTTCTTCATCCAGGATGTCCGAATGACACCAAGATTCAGTGATGACAATTACAGGGGGTTTGTATATTACTGTGAGTGCTCTGAGCGTCGGAAATTTATTTAGAACAGATCTAGCATTTATGAGGATTACGTAAAGACGAGAGTTGAAGTAGCATTTGAAGTATTTAAGTTCGTTAGTCAGCCCCGAATATGGTTCAGCACCAAGTAGTTCTGCTTGACATGACGATCCTATGATAAGAGGAGTTCCAGCATCATGCTCACCTATGTCTATCGAGTTGGTGTGTGCTGTTTTCGGTGAAGAATTAGGAGTGAGAGTACTGGATTTGCCATAGACTAAGGAATTTTTATTTTTAGTTAGGCCAGAGAAGTGGGTAGGGTTCTTTATTTGGCCTATACTTGTGCAAGTGTCAAGTGTGCCTAATGGATACAGGTGCACTAGACCGTTCCTGTTTTCATGCAAGGAGGGAGCCAGCACTAGTGATTTAGGAGTGTTAACATCCCTACCAGCTGTTTTTTCAACGCTGACAGGGACGCGGGGGATAAAAAATGATTGGATCCTTTTGATGACCATGGCTTATTATTCCACCTATTGTTTGATGCTAGTTGTGTCCTTGTATGGGTTTTGTGTGTACTGCATTGTGGGTTAGTTCCCAGCAGACTTGTACCATATATCCGGTCGAAATTTGTTTGTGTGCCATACTCTGAAGACCCTGAGTTGTTGATAACCGAGTTCTGACTATTACCACTTATACTATTGAGAGTGACATTGTTGTGACATTGGATATTAGTGTGTGCCACGGTGCGATTTAGCACGTTGTGAGTGCTAATACTATTAACCGTGGGCACTGTGGGCTTATTTAAGCTGCCACTGTTTTTGTTGGTATGATTTAGGAGCATATTTTTCTTATCGTTACCAGTGGAGTTATGGCTAGGAGAAGACAGTGTCGAATTTCGGGGGATTTTGATTTTTTTTCTGGGGTTATTTAGTGGCATTTTAGATTCTGCGGTGATGGGTGGTATGGTTTTATTATTCATTTGGTTACAGTCTAGTGGCCTTTCGGCTGGTGTTGCACTCTGATGGGATAATTCTGTGTGTTTTGAGAGGGGTGATGCTGTGGGGTTTACTGTATCTTTCATAGGGTTGGGAATAATGGCTGCTTGCAATGTTCTATTACCTATTTCACAATTAGTCTTAGCGAGATAATTGTATGCGCGCCTTTCCATGACTGTTTTGTCCACCTCGACCTTTATATGTTTGTAGTTTCTGGCTTGCGATAGGGTGTGTTGGGAGTGGATGAATTTTCTGGTCTCTGCCGGTGTTTCGAGCTGAAAACGAATAGGACAACACTTTTCATGTTGACTCTTCTTCAGCCTATAGCACTTAGTCTTGGAGTTAGGCATTTTCGCCTCACTAAGTAAGATGCGCTGTACCTTTTTTAGTGCCTTATTGTCCGGAACGTTGTAGACAATAGCACTCAGTTTTGCATCGAGTCGTTTTGTTACTTCTGTGGTAACAAAGTTAATGAGGTTATCTACCTTAGTTACCGATTCTGTGTCAAGCTTGGTAAGGTTTACAGTTTTCATGAGGATAGTTAGAGGTGTCAGTTCACAGACCTGCGATCTGAAATCACTGATCTGATCTGATAATTTGGATGTCTCGGTATTTGTTTCGATGTTTCCAGCATTTACTGACTTACTGTTTTTTATTTCCTTTAACTTAGCCTTATGTTCACCTATAGACAACTTTAGAAGTTCTATTTCTGAAGCTAGTACTGAAAAAAGAGCTTGATGGCTGGAGTTTTTCGATAAGCACATAAGGTGAAGGGAGGAGTTCTGTATGAGCAGAAGGTACTGAATTTTTAGGAGTAGTGCTAATACTAGCTGTCAGTGCAGTTTTATCCTCAGTTTTAGCTCGACGCTTACGGCATACAAGTGAGTTATGTGACACACTATAGCCGTTTGTACGGGGGGCGGGGTGTTGCTTGATGTAGCAATCAAGGACGTTAAATTGGACACCAGTTTTACAGGGGATTGGGTTCGTAGCTTTTTACTTTGATTAGCCATAACTATTAGAAATGAGAGTTAATGGTTACGAGTATGGAAGTGGTATAGTACTTGTGCAAGTATTACAACAAGATAAATTTTATGTAACGAATCACGTAAAAATGTAACGCAAACGTTGAACGTACCGCGATACAGAGTGTTCATACGCCTCAGGGTAAGCCACCCCCATTACGGGTTACGCTGGACTCTGCCGAAGAGGCCGAGAAAGTACTGTTAATGGCTCAGGTACTAGCCCTGGACAGAAGTTCTAACATAAGGGCGAGGCAAGATAGGCCATGGGCTATCAAAAATATGGCGAGGGAGTCACCGGAACTGATGCCTTCCACCTCTATGGTGGTACACGGTGTTCCGGAGCTGGAAACCGGCACTGCTTGTGAAAAACACATGCACGACGTACAACAATGGAGATGGCTGTCATCTCAGATGGCCCCTGGCGCTTCTGGAGCCATCTCCATTTTCCGACTACCTCGTCCCGCTCATCTAACATTGATTAACTCTCCAAAGCTGCTGTGTGTCACATTCAACTCCCCGGAGCAGTTGTCCATATCACTTCAACGGTGGTATGAGACCAAGGGAAAAATTGGAGGACACATCCGATGCTGTGAAAGCAGACCCAGAAATATAAGGAGGCAGCAAACTGAGGCTTTAATACGACCCCAAGCTTCGGTGACACTAGAGCGATGCAGCTCTGAGAATAATAGTCTGTGTCTCCCAAGTGTCCTGCCTAAATCCATTGAAAAAAACTACAACGGGCCGGTTCTATCGGAATCGGCCAACTAGTTCCAACATCAAGTCCCCCACCAGCAGACGGTTTCACGTCAACTACCCCACAACACTCTGAGGTTGTTAGACTCACTGTCAGTTGCCTATATAGCAATGTGAGGGGGCTGAGAGGAAAGTAGGTGAACTCCGAAATCTCCAAGCACACCTTCAACTGAAAATAATCATTCTCACTGAAACGTGGCTAAACCCCACTATCGCCGACAATGAAATCAGTATAGGTGATATGGTACTGGTCAGAAGAGACAGGGATAATAAGGAAGGAGGGGGAGTTGCTATATACTTTGATAGGCAACTTAAATGTGTGCGCGCAACGGACCCACCACTTATCGAACTCCCAGACTCCATATGGTGTCATTTCACCGTAGGCCACACCAAGCACTTACTGGGTGGCATCTACCGATCTCCCACCTGTGGGGCAGAGCACAATCAGCTACTGCTCAGCACTATCACAGGAATACGAGATTTGGGCTACGACCAAATCACCATAGCTGGAGATTTCAATGCTCCATCACTGAACCCGGCTCCGGGTGTGCTAAGGGAAAATTTGGCCGAAACCTACTGCAAACTATTCGAAACACGGGACTGACTGAGAATGTTGGAGACGACACTAGGTGGGGCCCTAGTGGAAAGTCATCAAAACTAGATTATATTCTAACTAGTGACCAGCTACTCGTCGAAAAGGTCCAGATCATGACTCCTCTGGGAAGCAGTGACCATGCAGTCATAGGTTTCGATCTTGTCCTCCGTGAGCGTTTGCAATGGGATGTTACGCGACCATGTCTGTGCTACAGCAAGGCTGACTATGCTGAAATGCGGAGGCTCTTGTCCGACGCAGACTGGCCCTTAGCATGGGACGACCTATCTGTGGATGAACACTGGGAAGTGGTAAAAAAGATTATTCTCGGATACCGTCCCTTTAGTCACAACACAGCCTAAGAGAAAGACGTCATGGTTGAAGAGAGGCACGCAACGTATTCTGCAAGCAAAGCGGAAGGCTTGGTTTACGTGGCGTGTATCTAAGAGTCAGACCGACCATGATGCATACCTCGAACTCAGGAACCGGTGTAATGCAAGAGTCAGGAGGGACAGAAGGTCATTCCAGGCTAACCTTGCTAAAAAACTCCTATCAAACCCTAAAAACTTGTACCGATTCATGTCGGAAAGAAAACCGACAAACCAAGGGGCATGCGCCTTAGTAGGCCCAAACGGTCAATATCTCACTAGTCTGGAGATGGCTGAAACATTCAGTTCAGCCTTCGCTAAACAGCTAAACAGCAATGTGGATATTACAGTTACGGACCAAAATGGTGGCACCACTATTTCAGAGGAGGAAGACCTAGCGACTACTCCCCAAATAAACCCCGCTACAGCGACTCACACCTGGGAAGTCCCCAGGTTGTGATGACATCAGGCCATCTGTTCTGAAACAGTGCGCCGAGGCTCTCTGTAGACCCCTGTGCGACTTGTTCCAACACTCAATGGATTCGGGGACCCTGCCAAGGGAGTGGAAAAGAGCCATCCTTTCTCCAATCTTCAAGGGTGGGGACAGGCAAAACGCTGCTAGCTATAGACCAGTAGCTCTACTCCCAGTGGTATCAAAAGTACTGGAAAGTATTATTGACGACCACATCAGGGAATATTTCGATAGGACTAATATACTACATGAAGCCCAACATGGTTTCAGAAAAGGCAGATCCTGCGTCACTAACCTACTGTCAGCTTGGGACGACTGGACATCATGCTGGGACTTGAACGTACCAGTCCATGTGGTCTTCCTAGACTTTGAGAAGGCATTTGACACTGTTCACCATGACCTTCTCCTACATAAAATAAACCAGGCAGGCATAGGTGAGCCACTTCTGTCATGGTTGAAGGACTACCTAGCCGACAGGCAATTTTGCACTAAGGTTAACCGAGTCCGATCATCTTGGCACAGATCGTCATCAGGAGTGTCGCAGGGTTCTATCCTAGGACCACTGATGTTTTTGATTTTCATCAATGATCTACCACGCCGTCTGAGCTGCCCGACTCTCCTGTACGCTGACGACGTAAAAATATGGAGGGCGATAAAGTGTCCGGAGGACTCAGATAGGCTACAGGAAGACCTAAACCTTCTGGAAGACTGGGCGGTGGCCAGTGGCATGACTTTCAACTTGAAAAAGTGCAAAGTAGTGAAGTTGCGCACCTGTAGACTGCAGAATGCAAGTTACACCCTGTGCAATGAAAGCTTGTCCTGCACAACGTCGGAACGCGACTTAGGTCTAGTTCTAACGGAAAAAATGGACACAAGCGTAAATTACACAGGGGATGTAGCGAGGGCATATGCGGTCATACACTTTACGCATAGACAGTTAGGTGCACTCACTCCTGAGCTCTTTCTAATGTTGTACAAAACATACGTCAGGCCACACCTTGAGGTGCATAATATTATTGCACCCCCAATGCTGAGAAGAGATGCCAACCTCTTGGAAAGAGTCCAACGACGGGCAACAAAAGGAGTGGTTGGTCTCCGAAACAAACCATATGATGAAAGGCTGAAGAAATTAGGCCTGTTCACACTTAGTTACCGTCGGCTTAAGGGGGATTTGATTACTGCCTACAAAATAACAAATGACCAGAATCACCCAAACAAAGGTGTTCTGCCCACGTGGAAATCCCAGAAGGATAGCTCACCAGAGGGCAAGGACCCGGGTGCGCTCCCACTTCTTTTCACTGCGGGTTTGTCGTCCCTGGAATTCCTTACCGGCAGATGTAGCTATGGCACCGTCTTTGGACGCCTTTAAGCGAAGGCTGGACAACCATGCAGCGATACAAGGACTGCATCCAAATGGCCTATCTCCTTAAAATCGTATGTACCAATCAGGGTAGATAATTAAACTCGTCGTTTTACTTCTTTACATTCTCTCCCGTCTTACTCTCCTGACAACTTATTAATATTATAATCACTATTATTATTATTATTACCGACATAAATATTATTCTTCAAACTTAATGAGCTGACTGTCGTTACGTTTCCTATTTCCGTTTCTGTCTCTTAGTCTGAATAACTTCACTAATTACATCTATTATCCTCAACCCCTAGTCACACTACAGTGGTGAAGCACGGACGATGATAGCCAGTGTCATCCGAGTGCTTCGTTTGAACTAGAAGAAAAAAACGCCAACAGGCTGGTTCCCGAGGAATCGGCCGATTAGTTAGTAGGATAACCCCTCAACCGATAGCCAATATCAAGTCAACTACCCCTCAATACGGGGAAGTGGTGAGACTGACTACCAGTTGCCTGTACAGTAATGTGAGAGGGCTAAGAGGCAAAATAGCTGAACTTAGACACCCACAATAACAGCTGAACTCCAAAATCATAATGCTGACGGAAACCTGGCTAACCCCTACGGTGGCAGACAGCGAAGTCAGTATAAATGATATGGTCCTAGTCAGGCGAGATAGGGACCTGAAAGAAGGAGGTGGAGTCACCATATACGTCGACAAACAGCTCAGATGTGTTCACGCGATGGACCCTCCCCTCACTGAGCTCCCTGACTCCATATGGTGCCCCTTCACCGTTGGGTACTGCAAATATCCAGTGGGCAGCACTTATCGATCACCTTCATGTGGAGCAGACCACAACCAGGCACTGCTAAACACAATCTCAGCAACTCAAGACATGGGTTATGATCAAATTGTCATAGCTGGTGACTTCAATGCCCCATCTCTTAACTTGGTGTCGGGAAAAGCCCATGATAGATTTGATCGAAATCTGCTGCATACCATCAGGAAGGCTGGATTCACTGAAAATGTCAAGATGGATACTAGATGGGGGCCAGATGGGAAGTCTTCTAGACTGGATTACGTGCTCACTAGTGACCAGCTACTAGTGGAAAATGTTCAGATCACGACTCCCACAGGTAGTAGTGACCACGCGGTCATAGTATTCGACATAGTCCTCCGCGAGCGCTTACAGTGGGACAATACACAGCCCTATCTGTGTTATAACAAAGCCAACTACACCAAAATGCGAAGACTTCTGTCTGAAACAAATTGGCCTAAAAAATGGACCGAGCTAACAGTTGAAGAACACTGGAGAGAGACAAATGAGGTCATTCACCAGGCGGTCTCAGACTCTGTTCCTTTAGTCTTACCAAAAGCTAGGAAGCAACGTTCATGGCTAACAAGGGGGACACAACACCTTCTGCAGGCGAAGCGAAAAGCCTGGTTTGCGTGGCGGCGATCGAAGAGTCAACCCGAACATGAAGTGTACCTTGAACTCAGGAATCGATGTAACATACGAGTCCAGAGCGATAGAAGGACATTTCAGGGAGACCTCGCCAATAAGCTTCTCGTGAACTCCAAAAGCCTCTACAGGTTTATGTCCGAAAGAAAACCGACCAACCAGGGAGCATGCAATCTAGTGGGTTCTGATGGGAAATCTCTTACTAGTCTTGAAATGGCAAAGACATTCAGCCTAGCCTTTCACAGGCAACTAAACAGTAACGAGGATATTACCCCCACAGAACATCAGAATTACATCGCAAAACCAACACGCGGAAACCTGCTGGGCACATTTCAAATTACCCCGGCTATGGTACTTGCAAAATTGGGAAGGTTGGCTTCGGGAAAGTCTTCAGGTTGTGATGACATCAGACCATCCGTCCTGAAGCAGTGTTCAGAAAGTCTCTGCCAACCCCTAAGCGATCTGTTCCAACACTCCCTTGATGTAGGGAAACTTCCATGTGAATGGAAACGAGCCATCCTATCCCCTATCTTCAAGGGTGGTGACCGGCAGAATGCGACCAGTTACGGACCAGTTGCTCTACTTTCAGTGATATCGGAGATATTGGAAAGTATCATTGACGACCATATGAGAAAATACTTCGATGGGACTAACCTTCTTCACGAAGCACAGCACGGTTTTAGGAAGGGAAGATCCTGCGTGACGAATCTTCTACTAGCTTGGAACGATTGGACACCATCCTGGGACGAAAAGGTACCAGCCCACGTGATCTTTCTGGACCTTGCGAAAGCATTCGACACAGTTCACCATGGTCTGCTCCTTCACAAAACAAGCAAGGCGGGTGTTTCTGGAGCACTTCTCGCATGGCTGACAGATTACTTAGGCGAGAGAGAATTCTGCACCAAAGTCAACCGCATCCGACCATCCTGGCACACCTCGGCATCAGGGGTTCCTCAGGGTTCTATCCTAGGGCCGTTGATGTTTTTGATTTTTATCAACGACCTACCCTCCCAACTAAACTGCTCTGCGCTTCTTTACGCTGACGACGTAAAGATTTGGAGAGCAATAAAGTCAACGGAAGACTCAGACAGATTGCAGGCTGACCTGCGAATTCTGGGAAACTGGACTCTAGCTAACGGAACGCCTTTCAACCTAAAGAAGTGCAAAGTAGTGCAACTTCGTTCCGGCAGGTCACAGAGTGTAGATTACACCCTTGGTGGCCAGAACTTGAGTTGTGTTCAATCAGAGCGAGACCTAGGTATTATTCTAACAGAAAAGCTGGACACCAGTAGAAATTACTCGATGGACGTCGCCAATGCCTACGCAACTTTACACTTTATGCATAGGCAGCTGGGAGCTCTAACTCCCGAACTGTTCTTATGGTTATATAAGGCATATGTGAGGCCACACCTTGAGGTGCATAATATCATTGCACCTCCGCTACTCAAAAGGGATGCTAACATTCTAGAAAGCGTCCAGAGACGAGCGACAAAATGGGTGATCGGCCTCCGCAACAAATCATATGAGGAAAGACTAAAGAAATTAGGTCTTTTCACACTTAGTTACCGAAGGCACAGGGGAGACCTCATCACCGTCTACAAGATCCTAAATGACCAGGCCCACCCAAATAAAAGCATCCTGCCATTAAGTGACTATAGGCTTCCACGAGGTAACCCGCTAAGGATAGCACACCAGAGACCAAAGACTCGAGTGCGATCACATTTCTTTTCGCTTCGTGTTTGCTGTCTCTGGAACGCTTTACCGGCGGCCGTGACTACAGCGCCATCTGTGGAGATTTTTAAGCGGAAGCTAGACAATCATGCAGAAATGCAAGGTTTGTGTCTCAATGGCTTATCTTCATAAAACTTGAAACCACACTGTCTATGGATAAGCGTACAAACTAAATCCCCACGACCTATTCTGCCTTCTCTCACTCGATCTTTTCCCTAGGTCACTGTAGTAATTTATTGTACTTGTAATATTAGTATTTCGAGATGACCGAATTATAAGAATCCAAACAAAACACAGAGAGGGCAGTAATCAGGAATTTGTATTTAGTGGAATTCTTATGCAATTCATATAAGAAACATATCAACAGTCAACAGTAAGTATTTTAAACAATACAGAGATAGAAATTGTCAATCACCACATCCGCCACACCTCGAATATCTCCTCGCGTATTTATAACGATGTCTTGGTTTGCTTGCAAGTAGCTTCGACCTAACTGATTCTGTGATATTATTTCCATCAGTATTATCTGGACCTATTGCTGAATTATCTACAAAATCAGGATTATTAGCGGAATCAATAATATTATAATTGGAACGACCTACTTCATTTATTGTCACTTTGTCCAGGTGTCCGTTATGAACTGAGTGATCTTTGATGTCTGATATCTTCACCACTCGATTTCCCAGTTTTTGTAGTATAATTCCAACAGAAGGTCTATAGTTATTATCTTTGTAATAATGTACATTAGAAGTCGTGGACATCAGATGCTTTTTGAGAATTCGAGATTTGAAAAGTTTTGCAGGACTTTCACGGGTACTTGTATGCTCTGCATTCGACAGACGCAGTCTATGCATATGCAGTAATTCCTCAATTTTAATCAGTTGTTCTCTCATCTCATCCAGGTCTTTTCGTGTTTTCGATAGTTCACATTGCAACTCAGCTACCTCATTTTTGAAAACAGCTGACACTTGAGTTGCCGAACTTGTAGTGGAGGTTTTCATTGGATTAGCTTGAGTATTTTGAAAGGTTGAAAGACACATTGACTCTATTTTACTAGACAGCTTGGGAGAGTTATAAGAATGTTAAGCAACATAAGTATTCGAACTTCTGCAAACCGTCTTGATGTGTCCAACTTTACCACATTTGTGACACTTAGCACCCCGAAAACGGCAAGTGCTTCGTAGATGTAACTTTCCACAGGAAAAACACGGTTTTATGTTTTTGATCTCTCGCTGCATTCTATTACCTGTGGACGGCAGTTTGGATTGCTTTCCATTACCACTTGTATTTTCGACTTTAGAAAGTATAACATCAGACACTGACGTAGTGGGAGCAGAGTATTCATTATTGACATCTTCATATGTAATACATACATCTTTAGCAGTTTGAAAAGTACAAGAATGATTCTGAATTAGCTTCTTCTCTAATTTAGGAATATTGATTCCAGCAATTAGACGATCACGTAGTTGAGTATGCAGCTGATCTCCAAAGTTACACTTTGAAGCTTGAATTTGAAGTTGAAAAATGAATTCTCGAATCTTCTGGTTGGGAGAACGTACCAGTTTGTTGAAGTGAGCCCTCTCTCTGGTCTCAAAAGTAGTTACATGAAAATGATGTATCAGAAGTTCACGGATCTTGTCATATGACAAAGAAATGGGTTTATCTAGAAACGCCAGATTCTTCGCCAGGCTATACGCATCTGGTCCAATAGTAGTAATGAAATGTGCTGGTATTTTATCATCCCGAACATTCTTGGAAATGCACCACGCATCGAAGCATTCCAAATAATCAGCAATCTCCCGGGGAGACCCATTAATGGGGAATTTTCCCAGGTTACTTAGCTCCGTCGCGACGCCAATTTGTAGTAATTTATTGCACTTGTAATATTAGTATTTCAAGATGACCGAATTATAAGAATCCAAACAAAACACAGAGAAGGCAGCAATCAGGAATTTGTATTTAGCGGAATTCTTATGCAATTCATATAAGGAACATATCAACAGTCAACAGTAAGTATTTTAAACAATACAGAGATAGAAATTGTCAATCACCACAGTCACCTTTATTATTCCACTTATCTCAACCTATATTACCTACACTACAACCCATTATTTTTATTATTATTATTATTACTACTATTCTGCTTTTATGACTACACCGAATGACCAACGGGAGTTAGGTCAAACTCCATTCACGGCAGCAATACAGTCCTAAAATACTGCATACTACATACCACATCTCGACCAATCCCCGCACCACTCCTCCTGGAGTCTACGAGAGCTAAAGCAGTCGAGTGTCGGGACTTACCACGCAGAAGCTCACCGAAGATCTGGAACCTCTACCTCACAATCGAGAAGCGAGCTCAAAGAAATCACTGGTTTATACTAGCTCGTAATCAGGATATTGGATATTGGATATTATTATTATTACTATCTCTTTTCTCTTGTCGACAATACCGAAGGACTAACTGGCGAAAGGGATCAACTCCAATCACAGTAGTAACAGTCTTAACACACCTCATACTACAAACCACATATAATTAATCCCAGCACTACTCCCTTTGGAGTCAACCAAAGCTACGACAGTCGAGTGGCGGGACAAGCTACGCAGAAGTTTACCGAATATCAAGAACCTATACCTCACAATCAAGAAGCGAGCACAAAGAAATCAAATTGGTTTATACTAGCTCGTAAAAACGATATTGGATATTGGATTAGCACTACTCCCTTTGGAGTCAACCAAAGCTACGACAGTCGAGTGGCGGGACAAGCTACGCAGAAGTTTACCGAAGATCAGGAACCTATACCTTACAATCAAGAAGCGAGCACAAAGAAATCAAATTGGTTTATACTAGCTCGTAAAAACGATATTGGATACTAGCTCGTAAAAACAATACTGGAAATTGGTTCTTTTCAGAAACCATGCAGCTATACAAGGACTGCATCCAAATGGCCTATCTCCTTAAAATCGCATTTACCAATCAGGGTAGATAATTAAACTCGTCATTTTACTTCTTTACATTCTCTCCCGTCTTACTCTCCTGACAACTTATTAATATTATAATTACTATTACCGATATATATATTATTCTTCAAACTTCATGAGCTGACTGTTGTTACGTTTCCTATTTTCGTTTCTGTCTCTTAGTCTGAATAGCTTCACTAATTATATCTACTATTATTATTATTATTACTATCTCTTTTCTCTTGTCGACAATACCGAAGGACTAACTGGCGAAAGGATCAACTCCAATCACAGTAGTAACAGTCTTAACATACCTCATACTACAAACCACATATAATTAATCCCAGCACTACTCCCTTTGGAGTCAACCAAAGCTACGACAGTCGAGTGGCGGGACAAGCTACGCAGAAGTTTACCGAAGATCAAGAACCTATACCTCACAATCAAGAGGCGAGCACAAAGAAATCAAATTGGTTTATACTAGCTCGTAAAAACGATATTGGATATTGGATTGATCATCGAACGATAAATTTGTTGTCATAGCTTCTTCCCACTGACTTTTTAAAATGCACAAAACCTTGAGAGCTAAGTGTATACTAATTGGTCAGTTCCTCTAATTATAATAATCGTGTATAGGAAGTGAAGCATCTGGGAAAACTTCTATTATTCAGTCATTTTGCAGTGATGGCAGAGACTTTACAAAGAATTATTGCATGGTAACTTATACATTTCAATAGCACTATGAATTCTAGTCAACGACTGTTGAATTGACAGTGAAGACAATGATAATACCAGAAGCAAATGATAATATCGTATGGTAAAGTAAGAAAAACTGAACTAGTTATTTAGGAGCTCTTCCTGTACTGTTTCCCAGGAAAAGAAGTGTTTCATGATTTTACGAGGCATTATGTAAGCAATTTCTTCAATTTATTCTGTAGCTTGATGTCGTTAACCTTGTGGTTGTTGTTTTTGATGTGACCGATGCTGAAAGCTTCTCTACTGCAAAGTCGAGAGTATCGGAATACCGGAAGCAAGCCAGTGAGATCTCCGTACCAAGTGAGTGTCATTTCCTATTTAGCAACTATACTTCAGTTGTTCTTGTGGGCAGTAAAATAGACCTTGGATTTAGACGTGTTATAGACAAGAATAAAGCCCAAAAGTTTGCGGATGAATTAAACGTTCCATACTTTGAAACTTCTGCTGTAAGTCTAGTTTTTCCCCCGCATGATTTATCCTCTTGTGTTAACTGGAACGCTCTAGATTGTTTTCACTGTCTGAGAAACTCCCAGGTCCTATCTGGGCACAAGTTGACAGGCTAATTTTTAATTTTCCTCGTTTTTACGACTGAGACTGCATCAGTTCCTCATCCAATATCCAATATCGTTTTTACGAGCTAGTATAAACCAATTTGATTTCTTTGTGCTCGCTTCTTGATTGTGAGGTATAGGTTCTTGATATTCGGTAAACTTCTGCGTAGCTTGTCCCGCCACTCGACTGTCGTAGCTTTGGTCGACTCCAAAGGGAGTAGTGCTGGGATTAATTATATGTGGTTTGTAGTATGAGGTGTGTTAAGACTGTTACTACTGTGATTGGAGTTGATCCCTTTCGCCAGTTAGTCCTTCGGTATTGTCGACAAGAGAAAAGAGATAGTAATAATAATAATAGTAGATATAATTAGTGAAGCTAATCAGACTAAGAGACAGAAACGAAAATAGGAAACGTAACAACAGTCAGCTCATTAAGTTTGAAGAATAATATATATTTCGGTAATAGTAATAATAATAATAATAACAATAATAATAATAATAATAGTGATTATAATATTAATAAGTTGTCAGGAGAGTAAGACGGGAGAGAATGTAAAGAAGTAAAATGACGAGTTTAATTATCTACCCTGATTGGTAAATGCGATTTTAAGGAGATAGGCCATTTGGATGCAGTCCTTGTATCGCTGCATGGTTGTCAAGCCTTCGCTTAAAGGCGTCCAAAGACGGTGCCATAGCTACATCTGCCGGTAAGGAATTCCAGGGACGACAAACCCGCAGTTCCATAAATTTTCTCCGAAAACTTATTAACAGCATTTAATTTGAATATCTTTATCCTGTAATAGGAGTGAACAAATTTCGGTGTATAGAGAACGAAAGTGTTTCATATCAGCATCATGTTTTTGTAGGAGCTGTTCACTTTCCACTTCACAATTCAATTAACAACTTTGATACATTTTTTTGTGGTGGGAGGTTTTAAATATTAAACGGCTAATTAAAAAACTAAGATGGCTTCTCGATCTGCGATATGATAAATCTGATTTCGGAGACCATTAGTTGCAGGTTGATGAGGCCTACAATCCCTAGTCTTCTGTGATCAGTAACTATAACCGAGAGATAGTTTTGTTATTCTTCGCAACAGTCTGACCTGGAAGGAAACTACTTAATCTCAGTGGTTCTCCGACCGATGTTAGCTCATAAGGAGCCAACATCTCCATATCATAAACATTGTTCTCCCTATTATTAAATTTGTTCTTGTTCGATTTAATTCGGTATTTATATATCTCTATTTGAGGTTCATGAAAATCAAAATATGACTCATCAGATGATTCTCTGATGCAAACATTATCTGACTAGGAGTTTCGTGCAAAGTGAAATCAAAACACTAAAACAATCCAAATTAGCGAGTTCTCAGAGAAGGGAGCGATTTATGTTGCAACACTTCAAATACACAATATCTGGGGGAGCGAAGCTAAATAAACGTGGAATATCAATTTAGGTCACTAAATAACTGTATTTCGAGAATCATTTAAGACCAGTGAGTACCAGACAGTTGTTTTCTGATAGTTCAGGACTCCTCAACAGTGATTACCGATGACTCCACTGGGAATCCCACGCGGTACTTCAAGTCCATGGGGTAAATCGCTTGACCATTTTGATGGGATCCAATGTCTCACGAATGCAAATCTGTGCCGATTCGCAATATATAGTGTTTCCGTCCACTGGTGTCATCAGCAACTCCAGTGATCATTAGAACTAGAGGTTCCAATGCAAAACTGGGCAAACACCGACAGACAACTACTTGAAAATCATGACGATCTAAAAATGTTCACGAAAAGTTATGTCCGGATAACATTTAATTAGGTGGAAATCAGTCCAGATATTCCGTAGTGTCGAGATTAATTAATCAAAGTCAAGGCCTTATGTCGCGTCTTCCTGTTTGTCAGCAAGTGCTGTTTCCCAAATCAAGTCACTCCTTTCTTAAAAAGAAATCATTCAGTACGGTACAAGTCACTACCGGTTAAAACCGACCACGACGTTAATACACGATATCTCTAACTGTTGGTGTAAGTAAATCAATTAAAAATGTATTGGTATTCAAGTGTTGGTTTGTAGGGATTTGATTGGTTTCAGGATTTCATCATGAGCTGACACTAGCTAGAGAACCATTGGAAAACCTGGGAGTACTGGACAGCTGTTTCGTCCTAGTTTGGGACTCTTCAGAAGCGCGCACCCACCGGAATTCCAACCCAGGACCTTCCGGTTACAAGGCGAGTGAGCTCGTATACCATTAAGCCCCTGGGACCCGATCCAGTGGTCCTTGAATTCTAACTTCTGCCAATTCACGACATAGCGCGACCGCTAGCCAATGTCTTCGGCGAGTATTTGTCCTCACACTGGACCCGCTGCACCCTACTGGTCACGGCGACTGGCCCTATTCAGGTAGGCAGTTACCTGGGTTTCAGTGGGAAGTCGTGACCACTAGGGTGCAGCAGGTTGGGTGTGAGGACGAATACTCGCCGAAGATATTGGCTAGCGGTTGCGCTATATCGTGAATTGATAGAAGTTAGAATTCAAGGACCATTGGATCGGGTCCCAGTGGCTTAATCGTATACGAGCTCACTCACCTTGTAACCGGAAGGTCCTGGGTTCAAATGTCTGTGTGTGTGCTTCTGAAGAGTCCCAAACGAGGACGAAACAGCTGTCCAGTACTCCCAGGTTTTCCAGTGGTTCTCTAACTAGTCTCAGCTCATGATGAAATTCTGAAAAATGTATTGGTTATCTAAGTAGATGTTTGGTATGAGCAATTGAAGATTCATGATAATCTCATCTTTATCACTGAGATGTGGGACATTCCCAATAGTTTACATTCACTTATCGTCTTTTCTTATACATCTTTATGTTCGTTGCTGCTATTTTTTTTATTACTTTTTCATCTGAGTGAGAAAGAGGTCTTCATAGTCTGAAGTTTCAGTAGGGGTGACGTCGATTTTTCTCTTACAGAGTAGGATCGCTGTCTTTACATCCAACTCTCCCTCTTTTTTGGGCTTGATACTGATTGTATGACATTTAGGAATAGTCCATCCGGTATTCGAAATCGGGCCTCCTATGTGACTGGTGAGCACTCTATCATTGGGCCAGTAATACCCTTGTTCATTATGATATCATTCTACTTATGAGTCACTTTACTATGTGTACTGTTCTGATGTGATACACCTTTACACAAGGCTCACTGTCGATTTGTATCTGTTTGATTCTTAACACGCTTGAAAGCGAAGTCACTCATTTTACATTCTCATGTAAAGGCTCGGCCGATAGTCAGAGATAAAACCTGGGCCTGAGGCCTAATTTTGATTGGCTTCTAATGTATAGTATTATAATTATAGTATGCTGAATAGCGTAGCAGTGTCATGTTGTTGTATTCTGCACACTAAGTAACTGTAAAGCGGACAAATGCATTTTATTTTGAAGATATTTTGTGAACTGTTTTGGTGAAATAGCAGTGAGGACTCTCGCCGACCATGTACATGGTCTGGGGTTCTATCCCCTGCCGACGCACACGTGATATCAATGTTCGGCCTGCAAAATCCGGGCTAGCGATATCACATGCTGAAAATTCCATACTTGTACCAATGATGGAATCAAGCTATAATCAGAACAAGAAACAATGAAAGTGCAATGAGTTGCTTCAATTATGCATTAAATGTAATTGAAGTTTCTCAAAAAATGGCAAGAGTGATGAAAAGATATTGATGGGGAATATTTTACAAGATTACAGTACACATTATGATGCTATCAGTGAAGGAAATGAAATTTACAAAAATAAGATGGGTTTATTTTAAGAAGCTAGAAGTGATGGGCCGGTCACTGGATTCTGTCTCTGGCTGAAGATCCAACTAGCTGACCTTGTAGCCTGAAGATTCTGGGTTCTATATTCAGCGGTGGATTAGTGGGTGCGTACTACTGATGCTGGGTCCAAGACCAACAACAAATAGCTGTCAAGCACGCCTTGATGGTCTTCAGTGGCTGTCTGATTGAAGTCAGTCTGTCATTTAGCTTGAAATTATTCAAATGCTTGCAAACCGACGCTTAGAAAGACAGTATATAGTCAATCCGAGATTTAGGGTCACATCTCTTTTTAAAACATAAAAATCAGGTTTGGATATTTGATAGCAATAGACTCTGAGAAATTTAAGACTCGGTTTATTTTGTTTGTTTATTATACTTAATAATTTTTTTAAGTAGAGTTTTCGGCATCAGTCATTTTCATTCCACAAATGTTTAGTTTTGTGCAGGATTGATAAGAGATATCATGTTTTCTCTAAATTTACAATTATAGAAAGAGGCAGTCGGCATAGAAGCTCCGTTTTTATATCTAATTAAAGAATATTATCAGCTGTATACAGATTCAGTTCAACGTTATCAAATTCTAATATAATGACAATAATAATTATTATTGTTATTACGCTTCTTATTGTCTTATGCAACTACATTGAAGAGAACTACAATACAGGTTGGGACGACTGTGGGAACCCGTATAGCCAACGAACCGTCTAAGCTCGTTTATACGCGAAGGGAAATAACAAAACAAATACAAACTGGCGTTAAGGCGTATATATATGTATATAAGATACAGTTATTTGATAAGTTATAATTGTTCCAAAATACACGTTCGGAGTTGAAGTAATGAAGTAGTCGTTTTGATCTGCTATTGCTCATTTCACACAAGGGTATGCCAACAGCCCGAGAGAAGAGGAGGTCGAAGTAAAAGATCCAAAAAGTGGATATACGAATTAGGCACCGGCTAGCGATGATTGGTAACAGTGGGGAGCAAAAACCTAGAGAAGGGAAGACGTATCGTCCGTAGTGCGGGGTGAACAAGATTGAGTCCTTATTCAATACATCAATTAAAACTTCTGATGTGCAGTGAATTCATTGTTTCTACTATATTACGATGAACGTGTAATTTGACATTTCTCGGACTTCACACCCGTTTATCCGCACGAAATACTGGCTGATAGTGTGCATGGAGTAATAGGAAAGTAGTTATTTTCAAATGTGTATTTCGTTAACAAGCTAGTGGGTAAGTGAAGCGGAGAAGCCTAGTCAAACATAAAAGGACGAGCATCCATTATCCAGGATATAGAAGGAGAGTCTTAGAAATCATAAAAAGCATATTCTTCCTAACTGGTTACTTGTGTCATCCTCCTGTACTCCTTTTGTTGCTGGCCGCCAACTGATTGAGCCTAGCGTTTATAGTAAATCTGCTGAGGTACAGTGGTCCTACATCAGCCTCCTCTTTAATTGACTTTCCTAAGAATGTTGGCTTGATTAACCTTTCTTTCGGAGGTAAATCTAAGGTTTTTCATCAAGTGTACTTGTTTGTGGTTGGTAGATTTTTATTTTCCCAACATGAAATTACTGAACACATTTATGTGGGGACAGGTTAAAGTTGTTTATTTAGCATTTCAAACAGGGCAGTAATACTGCCGTTTGCATAACAGTTTTATTTCCCATCTCTCCTATCGACGTTCCTATTACCGAACCATGGTCAGCTGCTTCATATTTTATGCTTGCTGCAGAGTGAATCTTCTTCCAAGGGCATATTTTCTAAAGCAGTAAGCGGAACTTTCTTCATATTCTATGCCTTCAGATCACTCAAGCGTAAAAACATTTTGTAACTTTTTTACAGCGTTTTGCTTTGGAGGCCTAATTAAATTACGATCCATGCAGGTGGAGGAAAAATATACCAGAACCGATAGCACGATTGGTGGATTGCTGCGTACGTAGTTCTGCAGAATCACACTTTTCACTTTATGCCACGAAGGTTTTGATGGTAGGAATTGACTGTTGTGTCTATCTCTGGTTTCGGGTACCGATGCAATCGTCATGCTTCTCACTGGACGACGACTATCTGATATTTCCAGTTTGACTGCATTTGGTTTCTGTAATAGAATGGTGACTGATGTACTCACGCCGGGCTTTCAAATTCAACCTGCCACACAGATACCAGAACTTAGTGCTGGAAAGGAGATAAAATATGGGTACGTTGAAGACGGGGCAGCTTCAAGAACTACCAGGACTTGGAGTCTGTTTCGTAGGATCTTATTTGGCTCTGACTAACGAATAGAACTCTAGGTGTTTAGTGAATTTAATCCCACTTCTTTGTTTTCTTAAGGAAAAGTTTCTTAAACAGGAGTATTAAAACGCATTAAGAAATAGGGATATTTGCATGAGTTTTAAGAGTTATCTGTATGAAAAAGACATCGACTATGTTAACTATCAAATGTATTCTGTATAAAACACGAATATAACTCTTTCTTGGAATTAGCATATTTATCTAAGTATTAGTTCATAAACACTCCTTAACGAGGCATTAAAGAGAAAATAGAACCGGTAATATTATGAGAAATGACTTCCCTGGACAAATTCCTTTTCTCTTTACTTGTACGTTTGCATTTATGTACAATTTTCTTCACAAAAGAGGATACTAACAAAGTGATGAGTCGTTATAGTCATGATTGCTAATATTTAATTAATAAATAAGGGTGATTCATGATATAGTCAAGGAATGAGATAAATAATTTAATGAATGAGCTGTAATCAAGATGCACTTAGAAACGAGGGAAAATGGGACATTATGCAAGAGTTAAAAAGGGCTGAATAAAAAACCGAAGTTAGCAAACAACGGGCTCATTTCTGTGATAGTAGTGACTGGAGAATCTTTTTTCACATACAGAGCTTAGGTTTCTCTGTCTGAATACTTATAGCTTCAGCGGTGGAAAGGCATCAAAGCGTGCTATCTTTAGCAGGTTGCTGTTTCCTTTATACAATACTTTGAGAGGGGGAGTTTCTTGAGGGCTGAAAGTGTATTCATTTGTTATTATTATTGTGGAGTTGCTGCTACTTTTCTACTACCATTTATGCTAGTGTTATGGACGCTCTTAGATAACGAACCCACAAAACCAGCGATATAGCTAACTGTACAGGAGCAGGTAAACTGATATATGTACACAGAGGTGGTTAGATGCGAGGTCTTGTTTTCCAGGCTTCTACAGAACAGTGGATGACTGTAGAGAACACTATTACTAGCGTTGCTACGAAGAATGTTTTTCTCAACGATGTTGAAGTTCTTCTGCTAGTGAAATCATAACCCAGGTCAACTCTGAAGTTTCTCTTGTGGCATGAACGATGTCTAATGTTTCAGATTTTTCGGTTGGATATTTTTGTCAAAAAACCTCAGTGGATATCGATTTTGGATGAAGATTTCACTTAGAAGAGTATCAGGAATACAGGTACCTCGAAAGCAAGTGGCAAGAGATATAACTAATTTTAATTTTCATCTAGTCAACATCCAGCTGTAGAAACTTGTCAGTACGCTTTCAATCAATAGGATTAATTAAGGTCTTAACGACCGTTCTTCTTAATTTAATATTAATTAAGAAGGAAAAATCTTAAATAGCTTTTTAATTTCAAGAATGAATTTTATTGCTAGATAGTTGTTATATATCTCTAAAAACCGAATAAAGTCATAGTTGTTATCATAAATAACAAAATGTCCACCTACTAAATATAAGTCTGACTAACTTACGGAAAGCATCTCATCTCATAAACAGACTAGGTAACAAGGGATTCTGCCATTAGCTACTCCAAGTCAGTGTTATTGGTGGCGAGTATTTGTCCTAACACCTGACATGTTGGCGGACCCCACTGGTTCCGACTTCTTACTAGAACTCCAACTTCGACTTGTAGTCAGTCACTAGTGAGAAAAGGATTAATTTCAAAGAGGTAGTTTGTATGGATTTGATTTGTTCAGTACTCTCCCTGGTTCTCTAAATGATAATGAATCGTGACCGAACCTGACATCACACACTGGATACGTATATACATCCAGCTCACGAGTCCGGAATAGGACGAAATCTGCATCCTCGCTTCTACTGCTAGTCATCACCGATTTGATGACATCATGCTAATCTGACATCGTTAATGCATTCGTATTATACGCGGATTTGTAACTAGAGACCGGCCATTTTGGCCCAGTTCAATTCAACAAGGGGAAATTCATGATAATTTATACAAGTAACAACTGATACCTGTTACACAGGGGGTGATGCTTCGGGTTGCATATCACAATAGCACAAGGATCTACACAAACCGGAATGAATATACCTGAATGTTCTACCATACTAGGAAGGTCATTTGAATAGTAGTTTGAATAAAAACAATTACCATCATAATTTAAATAGTTCACACTATGTTGGGGAGTACGAGGGCATAAATTATACTCTTGGGGGATAGGGATATCTCGCTCAGACGACTGGTAAGCCAGCTATGTGGAAGAGGTATTGGACAAGGTTGATCGTAAAAGCTTTACGCTCCAGCTTATTTTGTGGTAGTCTGTAGTTGGTAGTAAGGTTGTCCTACGGAGACAGTTGGGAAAAGCACTTTAACAGGCGGTATGTGTTCGGCCTTTAGCAATTGTCCCCTGAGTTCTGCAGCTGCACAAAACTAACGTTAACTTCCACATTGAAAATCCATTTTCGTTTCAGCATAATAGTTGACTCTTGTGATTCAATAGCTCAGTGGATAATCCTGCTACATTCGAGTCTCAGTTTAAGGGAACGTCATCAGTCATACGTGGATATAGGTACGTGTTATACCTGCTCCGCTAATTGTTTTTATGGTAATGAACTCGACTGGCACGTTAATACGCCTATTCGTCTGTTGTACATTTCACTTCACTAAGCCAGGCAAAAATCCAATTACAAAGGCGTGCCTGTGATTGCAAAATACTGTATATTTATTGCGAAACAACACATATTTATACATTTTATTTACTACAATACAATCGGCTCACAGCCGTGAGAATAGATTGTTCTTATTGGTTGGTAATAGGCGGCTGTCCGACAAAGACCAATGTGGAGACAAAGATGGTGAATTGATCACACAATAAATCACAATATGCGTGAGAAATGATAGATTAATGTAGTAACTCTATCAAAAGAAAAACCACACGATTCATGAAAAAAAATGATGTACTATTTTATGCTGGTTTCTATCAGCACGTCCAACTGAGAAGTCTTAAACAGGACGAAAGCAACCCACCTTGGATTCCACCACTAGGTATCATCAATCAAAAACAACTGAGTAATAATATAACTGTTTTATTTCCATTAATAGGTTGAATTGTAAATAAAAACTTTTTTTTATTATGAACATAATTGTCAAGATTGTGTTTTCAATTACATCTCATCAGGATTAGTTCTAATGTAATAATAACATATTCTGTCACATCTAATTGATAGTGGTCATGTAGTCGATAAAACGAAAGCCTTCAAAGTAATTCATCGTATCCCTCCGAATCTTTCTAATAGACTTCGTATTCGTCTACTGCACACAGCTGAGGCGATAGGCATTCGAACTATTAAACCTAAACTATGCATTCAAAAGAAGTTCGTGCAGCCATTATCCCTCCCGTGGCCTAATAAGACATAACCAACGAAAGACTTCTACACCACCCTTTATTTATATTTCCAACCCCTTTCTTATCATCCCTTAATCTTATCTTATATTCATTATAAACGTGTTTCATTTCCTTCCCCTACAATCTAACATTACGTAATCGGTTCATTTGTTTTTACTAGCCTTTATCGACTACTTCCACCTGAACAATTGTTTGTTTAATCATACTGTTTTTCATTATTCATGTTATGACAGATTGCCTCATTTTTTCATCCTTATTATTGATGAGACCATTATTATTATTATTATTATCATTACCACTATTATGACTAACTGCACAATTTTACATTCACCATCGTATTATCCTATAGACAAAACACCATGATTGGTTTATATTTGAATTTTATTTGTAAACTTATATATATTAGAGTTAAGCCTGATGAGATCTAATTGAAAACAATATTGTTCGCTTAAATGTGTTGTTCTAAATTTTACTATGGGAATATCTAATATATTGAAATCTCGCGGGGATCCTATTGCATTTAAGGCATTCAATGAGTGCCTGAAATTTAGTGCAAGGCTCGCTGAAGCGAAAACATCGTTGGAATTTTTCAAAGAATGTGTAGAAACCGAACGTTATCCCAAACTATATTGGAGGTCGTTAAGACGAATGAGGATTTATCCTAATTCTAAGAATTTAAAAAGACATGCTCTTAATCAGATTGATTCTGTTAAAACTCTTATAAATGATCTAGAAAGGAATATATCACAAAGACAATTTTCAGTTGATGATTTACTTCAGGAATTACAATTGATGTTCATTGAATATGTTAATAACGTAACAGTAAACAGAAGTAATAATAAAAGGATTAGTCTTGCCAAATCTCTCGAAAGCCAAAAGCTTGAAAGGAAATTTCCGTCAGATCCGGGCCAGTATGTTCACAATTTTTCCAGTATCGTGCCTAATAAGTTTCAATTAGAGGTGTTATCCCTAGGTCCCAAATTTAGTGATTATGCTCCTAAAGTTGATCAATTTGACACAGATATACAGTTTGAAAATTTGTATTCTCAAACGTCAGATCTTACCCCATCGTCGGACGATGAACTAACTAGATTCAAAACGACGCTAGTGGACAGCTGCCAGCAATACAAGAATAATAAACACTCAGTAAATAGTCTTTTATCTAAACAACACAGAGAAGCTCTAAGAGAACTTAGAAACAACGAAAGTTTAATCATTAGCAAGTCGGATAAAGGTGATGGTATAGTTTTACTGGACAAAAGCGATTATGTTGAGAAAATGGAAGGTATTTTGAGTGATCAAACTAAATTCCAATCGCTTGGTGTTCCCAAAGACCTCAATGTAAGAGCTGAGAAACAAATGACGGACTCCCCCAGAAAACTGAACCAAATAGGAGTATTATCATCAACCATGTATGAGTGCATGAAACCTACGGGTACCAATACTCCACGTCTTTACGGTCTACCAAAAGTGCACAAACCGGGTCTTCCTCTTCGCCCTGTTTTAGATACGTATAACTCTCCATTTCACGGAACAGCGAAGTGGTTAGTTAAGATCCTGGGTCCTTTGCACAGAGAAATTGTGCAATATAGAATTAGTGATGTTTTTGACTTTATTTCTAAAATATCCGAGACTAATGTGAGGTGTAAACGCATGTTATCCATGGATGTATCATCACTATTCACTAACGTACCGCTTTTGGAAACAGAGGATTATATTTGTCAAGAAATCACCGATAGGCAATTAGACTTAGGAATTCCCTTGTGTAGCCTCAAAGAATTACTTCTGAAATGCACAATGAATGTTCACTTCGTCTTCAATAATTCATACTATCGACAAGTAGATGGAATAGCTATGGGTTCACCATTAGGCCCAATATTAGCTGACTTCTTTCTCGCAAAACTTGAAAACGGGAAATTGAAGGATACCATCAAGGAGTTGGATATGTATTACCGATATGTCGATGATACATTTATCTTAGCTGATGAGAAGGTTAACATAGACGAGTTGCTACTTAAATTCAACAACATCCACCCTTCGCTTACCTTTACTTGTGAAGAGGAGCAGGAGAATAAACTACATTTCCTGGATGTCTTACTAAGTAGGAGAGAAGATGGGTCACTTGGGAGAAGGGTGTACAGAAAAAGCACATTCACAGGACAGTACACACACTTCCTTAGCTACGTGCTCATTAAATATAAAAGGAATCTTGTAAAATGTCTCGCGAGCAGAGCAAGGAAGATATGTACGGAGGACCTCTTACAAAAGGAATTTGAATATATTCACGATTCCTTGACGGAGATGGGTTATCCGAGTAGTTTCATAAAGAAACATATGAAACCATCAGAGAAGAAACCTGTGACTCTGACTGCACATAAGAAACCTCTATTTATTAAGTTACAATTTAATGGGGACTTATCTATTGAGATTCTATTCCAAAGACTTTCAAGGAGCATACGTAGAACATTTTACGCAGCACACCTATGTTTGTCATTCTCTAGCCGACGAATGATTGGGACGCAAACGAAGGATAAGCTTGATAGTTTTGCCACATCTATGTGTATTTATCAATTCAACTGCACCTGCGGTGACAGTTATATTGGGCGTACTACTAGACAGCTTAGCCAACGTGTTAGTGAACATCTCCCATCGTGGTTTGGCAAAGGACAGACAAAAACAATCCGTAGCTCAATTCTGTCACACCTAATTGATAGTGGTCATGTAGTCGATAAAACGAAAGCCTTCAAAGTAATTCATCGTATCCCTCCGAATCTTTCTAATAGACTTCGTATTCGTCTACTGCACACAGCTGAGGCGATAGGCATTCGAACTATTAAACCTAAACTATGCATTCAAAAGAAGTTCGTGCAGCCATTATCCCTCCCGTGGCCTAATAAGACATAACCAACGAAAGACTTCTACACCACCCTTTATTTATATTTCCAACCCCTTTCTTATCATCCCTTAATCTTATCTTATATTCATTATAAACGTGTTTCATTTCCTTCCCCTACAATCTAACATTACGTAATCGGTTCATTTGTTTTTACTAGCCTTTATCGACTACTTCCACCTGAACAATTGTTTGTTTAATCATACTGTTTTTCATTATTCATGTTATGACAGATTGCCTCATTTTTTCATCCTTATTATTGATGAGACCATTATTATTATTATTAAAAAAAAAAATATTATCATTACCACTATTATGACTAACTGCACAATTTACATTCACCATCGTATTATCCTATAGACAAAACACCATGATTGGTTTATATTTGAATTTTATTTGTAAACTTATATATATTAGAGTTAAGCCTGATGAGATCTAATTGAAAACAATATTGTTCGCTTAAATGTGTTGTTCTAAATTTTACTATGGGAATATCTAATATATTGAAATCTCGCGGGGATCCTATTGCATTTAAGGCATTCAATGAGTGCCTGAAATTTAGTGCAAGGCTCGCTGAAGCGAAAACATCGTTGGAATTTTTCAAAGAATGTGTAGAAACCGAACGTTATCCCAAACTATATTGGAGGTCGTTAAGACGAATGAGGATTTATCCTAATTCTAAGAATTTAAAAAGACATGCTCTTAATCAGATTGATTCTGTTAAAACTCTTATAAATGATCTAGAAAGGAATATATCACAAAGACAATTTTCAGTTGATGATTTACTTCAGGAATTACAATTGATGTTCATTGAATATGTTAATAACGTAACAGTAAACAGAAGTAATAATAAAAGGATTAGTCTTGCCAAATCTCTCGAAAGCCAAAAGCTTGAAAGGAAATTTCCGTCAGATCCGGGCCAGTATGTTCACAATTTTTCCAGTATCGTGCCTAATAAGTTTCAATTAGAGGTGTTATCCCTAGGTCCCAAATTTAGTGATTATGCTCCTAAAGTTGATCAATTTGACACAGATATACAGTTTGAAAATTTGTATTCTCAAACGTCAGATCTTACCCCATCGTCGGACGATGAACTAACTAGATTCAAAACGACGCTAGTGGACAGCTGCCAGCAATACAAGAATAATAAACACTCAGTAAATAGTCTTTTATCTAAACAACACAGAGAAGCTCTAAGAGAACTTAGAAACAACGAAAGTTTAATCATTAGCAAGTCGGATAAAGGTGATGGTATAGTTTTACTGGACAAAAGCGATTATGTTGAGAAAATGGAAGGTATTTTGAGTGATCAAACTAAATTCCAATCGCTTGGTGTTCCCAAAGACCTCAATGTAAGAGCTGAGAAACAAATGACGGACTCCCCCAGAAAACTGAACCAAATAGGAGTATTATCATCAACCATGTATGAGTGCATGAAACCTACGGGTACCAATACTCCACGTCTTTACGGTCTACCAAAAGTGCACAAACCGGGTCTTCCTCTTCGCCCTGTTTTAGATACGTATAACTCTCCATTTCACGGAACAGCGAAGTGGTTAGTTAAGATCCTGGGTCCTTTGCACAGAGAAATTGTGCAATATAGAATTAGTGATGTTTTTGACTTTATTTCTAAAATATCCGAGACTAATGTGAGGTGTAAACGCATGTTATCCATGGATGTATCATCACTATTCACTAACGTACCGCTTTTGGAAACAGAGGATTATATTTGTCAAGAAATCACCGATAGGCAATTAGACTTAGGAATTCCCTTGTGTAGCCTCAAAGAATTACTTCTGAAATGCACAATGAATGTTCACTTCGTCTTCAATAATTCATACTATCGACAAGTAGATGGAATAGCTATGGGTTCACCATTAGGCCCAATATTAGCTGACTTCTTTCTCGCAAAACTTGAAAACGGGAAATTGAAGGATACCATCAAGGAGTTGGATATGTATTACCGATATGTCGATGATACATTTATCTTAGCTGATGAGAAGGTTAACATAGACGAGTTGCTACTTAAATTCAACAACATCCACCCTTCGCTTACCTTTACTTGTGAAGAGGAGCAGGAGAATAAACTACATTTCCTGGATGTCTTACTAAGTAGGAGAGAAGATGGGTCACTTGGGAGAAGGGTGTACAGAAAAAGCACATTCACAGGACAGTACACACACTTCCTTAGCTACGTGCTCATTAAATATAAAAGGAATCTTGTAAAATGTCTCGCGAGCAGAGCAAGAAAGATATGTACGGAGGACCTCTTACAAAAGGAATTTGAATATATTCACGATTCCTTGACGGAGATGGGTTATCCGAGTAGTTTCATAAAGAAACATATGAAACCATCAGAGAAGAAACCTGTGACTCTGACTGCACATAAGAAACCTCTATTTATTAAGTTACAATTTAATGGGGACTTATCTATTGAGATTCTATTCCAAAGACTTTCAAGGAGCATACGTAGAACATTTTACGCAGCACACCTATGTTTGTCATTCTCTAGCCGACGAATGATTGGGACGCAAACGAAGGATAAGCTTGATAGTTTTGCCACATCTATGTGTATTTATCAATTCAACTGCACCTGCGGTGACAGTTATATTGGGCGTACTACTAGACAGCTTAGCCAACGTGTTAGTGAACATCTCCCATCGTGGTTTGGCAAAGGACAGACAAAAACAATCCGTAGCTCAATTCTGTCACACCTAATTGATAGTGGTCATGTAGTCGATAAAACGAAAGCCTTCAAAGTAATTCATCGTATCCCTCCGAATCTTTCTAATAGACTTCGTATTCGTCTACTGCACACAGCTGAGGCGATAGGCATTCGAACTATTAAACCTAAACTATGCATTCAAAAGAAGTTCGTGCAGCCATTATCCCTCCCGTGGCCTAATAAGACATAACCAACGAAAGACTTCTACACCACCCTTTATTTATATTTCCAACCCCTTTCTTATCATCCCTTAATCTTATCTTATATTCATTATAAACGTGTTTCATTTCCTTCCCCTACAATCTAACATTACGTAATCGGTTCATTTGTTTTTACTAGCCTTTATCGACTACTTCCACCTGAACAATTGTTTGTTTAATCATACTGTTTTTCATTATTCATGTTATGACAGATTGCCTCATTTTTTCATCCTTATTATTGATGAGACCATTATTATTATTATAAAAAAAAAAAATATTATCATTACCACTATTATGACTAACTGCACAATTTACATTCACCATCGTATTATCCTATAGACAAAACACGTAGGTTGTGTTTGACATGATGATAGGCCAGTGAGTTTAGAATTCTGTATGAAATAGTAAAAAATGAATCTGTTTATCGATCAGTTATTTTTTTGATCACTGAAATATTTAAAAATATAAAACACTATGCGGGGCATAATTAATAGTTCTGTTGTCTGTTTTTAATTGTTAATTTTCTTTTCAAAATTTAATTTACATAAATATGCGCATATATTCACGTCTACACAGAGACACCAGTGATAATTGGGAAAGAAGTCGAGAAAATAACTGGGCAAGGGGATAATAATGGTGTGGGACGAAAACTGAAATAATTTGTGCAGTAATTAACTTCAGTAATTACTGAACAGAAAGGTACTCCACTTGACACCACCCCGCTTTTCCATACCATACACCACCTCTCACTCGGAAAAAAGGAAAATTGAGATGATATTTAATTGATAAACATAGGCATCTCCTGTTTCTCGTTTATGGATGCAAGTTAATTTAAAAAGAGTTTTTGATGAAATTGTAATTCTGTTAATATTAAATTAAAATAAAAATAAAACTATTTATTATCTGTTAAAAATAAAATTAAAAAACAAATGTTTACTTACCAATTTTGTGTTTGTGTTTTTTTAAAAAAAACCTTTTGATCACTTAACTCTTTGAACAGACTTTTTTCTAACTTTTTCAAAGAATCAAATTCGTGATTGTGAGTCAGTCGTACAGTGTTTGTCGGCCGCGACGCAAGTGGCCAGGGATTTAGTTTTCAGCAGACGCACTCTTAAACTTTTTTTAGTCCGTAGCAATTCCAGGGAAGAGGTAGTGTTGGGCCTCAGGCTAGCAACTCCACCTCGTAAATATAATACGACCACCACTGAGAATTTGGAAGTTTTGAGTCCTGTGTTCCTTTTGGAACTGAAGGAATCGATAAGAGGAAATCAGGCTGTTAAATTCGCGTGACTTCAACTGAAAGGAGCCAGGAAGTAGTGTACAACTTTTTCCTCCCAGCTCATAACCCTCTTAAGGAACGCACACTGGAGGCTTATTTAAAATTAAACTATTTGTAATTTCGCAATGAATTCGTCACTTGCGGATTGTTCAGTTCTAGATGAAAAGTTAACACAATTTCATTAAGAAACCAAAAACTATTCGGATAGCTTGAATCGATTTAACTGTCTGCCTGAGTACACCGTCGATTACCTCAATTTCAAATGAATAACACGTCATACCGTGTTTACATTAATTTTCTCGCGCTCCAAAGCACTACTCACATCACTTATTAGTACATACCACACATAACCATCATCTGGTAGAATGATTTATAAACTGAAAGCAACAGTTACTTGTCAGTATCTGAATACAACTCGAGTTTTATAGGAAGCCATTTCACACTGAAAAAAAGCAAAAATACAGTGAACGTATATAAATATACTATTACTGATACAAAAGCACCATTCCTAACTTACTCTGATGGAAACTGGTAGGCTAGTTTGAAAAACTGACTCAGTATTAGACTGTCATTGAAATAATGAATGAGCGAAATGATGAAGAAATATATATTGGGCCTGTAGTAAGAAAGTAAAGAGTATATTTTTTATTATCAGGAAAGAGTTGTTTAATTAAAACGAAACATTTCACTGTGATGTGACGATTCTTCTGAGATTGAATGAATTTTCCAGAGTAGGCCAGCTAGGCGCACTCCCGAATTCCCTTCGTTTTCCAGGCTTAAGGCCGGTTAATAAACTAGTCTAGCTTCAGAGATTTATATGAAAAAGAGAAGAAGTTCAGCCTCTTAAGAAATCGATCTTTGTCTTCGCTACCGCAAGCTTGATGGAGTAACGGAGGAAACCGTTCAGCTCCTTCACAGTCACTGGGTCCTTGCAACGTTTGAGTAGCTTAAAATTCCCATTGAGTCATATGAAAAAGAGAAGACGTTCAAGAAGAAGAGTATTTCAACAGGCTGTTGCAGACTTTCATTAATACTTTCCGTTGCTTCCCCTGTCTGAAAATCACATGGCAAACTGGAAAGGAAACTATTATTGATGAATACATAAAGCGTCTCTTCCACTCTTTTGATTATCATTGTACAATGAGATCTACATGTGAATACCGATGGATTGTAGAACCTATCTCATCTTTTATGGTACATACATTGGGTGGGTGGAACTTCATTCAACAATTCACTGAATAGACGCTTATAGGTGATGTATCGAGGGGCAGAAAGATTTCATGCTTTCTACATTGATTTCCATTTCTTCTTTGAAACTTCATCCATCATTCTTGTGTTCAGTTGATCACTTACAAGTTCTTGTCAGAACTGCGTTTCTTTTGAAACCGACTTTGAACATCTGTCTGAAAGGTAATAACTGTGGTTCTTAGAGTAGGTATGGAGTTGCAAGCCTTTTTCATTACCTGATAAACATGAAAACCTTTAACCTAATGATTCTTACCATTACAGTTTCGGTGGTCGAATGATTGCTGATGAATAAACCGAATGCTAGAAAATATCTCATGACAGAATTCTCACAATCCCTCTTTTGCCCACAATATTCTTCACCAGACTTTTCGTGATATGTGGAGAATATCTGGGTTCTGTAAGTGAGACAATCAGAATTTACTCGGTGCTAATACAATTTATTCGTTAGGCTGGCAGACAACCAATTAAAACACGCTTTGGCCTTCCTGTTTTAAGCATTTCGCGCTCATTTCTGTGTATTTCCTTCATCGTTTGGCTAACTTTGTAAACTAACTGGAAATTGGATAAACATTGATGGCAGACAGTCATTGCTAGTGGATAACAGGTGTGTCTTCCTGTCAGGCGATAAATTAAGGAGTCATAAAATCCCCTCATAATCTAATAATGCAACTTAATACACTCGGAATTTTTTTTTCCCGAATCGGAACTATTCCTGGCAGAGTTCCCCATCAAGGGGCACATTTTAGGATAAGAATACGCCCCATAGTATGCTCACCTAAGAGCATCTAGAGGTATTTAAGAGATTAAGTCAAAATAAGAGCATTGTCATTACCAGACCGGATAAGAGGCGGGACATAGTAATTACGGACAGACACGATCACATAAACAAGATGAATTTCACACTAGACGACGACAATAAGCTTCAGAAACCAAGAGTTATGAAAGATCAGACTGAAGAATTAGAAAGGAACGTAGAGAACTTACTGTAGGAATTTACAGGAAAAGGTTATATTCCACTAACATTAGAAAACCTAAAAGCCATAGGGAGAGCACCACTTCACATATGTACAATCTACCGAAAGTAAATAAATCAGGAGTGCCCCTACGTCCCATATTGGACATGTCTCAATCGCCTTATCATGAGATAGAAATGTGGCTGGTACAGTCACTTCGATCCGTGAATGGTCAGCTAGTGAAACATTGCCTTGGGGATATCTTTCAGTTTATTGATAAGATTAAAAACTCTAACGCAACTGACGAATATATGGCATCCTGTGGTGTTTCATCCCTACTCATTGATATACCTATGGTGGATACCATGAACTATATCTGTGAACAGATTGGAGAAAGAAAAGTGTACACCGATATTCCTACTACTAATCAGAAGCAACTACTGCCTAAATGTACAACAAATGTCCAGTCCCTGTTTAATAATGGAATGTATAGACAGGCTAATGGAGTGGCCACTAAGTCCTATATTTGCTAACATATTTCCAGCAAAACAGGAAAATGGTCCGTTGAAAGATGAAATAGCTAAATTGGAACTGTATTGTCGTCATATGGATTACACTTTTGAGACACTTCAACAGTGCTCACCCGGCGGTCCATTCTACTTACGAAGGAAAATACAACAACTCTGCACTTCTTCGACGTCTTACTAACGAGAAGAGAGGATGGCTCCACTAAAACACCCACATTTAGAAAGACAGAGACTACAGCTCGATAAAGAAAGTTCCTTAGCTTTGTACCTATGAAATACAAAGGTAATCTGATCAGGTGCTTAGAATTTACAGCGAGTTCGATTTGCTCCGAAGATTGTGTACAGAAAAAACTCCAGGCCATGTGGGTTATTGTAAGTGGAGACGACCATTCAGATGAGTTTATAAAAACCATCATTGGTTATAATAGTCATACACATAAACTGGCGATTGTAGAGAAAAAGACATTACATTTACGTCTATAATTCGGGAAAGACATTCCTGCAGAAGTTCTATCCCAACGCCTAGCCAGAGAGATAAAGAAGGCTTTCTACTCTGTACATCTGTACCTACCCTTCAGTAGCCCTTCAATGTTCACTCCGAAAGTGAAAGACGTCTTACCTAAACTTCCTCATGTATATACCATTTCAACTGTTCCTGTGGCTCAAGTTACACAGGGCTTCTGATTAAGCAAGTTCATCTATGGATTCAAGAACATTTACCAGTTTGGTTCAGCAAGGGAGAAATCATATGCATAAAAAGTTCGATTCTTTCACACTTGGTCGATACTGGACACCGCATCGACATCAGCTTAACCTTCAGGGTTACATATCAAATTCCGAAGTCATTATCACACATAGCTTGTTTACGCCGCCTGCATATAGCTGAAGCTATCGCAATGAGACCGACCCAACCGGGACTCAGTATTCAGAAAGGAAACATTCAGGCGTTGTTCCTGCCATCGCCAAACTTGAATTAAAATCTCTTCTCCCCGACAAGCGTGCCATTTTGCTTATCTCTTGTTCCTTTGCATTGCTTATTATTTTTTGTTTCCGTTTATCTTCATCCTAACCTTTTTCGCCGCAATCTTTTATAACTTACACCCTTCATTCTAACATGTCTTCAATACTGTCCAATTTTCCATTTATACTATTGCGAGTTATTGTTAGTGACATTACCTCTTTTCTCAATACATGTCTCCACATGTATCATTTCATATAGTGCTTATTTCACGATGAAATGCTTACAACAGTTTTACTATCTCCTCTTTAATGCATACTACTTTGTACCAGCCACACATCTGACACCTTTGACAACCTTGAACTGATTTTTCAATTTTCCTTCCCCATATTTTATGAATCTCTCATTCGTGGCTAGTCAACATCGCCTGGCATTTGTAATTGCAGTCACCTCAGTACATTTGCCACACGAATGCTGCTTGTTTAGTCACCCTTTGACTATGTTTATTAATCTGTTATTCTACTTGAAAATGTATCCGCCACATAACTGGCTATTTTTGCAAAGGTAAATAATGTATTTTATGACTGTAAGGACCTGAAGAGGGTTTATTGAATAAAATATTTTTCGATCAGTTTGACTTCTAGTTCATGCTTCTCCTATTCTTCTTACAATGATGACTGCTAATACTAGTTTTACTCCTAAAGCTAAACAGAAATACTGTCCAGTTGACAATAAAGTTCTATATTAGCGGACTGGTCAAAGAATTATGATGCAGTTTTCAATATATTTATCGAAACATGTCTGTTTTTATACACTGAATAATAATTACGAGGACCATCAGTGGCTCAATGGAAGAGTTATAGTTATCCACGCTGCTAGTGGTCTGAACACCCTAGCTATTAAAACTTCAGAGATGAAGTTTGAAGCCTTGAGTTTCACTAGAAAAGCAAAAGAATGAAAAAAGAGAAGCTATGCAACTGAAGATCTGAAGGAAGGATACCTACTCAAACTTCCAAACAAAGGAGACTTAAGTCAATGTAAAAACTGGCGCGGAATTATGCTTCTATCCATCCCAAGCAAAATACTAAGCCTCATCATTATCCTGGAGAGAATCAAACAAGCCAAACAGGATGAAAAACTTCGACCGGAACAGACCGGATTCAGGAGAAACAAATCATGTATTGATCAAATCGCCACTCTACGAATTATCATTGAACAAAGCTTAGAATGGCAGTCACCTCTCTATCTGAACTTCATCGACTTTGAAAAGGCCTTCGACAGCGTCAATTGAGAGGTGATTATGCAACTACTTCACTACTACGAGATGCCATCGACAATTATACATCTCATCCAACAGTAATACGACATTACTGCATGCCAAGTAATCCACAACGGGATACTTATGGAATCCTTTGAAGTGAGGACGGGAGTGAGGCAAGGTTGTCTACTATCGTCAATGATTTTCCTGAATGCAGTAGACTGGATAATGAAAAGCAACAAGTTGGCAGAAGAAGCATCAAAGATAGGACTTCAGGTGAACATAGATACAACAGAGGTGATGAAGATTCCTGGACAACAGCAGCAGCAACAACAACAACGACAGAAAACAATCAGCCAGCATAAATGGGAGGAACTCGAAGGAAACAACCTCCTTTACCTACCTGGGTAGTATCGTTTCAACTAGAGGCGGAACTGACGAGGATATCAAAGCCAAAATCGGAAAAGCAATACAAACTTTCATTACTCTCAAGTAAGTCTGTGTGAAGGCCAACAGCACTCAGCATCAAAAATAACATCCGGATTTCCAACTTCAATGTGAAGTCAGTGCTACTTAATGTACGGATCAGAGACTTGCACTGCGCGTCATAAAGAGCATCTCAAACAAACTCCAGACCTTCATCAACAGTTTTCTTCGCTCAATACTCAAGATCAAATGGCCAGAAACGATCAGCAACAGGGATCTCTGGGAGCGAACCAACCCAGCAGGAGCCGATTGTGAAACGAATAGGCAGGAAGAAATGGAGATGGATTGGCTGGTTATACGCTGAGGAAACCATCAAGTGACATCACTAGACAAGCCATTGCTCGAGTGGAACCCGAAAGGGAAGCGGCGAGTTGGTCGTCAGTGCAAGGGTGATTTGGAGGAGGTCATGCGAGGAGGAGATGAAAGTATGTGGCAGACTTGGAGCGGGGTGAAAAAGTTAGCAGAAAACAGAAGGCAATTGAGACGCGTGGCTGAAGCCCTATGTTCCTCTAGGAATTAAAGGATATAATAATAATGCAACTGAACAACCTTTTTGTTTGAACACGTCTCGTTTACTTGCCGGCCATTAGTTCGGAAAAAGAGGGAAGTCTAGGCAGGGGGCCTGCTAGCGGGGAAAAGACAACTCAATGACTACGGTAACTACAAAATACAGAAAAAAGAATGTACGTGTGCCAGTTAGACTTCGTCGACGTCAAGCAAACAGATAAACAATGTAGGCAAACGCATAAAGAAATTATGACGCTAAAGATTTAAAAATTTACATATCAGATGTAGTAGATCTATATAAGAAAGTCAACAGTTTGAGATTGGAAATTGTAGTGTAAGGTTGTATTGGTTGTCTGAAATTAATGTTTCTTATAACTCACTAACCTTGACAGTAACACATTTGCAGCAGTTAGTCATTCCATAAATTTATTAGCCTATAGTTAGTTGCAATATCCTTCAACACTGGATCCTGGTTAAGTTAAAGGTATACATTTAAGCACACACTAAATCTGGAAGACTGTCATGTTACATACATTCATTCGTACACTGCTCCCAATAAGCTAAACATGTACACCGGCTTAACAGAATCAATCATAAAATACACTTCTTCTTTCCAAAAATTCAACAACTAAGAAAGATTAGAACACAAACTGATTCAAAGGCAGATAAAATTCTTTTACTCAAGTGCCATCTCTATTACATGAATCATGAGGCTGAATGAGCGCACTCAAGTCCGGTTCATTCCTGAAACTAAGACTAAATTATGACACTATGAGGGCTTTGGTTTGAAACTATTTGAATAAGAACACTGGTTAACCTCAGGTGAGAAACTATTATTATTATGACAGTCTCATTCCGAAGCAACTGAGGCAGAGATGGTCAGACAATCAGCATTATTTAAAAAAATCGGATTCAAAAGATTACATCTAGTCATGCAAAAAGGAAGAAAAATAAAATGAAGCAAGTACATCACTTTGAGGCACATCAGCTTCCGTAAGCAAAGAGATGGAGCACTTTCCGTTAAAAAAGTGTGTTGTTTTCTGCCTGAGATATAGGAAGATAACCACCTTGTGACCTGGGGCTAAGCGCTAGCTGAATTCAGAGTGCTTAGCAAAAGTTTTAAGGAATAGGATCAAAAGCAGAAATGTAGTCTAAAAAGGAGAATCGAACAGACTTGACATCTTTATCTAGACTAGAAATAATCTTATGGTGCAATTCAATGACATCGTCGACAGGAATTTTATGATATTTATAAGCAAATTACTTGGCGTCAATGAAAAAATTATGTTTCGGTATAAGCTTCAAAGGGGATTTAATGTGTTATATACATTCATCTCAGCATGATAACATTTATCCCTGTTGTTGTTTCACACAATAGAATATTATTATTATTATTATTAAAAATGTGGAAGGCATAAATTTAAACCCGAATTATTTCAAAACATAGAATAATGGAGAAAATCTATAACTTACAACCTTTTGTACCATTAATGTACGACATCGTCTCATTTGTAATATAATGCCAGGTATATCATAATAAATACAACTGGATTCTTTGTACTTCTGCAACAGGTCTGCAACGATAAATGTCCCTGTTCTTCCAACACCAGCTCTATTTTACATTTAGTAAAAGGGGAGGGTGGAAAGGGTGCCGACAACGGCGTTAAGGTAATGGAGAGATAAATAATTCTTATAAGAGTAAATATAAACGCATACATATATACAGAAGCAAAAACTATTCTGTATCAGAGAAGTTTGTTGAATTTAACGTACACATACACAGAAGTACAGTATTGTTTATATCATAAAACCGAGTTTTTTTGCCGGCTAAGTCAGAGAAAGCTGAGACAAGCTGAAACTACTGGCTTTAAGCAATATCTGGCTGGTGGTAACTAGCACTGGAACCTGGGATGCGCATTTCGCCCTATTCGTGACTTATCAGCTGAGTGCGCCTGTATGTCCAGTGCCTGATGGTGTTCCTACTAAGAGTGGAACTCTGAATTGATCTTTCTAAACTGCGGAGGACTACCCACTAGGCCACGAAAGCCTCTACTTGTGCAGGTAGTGTCAATTATTATTTACTTCTAGGTTAATTTTCCACTTCCCGTGGATTGATTACGTTGTATCGAAATGCTCAGTCTCTGCTAATATATCGACCCCTAGTACATGTAATTCGGCCATTTCTGGAGATTAAACTGAAGTTATTTTTGGAAGGTGATGACTAGTGGTGGGATCCAGGATGCTCATTTTGCCTTATTTGAAACGATGAGAGTAGGGTTCGAGTCTCATTGAGGACAGCATCACTCAGGAGGGATGCAGGTACTTCCAGCTGATGAGTCAATCACAAGTAGTAAGTGTTGATCTATTGACCATTAATAATCGGAATCAAACGAATTTCTCGACATTATAGTATGAAAATGTAAACAATAATGTCTACCATCTCGAACCTTAAGACCTCTACTCCTTGATAAGATGTAACAGACTGCTGAGTTCTCATTTAGCAAAACAATGGAAAAATGTTTGGTATATACTGTAACAGCCCTCACATGTCTGTTGATGGTGTGACTGTGAGCTGCAGAAAGTATCCTCTAACTGGTACGAAACTATTGCCCAATGAACTTTGTTTTTGCCTGTAGACCGCGCTGGCTTAAGAACGTGACTTTATAGCTAGTCAATCGTGAGTTTAAATTTCACCGTTTGTATTTCAGCCTAAGGAAATGAGTGAGTGGTAATGCAAGTCGTGAAAACATCAAGTGTGGCTCATTGTCTGGTTAAAAGAGCAACTAACTTAATACAGAGCTCCGAGTGTTATGAATATATTTGTAACAATCCGTGAAATAACTGTTACGAAATATTAGTTTGCCAGTTTTAAAATTAGTAAATAACCAGTAGAATTACCTACTGGTCGTAAATAAGGGGAGTGATAGTCTCGCTAGAAAATTCATTGAGCGAAAAATATATTAACTTCAGTCTTACTGTTACACACTGATTTGTTTACAATGTCAGCTGAAATAGGATGGGGTTGTGGAAGAGTTGAGGAGGGGTAGACATGAAGTTTTTGACTGTAAGTTCCAGTAAGTACTGAGTAGTTGACTGCCTCTCTTGAATTCTTGAGAGGCTGAAAAACAATGGTCGGAGACCGTCGGTGAAATGGTTTAAAATTTTTCTGGGTGGAGCAAGTGTATGAAACCCTCGTGATCTTCCGAACTTATGATTATTAACGTTCATTCGAGTCCCAGTTGGAACGTAGAGTTTCAAGGGCTCATAACCATTTTATCCTGTCTCCTGCAGTTTTCTTAGCTCGATCCGTTATTACTTACATGATTTCATTTCCTCCTCACACAATCTCCTCCATGTCACTCTTAGAACTCCAGTCTGTCGTTTTTCATTCAGGTTCAACTCGAAGGTTTCCTCAACGTATGTCCTTCATTTGCTTCTGCATATTTGTTGGGTAATAGGATCTTGGTAGCAACGTTCCTACCTTTCGAAATTAGTTTTTCCATCATGATTCTGGAGAGGGTTGTATGCTACAACCCAAGCCATTTGGATGCTGTTGGCAGCAAAATGATAGCGACTACCTCGGTGTTCTCATGGTCGCTGTCTGCCAGGTAGGAGTGGAATACTGACTCCTAAGTTAACGATTTAGACGGTCAACTTCTATCCCGTCTATTCTATCATGTCATTTGGTGTGTTAGTGTATGGCTCTTTCCTGTTTAACAGGTGAAGCTGTTCCTCGAGTTATACCCATTCTTACAAATTTACTAGAGTAAAAAAAGAAGAAAATCCACTGGAGGAGAGGGTTGGCAAACATTGAAGAAATACTGTACAATGAGATAAATTCATTTTTTCAGTTGGATATTTGGGATTACAAGAGAATGGTACTTACGTGCAGTGCACAAGTGTTGGAGTGAATTTATGCAACTCTTCACATTTCATTTCTCTATAGTCTTTAATAAGGATTTGAAATTCATTCAGTTTAGGTACACCAAAATCTGGCCAATTTATCATATGCATTTGCACTACGTATTTTCCATTTTCTTGATTTTTTGACTAATAAAAATATATAATTGAAATAATTTAATAAAAAAGTTGAATTGCGTAAGAAAAAGTAAAATTAATTAGATAAGAAGTCGTTACTTCTTGATTATGAATTTAACTTATTACTGACTAATCTGTGAGAATTTGTTAGTGATCAGTAGCTGACAAATGTTGTAAAAAAGTGACTGTTCAGCAACTCCCTTCTGGACGGTCTATTCACGATATTCCTACTTATTTAGACATTCCAAATAACTGTGTCATTTATTGCGATCCTTTTTTCTCCCGGACTGTATATCATTGCTCTGACATTTGTATATCATATTGTTGATTTAATCCTTATTATTTGTCTGTGTCACTGTTTAGTCTCTATTTTTAATGCCTCTCTTTGTGGCTGTGTGTACATTGATAATTTGCTATTCAACGAAGTGATCTTGTTCAAGTGAATGATGGTCATCCTGACCTTGGACTGTCTGTGGGTGTTGTTAGTGTGTGATTATTATGGACAGAGGTTTTAATCACAAATTGTTGGGAATATTCTACTTGATTCTGAAATACTTCTTACAATTCATTTTTGGTTAACTAATTTTGATCTATAGTACTTGTTTCGTCCTTCGAACGTTCTCTTGACTAACTAACGCTAATGCTAAGGTGATTTTGAGTTTTTGATGTTATAATTTTTAAATAGATTCACGAACGACGGGTTTTTGCTTTCTTTGGAGCATTTTTTGACTATACGTTTCTCAAGGAAGTTTTGTCACCTATAAATAGATCACAGAAATAGGCTTTCTGCGTTCAGAAGACGACTGGGTCTTGGTTGTAAGCGACGTCCTTGGCCGTTTGGTCATCATTCACACTTCCTCATTCACCTATTCCTGTCTCAGCTGAAACTGTGATGAGATATAAATAGGAGTGGGCACCTGTCAGACTACTGATTAGATCATACTTCTTAGCTTTGATTAAACAGACAGATCTTTGGGTGAAAGTATTATAGCTGTAACTGTCATAAAGGTTAGGTATTGGCAGGATTCAAACCAATATTTCAACTTTCAAAATCATGAATATAGTTAACAAATTCCATTTGTTTGATATTGGTTACTGGTACGATCTAGTAAACGCAATTCGTCCTGTTTTGAAGACGTCACCTGAGTGTACCTGATTTGAAGGCAGTGATGGTGTAATGTCAGAAGACAAGAGAGTTTAGTAACAGAAAAATCTGTTTGTAAATCGATAAACACATATAGGAAGATTAGGTCTACCATATAGTAGAATCACAATTCGAATAGAGCAGGAAGGACAAATGTACCAGGATAATTTGAGCTCATGTTTTTACTTTTATTATTCCGTGGATTCTTCTCAACTGGTTACAACCTGAATAATACCAAACTTATGAATCAAATTAGAGATCTGAACATACTATTTTACAATGATAATGGATCTCTGTTCTTTCAAGCTCATATGTAGTATTTGATTTTGTCAGTTGTGGAGTTTTCGGAAAGACTGTGTACCATTTCTTTATTTATGAAGCTATTTCTCTTAGCAGACAACCTCTATAAAGAAGTATGCTGTCAGACTGTTTTGTCTAAATAGTGTTTACGGATGTTGTAATGATCGAGGATATGGTTGATCGCTGTATTAGTCCTGTCAACATATCATTTGACTTCTTCTTACTTTTAGAAGTTCCTATTAGGTGATAGATTTGGTCTGTGCCACAGTGCTTTGTTAATTACAGAATAGCGTGGGTGCTAAGTTTCTGTAGACATAACCTTGTTTTCATTTTTAAAAGTAAACAAAATTAGTATCTCAAGTTGAACTCACACAGAGTGCAGTTTCAGTAGTTACGATGCTGGGGTTAGTAAAAAGGGAAAGTGTAGCTGCTAACATCCCACCCAACCTTCCCTTTTTTCTGAGCTTACTGTCGGTTAGTAAACTAGACAAGGTTTGATAGTGTTGCACTGGTCGGTAGTAGGACCAGGAGTAAAGGCAAGCGTGAAAAGTTATGCGTTAGTTTAAAAAGAATAAATTTTACGACAAAAGCAACAAAAACGACAGAATTCAAAGACTTACAGAAGTCACGTAGAATTTACGTAGTATATAGGCTTCATGATTTTCTTCTGATAGAAGAGTTACTTCTACGCTTAAAGAGTCAGACAGAAATATTACTGACTCGTGTATATCATCTGGCCAGTACTGATAACACTTTGATATATCCTCTTCGTACAATCTGTAGGAAAGCACACATGCATTCACACACTTAAGTCGTAAATAGAAAACAGCAAACAGACAAATGTAGACTTCCTCAAGAAATAATGTCATTTAGAGAACCACTGAAAACCAAAGGTGGAGGGGTGCACTGGCTAGATATTTTGTTCCCCTTTGGGGCTTTTCAGGGTTTCATTGTCTTTAATGATTCAATGAATGATGTCGACTTGTGACGAAATCTAAATTAATGCTAACCTCGACAGAACGCAACACTGGAAAACCAGCAAACAATATAAGAATAGAGTATATTTTCAGGATAGAGCACTGATTTGATATAGCACTCAGCGATACCGTATTATTTATGTATTGATAATGTTTCGGGTACAGTTTATTGCTCATCACTGTGTCAAGGAACTCACATGAGTTTTCAGATTTTGTCCGAATAGTCATCTTATTTATTATCCTTTAATTTTATCGGCAATCATATTTTCGACAATTTCCGAAGTTGGTGTTGCGTCAGTTGATATTACAAGTGTTTGATGTGCCGATTCGATGAACAAAGAGTCGGTAATCCACCTGTCCTTTTGGTTGATTGTATTAACTTTTAGAAGTGTAGCTTTGCCTTACCCTGTCATTTGATTATATTCTATTACGCGTATTGAACTTTCTGTGTTTTCTTCCTAGTTGGTGATCCTTTTCGAGATAATCATCCTACAGTGAGATGACTTCCTAAATATTTTGACAACTTAACTTATGTCTGTTGGACTGACCTCGAGGTCATCCACTGTAAGGTAGTTTGTAGACCTGGTTATTTTGTCTAATCAGGTTAGTAGGATACATTTATTCACCTTAAAAGATTTTTCTGAGTTTTTGTCGATATGAATGATGGCAGATGTCTTGAGATCCTTACGTAAATTTTTAGATTTTTCTTATAATTTGACAACAGCATTGGGGATGCATTAAACTGTCCTTTATTTTCTCCTTGAAATGAAACAAATGTCTAAGCTTAACATAATCATGTGCATTTTTAGGAAACAAGAGGTTTGCTTGATTCGTGAAAACTCGTAAATAGGAGGTGTTTCTATTGTGTTCATCTATAACTTCAATATTAGATTTAGGAAATGAAATGAGGTGATCTCATACCGATGTTTATAACATTCTTTCGCTAACTAACTTTCATTCCGACTGTTTATTTAGTGGTATATGTTTGTAATAGTAATAATAGTCATTTTGTTACAAACAGTAGTAATTCTACGGAATGTTGCAACAATTTAGCTCCTTTTATAAATATGCACATACATATAATTTAAACTAGTAGTAATAATATGAATAACGAAACAGCTGTAAGCAGAATGTTGGTGGGATCACGGTGAAGTATCGGTAGATAGTATTATAGAAAATACATATAATAATAATAATCTTTGCTTGTGCTTTGCTATTTTAATCACTAATTTAAAAAGTTTATAAGTTCTTTTCTGTCATTTGACTCATCACACAAAACCCGTATGGTATGGTGGAATTTTATATTTAGTTGTATGACTGTAAATTCTTATGCAGTTTCTTATGGTTTTACTCGAAGAGATACGTGGAGAAAGTTGGGAATATAGGGAATGTTTAGTAGCAGACAAGGTAACTTTAGCCAGTGGCTTGCAAGAATTCAAGAGCCTATCGACAATAATGCCAGTTAGCTGAGTCAAAGGTATACCACTGACCCTGCGGTGGTGTTATACAGATAATGTGTTCCAGCGAAATATGATTCTCACATATTCTCATAGTTCAGTACTGCGCTAGCAACAGAATGGTATGTTTATTCGAACATTCTATTTCATGTCGTTTAATTTAGACCAAAATCACACGCTCAGTGATTGGTTAAAGAATATAAATTGTTAACACATAAATAGAGGTTTGATCACTTGAGAATATACCCTGTCTTCCGTGTCTTGCCTTCTGCAGTTACAACTCTGCTTACAATCTTCTTAACTCTACTTAATTGTCTTTTTTAGAAGTTCAAGAAAGAATAATGGTGAACAGTAAAGGGGAATGAGCAGGATACATGATTTAAAAAATTGTATGTTAAAACTGATTGCTTTTAGTTTAGACGTCAAATTTTTTGTAAGGGATCATAGTCGCATTAGTGGCTGAATTACTGTAATTGTACTCGGGGAGTCATACCTCTCTTATTATAATTAGTTTGTCTGAGCTATCTGTTGAGACAGACAAAGGACGCGTTGATTTGATGAACTGAGGTTGTTGTATGCACATGAAGATGATCAGGCGACTCGCTTTAACTTCAAGGCTATTTATTTTTCATTCCTCTGAGTTCCGAGTAGAACATACGGTTTCGAGATTTCCAGTTATCAATAGTGGTAATGTTACTGATTTTTTCGCCCAATCTCCTATATTTTTCTGCGCTTATTAGTACTACTAGTTAACTAGGCGAGGTTTAGGTTTAGGTGAGTTAGTTGCGAATCGAGAGCGGGCCAGGTGCATAGTTAGTGAAGATTCCACCAATAAACAATCAACGCATGATGTATTACTTTCCTTTAAACAAAAGGGGTTGTTTGACATTGATGTTTATTTAATTTGTGTCCAAAGTACTGACCAACTAGAGAAATGGGAATTACGTCAATTTATTCAGACAATAGAAGGAGAGGGACTGAGTGATTACTACAAGACTACATCGTAAACGCCTACTAACGCATGAGATTTTATAGTCAAATTCAAAATACACTAACACACTCACTGATGAAGCAGCCAGACTGGAGTTAATAATGAAACTTCTTGTAAGTATCTGTGTATAATGAGTTACTTTGCATTACTTTATCAGTCTATCATAATTAAAATACCTAACAGAATGAACATACAGCATTGAAAACTTTTCTTTCCCGTAGTACATTTAAAACAAGCAACAAATGTGAATAAATTATCTGCATTTAATGACTTCATATATTCAGGTAGGATTCGTTAGTTAAATACTCTCTACATACATTGTTATTTGTACAGTATTTTTAAGGTTAAATATAACTTAATAATAATGGAAAAAAAACAACTCTTTAAGTAGGAGAGGGGAGGAAAGGTAAAATAAATTTATGTATGCTAAGAAAGGCAGATTTAAGCTAACAACTATCTACTTTTGTATGCATAAATTTGACTGACTGTACAGGATTCAGCAAAATCAAGAGCTTTTTAGTTACCTTGCTTACTAATAAATGTATGGCCTTTATTCAAAGTCACAGTCCATTCATAGATCAAATATCTATTGAAATTGATCCTTATTTGCTGTAACAATGCTTGTTTGTTTGTATTGTATTTAACCTTAAAAGGAAATTGCATGAATATGCATGTTTGTAGAGTATTTAGCTGACGAGTCCTACCTAAACTTATGAACTTCACTAAATACTGCTTTTCCTCAAAGTTGTTGCTTATTTTAGACATACAGCAGTTTGTTAACGAAGCCTCCTTCTGTTATTTTATGGATGGTGACTAGCGATGAGGATCCAGAATGTTTATTCCGTTATATTTGTGACTAGTTCATCAACTGAATGTACGTGAATTCGCAGTGAATGACTGGTAGTGTTCCTACTAAGACTAGGACCCAATACCCATTGTTTCAAACTCCATGGCAACTATCAGCTAGGTCACAAAGGCCACAACAGTTATCTCATATGTAATGCTTATCAGTTATTGTTTGTTTGAGTTAATTTGTATTTCCCGTTGATGAATTTATATCACACCGAAATACTAAGTCTGTGTTGACATGCTGGCTCCTAATATGAACGCTTTGAAAATGTTGTTATTCGGTGGGGAGTAACTCGTATCTCAAGTGGTCTAGTGGGTAACGCCATGGAGTCTGAAAGAACAGCCCCGGGGTTCGAGTCTCATTATGAACAAAGTTACTTATTCGGAATGCAGGTACACCCCGATGACGGAATTCTAATGGGATGAAACACACATTTTTAATCTCAACACTAGTCACTGTCCTCAGAAACCTTCAAAGCATCCGTATTAGGGAGTTGACATGTCAACAGAAGCTGAACATTTGGGTTCATTATAGTCAATCAACAGGGAACACAACAGTATTCAACAATATTTACAGTTGCATTTGAAATTAAATTACTCACCTCGTCAACATAACGATAATAGTAATATTTTGTTCTATAATCATTCTCCAAAAATCTCCAACAGTTGATTCTAATGGTGCTTGTGATGCGATATAGTCAATTTTATTTCTGTTTAATACTGGATGTGTTGTAGCGTTTGTACACGGGATAATTTCATAAATAAAACTTGCATTAACATAATCATGATCCTGTCGGGGAAGAACAATAATAACAACAAAAGGGAAACAGAATAATTAAGTTAAATTATTTTGAAATGATTGAGAAGATTTTGGAACTTAGGTGGATGAATAAATGCATTTCGGTGTTATTAGACAGTTAAATAATCGTAAAGTTTTCAGTATCCTTTAGGACAGTGTATTTAACGTGGAAGACGTGACCCAATAGGACAATAAAAGCTGTACAACCAAACATCCATTTGTGTAACCACAGTAACGCCAAGGAGTGAAGAACACGACGCCATATACTTCTGGTTTAATGGCATGGGTAGTGGGATACTACTTACATGAAGTCGGGTGCACCATTGATATGCTGGGCCCCTAACGATAGAAACGGTCGTCCAACAGTGTCCAGATCACTTTGATCTAACTAACCAGAACTACTGACAGCAGATGAGAGCGATGTTTAACTACTTATTTCAATCAGTTAATTAGTAGTATACAGCTCCATGCATCAGTGGTGTCGGTAGCACAGTGTTAAGGACTCTCAACGACCATGCACATGGTCCGGGGTTCGATCCCCTCCCGACGCACAACTGATATCTATGGTCAGCCAACAAAATTTGGGCTACCGATGTCACATGCTGAAAATTCCATACCTGTACCAAGAATACGGTATGGAATCAAGCTGTAATAAAAAAAATGCATCTATGCTTGCTTCCTTGTTTGCCGTTTACAATATCAAGCAGATGACATACACTGCGGTGTGGATAGCTTTGGTTTCCAAAGGAAACTGTAGTGAAATTTCGCCTGGAAATGTGTCAATTGAAAGTTGAAAATTTGCAGTTGTAGTCTGAAGGAGTATAATTCACTATAAATAAGATCTAAAAGATGTCTGTTAGTCGGTATAAGAATGTTTTGGCAGATTATGGAAACACATGAGATTATTAGTGATTTAGGAATTCGGATAAAACTATGCTTTTGCATATGCGAATAGTTTAGATGCATGTCTTACTAATACTGTCAGTTAAAAAGTAAATATTAAATCTAGGGCTTCCCGCCAATCACGTCTAACTAACTAATAACAGTTCAGAGCACACGGCGATATCACGTCACCCAACTTGGTCACCATATTTCAAACTCAACCGATAGAATTCAGGCTGCATCACACAAAGGACTATACACACACACACATTACACTAGTTACTAACTAGTGTCCAATCAAAGTATCCAATACAGTCCTACAGGAGGTCAATCGCGAGCCCGAATGGCGTCTCTGACTGCAGCACTGGCAGACGTGGGTTTGAATCTCAAAGGGGATAAGAGTTCCTTCAAGGGTGCGGATACGCCTTGCTTACTAGCGCCAACAGGCACTAAACCTAGGTCCAGGACTACTTTCCGGTTTCTCTTAACCATCTAATGTCAGTTCAGAAATGCTATTGTTACTAAATCTATTTAGCCTTTAAAAGAAAATGTTTTTGTTACGTCCCTACAATCCAACCATTGTAAATATAACACGAAGGCGTATATCTTTGTTATACAGTTCTTGTAACATTGTAATTATTCATGGACGTTTAGACAGAAAAAGCAAATTTATTTGTAGCCAGAGCAGTTGGGACACCTGCTGTACACAACAAACTGTAGTTGTCTGAGAGGAGGAATTCTGTCGTAAATAAGAATAGTATACAAGTAAATTGAGAAGAATTACACGGAGATAATGCACTAGAGAGTGATGACATCCATACTGTGACTCGAACCCATTGATTAGCGTTTCCAAAGAAAGAAGATTGAGCTAGGAATCAGAAGCTAGAGAGTATTGGTGATGAAGCTCAAAAACGTTCTCAATAACACAGATGCATTCACTCTTGTAAATCTTTCAGGTTTATTCTCATGTGATTATTCTTTCTTCTGTAGAAATCTGCATAAAAAAATTCTGTTGAATTTCTTTTCCTCTCTTTTTTCTTCACCTTTGTGTGAAGTTTGGCGAATTGAAATGTTGTACTTCTGTGAGAATTTCTATGTTGAAGCTCAGTAAGTCATATTTTTAAAGTAATAGCGGTTAAAAATTAGATTGTTTCACTAACCTGTTTATATTTATCAAAAGGACTCAGTTTCACTCTTGTCTGATCATCTATTGAAGAAAAATACAATTAGGAATAAACTGAATTTATAAGAAAGGAAAGGTCAAAGTTAAACTGTGATAGATGATTTCATCATGAGCTGACATCAGTTAGAGAACTACTTGTGTACGAGCTTGCCCTGTTAACAGAAGGTCCTGGGTTCGAACCCTGGTGGGTGAGTACTGCTGAAGAGTCCCAAACAAGGACGAAATGGCTGTCTAGTACTCCCATGTTTTCCAGTGGTTCTCTAACTGACGTCAGCTCATGATGAAATCCTTCATCCAATCAAACTAAATCCCTATAAAACCAATACTTGTAAACTATGATAGCGAAAATCACAGTGGCCTTCAACAACCAAACAGAATTCAAACGGGAAAAACTGGCATAATTCTTTTAAAAAACGCATTAATAAACACTGTTAACCTGATAATACACGGGATAACTGTCACTTATGTGTTATAAGAACTTATTATGGTTGCTCCAAGGATAATTTGTAGAGAAATCATACCATGAGCGATAGATGTATTCATAAAGGTGATTATAGATCATGGTGTTTTGAAATCCATTGATATTCCCGACAATGTTGTTTGATCTACTCGTAACCTTAAGTCCTAAATCTTAACCTTAAACCTGAATCTTAAACTTGAACCCTAAAATCCCTGGTCCTAACCCTACCTAACTGTATAGATTTAAAGAAAAAAATTACCTAGGGAATAAATAAGTAACTGTACTTCCTCTCACCAAATTCATAAAGGGAGGTATTATTTGATTTGGAATGAACTTTTTTTAGTGTTCCCTAAATCCGAAGGGTTCTTGAAAGTCAACTTTTGACAAAACCTGTCTTTTTTTATGATAATTTAATTTCAACGAAAAAAGATTATTTTATAACAATTAAATGCATTCAACACTTTGTCATTGGATACCGTCAAAACACCAGTTGAAATCAAACTTCTTCTTAATCTAATATTCATGTTTTTTTCTTATTACAGCTTGATTCCACACTGTATTTTTTGGTACAAGTATGGAATTTTCAGCATGGATATCGGTAGCCCAAGTTTTGCAGGCCGACCAAAGATATCAGGTGTGCGTCGGGAGGGGATCGAACCTCGGACCATGTGCATGGTCGGCGAGAGTCCAAACCACTGTGCCACCGAAGCACAAGTAGTCAATACTGACTAGCTTTCAGGTAGATTTCATGAATTTATACACAGAAAGCATGAATGAAGGTGAATACTCACAGCAGCGATCACTATCAACGGGAGAAATTTGAAAGGGATCACCTCGTTCACTTATCTAGGAAGCATGTTTTCAGCCACAAGCTGAAAGGATGAAGGTGTCAGAATGATAATCGGTAAGGCAGGGTACACCTTCGTCAATCTGAAATTGGTTTGGCAATCTTCTACACGCAGCACAAAAGAAAGGAGTTGAATTTAACACCAGTGTTAAGTCAGCTTTGCTATATTAGTCAGAAACTTGGCATGTCACTGAAAGCATTTCTAACAGGCTACTGCAGACGTTTATCAACAACTTCCTTCAGTTTATACTAAAAACCAAATGGCCAGAAAGAATTAGCAGCAAGAAACTCGAGAAACGAACCAATCAGGAAACTGTTGCTCAACAAACATCAAAGAGAGAAAATCGAGATGGATCAAACAAACACTCAAGAGACAGTTCAGTGATATCGTGCATCAGGCCATCGAATGAAACGTGAATAGGAAAAGATGAAACGGCCATCCAGGAGTGAGACATGGAAAAGATCATATGAGGAGGAGATGAAAGACTACGGACAATCGTAGGACCAGCTGAAAAGAACTACAGAGAAGAGGACAAAGTGTAGATGTGATGCTGAAGAGCTATATTCCACTCAGAACCTAAGGAAATAATAATAATAATAACACTGGACTTTGGAAGTCAGTTAGTAGCGGAACGGTAACGTAGTTGGTACATGTTCTGACACTTCCTCGTATATGCAGCCTCAGAGGTCTGCGTTGATTCGTCATTCAGTCTGTCAGCCGATCAATCAGTGAGTCTAGTCCACTGTTTGACAGGTAAACGGATGTAGACAATTATTCAGTATATGTTCACTTACATGGTAGAATATCCATGAAACGATTCAATTTTTTGTTCACATTTTTTCGTCCAATTTCTTGCGTAAGCATATCTGATAGAATCATATTTTGGCTTATATTCACAATCAGCTATACGCATTAAACAAAAAATTAAAAGAACATTAAAAATGCAGGCATAAAGTTGTGTTAAGAAAGTAAGCTTAACTGCCTTAACTTGTCATGTAGATTACGGTGATAAGACTAAAAAAAATGAAGATCTTCACTTACAGATAGAATTTATCACGAACAGAGATTACAACTGTCGGAAAACAGCGATGCGTTAAACACTCATTACATCTTGCTTCCAGTCAGAATGCAAATTTGAAATGGAATTGTGTACAGTGACCAATACTTTATTGTTATTTGACCGCGATCTCAATATGCTCAGAAACTGGTGATTACAAGAAAACATCTTAGGCATTTTTTTGTTTGACTCAAGTCGAAGTTTTATCAACAGCAAGCATCTAACCTGGTAATTAATTATGCCACAAGGTTAGCCACTAATTGCTCCATAAATGAGAGTAAATGGTAAATGGTCCCTGTATGGAAACAATGGCGTTTTCACTCGAAACCACTACAAAAATTCACTAGTCCGACTTGGAGGACCTCAAAGACTGTGATAACTCACTGGAACTCCAGGCAAGTCCACCTTTTAGTCAGTCACTTATAAGAAATTAACTTGATTTTACAGTCCTGGTCTTCAAGGAGATAACTGCTATCAGTCCACAATCTAACTTGAAGCCAGTCAAATCGCTTCAACAATTGAGAATTAAAAAAATGAATTTTTAAGAGTTAGTTTGCAGGGATTCGATTGGTTTCTAGTTTGACTATGGATTGATATCGGTTAGAGAGTCATTGAAAAGCAGCAAGGAGTACTGGTCAGGTGTTTCATGCCAGTTCGCGACTTATAGGCTCTACGGACCAGCTGAAGTTATAATTCCTGACCTAGAGGTTGAGGACGAATACTAGCCCATGACGTTGGTTGGTGGTCGCGCTAAAATCACGAATTGATAGAAGTTAGAATTCGTGAGCGTCTACACCATTTCACAACGGTTGGATGGTTAATGAGGTTGCCCTGTAGCTGGTAGGTCCTCATTTTGAACCGCATCGCGCGTGTGCTACTGATGAGTTCTTAGCTAGGATGAAATATCTAACCAATACTGCTCATTCTTGAATAGTTCTGTGACTGATATCAACCCCTAGTCAAACTTTAACTGAATTTCCTTTCAAAAGATTCCAAATAAGGTGATTACAAAGTCAGCCTTGGTTAAGTAAGGCCTTAAAGTAAGAGTTTTGATAAATTTCGACACGATATTACAAAACGTTTTGTACATTGTCCATCAAAATCATTAGGACAGAATACAAATCACCTACCTGATACTCTTCTTTCAGTGCAGAACATGAATCCTCTAAGTATTTTTCATATCGCGAATTAAATTCACTAGTGTTAACTGCTGACGGCCTATCATTGTGAGGACAGAGAAAAAGTTTTCATTTACATTTCAAAAAAAAAATTTTTAATAAAAGGGGAGTATTTCATAACGGTATCTCCTCATTTTCCCCTTCAGGTTATGAAAATCAGGAAGATATGACATGGTGACAAATTTGTTCAAAATAATGATTAAATAGATTGATATTCATCTTGGTTATTCGATTAACAGTGATTAGCAGCGAAATACAGCAGATATCTACTTCTTTCTATTTTGGACTCGAAAGCCGCATGTATGATTCAGGCAGGATTTGAGATTCGCTGTGAACACCATCACTCAGTGGAGATGAGGGTACATCCTAATCACTAGTACCAGAATGGAATGAAATACACATCTACTGGATTCGACTACGTCTCATCATCAGCCAAAATAACATTTTTTCAATCTACAGGAATCACCGAAGAGTCCATAGTAGCAAACAACATGTCAAAACAGACTGAACATTTAGGTCTGATATAGCCCAGAAATGTCAAGTCGTTTGCTACGAAATGCTAACTGAATTCTTTCAGTTAGAATGGTGCATCAATCATCAAACTCCAAAATTTACCGATATATTGTTAATCAATTGATGTGAAGTGGGTTCAACCATTTAGTAAGAAGTCTTGGTTGGATTTGCTGATATAAGGATAAAGCTTCGGCACTTTGGTAGAGTATCATTATTATTATATCCTTTAATTCCTAGAGGAACATAGGGCTTCAGCCACGCGTCTCAATTGCCTTCTGTTTTCTGCTAACTTTTTCACCCCGCTCCAAGTCTGCCACATACTTTCATCTCCTCCTCGCATGACCTCCTCCAAATCACCCTTGGACCGCCGCTTCCCTTTCGGGTTCCACTCGAGCAATGGCTTGTCTAGTGATGTCACTTGATGGTTTCCTCAGCGTATAACCAGCCAATCCATCTCCATTTCTTCCTGCCTATTCGTTTCACAATCGGCTCCTGCTGGGTTGGTTCGCTCCCAGAGATCCCTGTTGCTGATCGTTTCTGGCCATTTGATCTTGAGTATTTAGCGGAGAAAACTGTTGATGAAGGTCTGGAGTTTGTTTGAGATGCTCTTTATGACGCGCAGTGCAAGTCTCTGATCCGTACATTAAGTAGCACTGACTTCACATTGAAGTTGGAAATCCGGATGTTATTTTTGATGCTGAGTGCTGTTGGCCTTCACACAGACTTACTTGAGAGTAATGAAAGTTTGTATTGCTTTTCCGATTTTGGCTTTGATATCCTCGTCAGTTCCGCCTCTAGTTGAAACGATACTACCCAGGTAGGTAAAGGAGGTTGTTTCCTTCGAGTTCCTCCCATTTATGCTGGCTGATTGTTTTCTGTCGTTGTTGTTGTTGCTGCTGCAGTTGTCCAGGAATCTTCATCTCCTCTGTTGTATCTATGTTCACCTGAAGTCCTATCTTTGATGCTTCTTCTGCCGACTTGTTGCTTTTCATTATCCAGTCTACTGCATTCAGGAAAATCATTGACGATAGTAGACAACCTTGCCTCACTCCCGTCCTCACTTCAAAGGATTCCGTAAGTATCCCGTTGTGGATTACTTGGCATGCAGTAATGTCGTATTACTGTTGGATGAGATGTATAATTGTCGATGGCATCTCGTAGTAGTGAAGTAGTTGCATAATCACCTCTCGATTGACGCTGTCGAAGGCCTTTTCAAAGTCGATGAAGTTCAGATAGAGAGGTGACTGCCATTCTAAGCTTTGTTCAATGATAATTCGTAGAGTGGCGATTTGATCAATACATGATTTGTTTCTCCTGAATCCGGTCTGTTCCGGTCGAAGTTTTTCATCCTGTTTGGCTTGTTTGATTCTCTCCAGAATGATGATGCTTAGTATTTTGCTTGGGATGGATAGAAGCATAATTCCGCGCCAGTTTTTAAATTGACTTAAGTCTCCTTTGTTTGGAAAATTGAGTAGGTATCCTTCCTTCCAATCCTCAGGTACTTTGCCCTCTTTCCACACCTTCTCTAGCAATGGGATCATCAAGTCCGCTGTTGTCTCTGGGTCCATTTTCAATGCTTCTGCTGGGATTCCATCTGGTCCTGCTGCTTTTCCAGCTTTTAGCATCTTGATTCTATTCAGGGCTTCTGATTTCGTTGGGGGTGGATGTTCACTGGTAGATCTGCTTCCGTTGTTGGTATTGGTGGGCGCGTTGTAGGTGGTGGTCGATTTAGAAGTCTTTTGAAGTGTTCAGTACAGTGTTTTCTTTGCTCCACTTCTTTGGTGAATGACTCTCCATCGTCATTCTTTACTGGCTTAATCTGTGTCGAACTTTTCCCCGATAGGTGCCTAGTTGTTTGGTAGAGTGTGGTGAGGTCTCCTTTGCCTGAAGCTTGTTCTGCTTCACTTCCCATGACTTCATAATATTTTCTTTTGTCTTTCCTGGCACTCTTCTTTACTCTTTTGTTCAGCGTATTGTAGCTTGCATTCAACTCATGTTTTTGTTGCTCGTCGGTGCACTGAATAATCTATTGTTTCACCATCCTCCTCTCTTCTATTAGTCTCCAAGTGTCTTTAGTGAGCCATTGTTTGTCCTTTCTCTTATTTCTGCCCAGAAATTCCATGAAGGTTTGACTCCACACCGTTTTCAAGTTGTCCCAGTGCTATTGACACCGACCTCTTCGCTAGTGTTGATTTGTGTCTCGGCTTTGTCCCTTATGCTTGCAATGAAGATGTCCTATGTAGACTGGTCCTTCAGTTTTTGAATATTGAACTTGGCGTGTGGTCTATCTGCAGCTCCTGTTTCTCTGAAAGCTTTTATTTGATTTGGATTGTCCCTTGTACGAGATAGTGGTCTGAGCCAACGTCTGCTCCTCTTCTTACTTTTGTGTCCAGTAGGCTGCGCCTCCACTTCCTTGAGCAGCATTGAGATGAAGTCAATTTGGTCTTTGGTTTCCCCATCTGGTGACACCCATGTAGCCTTGTGGATATCTTTGTGTTTGTATACGCTGCCACCAATCAATAGTTCATTGAAGGTGCAGAAGTTGGCTAAGAGTTCTCCATTTTCATTCATTTCTCCGAGAGCTTCTTTGCCCATGATGAGTTCCCTTCCTGTGTTGTCTGGTCCCAGTCTGGCGTTCATGTCTCCCATTAGTATTTTAATGTCACCAGCTTGAGTATTGTCCATTGCTGCATGTAGTTGTCTGTAGAATCCTTCTTTCTTTTGGGAGTCTGCGTTGTTTGTGGGTGCATAGCATTGTATATTCGACACTTTCCTTCCTTTGGAGTTGAATCTGGCGGTCATTATCCTGGACGAAATCGCCTCCCATTGCATCAAGACCTTCTTTGACGTTGGCGACATCATGATAGCCAAGCCCTCGGTGTGCGTGTGGTTATCTTCTGGTTGACCGGAGTAGACCACTGATTCACCCGTTGACAATTTGGTGAGCCCATTGCTGTTCCATCTGCTTTTACATATTCTCAGCACTTGGATTCCGTATCTTTTCATCTCGTTTGCGATCTGGGCAGCTTTGCCAATCTCGTACATAGAGTATAACTGCATTATGGATAAAATTTTATTTTGATAAATCACACAATGTTATACAGTAATATTTACTGATAACAAGGTTTCGCGCACAATTTATTGCTACTCACAGTCATATCAATCCACTCACACCTTTCTCGCTTCATGTATAATCATGAGTAGAAATTGATAATTAGACATTTGAATGAAATCAATACCAGATAAAGCACATTTGGAAATAATATTAGTATAATCAATCAAATACAACAGGATGGGACATAATATGTTTTATATTAAAAATAAGTAACAAGTTACTTATTTCTTATCTTATTTCCCATCTGATTTGATTTGATTGATAACACTAATATTACTTCCAAATGTACTTTATCTGATATTGATTTCATTCAAATGTCTAATCATCAATTTTTACTCATGATTATACATGAAGAGAGAAAGATGTGAGTGGATTGATATGACTGTGAGTATCAATAAATTGTGCTCGAAACTTTATCAACAGTAAATATTACTGTATAAAATTGTGTGATTTCATCAAAATTGATTGAATTTAGTGTCTTGTCTGTCTTGGAGCGTCAGTATAATGTCGCAAGCAGTGTAAGTTTACTTAGAAATCCAGAAATTATACATAACCAATAGAATAAAAATTTTGTATTTTTTAGCGGTGTCAATTCTTTTTTTCATCCCATCCTTTCTTATTGCTTCGTTCGCATTTAACTTTGTACTACTGATTACTAGTAAGTAGTAGGAGTTACTTTTTATTTTTGCCTACAAATATAGAAGTACTTTAAGTGCAGTTGCAGTTTTGCTTCATAACATCGTCTCTAGTATGGACAAAGGCTTTAAATTTGTTCTCTGAGTCTTCCTCGATTACACATCTATTTTAGACTCAGTACCTAGGCATATCTTGTTAAATAAGCTTGCTTTTACCCACATTGAGTGTTGGTTTGCTAACTGGCTGCATTTTTATTTCTCAGGAAGAAAGTAGTACACTGTTTGTCAGGGGAAGTCATCCAATTCATTGCTTACTGAGGCTGGTGTCACTCAAGGCGTTTTGTTCTTTCTGCTCTTCTGTTTCCTTTCTTCTTGCATGACTTGTCTCATTCTGATGAAATGAACTTTGTTAGGTGTGCGGACGATCTAGCTATTTCAGTGTCTGTTAACTCCCAGCTAGAGTGTACTAAGAGGGACACTTTTCTATTAGGAGTTAACAAATGATCTTCGTCTAATGCTCTTATACTGAATCCTTCCAAATATCGGACTATTAGTTTCAATTTCCAATGTAAAAGAAAGCTAAATGAAGCTGTTGATTCCTATGACCGTTGCCAAAGGGACATTTTCAGACTTTAACCATCCATTTTACCCACAGCTTTCACCTTGTGTTTCCTCAGGTAAAACAAGATGTCATGCACGCAGGTCTAGGTATAAAAGTTCCACTATCCCATATTTGTCATGTATTTGATGTAATGAGAATAGTGTCAGACACGAACAGGTAAATAAACAATCTTCTCTATCCTTAAACCATCAAGCTTCATTGTTTTTATCTTTCTCATGTTTATAATTCCCTTATTATTTTGTTGTTATTTTTCCCATCCTAGTTAGCTTTAATATCGTCATTAGTACCGCCTGTAGTTGAGATGAACCTAACCAGGTAAATAAAAGAGATGAATTCTGCCAGATTTCTGCAGTTGATGGCGTCAGGTGCTTGTCGATGTTTCTATTAGGTATCTTTATCGTCACTTAATATTCTTTATGTTCACTTGAAGTCTTGTCTCATATTATAATTATTATTATAGATCTTGGTTTTATTGTGTTCCTTTATAAAGGCAACACATTCACTACGCTTTTATTATCTTTCTAGAAAACATCTTCAATGCATACATAGTATGTGAAGTCAGCAGTTATTTCAAAGATGGTAATATACACAAACTTATGAGTCAGTGAACAACTTGTACAAGGAAAAGGATAAATGCATAGTTATTATTTAGGGAGATTTCTAATAGTAATGAGGACTTACATTAATACTTGACTATTTGAAGAATTCATGTGTGTTATACCGCATTCTTGTCTTATTAAGTGACATATAAAAGCTAATACTTAAGTTAACTGGTAATAATTAAACCTTTTCTAGTGGTCAATTTAAGTCCAATAATTTCAAGGTTAGAAAGAATTTAAGGTCATTTAAGGTCAAGGTGATCTTTCTTTTTCACTCAAATATTAAATGAAACTGAGGAATATATATATTTCAAAGTAGATTTAACTGCAGTAGAATAAATAGTTAGTTTTAGTGGCTGGGTGGTCGCTGGGTTCACCTGAAGATCTTAGATACGATCACCCGCGGGGTAATGGGTGCATGTCACTGATGAGTCACATATTAGGACGAAACCGCCGCATGATGATCTCTATGCGTCAGTGGTTCACTAGTAGGATACTTGCCAGCCACGCTTGTCTTGCCTTTTCCATCTTACCTCTGATATCCTCATCTGAGGATATGTGGTAGGTATTAATACACAAGCACACACACATACTCTTGGACTATTTCAATCATTTCATGCTCGAGATTACTTTCGCATGAAAGATAATAAAAGCATGTAATTTTTCTCAGTCAACTGAAAAAATCTTTATTGATAATAGAGTTTGATTTGACTACTGCTGAAAGGTAGGGAATGCTGGTAAGTTGTTGAATTCCAATTTGAGACCTTCGAACAATGTTAATAGACTTATAGCTGATATATGATTGGGTTGGAAAAGAGTTCGGGGGTGGCTACACCAAAACCAGGTATCAGTTCACGAAGTATTTTACTGTTGGTTCCATTCAGTCACGTAAGGAGTTGTAAACTGTCTGATTAGGTGATAAGAACCAATGGATGAAGACTACTAGTGATATGACTCAAATTGATCTCAGTGGTGCTGATATATTCACCCTTTATAGTCTCCAATATGCATATACCCCATGTTTTACACGTTACTGTTACTTCTGCCAGATATTTCTGCTCATTACAGCTTTTCTGTACTTTTCTCTACATGGTTTGTGTCAAGTTGAACTGCTACACTTCTGTGTAAAGTTCTATGTTGAGACTAAACGAGTCAATGTAGTTTAGAATCTTCATTTTAAGAGATCAACATGTTATCATTCAGCCACTGGGAGGGTATCCAATGTCCTCTCATGTATTTAAACCTTCGGCCGTTTCACAGGCATTTAAAAACTCTTCATTATATAAACAGCTTTATAGAAAAAAAACTGTAAATGAATATTACTCACCAGTTGACTGATGAATATATATTTGCTGTATGATTACTGAAAGAGAAGAAAAAGAAGTAATTTAAAAATATTGTTGAAAATACTATACGGAACAGTGAATTAACTTAGTATATATAAGCTCACAGTGGTATGCAGCCACCTTGCCGTCATGTCTAGGATCATAACAATTCATTGTTCATGACACGACAGTTAGTCCAGCTGGATAATCTTACCCGCATCCCACTTCTATAGCATATTTTTTGTGAAATGAATTGATTCAGGATGAAGTCACTGACCAGGAGATAGACATTAAAATTCCACATTCAATAATGTAGGAATCTTCAAAAGAATGGATAGCGTTATACTTCAGGTACTCATTGAGAACCTTCAACGTTACAGGCGGCTCACATCATTTTAACTGATTAAAAATGCCCATTAAAATTTTCAAAAGAATGGATACTGAACTGAGCTTAGCGTTCTCATTCAGGTACTGTAGCGTTGAAGGTTCTCAATGAGTACCTGAAGTATAACGCTAAGCTCAGTTCAGTATCCATTCTTTGAAAATTTTAATGGGCATTTTTAATCAGTTAAAATGTAGAAATCTTCAAAACTGTGAACACACCATAACAATAAATTGCGTAATAATCAAAGTAAAACTGATAGGATGCAGAACTTACTCTGTTTATTGACTCACAACATCTACTGACATTAGATGTAATCTTATTTTTATTTATTATCGTCTTAACGAAACACCTTTTATTTTGCTCACCTAATTTAATACATATATATATTTTTACTTATAAAACTTTGATTAACACGATATCAGAAGAAATTGTTTGGATTCTGTATAGAAACGAAGAGATTGCTATGTAAGTATTTATATCGTGTAATTATTTCTTCCTTAGATTCGGAGTAAAACATAAAGCTTCAGAAGTATTTCTCATCTGCACTTTATTCTCTGCAACTGCCCATAAGCTTTCATTTTCTCTTTACATGATCGTCTGACAAGGCTTCTACACTTGCACCCACTGCCTACTTGTGGCTTTATATTCGGGTTCTACTTGACGACCTTCTTGGTGTGTAATGTCATTTGAAGGTCTCCTTGGCGTGTATTCAATTCACCACCATTTCTTTCTGGATACTGGTTAGGCTGCCTGGTTGCTTGCTTGACAGAATTCCTTGTTACTTTTCTTTCCGATCGGCCATCTTATCTTCAGCATAAAGTGAAATCATCTATCACTGATGGACCATTTTTTTATATACATAACCCTGGTTTTTCCAACTGGATGACTAAGGCTTCCGCAATACAAAGGAGACGAAAGCGTATTGCCTTTGGTAGGTTATTCTTCACTTTGTATATTACTTTGAAGGAGGCGTTTGTTGAGATGGAATGACCAGTGTTGAGAAGATATTTGATTATCGCACTGCATATACAGCCACTACTAACCTTTTGTAACCATGCGGAATGATGTTCTTGAACGTTTTTGGACAGAATACACGTCGAGCGACCAGTGTAACAAGCCCAACAGCGACAGGCATTTTGGATTCATATTCCATTTAGAGGGTGAATTTTATTGAGGTACGGAGGTTGTTGAGTATTTGTAGCAATTGACTTAGGTCGTAACCGTTGTTGATAATGACGAAAATGTCAGCTGCGTATCGCTTACACAAATGCAAATTGTTAATAGACAACTTGAGTGGGCTGTTTTCAAGACTAGGCATGAAGCAGTATGCTTGTAATGGACCCAAGGGAGACCATTTTTTCTAACTACTTATACCATTTGTAACTTTTTGAACTCTTACTTAATTGCATATTTTCCTTTGTTTCTATGTACATCGTGATCATAACTCACTAATTAAACTATTCATCTTATTACATGACCGTTTTACGCTTATTCAACCTCTTTTATGTGTTGATTAACATCAGTAAGTGTGTTCTTTTTTGACAACACATCACCACTACTCTCTTGCCAATCATCACCGCAAACCCTTAGTCACAGTTTGATTATTCATCACATTTTTTAAACATCTCGATAACAATAACCCTAACTTACTTTTATTCTTATCGGACAAACCTAATGTACACACACATACAAACAGAAATAAGTACCAAGTATGATTGTGATTGTACAGCTAAGCGAATGAATTCGCTGCCGAAAAGAAATTATTCTTGTTTGAGTCAAATGTGTCAGATAGCACTCTAGACATTATGAACAGCATAACATAGTATGAATAGGGTTTTACGCAATAACAGAAGAAAAAAAAAACAAAAAAAAGGAACTCCACAGACTAACCTATCTATCATTTTCTCTGACAGTTTTACATCTTTCATTATTTTTGCATCCTGCTGTTTGGGATCATTATTGTCTTCTTTTCGTTTAATACTTCTGCTGGTGCTACCACTGAAGAAACTATTTTTACCTCCATGTATACGGGAGTGTAGGAAACCAAATGTCGAAACAGCCAATACAAATAATAACCATAATAGACAAAATGTAACGATGATAACTGTTGCTGATTTCAAATAAACATGTAACCAAAATGTTTAACTTCAGCAAAGAATAAGTGATAATAATAACAATACTAATAACTGAAAGGAATGATAGATCATTTAAAGGTAATGACAATTTTTTTCTCTTAAAGTAGTCTGTGTACTAATACTAGTTAAACTTTCATTACAGACTTACTTCACATAGAAAACCACTAAAAACAAGACAATAGTGAATAACTGTTTCACCTATATTCGGGACTCTTCATCAATGGTAGTTGTGATCCCAGTCCTCACGGGTCGAATCCACGACTTTCAGATTACAAAGCGAATTCGCCGACCATTCACTACTGGGATGGAGCCCAATAGTTTTAGATGGTACTTTAGCGGAAGTCAGTTAGTGATCGAATTTGAAATCAGAAAAATCCATGCAAACTAACACTTGAAAAATATTAGTATTTAAAGATGGGGTTTGGATGGGTATCACCATAGTGAATGTAAAGTGAAAAGTGGTCAACTCAGAAGACAGAGATTATACCGAAATTCTTTTGACAATGCATATAGTAATAGTAATAATAATATAGTATTTCTAACAGGTTTTAGACACCAAAAACTGCCTTCTCTCCCTACTGAAGATTAGATAAGAAGAATGAGTAAGCAGCAAGAAACTCTGGGATCAAATCAATCAAGGACCTGTTGCTCAAAAAGTATGCAGAAGGAAATGAAGAGGCATCAAACATACCCTCAAGAGACCTCCGAGAAGCATAGCGCGCCAGACTTTCGAGTGAAAGGAAAAGTAAAAAGGATCAACCAGCCTATCATTTAGGTTTACTTGGAGGAAATCATTTGATGAGGAAATGAAAGTTAGTTGTCAGTCGTAGAGTCAGCTTAAAAAGACTTCGGAGAACAGTGTGAAGTGGTGATGTGTTGCTTAAGCCCAATATTCTACTGGTAACACAGTGAGGTGATAATAATTAATGTAATTATAATTACACTGATAATACTATGTATCAAAAGTAATAAGAAAGTAGCTACGTGTTCTTTTAGTAAGAATCCTTTGGCTACTTAATGTTCTTCAAAGGATCTTCTACTGATAATTTACTATCCACACATGGCAGTATATATTACTGACTTAAATATATGAGTGGTTGGATAGCTCTCATATCAACTGATAGTGATTATCAGACAAAAGAACGTGAATTAAACACCGAACAGCCATTTTACTCGCCTAATTTGCCAACCTCAAATTTGATTCAATGTATGCCCAGTTTGCCTAAATGGTTAACCAGAATTCTGGTAATTTGAACTGATTCAGCTGTTGACCTGAGTCAAACTAAGTAAACCGCTGATGAGACCAGTGGTCTGATGTTTGACTCACTTAGATATACATGGTAAACACTATATTGTTGGTGTAAGTGGGGTATGCAACTGCTTGTGATAATCAATCCATAGTATATACTATCGTGCAGAATACCATAGAATTCTGAAAATTTCGCGGAAGAAATTCATTTGTTGATATTTCTAAAATGAAGGTGTAAATGGAAACAGTTATTCAGAGTTTGTAAGTAACCATTTCATTATAATAAGCCTTCATCAAAAGAATACATTCCCTTTGAGGTAACTACACTTTATTTAAAGGAAGCTGTGTAAAGGGCCTTCTGTGTACGATCAACAAGTTCCTTAGAGTTAGTGGTCAGTATAAGTCATAGGAAAAGATGATTCAGTAGTTTTCACCATACCATGGTGTATTTTTTAAAACGTTTACTCCTTTACCTTCTGGTCGGAACATAGGACTCCAGGCTAGGGCTGTAAAGTTTCGGTAGCAGTAGTTTTATTCATATGTCATAGTGTTGCTAGCCTCACGACCAACATTCCCTCTTTATCGGCCTTACTATGGGCTCAGTGAGTTTTTGGAATGCGCTTGCCGCGGATCGAACCCAGGACCACTTGTGGTGTAGTTAGTGAGTGTCCTATCGTTGAAACATGGACAGGCATACTGAGATACATATTATTCCACATAGGTTTATGTAAAAAAATAACTTTAAGTGAATAATAAGATTTTTTTCCATTCGTAAGGTACGATTACACCTTAAGTCATTATCCTATTCCGCCAAGGATATTCTAGAAAGAAAGCCAACAAGGTATTTGCTGTAAAAAGCTGCAAATTCAGTTACCAATAGACTGGTATAAATCTTTCCGACGCAATGAAATTTAGATATTATTAGGCTTCATGGTATAAATGCCCAATAGACGTCCCTTAAAGACATTAATTATTCGCAGTTTTCATGGTTATCACCAACTTTTATTTGATTGATATCAGATGATCAAGAATGGACTTAAAAACTTTTAAGATTTTGAACATTTTCGAACTTAATTCCTTGGCATTGATTCTATATATGCCAGTGCTGATTATATTATCCTGTTGTTGCTCAAGCTAAGTGGAGAAGTTGGAAAAGGATTTGAACCCGCGACCCAACGGCTGGAATTTGATTGTTTAAGTCAGTTACTTACACCTCCAACATATCCTCTCTGTTCACCTTTTTTCATTCCATCTGTTGGCATGCCTGATCACTTCAAATTTAATTATTATTTTCTTGGATGTGAGTGAAATTTGAAGTTTTAGCAGGGCATCTTCACTGTACACTCTTCGCTGCTATCTTTCTTGGCTGGCTACACGATCGCTCATAAACTTCTATTTCCTCCCTGCATAATGTCCTTCATGTCACATTCAGACTAAGGTCTAGCTCATCGTTCTCATTTTGGATAGCATTCAAGTGCCTTACTGATATATGATGCTACTCAACAGTATTCTCAGCCTATGTCCAGCCCACCCACCTCCATTTCCTTCTACATATTTATTGAGCAATTTAATAAATAGTAGATAAATAGCAGATAAAAAAATAAAACAACTTACTGTTCGACAGGGTATGCCCATGAATTACTTTCGATGTTGTATAACCATATTTTGTATATGTACGTAATTGTATACTAGAGACAAATATATGTATAAAAGGTAATCACAGAACATATACAAATAATATGAAACAAAATCACTTGATTAATACGTAGTAACAACGTAAACGCAAATCATTTGGAGAGAGACTTTTTGACATTCAGTTACTGAAGATGTACACCAAATGTCCAGCTCAATAATAACTATGAGACGAATATTTCGAAGTTCTAATAAGAAGTCCGCCAATTCAGGTGGACTATAGTACACTCGTCCATGGTATTGGTTAGCGATAGCCCTATGCTGCTACTATAAAGCTATGGAATATACGAAATGAAATTGAAAAGCTCAAACAAAAACTCAAATGTATGCTAAATGATAAAGATTTTGAAATTGTGATTGAAACATCCAATAAAGCTAGAGAAGCCACCTTAAAGAAATCAAAAATAACGCAAATTAAGAAATTAAACAAATTATTAGAAGAAAAAGACGGCACAATAAACTGAGAAAACACTGAGTAGTCAACCTGTCATCAAGAGAATTAAGCTCTAGTGAGATAAAACTACTTGAAAAAGGATTGAATTTCAATGTAATTGTTAGTAAACTAAAACCAGATGTCATCGCAAAAATAGAAGTAGCATTAAGTTCAGTAGATAAGACGATAGCAGAAGAGGTTCGAACTCAGTGTGCATTAACTCCTAAAAAACAAAAGAAAGCAAAATCAAACTTCACAAAATCGGAAAGACTAGCTGTAATTTGTCTAAAAGAGAACAACAACATCGTCGTCACAAAAGCTGATAAAGGAAACTCTATAGTAGTTTTGGATAAATCTGACTATATGCGTCGGTGGCATAGCGGTTAGGACGCTCGCCAACCATGCACATGGTCCGGGGTTCGATCCTCGGCCGGCGCACTCCTTTACCTCGCTAAGCCAGTAGTGAACTTGGTGAAGAGGAAAGGTTTGGCATGAGGCTAGCAAACCCATCCTGTAAAAAATAATCATCACTGCTACAGAAACTTCAAGCATCTAGCTTGAAGCCCTATGTTCCACTGGGAACGTGCAGGAAAACAAAATCGTAGTTTTGGATAAATCTGACTATATCAAGAAAGTCACTGAACATAATGAGACGGGTCCATGGAAACTAAGAAGCCTGTAGATATAATAATGAATAAGGCTAAAAAGTCTACAGAGGATTTAATACGCAGAATGAAGCTGTCACTGGGTGGATCTAAATGGTTTAATTTAATGCCTGAAACTAATATTGCTCGTAGAATATATGGTAATATAAAAATACATAAACTAGGCTACCCCATACGACCAATAGTAGATTTTAGAAATACCCCTACTTATGAATTATCAAAACACTTAGCTCTAATATTATGCCCTATTTGAAATCGTTCAAACTCTAGACTAACTAAATCATATGAGAGGAAAAATAAACTAAATGACATTCAACTAAAGAATGATGATAAAAAATGGTTAGTTCTGATATAACTAGTCTTTATACTAATATACCAGCTGAAGGCTTGAATGCAATCAAGCTTCTGAAAGCTGGAAAAGCAGCCGGACCAGATGGAATACCCCTTAAAGCACTGAAAGCGGACCCAGAGACTACAGCAGACATGCTGACTCCATTATTGCAAAAGGTCTGGAAGGAGGGAAAGGTGCCTACTGACTGGAGGAAAGGTTACTTCGTGAAACTACCAAAGAAGGGCGACTTACGCCTCACTCTGCAAGAACTGGCGAGGAATCATGCTTCTATCGATACCAAGTAAAATCCTGAGTCGCATCATCCTAGAGAGATTAAAGGACTCACTGGAGACAGAACTCCGACCAGAAAAAGCTGGATTCAGGAAAGGCAAATCATGTACTGACCAAATTGCAACTCTACGCATCATCATCACAGAACAAAGCATGGAATGGCAATCAAACCTCTACCTCAACTTTATAGACTTTGAGAAGGCCTTCGATAGCATTGACCGCGAAGTAATTTGGAAATTACCCGAGTACTGCGGCGTACCCCAAATATTCATCAAGCTTATTCAACAGCTGTACGACAACGGCACATGTCAAGTGATCCACAACGGAAAACTGAGCGAGGCGTTTGGAGTAAACACAGGAGTCAGACAAGGGTGATTATTATCTATCACCAATGATATTCCTAATTGTGGTGGACTGGATTATGGGTCAGACAGTGGGAAACGAGCAGAGAGGGATATCCTGGATCGACGTGAAGAACCTAGAAGACCTGGATTTCGCGCGTGGATGATTTATGTTTGACATCACACACAATCGAAGACTTACTAGCGAAAACCGACAAACTGGTCGAAGAAGCAGCCGGCGAAGACAGGACTCCAGGTGAACATAGACAAGACGGAGGTTATGAAAATAACCAACCGATCAACAACAATAACAGCAACATCCAGCGTTAATCACCATCAACGGGAGGGATTTGAAAGAGGTTACTTCATTCACGTATCTAGGGAGCATTGTCTCAACTACAGAAGGAACACACGAGGATGTCAAATCGAGCGAGAATCGGGTAGGCGAGAAGCACATTCATCAACCTGAAATCAATCTGGAATTCTTCGTCACTCAGCATCAACAACAAAATTCAGTCGGATTTTCAATACAAACGTCAAGTCAGTCAGTTCTTCTATACGGATTAGAAACTTGGCGGGCGGGTCACAAAGAATATTTTCAACAGCCTGTTGCATACCTTTATCAACAACAACTGTCTTCACTCTATACTGAAGATCATATGGCCGGGCCGGAAATAATCACCAACAAGGATCTATGGGGACAAACAAAGCAAGAACCAATCGCCCAACAAATATGCAGGAGAAAGTGGAGATGGATCGGACACTCGCTGAGGAGACCGCTGGGTGACATCGCGCGTCAGGCCCTCGAGTGGAACTCGAAAGGGGAGCTACGAGTGGGACGTCCAAGGGTGACATGGAGGAGATCGTGTGAAGAGGAGTTGAAAGAGTATGGACTAACATGGATGCAGGCGAAAAGTACAGCAGAAGACAGAAGGAGGTGGAGACGTGCAGTTGAAGCCCTATGTTCCACCAGGAACCCAAGGGAGCAATAATAATAAGAAGAAGAAAAGCCGTTAAAAAGGAACTAACTGCAGAACCTGAACTTACTCATTGGACAAAGCTGCCAATTGAGGACATTATTTTAGGAATTCAGTTATGCGTCACATCTAATATCTTTAAATTCCAAGGCAAAATATATAGACAAACAGAAGGTGTAGCAATGGCATGGATCACCATATCCTCTATCGTAGCAGATATCTTTATGGACAGCTGGGAAAATATTGCTGTTCATACATTTACTTAATTATACTTCAAAGATAGAGTGGAGATACGTGGATGACACTTCCACAGTGTTAAAAACATAACATACCTCCAGCTTCTTGACACATATAAACTCACTAGTGAAGGGAATACAATTTACATTTGAATCGGAAAATGAACAAAAGGAATTAGCTATGTTAGATATGTTAGCTATGTTAGAACAGAAGAAGGTAAACTACACACTAGTGTTTATAAAAAAACAACGCATTCTAATAGATATTTAGACTTTAGTTCACCTCACCCGTTGTCTGTAAAGGCTGGCTTAGTTAAGTACCTAACAAACTGAGCAATAGCACAAAAAAGACCTAAGCGATGAAATGAAACAGATGGAAGAGTCGTTGGTGTTGAATAACTATCCTATAAAATTCATTAGGGAGATCAGAAAAGGCGCAAAAAGTAAAATAAAATTAATGGTCAAACTAATAATGATAACATAAATAAGAGAGAATATACGTCGTCTACGGTTTTACCATATGAAGAGGGGACAAGTAAGGCCCTACATAGGATTCTCAATAAAGCAGGAATTGCATTGGCATTCAAACCTACAAACTCACTCAGAGACAAGCTCTGTTGGATAAAAGACCCGGTGGACTCAATTAAGCAAAATAATGTAATTTACAAAGTACCTTGTAGAGACTGTCAGTTGGGTTAAATACATAAGTCAAACTAATAGGTTGGAGATAGTCAGATTGTCCGAACATAAGAATTTAGTGGCTAAGGTAAGAATGGCTGACCCCGAGAAGACGAGTAATTTAGAAAAAAGCTCAGCGATTGCACTGCATGCATTAAAACACAACCACACAATAGGGTGGGAGAGGGCTAAAATTCTAAGAAGTAATGTAGGTAGGGGGAGATAGAGGGAGATTGATTTCTGAACCCTGGTCCATCGAGTTTACAACCAACACGTGCAACAGAAATGATTCAATGCGAATACCAGAGATATGGAAGATATTATTGCCAGTCAAATCGGAGAATAATAAATAATGTTAAAATGTATTCAGTTCACATTAGAACATTCGAAAAAGTTACTTATTTTTACTGTAAAAAACATCTTATTTTCCCTCTGATTGTATTTGACTGATTATTTCGAAATGTACTTTATCTGATATTGATTTCATTCAAATGTCTAATCATCAATTTTTACTCATGATTATACATGAAGCGAGAAAGTTGTGAATGGATTGATATGACTGTGAGTAGCAATAAATTGTGCGCGGAACCTTGTTATCAGTAAATATTACTGTATAACATTGTGTGATTTATCAAAATAAAATTTTATCCATAATGCAGTTATACTCGACCAAAGTGCCCAAGTTTTAAACTTATATCTATATTGCCCGAGTTGACAAAAATTAGAATTTATGTGTCATTGAATTGGGACCAGTGGCTGAATGATTAACGGGATGGCCTCGTAACCCGAAGGTCTTCGGTCCCTCTCTCTGTTGTGTCATAGTTGCTCACTGGTAAAGAGCTAAAAGTTAGGATAGCACAGCTCTCAGGTACTCTCTGGTTTTCAATGATCATTAATTGATATCGGTTCATGGCTAAATCTACATTACAAAATTATTCATGTTATTGTTATTATTTCCAAATTTCTAAAAAAAACTTTATTATGGAAAATAAGTAATATGAGCAAGTCTCAAAGAGCTAAACAGAGGCAAACAAACATAGTGTCTTCCAAAATATTGCATGATCTAAGGTATAAACCAAACACCCGAACTCAGAGAACGACTCTAATCTATCCGTCACCTAACCATAATCTAAGGGTTTTTGATATCTAAGTAACCCTTTTCTTTGTGTTCAGGTTAATTTCCTGTTGACTGTTTATTATTTGAACTGAATTGCCCAGTCTCTGTTGTCATGTTGGCTTCTAAAACAGAAGCTTCAATGCATCCTAAGGATGAACACGAGGTTATTTTTGTTAGTGGTGGCTATCAGTGGAATCCAAGATGTTCATTTCATCCTACACGGGACTTATCACCACATATACCTGCATTCCAAGAAAGTGTTGGTTTCATCACTGAGACTCAAACCCTTCAATCGTCATTTTCAAACAAGGAGCTGACATGCCAACAGAGACTGAGTATTCCGATCCAACGTAATCATTAATCAACAGGATATGCAAAATTAAGTTAAACGTAAGTAATATTTAGTACCCACTATGAAAGAGGTGGTTCTTACAGTCCTCGTAGCCTAGTAAACTATTCTTTGGCGTTTGAAACGGTAGGTACAGGCGTCCAAGTGTCATTAGGAACATAACTCACTAGGAATGCAGGTACTTTCAGATGACGAGTTCCAAATAGAACTAAATATGCATCCTTGATTCTACTGCCAGACATCAACAACCAAAAATAACCTTAATTCTTCACCCACCTTTTTCATATTTCTATATTTCTATCAACATAGTTGTTTTTATTAATGTGCTATTGTGTTAGTGTGATACAATGTGCTCCAATGGAATTTTATTCTCATATATCCCTACAGTTCAATACTGCATTAGCAACAGAATACTTTATGTACTTGAACATTCTATTTTTTGTCGTTTAAACCAAAATCCCACGCTCAGCGATTGGTTGAAGAATAGAATATATACCATTTATATTAAAATAATAGAGAACATTTGTAGCTCAGATGGATGATTTGCTATATATATATATATATATATAAAACCTAAGCCTCGTGTCTTGCCTTCTGCTGTTACACTATTACTTAACTGTTTCTACTGTCATGTTATGATTGGGCGCATCATGGTGACTAGAGCACTATTCTATGAACATAAACTGGATATCAAAAGACGTGTATAGAAAACGATACACTCCAATTTGACCGAGAAAATATGGGAATTCCAACCAAATGAGACACCAAAAATAATCCTAAAGAATTTCTAAAAGCCTGGTACATATACGGATAAGAGATCAAAAGACACATTGTCAGAGATCAAATTTATCAACTAATGATGTATAAGTCTCACGAGAAAAAAGTGGAATTCAAGTCAATAAAAACGACCAATACTCAGGTAAATTAACAATTAATAGCAGTCAAGGTCATCAAGACAGACATTTTCATTCAAGTGTTGGTTTGAAGGGATTTTATTGGTTACAGGATTTCATTATGAACTGACATTAGTTAGAGAACCAATGGAAAGCCAGCTGGGAGTACTGGACAGATATTTCGTCAGCCTAGTTGGGGACTCTCCAGCAGTACGCACCCACCGCCAGGGTTCGAACCTAGAACTTTCTGATTACAAGCCGAGCTCGTATACCATTAAGCCACTGGGACCCGATCCATTGGCCCATGAATTCTAACTTCTGCCAATTCACAACATAGCGCGACCCCTAGCCAATGTCTTCGGCAAGTATTTGTCCTCACACCCGACCTGCTGCACCCTAATGGTCATGACTTCTCACTAGAACCCTCACTAAAGACATTTTCATCATTCAAAAAGAATTTAAGCAAGTTCACTTCATATTGAAGTTCGCACTGAAATGATTTTGCTCAGAAAGACAATGAAAGCTTCCTACAATGGAGAAACAACACAACTGTACCAAAATAGTAGGTATTACTATTACACATATGTATTAGCTAACCTGTATTGTGTTGCAGGTTTCAGTGGACCATTGCATTTGTGGGAATTCTCTTCACATGGATTATTTGCACCGATTATAAAATATTCATTTGAATAAGAATAATTTTCAGGTTTAGAGTTATCAACGGAACGTCGAAAACGCGTTTGCCTCATAAGCATTGGTTGAGATTGTACAAGTATTTCCCAGGAGGCATTCTCATTGATGTTACGATTATTGTATGTCTGTTCAGAAAAAAATATGATGAAAGTAAAGGGATAGAGTGGAATTTTATTGTTGTGATTGTCTCATATGTATCTACAAACATACCTGGAGTTTGCATTTCTACTGGTTAAGTCAGTCATTTTTAATGTATCTTTGTACTGAAAATAAAAGATTAATCTCTGCATAAACAACTCTTCCATAGATTTAGAGTACACAGGTTGTAGTTCTCTTCAAAAAAGGTCTTGATTAGTAGTAGGCATTTCGCATAGAAGGTAAACACGGTGAAGAGCGAAGTTCTATCTGGCCTTGGCTTTCCTTGTTTATTCGCACATGTCAGTCAGGCGTATTCGCAACCCTGTAAGTGTTGATCTCCCTCCCTTCCCCCATCCTGCGGAGATACAAAACAGCATCACATAACACTGCATTCAGAAATATAGCCACTAAATTGTTTGCGTATATTTTGTGTAACAGTACAGAAGACTTTGATTTTCTTTTGCATTACTTTGTTTTTAAATTATTGTCTAATGACTTTCTGTGAATTGGTACAATGAATACAGACAGAGGCTAAAGATATTCAGCGCATTGGAATTTTAATCTGTCTGGAATGAAGCTTCAATTCTGGCGGCTACAAAGGATTTTAGCACCAGTCCGAAACTGTTATAATAATTCTAACATTAATTATGACTGAGTGATGAATATACATTTCGATAACTTCTTTTCTTCTGGTTGCAGAGTTATAAACGCATAAATTAGGCAAAAAATAAGCTTGCAAATATCAAATACATAAATGCTTTCTATGATAACAAATGATTAAATAATAATATTATTAATTAACTAGTTTGTTTTGAGAGGGACAGTGTTTAATTCAAATGCTCTTGGAATTTGTTTTAGCATGTACATTGTGAATTGATGCTGTCTAAATGAATTTCGAAGTAAAAAATAAAAGAACAAATTCGGTGAAGAAAATTTTCTTTATCGACGAAATCATCTTCAGAAGCTGTACAGTCGTATTTATATTTAGCAAAATGCATAGTGATATAATTACTCGGAAGTGGCTTTAGAAGTAAAACATTAAAAGTTGTAAATTACGTGGTACTCAACGGCACAAAGATAGAAATGTGGTAAGGTTAAAATTGTTAATGAGTGTGAATAAAGGTAATCGAGTGTCAATTTGACAAGTGTGAAAATGTACAAAAGGAACATATGAGCGTGATAATGAATTAATTATTAAAGCAAACGCAAAACCTAAAGTAAAATTGAAAATTAAAAAAAAGAAAAGAAAGATCAAAACTTTTTTACAGGGAGCGACTAATGAAGAGGTTAAGACCAAGGTTAAATAAGAGATTGGACAAACGTTTTCTGTATACAGAGTTTGAGGTTGTATTGACGAAATGCCAGCGCCTCCACCATACACAAGAGCCGCAACCTGACGCCGCTTGTACCATTTACCCTCACCTTGTAGATGAACTTGGTGGCTGGTGGAGCTGCGTGGTTTGAGTTCCCCAAGTGCTCGAGAATTGAACTAGTAATTGTCTTGCATTGTTCCTTTGCTAACCATGCCGGATAATGTTCAGAGATGCTTTTGGAAGGTGTGGGCTTTGTGCGGCCAGTATAACTAGCTCAAAGTAAACGGTCCCAGCAGAAGCGGTGTTCAGAGTGATGAGGATAAACGAGTGTGGCTAGAGTTTGTATTGTATCAAATGCATAGAGGTTGAATAAGAATACATTAGAAAGATAGACAATAGTGTTTAGTATGAGTGTAGCTAAAATTTTATGAACACAGAGAGATAATTATCCCAAGTGAATTGTGATAGTATATTGGTATAAAATTAAGTGAATGGGATTAAACAATTTAAGATTAGATCTTATTTTATTCCTTGATTTTTGAGTGGAACATACAACACCAATCTTTGACGTTTCAGTAGCATTACTGTTGTTTTTGGGAGGTGGCCTGACGTCCAGCCCTCCCATTTTCCCAGTTGAATACTGACTAGCAAAATAAGGCTAAGTTTAAGAGGGTTATGGCTGGCATTCAAATATGGACCATGTGCGTCTTTGGTGTGAATCCTATCAATTAAAGCATTAACCTAATGGGCTAGGGAGATACATAAATTTTTGAAGGTCAGAATTAAACTTTGCTTGATAATTCATTGATTCCAACAAATGATACAGGTTGTAATAGTTTCTTCCGGATGTATAACTCTGGCTTTTTGATTCTATTTCTGCCCGCTTTTGTCAGGTTGGTGGGAATTTGGTAAATCACAGAGAATGACTGGTCTGTTTAAGCCTTATAATTCATTTAGACTAGGTTGGTTAGTATAGATCTAATTATATTCTTTATAATATCTTTGTTCAATCGAGCTTGAATGGGCTTACTTTGTTGGACAACAAAATTTCTAGAACAATGACCAGTGTAACTAGTCGAACAGCAACAGCCGAATCGGTGAATACAACAGTAAGTGACCAGTCTGCGTAATTCCTTATTCAGTTTCATTTTCATTTCCATTGAATGTGTGGAAAACGTAACTTGTAATTTTCCTGAAACCAAACATTCTCAATCTCAAAATAAATCCTGTCATTATTGTTGTTGTTTGGTTTTATGATCCGATACTACTAAACTGCTATAAGTAGTAGGTATACATAAGCTTTGTACTTTATTTAGTCGATGATGGCAAGCGGTAGAATCCAGTGATCAGTCATCCCGTCCTGTTTGGAATTTATCAGCCGGATGAATGGTGGTGTTCCAACTCAGCGCCCTTCGTTTTAAAAGCCAGATTTTGATCCAACAGACCATTTAGCCAAAACAGTCACCTACTGTGCAGCAGAAAAGTTCTGTTATTTGTATGAATTAGTTTATTTTCCGTGTTCCCTCTTCAAATGTCAGCTTATAGTATGCTCGCTTCGATGGCATCTGAAGATTAAGATGATTACAAATAATAAATCTAGTAGATGCACATTCCATCCTCATCAGCTTAATCTACCTGAATTCTCAGTGTGGATGGCAGTATGATCATTGAGATTCAAGCCTAAAACCCATTGTTTCAAGTACCTGACTTAGTGCTCGCCTCATATAGGTACACATAATGAAGAGTACACAAATGAAGAGGAAGTTTTCAGAAAAAACAATTCCCTGCTCAATCAAATCTTACTCAAATAGAGATATATCAAGTAATAATAATGTTTAGTAATATTTAATAAACTGAAAGCAAGTAACCTACTGGTTCAACCAGTGCAATCTCACTAGTATCATTATATTGCATACGTTTTGTACAACCTTCAGAACAATAAGCATCAACATCATTATAATCTGATTGTTTACTTGGTCTCACTACAAGTGTAACCATATACACTGTTGGCATAAAGTCATTCAATAGAGATAATGGTAAATACAGTTGAATCATACTATCTTGGTGTATTTGATTTGTTTGTGTTGATGGAGTGTGAAGCATCAGATTTGTTAATTGATTGATATTATCACGTTCAGCAGCTGTAAGTAGATGTAGAACAGCAAAACAATTATAGAGTTAATCAGATTGATGAAATTAGCAGAAACAAAAGACAATTAGTGGAAATATCTACATATTAGCATTAAATAGCGAAACGTCAGTAAAAACAGCAATATCGTTTTGTTTTTCATTCATTGGGAAATACAAAAAGCTCTATTATAATGAAATATCTACGCATCTAAAATCGACAGAGTGATCTTAATTGAATGTGATGATGTTTGAAGGTAAGGTGAAAACCATCTTACTAACACTGTAGGAATGTGGATTGAAATCGCTTAGTTGATAGTGCCTATAAATGGAATCCAGGATGTGGATTTCTTCCCATCAACCGGATAACATCAAGTTTATTTCAGGTCATTGTTGAATTGTCTGTACAAGATGCTGACTTATCAGCAGAGGCAGAGTACTTTAATTCAATTTTACCAATAAATTAAAAATGGAAAATAATTCCAACTAACGACAGAATGAAGCTTTATCGATGTTGAACCATCTTGTATACAGTCAGGACCTTGGAGATAATGTCGGCTTTTCAAACCAAAATATCTTCAGAAGCAGAATTACGGGTGACAAGAGTTTTAGTCACCTCTTAATGAGGAGGTGAAAAGTATCGAAACTATATAACTATCCTCGGGATAATGAGAGTTAGGGGTTGGAGACTGTCACTCAGATGATTCACAATGTTCCACAACTTAACAGATATATTCTCTTCTTTTCACTCTCCAGATTCCATAGATGTTCTCTAATTTTAATTTCATTATTCTCACTAGCACATCAACGCCTTCTTATTTTATTGTCAGTATTTTACTGTTCTTGTATTCTGTGTGCTTTTTGAAAGTATATTAACCTTAACAGATGAACTTGTACAAAAAATTCTACACTATGCGTCTGTATGTAATTTAAACTACATTTATAATCATGGAGAATAGATTTTCATTATAAAGTTTACAAATGGTAAAGTCTAAGTGTGTCTAATTAATTCTATTCTGAGATAGTCATTGTCTGGTGTTATGTACTGCTGCTGAGTGAGTTATTAGAGTTTTCCCCGTCGCCAACTATGTTATGTACTCGTCGAGTAGTTAATAGTCCTGACGCGGAAAGAGGGAAATCTGAAAACCACCAGGATACTTGTATTTTCCAGACAAGGAAAATAAATGTCACACAAGTGTGTGTGAGTGAATGGTACGTAATGTACGAAATGTGTGTGAACAAGAATGATAAACCAAGAGTATATATGAAAATGGCTAATACACATGAACCAATAAGATAACGTCTTACCATGATTGGTTGTAATGTCATGTGATAATAAAGTCATACATTGTTTATTTAGTTAGTGGGCAGACAAAAGCATAATGTCAGTTATAATGGAATATCGATCCATATACACATAGCAAATATAACAGACTGTCAAAAACAAAACACACATCATGTTGATGCATATCATCTGGGCAGCATCACTTTAATTTCAGGCCGTACAGATGAGAATCTCAAAGCCAGATAAGATTGGGAAAACAAGATAGACCTAAGTTAACATGAAATCAGTGTGAAAATCTACTGAACTGAGCATAAGGAATAAGATTAGGCTTTTAAGCACTAATGTCAATGCGTACAGTGCTTCCGTATGGTTCAAAGAATTGGCACGCGTCGTAACAAAGGCATTTCCAACAGATCACGGACCTTCATAAGTAGCTGCCTTTGCTGCTTCACTACTAAAGATCAGATAACCAGTCAGAAAGAATGTGTTACAATGTTACTGTGACAGTCTATGAGCAGCCAACAAACATACAAAGGGGAATGTTTACAGATTGGACAAAGGCTGGACAGACGTTTGAACGTCATCACTTGCCAGGAATTCGAGTGTAACCCAAAGGGGGAAATAACGATGTAGGCATCACTCCAATGGAAACATGAAGAAAATTATGTTAGGAGAAAATGAAATCTTATTAACAATTTCGGTGAAGGTTAAAACAGAGTGTAGTGGAGATAAGCTCCTTAGGCTCTATGTTCCAGTTGAAATCTAAGGGAGTAATAGTTATTTTGAGGCATACTGCTTCATAAGACAGTAAAGCGAGACATTTATTTCATCTTAGTTGGATTTCAGTTGCTCCTCCGCTTTTAGTGATTCTCTCTCTCTCTCTCTCTCTCTCTCTATATATATATATATATATATATCTTCATGTGTATGAAAACATCACTTACTTTCAGGATATGTGTGTACTAAAATTTCCACTGACTTTCTACTACTGATATGATAGATACTGTCTACACACTGAATAAATACATTGTACCATGTATCTGAAGTCAGACTGTCAATAACCAGTTGATTAGCTAATGTACCAGCTTCGTATCTGATTGGTTCTTGTGTAGATTCACTATGCAGTGGTGCAACGTAAACATAATAGTATTCATTACCGAATGCAGAATTCTGTATGGGTCGGTTCCAGTTGACCGTGAATCCAAAAATATTAATATTGGTTATAGTTATATTCACGGGTGGGAGAAGATCTGGAATAAACAATAATATAAGTTATTCGTAGGATTTTAATAATTTTTATACAGTTATTTCAGTTAGCGATGGAGAGGGGTGAAATCTGGGATGCGCATTTGAGACTCACCAGGTGGATGTACCTGCAGTTCCAATTAAGGACTGTTCTCTCCTGAAACTAGAACCCAGATCCCATAGCGTCAAGCTCCAAAGCACTATCCACTAGGCCATGAGGATCAAGAGAGGTTCGTAGTTCAAAAAGAATTAAAAATCCAGGATTCCACGTCTAGTCACCACCCGACAAAGTAACTTTACTTGAATCCTTAAACATCGTTAAAACACCCAAAGTAGTAGCTCACATGTCAACATTCAGGCTAATATAAGCCGCTCAACAAGTAAATTCAAATTTATGTATTGGTTTATAGATTATAAAGTACTTCAGTAAGTTCTTTTCTGCCTTTCAACTCTTTACACAACCACCACCTGTGCTAAATACGGCATGGTTAAATTTTTACATAAGAGAATAAATTCCGATAAAATTTCCAACAGATATTCTTGAAGAAAGAAGGAGAAAGTCATGAATAGGAAGAATGTTCAGAATCCGACAGCATAACCCGGACCATCTCCGTATATTACTGATTAAGTGAGATGAAAAACTGCATACTGCTGACATCAACTATTGGTGCTTATAAGCCTGTTTGAAGTAGTGTAGGCACCGGAGAGTTGTTTAGCTCATTTTGAGTCCAACTCGTCAGATATGTTACTGGTTTTACTCAGCTCCGAGAGCTGAATCAGTTCAAGTTGTATCACGAACTGATATCGGTTGAAGAATCTGGAGAGTACCAAAGTAAAACAAAATTGCTACCTAGTACTATTCTGTTTTTATTGACTCTCTAACTGATCTCACTTGAAGCCACCCACCGGGATTCGAACCCAGGACCTTCCGGTTACAAGGCGAGCTCGTATACCATTAAGTCACTGGGACCCGATCCAATGGCAAGGTTATGGCAAGACAAGAATCCATCATTTACTAATAGAAAGCATTAGTTAATCATTCAGTCACTCCACTTCATACATCTATCAGTATGACATAAACTGCCTATGCTGATTCAGTCATATGTCACTACTACACTTACAACAGGACTACTTCATTTGCTGATTAAAACAGTGAGATTTTCATTGTCCTTCTTCACAGCATTTTCAGAACCACCTTCAGTGTAAATTTATTCTTTACAAAGAAAGTTTTGAAAACTGTTTTGAAAAACAGATATATTTAGTAATGTGCCGAATCACAGTTTCAGATTTCAAAGTCACTTGCTTAGGGTTGGTTGAAACCTAGTTGCTGGCATCAGAATCTTAATGTAACAGATTACCAGCAACATCTACTGTATGGACACTATCAATGCTTTACAGTTGCCCAAGAGAAAATAGTTCAGAAGTGTAATGCGGAACCATCATCTACTCCCTGAAAGCCATGTACTTAAAGTAATCAGGTGAGTACATTTTAAATTAGTCAACTAATAGCCTAACATATAAGTGCAAAACTTGAGAACTGTGGTAGAGCATAACTCCATTATGGGTAAGATTTTATTTTAATAAGTCACACAGTTATATTAACTGATGACGTTTCGAGCACAAACTATTACTCATAATCATATCAAGTTACTCACACAACTTTTTTCCTTCATTTATATACATGTGTGGAATCGATTAGTGTGGTGATTGACAATTTCTATCTCTGTATTGTTTAAAATACTTACTGTTGACTGTTGATATGTTTCTTATATGAATTGCATTCTAATTCCGCTAAATACAAATTCCTGATTGCTGCCCTCTCTGGGTTTTGTTTAGATTCTTATAATTCCGTCATCCGGTATATTAATATTTCAAGTACAATAAATTACTACAAATTGGCGTCGCGATGGAGCTAAGTAACCTGGGAAAATTTCCTCTTAATGGTTCTCCGCGGGAGATTGCTGATTATTTGGAATGCTTTGATGCGTGGTGCATTTCCAAGAATGTTCGGGATGACAAAATACCTGCTCATTTCATCACTACTATTGGCTTGATGCATATAGCCTGGTGAAGAATCTGGCGTTTCCAGATAAACCCATTTCGCTGCCATATGCTAAGCTCCGTGAACTTCTTATAGATCACTTCCATGTAACTACTTTTGAGACCAGAGAGAGGGCTCAGTTCAACAAACTGGTACGTTCTCCCAATCAGAAGATAAGAGACTTTATTCTAAAACTCCAAATTCAAGCCTCAAAGTGTAATTTTGGAGATCAGCTGCATACACAACTACGTGATCGTCTAATTGCTGGAATCAACATTCCTAAATTAGAGAAAGAGTTAATTCAGATTCCTTCTTGTACGTTTCAAACTGCTAAAGATGTATGCATTACATATGAAGATGTCCATAATGAATACTCTGCTCCCACTACGTCAGTGTCTGATGTTATGCTTTCTAAAGTCGAAAATACAAGTGTTCATGGAAAAAATCCAAACTGCCGTCCACAGGTAATAGAATGCAGCGAGAGATCAAAAACATTAAACCGTGTTTATCCTGTGGAAAGTTACATCTACGAAGCACTTGCCGTTTTCGGGGTGCTAAGTGCTATAAATGTGGTAAAGTTGGACACATCAAGACGGTTTGCAGAAGTTCGAATACTTATGTTGCTCAACATTCTTATAATTCTCCCAAGCTGTCTAGTAAAATGGAGTCTATGTGTCTTTCAACCTTTCAAAATACTCAAGCTAATCCAATGAAAACCTCCACTGCAAGTTCAGCAACGCAAGCATCAACTGTTTTCAAAAATGAGGTAGCCAAGTTGCAATGTGAACTGTCGAAAACACGAAAAGACCTGAATGAGATGAGAGAGCAACTGATTAAAATTGAGGAATTACTGCATATGCATAGACTGCGTCTGTGAATGCAGAGCATACAAGTACCCGTGAAAGTCCTGCAAAACTTTCAAATCTCGAATTCTCAAAAAGCATCTGATGTCCACGACTTCTAATGTACATTATTACAAAGATAATAACTATAGACCTTCTGTTGGAATTATACTACAAAAAATGGGAAATCGAGTGGTGAAGATATTAGACATCAAAGATCACTCAGTTCATAACGGACACCTGGACAAAGTGACAATAAATGAAGTAGGTCGTTCCAATTATAATATTATTGATTCCGCTAATAATCCTGATTTTGTAGATAATTCAGAAATAAGTCCAGATAATACTGATGAAAATAATATCACAGAATCAGTTAGGTCGAAGCTACTTGCAAGCAAACCGAGACATCGTTATAAATACGCGAGGAGATATTCGAGGTGTGGCGGATGTGGTGATTGACAATTTCTATCTCTGTATTGTTTAAAATACTTACTGTTGACTGTTGATATGTTTCTTATATGAATTGCATTCTAATTCCGCTAAATACAAATTCCTGATTGCTGCCCTCTCTGGGTTTTGTTTAGATTCTTATAATTCCGTCATCCCGGTATAATAATATTTCAAGTACAATAAATTACTACAATTAGATAAAGTAAATTCAGAAATAATAATACGAGTGTTATTGTTCAATTATACAATCAGATGGGAAATTGTTATGTTGCTGCTGCTGAGTGGTTAATGGTAGTTTTCCCCGTCGCCAAATTGTTATGTACTCGTCGACAAATTATTGTTATGTACTGGTTGAGAATTTAATAGTCCTGACGCAAGAAAGACGGAAATCAGAAGACCACTAGGTTTGCGATGATACTTCTATTTTCCAAACACAAGGAGAATGCAAAAGTGGTATCACACCAAAGTGGACACACAAGATTGTGTGAGCGAAATATATGAATGTCCAGACAAGTGTGTGAAGAAATCAATGGACAGTCTTAACATGAATGGCTAATTATAATGAAGTATCGATCCATATATACGTAGCAAAATATAGCAGACATGTCAACAACCACACATATAATATGGATATCTGTCACCAAGCAACGGACTGTCAACAAACACTCATATTATATATAATATAAGGGGAATATACATTGTTAAAGCAGACAGGTTCATCAAAGTGAAATGGTCACAGACTAGGCGAGCAACAGAAAGAGAGATCACCATACACACACACATATATATATATATGTGGATACATATCAGAAATACGAGTGTTTTTATAGTCATAATAAGTTACTTGTTAGAATGTTGTGATGTGTTTGAATTAAAATAGAATTTTATGATTATTTATTATCCTCTTCTGATTTGACCGGCGGTAATAATATCTTCCATATTTTTGGTATTTGTGTTGAGTCATTTCTGTTGCATGTGTTGGGTTCTCTCTCTACGTACCTAGATTACTCTTTAGAATTTTAACCCTATCCCGTCCTATTGTGTGGTTGTTTGTTAATGTGTGAATTGCAACAGCTGAGCTTTTTTCTAAATTACTTATCTTTTCAGGGTCAACTATTCTTCCCTTAGCTGAATTCTTACGTTCTGATAATCTGACTACCCTCGACATACTAGTTTGACCTAACTCACAGTCATTGCAGAATATTTTGTAAATGATATTATTTTGTCTAATTGGGTCAACAGGGTCTTTTAACCTACAAAGCTTGTCCCTTAGTGAGTTTGTAGGTTTGGGTGTCACCCTTATTCCTACTTTATTAAGAAACCTACATAGGGACCCAGATGTCCCCTCCTTATGTGGTATAACAGTGGATGATTTATATTCTCTCTTTTTTATTTTATCATTACTAGTTTCACAATTATTTTTATTTTGTTTTTGGCCTTTTCTGATCTTCCCAATGAATTTTATAGGATAGTTATTCAACACTAACGACTCTTCTATCTGTTTTATATCGCCATTTAGGTCTTTTGTTGTGCTACTTGGTGCTATGGTTCAGTCTGTTAGACACTTAACTAAGTCTGCCTTAACAGTCAATGGATGAGACTAATTAAAGTCTAAATATCTCTCAGAATGTTTTGGTTTTTGATAATAGCCTAACATAGGACACTACTAACAGATGTGTACTCCTGTTTATATCGGTGTTGTATCAGCAAGTTTTACGAGTATACTGTATACCAAGTGAATAGATTTTTATGAACAGAGTTAGGAATGTAAAAAATTATATTTGTAAAATCTCAGCGATATTGAAATGAGTAATTCCAACGTTTCGTTCGGACCAGATTTCCGAACGAAACGTTTGAATTACTCATTTCAATATCGCTAAGATTTTACAAATATAATCTTTTACAAATGTCTACTTCTCACTCGGCGCCCAAATATTATAGAACTATTCTGTCAAATCTTGACTACAGTTCATTTGATTTAGAGTTAGGAATGATATGACACATTACTACCAGCATAAACAAGTTGCATCAACTTTAAAATGAAGAAGGGATAATTATAAGAAAAACTCACACTCTGGATGTGTATAGACCAGTAACAGTTCTGTAGCATCACTGTATACATTGTAAACAGATGCAAATGATTTCATGTAGACTGTATAATTTATTCCAGGTAAAAGAGAATCAACAGTGAACTGATTCTCGCCACTGCATACATTGAATTGTTTGAAGGGTTGATTTATATTTAATAAAGGTCGATTGAATATCAAATAACAAGTGTTAGTGAAGGCTGGATCTTGTTTTGGTGTAGACCAGTTCAGTGTAAATTTATTCGGATTTACCCTGATGACTGTTACATTCTCTGGGGGATTTGGTTCTAGATGAAAAAGTTAAATACAATAAATGCATGAAAGCAAATAGTGTTGGAGAAAAGTCATTCAGGGTGCTTCTAGTGTAGTGGATGACTTTAAACGTAGTTCTTATCGTGAACAAGTATTTCATTCCCTATTTTGATACCTTTCAGTGTGCACTCAAAACTTTCTTCTGTACAGTTACTTGTTACTGGGATCACATTAAAAATCTAACTACATGTCTCGCAATTAAATGACCCATGCGCTTTCATTCTCGCTATTTAAGAATGCGAAATACACATACACACAAACAAACTTTGTTTCCACATCCTACCATGGTGGTGAGTAACTGTCTGTACCAACCAATTTATCGTTTGCAATGCTCTATAAACTTGTGTATATCGGTAATCGGAAATATTGGTTCTAAAGAGAACACTGCTTTATATAAATAAAAGTAAGGTGAATCCTATTTACGGCCAAATGCTTTAGGTTTCATAATATTTTTCAAAGCATTTCAGTTTTTCTTATAAAACTAAACCTAAGGAAAGAAAATATAAATTTTAAAATGCCACATCAGTTATTGTTGAAATATGATACTGAGTGGTTGGGTAGTGAGTAGCAGTGAAATCCACGATATGTGTTTTGATCCATATGGGGTCAACTCGTCAGTTGGATGTAGCCCCAGTGAAGCACGGTGTTCCCACTGTAACTCGAACCCAGTATTCTCTCTTTTAAGTTTTAAAGTGCTATCTCTTAGACCATTTAGACCACGAGTGCCATCTCATGTGCAACCACGATAGGTTATTGTTTCGTTTAAACCTTTTTGAGTTTCTAACAGTTGATTGAATGAACAGAATGACTCATTAGCTGAAATAGGAGGACTAAATATACTTTCGAGATTCCAGTACCAGTCACAGCCCATCAAAATAACATCAACATTAATCCTTAGACACAGGTGGAGCGTTCAAATTAGGAGCCGAAATGTCAAAAGAAGCCGAGAATTTCAATGCAATCAATCAAAGGGAAAGATAAAACTGATTTAAGGAAAATAATATCAGTCTAGCATGTCCAAGTGGTTTTCTCTGGCGTTTCGAAAGTATTTTAAGGAAAACACAAGAAATCATCATACATCTGGTGTAAGCTTCTGGAAATTATTTTAGAAAATCCAAAAGGTTGTACTGAAAGTGTACACACTAGGTTGTTACACTTAAGCGGTTGTCGAAATGGATTGGTTACAAAACATATAGTAGTAAGTAAAGTATGTTAGAGGCATTAGCAGTTCATTAACTCAATCCCGAAATTTGCAAACAGAAAAACTTCATTCTGTCTCTTATTAAGCTTCCTGTTTGTGTGCTTCTAGTTTTAGCGATGAATTCAATGTTGTCAGTCTTGCATGCTGTTTTCGCACATTCAACCATTCAGCTTTCATTCTCCCCTTCCTTACACTTGTCAAGTGAATATTAAGCTAACTCGCTTCTCATTTAATGATAATTTCCACCTAGTCAAATCTGGTACTCACGCTTCTACTGTGCCGTTGATTATAACCTTTTCTTAGCTATAGGATCTACATATGAGTAGCTGTATCGGTGATACCCCTCACACACACACACACACACACACACACACACCTCCACTGTTATTACGTAGTAACAGACTGCTGTTCATTTGACTAAACAGACTGTATAGACTTTGGAGATAAAGTTTTTGAGAAACAAAATTACTATCATTGAATTGCATTTATTTTCCTAATGACAAGATCGGTGTCTTCAGTCTTCCAAGGCAGAGTCTTAAATAAAGAAACAGAATGTATTTTGATTTCACAGCAGATTTTGCTATGAAATGATAATAACTGGGAAACCGTGAAAACTAAAACAAAACTTATGCATAGCTTCATTTAATTTGCATTTATTGTTGATTGATCTCTATTAGGACTGAAATATTAAGCCTGTGTTGAAGTCAGAACAGCTTCATATTGTTAAAGCGTCTGTCCTAGTGTGGTGAGAGCAGGCCGTGAGAAAATATGTACAAGGCTGATTTAACAACCAATCACAGCAAAGTTAACGTGGCAAAATATGATTCGCAGATAGAGAACTCTATGTGTCGAGGAGTCCCTAAACAACCAATCCGAAGCCTGCGTTTGTCTGCCTAACTTCTGATAAACAACCAATCAGATGACTGCGCTTGTCTACTTGCATAAGCTGTAATAATGTATGTGAAATATATATAAATACGTGTTGATTTTCATAATAAAACGATCTGTTGCCTGGCCCTCGTCTTCTGTTGTTACACTAGGAGTTAGTATGTCAATAGAGATCGAGTATTTCAGTTCAACATAGTCAGTCAACGGGAAATGAAAATTAACCTGAAAGCAAATAAAATGACATGATCTAAGATTTCTTAAGTGTTGGACTGTAGGGATCTGATATCAGTTGGAGTATCAATAAAGAGGATGGATAATAAGTAACTGTATTATCACTATTTGGAACTCTTCAGCATTATGCACCCTAACTCCATCATGGATCAAATCCACGACCTTCTGGTTACAAGAGAAAACCGTCACACCTAACTTGTTTAAATAAGATTCTGACTTCTGTGAATTCACAGTATATGGCAGCGCTACCAGCCAACTTGACAGGCTTATATTGTTAGAGAAAACCAACTTGGTAGATCTCACCGCTAATGACTTCTTATAAAAGTTTTGTCCTGTAGTCAGTCGGTGAAACGGTGATTAATTTTCAAGTAACTTTAAAATCCCTATTGAATCATATAAAAGAGAGGTATACAGTAATATCATTTTAAAACTGTACAACTGTAAATACGTACACGTTGCATTTTCATATCAACAAAAAGAATGTTTTCAAAGATGTGTCATCAGAATCATAAATTTCAGATAACAGTTACTTATATAAAAGAAGCATGAATTAGGTGGAGACTAAAATAAAATTGTATAACTAAATTGTGTGATACAACGTTATCGATGAGATTGGGGAGAACTCCTCCTCCTCCCCCACTATTAAATTTCTACTCCTTATTATCACTGTTCTTAACTTCGCTCTCTTTCAGTTATATTACGTCACTCACTTTCCTTATTTATTTTAGGATTTCATCATGAGGTGACGTCGGTTCCAGAACCAATAGAAAACCTGGAAGTACTGGACGGTTGTTTCGTCCAAGTTTGAGACTCTTCATGAGCATGCATCCACCAGGTTTCGAATCAAGGACCTTCTCGTTACAAGGCAAGCTCAATCTAGTGAGAACTCTTGACCAGTGGAGTGCAGCAGGTTGGATATAGGGACAAATACTTCCCAATAACATTTGTTAGTGGTCACGCAATATCATGAATTGGCAGAAGTTAGAATTCACGTACTGACTGGCCATTGGATCGGGTCCCAGTGGGTGCGTACTTACGAATAGTCCCAAATTAGGACGAAACAGCTGTCCAGTACTGCCAGGTTTTCCATTGGTTCACCTATAGATGAAATCCTGAAACCAAACAATTCTCTGCAAACCAACTCTTAATGTATTATTTCAGTTTTCATCCAAATAAAACTTTTTATACTTCGTAGTTTATTATCAGTATTTTATGATTTCATTGACAAATCTTTAAAAAGATTCCTTCCAATGCTATGAAAAGGTACGACATACATATATGCCATTGTACATCTTAAGAACGATATCGTTGAAAAGATTAACTCTTAGCTGAAATGCTCTTCCCTTAATTTTCAACTGTTGATTTGTAAAGATTTATTTGATTACAAATCAGCTTTCATTATGATCCGAGATCGGTTGTCCGTTCATATTCAATTCAGGATGATGGCTTGGATTACTCTGATTATTTTTTTATCAGTTCTTATTTACTCCTGTATTTACAAAAAAGATTAGAAGCATATCTTATTAGTTATACTGTATTCCAATCAACTTACTGTTTGGATATGTAATAGCTGTAGCATATTCCGATTGTATACTAAGTATGTCATAAACTGAATCAACTGATTGTATATAGATTGTGTAGTTCACTCCTGGATATAATGATTTCATATGAAATTCATTTGTGTTACAAATGTTGAACTTTTGAAATTGGTTAAAAATATTCACATCAGTAGAATATATGTGAATTACATAACAATGAACAATAAAAGCTGAATTCTGTTCTACTTCTGTCCACTGGATCATGAATTCAGTTGATCTAATTTGTGAAATTGTTACATTTACAGGTGGGTCTGGTTCTTTCATGGGATGAAACAAAAATAAATCAAGGAGTCAGTATTTGTGAATATTATTCAAAGTCAAATAATAAGATTGCAGACCTTCACCAACAACTGTCTCCACTCTATACTGAAGATCAGATGGCCGGAAATAATCACCAACAAGAAACTATGAGAACAAACAAAACAAAAATCAATCACCCAACAAATATGCAGGAGAAAGTGGAGATGGACTGGACACTCACTGAGGAGGCCGCTGGGTGACATCGCGCGTCAGGCCCTCGAGTGGAACCCAAAAGGAAAGCGGCGAGTGGGACGTCCAAGGGTGACATGGAGGAGATCGTGTGAAGAGGAGTTGAAACAATATGGACTAACATGGATGAAGGTAAAAATCACAGCAGAAGACAGAAGCAAGTGGAGAGGTGCAGTTGAAGCCCTATGTTCCACTAGGAACCCAAAGGAACAATAAAAATATAATAGATTATCTGATATACCTACTAAAATTTAACTAATCTATCTTATACCATTATTCCCTTTATACCACTGATATTGTTTCTCATGCTTTGTGAAGTAGATTTCCAGGCTGGTTTCAGAGTAGTGAAAATCTTGTTTGCTTTTCCGAAAATGGCTTGTATTGACACTGTTATCTCTGTCGCCTTAAATTGATGCGATGCTCAGAATAGTACAAATTTTTCCTCAAATAGTTTATGTGTTAGCTATAGCGTCAGATAGTTAACAGAATACACTATGACTTCAAGAGACTGAATTATTAAACCACAGTATTATTTAAAAAGGATTTAAAATCCATATTGAAATCATTAGGCTTAGAAATTTGCCTTGAATTGTTGTTACCTACTGAATAACAGTTCAGTAGACGGCAGAGTTAGCTAGTATGTAAAAACATTTGTTGCTGTTATACAGTAGCCAATTTTGATTGTTAATTTTATTCCTTCGACAATCAAATTAATATTGAATACATCACAGAGAGCACATCTGTTATGTCTTTAGTAATTCAATGGAGAAGTATCACGAACTTCTAACTAGTAGACACGCCGTAGAAATGAGAGAACTAATCAGCAATTTAGATTTGTTCATTGCACGTCCGAACATAGGTGTGCAGTTTGGAATTGTATGATTGCACAGTTTTTTGTTAGATATTACAAATGGAAAAGTGTATATAACTTTTGTTGAAGGCCATTCATTGCAATATATATATATATATATATATCTTTTTTTAATAATAATAATAATGGTAAAGCTTTATTTAAGACAGAATGCTAGTATACGGTACAAAAATTTTCAGCATATTCAGTTCCAAAGTACTTTTTCCTTCACACAGGATTCACATGTACAATCTAAAATATAATGTGTTGCTCATCGTTCTGTCTGCTCACTAGTCCAAACCGTCTACTTGTTTCACTACAAAGCGTGTTGTATACCTTGAAATTTGCAGGAACCTCTCATCCTCATCCAACAACTATTCTACAACTGATGCACAGCTTCTACTAGTAGACAGGACCCAAGCAGTGAACACTTCTGTGTATTATATTGATAATTTGTAACAGTGGACCTCAACCGTATCAGCAGGTAACCATTAATTTTTAGGAATCATTAACTGCATTTTCTGTAATACGCTGTTTCAAATTTCTCTATTAACTTGGGTTTTCATTCTGATGTTTAGTTTCGTTACCAAGGTCGCTATTAAATCCCCTACAGAAATCAGGTTACATAGAAGGGATTCGAATGTTTCGTAATGACGACACCAAGTTTGCAAAGTCGGCTGGACAAAAAGATAACACCGCATTAATAGAAAAAAAACTGAAAAAAATACCCTCATTAATATATTATCAATAGACCTTGTAAACACGTTTCATTTTTCATACTTAGTGATTATCCAGTGCTAAGCACCTATAAACAACGCGGAACAAAAAAAGAAGGAGAATTTTTACATACAAGTACAAACAGCAATGGACAATATCCCAAATGTTGACATCAAAATCCTTATGGGCGATATAAATGCCGAACTGGGCAGATAATACAGGAAGAGAAATCATCATGGATCGAGAAGTCCTCGAAGAAATGAATGAGCGTGGAGAATTATTCGAAGACTTCTGCTCTTCAAACGATTCGGTAATCGGAGGGAGTGTGTACAAACACAGGGATATACACAAAGCAACATGGATTTCGCCTGACAGACATACTACAAACCAAACAGATTTCACATCAACCTCAAGGAAGTGGAGACGCAGCAAGCCTGCTGGGTACGAAGTCGAGAAGGGGAGCATATGTGGGCTCATACCATCATCTAGTTCAAGAAACCTTCAAGGTGAAGCTGAATCCATGAGAACAAATGGAGACAAACCACAATTAAAGTTAAACATTCAGAAACTGAAAGACGAAACTACAAGGGATACCTCCACTATAAATCAAATAAAAACAAAGTCGGAGTCACCAGGTGACAATACTGAAGAAACCTGTGTGGAAAAACATCGGAACACTCTGAAAGCGATATTCAAGGAACCGTATACAACTGTTCTAGGAAGAAGGAAGAAACAAGACAAGGAATGGCTGACAACAGATACCTGGAATCTAATTGAGGACAGGAAGATGGCGAAAGAGAATGGTGATCACTCAATGTAAACAAAGAAAATAGAATGAGAAGCTGAATTCAATGTACACTGCATTGGATAAAGAAGTGAATAAAAGTGCTAGAAAAGACAAACGACAGTTCTACGACACATTGGCAGCTGATGCAAAACAGGCAGGTCGAAGGCAACAGACATAAGGACACTACATCAGATAACCACGTCTCTATTCGGGAAGATATCAACCCACATGACGATCAAGAGAATGCTCCTCTCCACGCCAAGTAAAATATTAAGTCGTGTCATCCTGGAGAGAATAAAGGATGCGCTGGATACAGGACTCCGCCCAGAACAAAATGGATTCAGCAAAGGCGAATCATCTGCTGATCAAATTGCAACTCTACGCATCGTCATACAACAAAGCATAGAGTGGCAGTCAAACCTCTCCTTCAAATTCATCGACTTCGAAAAGGACTTGAGCAAACACCCTTGACCACAACGTAATTTGGAAACTGCTTAAACATTACGGCCTGCAGTGCCCAGGTCTTTATCAATTTTATTCGACAGTTGGCTATATGACAATGCCATATGTCAGGTCATGCACAAGGAAAAACTCAGCGAAGCGTTCGAAGTGAATACATGAGTAAGACAAGGCTGCGTGCTTATTATCATTGATGATGTTCCTAATTGTGGTCGACTGGATTATGCGTTAGACTGTTGGAGGTGATGAGTCAGGAATACGCTGGACGACTCATAAGAAGAATCTAGAAGACCTAGAATTCGCGCGTGAATGCTTTATGTCTAATGCCGAACAAACTCGAAGACTTTCAAGCGAAAACCAACACACTGGCTGCAGAGGCAAGCAGCGAAGACAGGACTCCAAGTGAACATGGAGAAGACCAAGGTGATGAAGATAACCAATCGACAACAACAACCAGTCACCATCAACGGGAGAGATTTAACAGAGGTTGCCTTCTTCACTTATCTGGGAAGCATCGTTTAAACCACAGGCGGAACAGACGAAGATGTCAAAGTCAGAATCGGAAAGGCAAGATACGCTTTCATCAACCTGAAACCAGTTTGGAAATCTTTCGCACTCAGCATAAGGAACAAGATCCACATTTTCAACACCAATGTGAAGTCGGCTCTTCTATGCGGGTCAGGAACTTGACTAGCATGTCACAAAAAGGATTTCCATCAGGTTGCAGACTTTTATCAACAGCTGCCTTCTCTGGCTCCATACTGAAGATCAAATGGCCAGCCAGAAAGAACAAGCACTAAAAAACTATGGGAACAATTAAACCAAGAGCCGATCGCTCAAAATATATGTAGGGGAAAGTGAAGATGGATCAGGCATACATTGAGGAGGCCGCCGAATGACATAACACATCAGGCCCTTGAGTGGAATCCAAACGTGGAGCGACGAGTGGGTCGTCCTAGGGTGACATGAGGGAGACATGAGAGAGTTTGGTCAATCGTGGAGCCAGCTGAAGAGGACAGAAGAAAACAGAACAAGTTGCAGATGTTTAGTTGAAGCCTTATGTTCCACTCAGAACTCAGTGGAATAATAATCATGATTATTAAAGCTAGTTAGTCAAATCATAGGGGATTATTTTCTTCAAATATTAAATCAAAGCCGTAATCATAAATATCCATTATATTTGGCTTCACGAATGATCAATATTCAAACTGCGTAAAATAGAGTGCCATATTTTATATTCTTTGTTTGAAGGCGACTAACACTGGATAAGAGGATATGTGTTTCATGCTATCTTTGAGACTCATCAGTGGATATACTTGCATCCCAGTGAATGACAATATTCTCAAGCTTCCTTTAATCCAAGGATGATAGCACTGGACCTTCATTGTTACCTTACCAAACATACGATAATACTTTGTGATATTTGTGAAAGACAAGTATATACTTTATTTTTTATCGAAACTCTAAAATAGTACATTATGGGAACCATGACGTGCACCTCACAAAAACCTCATATTTTGTGCGACGGCTGACGTACTGATCGGATGTCTAGGTTAAAGAAGTTGGTTGTCTCAAGGGAACAACGTCCGAGCCCTTGACTTGAAGTCTGATCCACAAGTCAGTAGAGCAGCGTACACCATAAGTTTAAAACTAGGATTTCCTAGCTCAACCAGGTAGACCTATATGTTCATCAGTTCTGTTGTAGCCACCAGACGTTCACATTAGTCGTTTCACTTCTGTGAAGGCATCAAATAGGACTTACCCGACATATGCCATGAACTTGTGGTCACATGGGAAGAAAACCAAAGTCTACCAACCATTGGCTGAACCAGGTCTTCATTTACCTCTATTTATTATTCTCACAGATACTCAGCATTCCTATGCCATATTTCATCATTTCTTTCGCAGTCTGAGAGGCCTTGCCAACCAGGTTCAAACATATTGCGGATATTCGATTCAATTATTTGCTTACTTTAGCTTTCATCAAAAGAAAACTCATCGTCTGAGTGGGTAATTTCCTGGAGTCATTTTACTTATTCCATTCCAGTGAAGAATAACTTAATTTTTTGTATGTTTTTCTGTCACTTGAAGTTTCTGTCGCAACTGGATTAATTTTCTGGGATAGAATGGCCAGCCTCACGCTCAGCCTTCTCTCTTTTTTCGGGCTTAGGATCAGCTAGTAAACTAGGCGAAGTATACTTTGTATATTGTATTCTGACCTGTTTTACAAGTCAACAGAATGTGTAATCGGTCAACTGACACCAATCCACACACACAAGCACACATACACAAATAAACACCTTGTGTTGTCTATGTTTGTCAATGTAACAACAGATAACAGTATAAATATGAACTAATCAGTTAATAAATCACGAGTGTGTGTATAACTATCATTTACAAACTAGTCACCTGATGGGTAGGTGGACTGCATAACCCTGTCTAATCCAAAGTGTTGATGATGTAAAATTCAATCGATTAGATAAGATAAAGTTTGGTCAATGAGATATATGAAATAAATAACGATAGCTGTTTTTGTAACATATTATTAGAAGTTTATAATCACCCGGTCTGAGACTGCGTGTTTGTGCAGATTTCACGTTTGTGAATGATAAAGCATATAAGCTGGGTAGAAATGACTAATGCTTTATCTAACTAAGGTTGACATTAGCGTTCTTCACTGTCAAAAGTCATTTGTAGTATGAAGTAGCTTTTGTAGGGTTTAATTGTGAGAATAGGATTGAATCCTCAAAAGGCATCTGGTATAGGTGCGTAGTCTTTGGGGGAAACACGGGAAAAGTTCACAATTATGCTAATTACTAGATATTGTCTATAGGGATTAAATCTATCTACAGATTTTAGTTCTCACTATCAATATTGACGTCACAGAGTCTGCGCTTCGCAATAGTTGAAACACTGGATGACTTGACAAAATTTTTATCTTCAAGAGTTGGTTTGTAAGGATTAGATTTATTTTTATAATTTTGACCATGGATTGATATCAGTTAGAGAACCATTGGAAACTCGTAAAACTCGTAAAAAAATTTATGTTTCTGAAATTTAGAAGAAGTAATACAGTCACGCAAGGTCAACAATACACAAACAACTATCATTCAAGGAAGGACAAAAACGCATCGAAAAGTATTGGTGTTCAGAGCAAATAGGGCAGTGAATTATAATTACACACATATAAGAAGATAGAATACAATCGTCATATATGGTCAACTTTAGGTTGTTGGAATTTACATTTAGATAACCAATAATCCCATGACAATCACGATAGACAAGGTCATGTCGCATGAACTGGTGGGTAGTCATGATGTCGGGTATCTGTTGCGATTAACGGTGGCCAATAGTTAGGACCGGGATGTTCATTTTTTCTACCTGAAACTTGTCAGCTGGATGCATCTTCATACTCAGTGATTGATGGTGTTTCAAATGAGACTCCAACCCGGCACTCATCGTTATTCAATAGGCTGCTTAGGTCTTCTCTTGTACAACAGGTATCAACTATTATTTGTTTAGATGAATTTTGTTTTTCCCTTCCTATGGTCGGAGCGAAATATTCCACCTCTGTTGATGTGTTGGCATTTAAAACGATAGGTGTTGGTTTCGAGTCTCAGTGTAAACACCATTAATAACTCTGGATTGCAGGTGCATCCATCTTATTAGTCCCCACTGGACGAAATATGCATTTTAGATTTCACTGCTAGTCACCATCCACCAAATAGCATGTTTCCTGTCAGAGATTGCTGATGCTTATATACTGGAAGTCGGTATGGTTATGGAAGCCAAATATTATGGTCCAGTCAATCGATGGGAAAAATAAAACTGACTTAAAATACACATATGAATGTTCAAATGTTTTTAAAAGACTTAAACTTCACTCAGTATATCATAATAACTGAGTGAGTGCAGCATTTTGGGCCGAATTGTTGGTTTAGAACGTTGAATGACAAAGCAGCAGATGATGTTTATACACTTCATAAAGACTGAAAATGTTCAGGGGAATTATAATAAAGGGAAAAGTGTAAGAAAAAGAGCACTATTATGTAGACAAATAAGGGATTTCAGAAACTCATAGGACCCAGCACGAAACAGTATATGATCCTTTCTCATGAATCGTGTGATTTTTTTGTGATGGAGTTACTATGTGAATCAATCATTTCTCACGCGTATTGTGATTTTGTGTGGGATCAGTTCATCTTCCATTGTATTGCCTTAGCGTTTGTTGGGCCTTCAACCAATCAGCATAGTTATTTCCAGACAATAAGAAAAATCCATTCTCACAGTTGTGAGCCAACTTTATTGTGCTATAGAAATGTATAAATTGAATGTTTTGATTCCCAATAGATATACAATACAGTATCTTACAGTTACAGTCCATCTTCTGTCTTTTGATATTTGCGTGATTCAGTGAATTGGATGGTACAACAGACAAATAGACATATTACTGTATCAGTCGATTCCATTACTGTTATAATAATTAGCAGGCGCAGACATAACAAATTGATGGCCCGTTTATTCAGTTCAGTGCAGTTATAACAGAAACTATAAGATCACAGAGATTGAAGTCATTTGCGCTAGTGAGAACATTTTGAAGCCACATCACCAAATTCCTCTAACCATTGATTCTAAGCGTCTCAAGCATCCCAGCCTAGCGGTTTGCACCTCCCTACGTGGCTCATCCCAACAGTCAAAAATTTAATGGATTGGTACTACGATCTGAGACTAAAGCAGAATATTTATTATAATGTGACCGGATATCCTTGATGCACGAACCTATGCAACTAGTTAGGTTAGTTATTTATTGGCACTATTTGTATCTAATGTATTTTTGTATAATGAAGGTTGATTGTTCTCACCGACACGCAGCAACCTGTATTCTGTTTTTATTTGTGTGGTCCAAGAGGGCCAGTAATGCTTGGATATAGGTACTGATATCTGTTCTTCAGACGAGTTATTAATTAATTCCCTTAATCGAATCCTAGTCCCTTCATTATTAGTCGTACCTGCCATATCAACCCATATTAAATTAAAAGTCACTCTGAAAGAAGAAAATATATTTTCAAGTATTGGTTTTTGTAGGGATTTTGTTTGATTGCATGGAGGATTTAATCATGAGCTGACATCAGTTAGAGAACCACTGGAAAACCTGGGAGTACTGGACAGCCGTTTCGTCCTAGTTTGGGACTCCTCAGCAGTACGCACCCACCGGGATTCGAACCCAGGACCTTCTGGTTACAAGGCGAGCTCGAGCCTTGTAACCAGAAGGTCCTGGGTTCGAATCCCGGTGGGTGCGTACTGCTGAGGAGTCCCAAACTAGGACGAAACGGCTGTCCAGTACTCCCAGGTTTTCCAGTGGTTCTCTAACTGATGTCAGCTCATGATTAAATCCTCCATGCAAGAAAATATATGTGAAGAACCATAGAAAAAATAAGATTAGCACTAAAAATGACGAGAGTAGTAGAGAATTAAAAGCCTCTGTGGTGCTACCACATAAAGAAGGAACCTAGTCAGAGGCATTAAGTAGGATTTTCAATGAGGCAAAAATTATGGTGGCATTTAAATCAATCAACCAACCAACTCTCTCAGAGATAAACAATGTCACCCTAAGACCCAATAGATTCAATTAAGAAAAATAGTATGAATTTACCAAATACCATTCAGTGGCTATTATAGACGTCAATTCCAAGGTTCAAACTAGGGTCAACTAGCTTATTGGCACATAATATTTAGCTACACCTAGAATAATTGACCCTGCTAAGTTAAATAACCCAGAAAAAACCTTAGCCATTACATTGTATTCACTGGCATGTAATCACAAAATAGGGTGGGTGGAACAGGTGAGAGTGTTCAAAGGAGTAATACAGTTGGGTGGAGAGAAAGGTTAATCATTGACTGAGTCTTTGTTTATCGATTCGACACTGCACACGTGCAATCGAAATGACGCAACGCCTATACCGGAGATATGGATAGTGACAACAAACAACAAAGGGAAGTTGAAGTGACAGAATAGAGAGAAAATTATATAGAAGACAAACTGTGACACCATATGACTACAGGTGATGTGATTATGAACAGTAATTTGTGCTCAAAACTTCATCCAGTTGTCAATGCTGCATCACTGTGTGATATTTTAAATAAATTTGTTTAAAAGCTTATCTACTACAGAGGCCTTGAATTCTTTATTATTTTCGTCCTTTTTATTGCTAATCTGAGTATTTCTATGGTTCTTCATATTTTTTTGAATATATTCTGGTGGGTAATTATCCACTAGTAATACTATGGTAAATATTTTATCATAAAATAACATGTAAAACGGAACAGGTGGAGACACATTTGAGAAAAGAGGTTATTTCATGTAATAAGACATCCAAATACTGTAAATGGAAAATTCGACAGTAATAAAAAAATTCATGAATGAGGGATATAAATTATAGCAAATAATGATAATTATCATAAAAAGCAAACCTAAAGAAAAAAGTTTGAAGAGAAGAGGCACTCTTGGAAAGAAGAAATTTGAAGCCAAGTTTTGTCGTACTGGGAACAGCATCTGAACATGTTTTCAAAGTCCCGGTTTGGTCGATCTTATTGCAATAACTTCAGTTGAATGTAAGAGACTTAAGAGTACTGTGCATGATAATGACTTTGGAATATGGTAAACAACCCTGAAGGCTATGTTGGAGTCATTGAGCACCATTTCAGATTACGGAGATCTTATCGAACTCAAACCGTGATAGCCTTGTGGTTAATAACTTGCAGTAATTTTAGTTCTTCAGTGGCTCTTTAATTAATGTCTATTCTGAAAGTGATCTGCCATAGACTCAATATTTTGACAACAAATACACACTCAAATCTCACATTAACAGCATAATAATGAAGTTTGAAGTGTTAAGTCTTTATAAATCGTCATAATAGGTTCAACTTCATTTATTCTAATCATCCGATGTGTAGCATTCTGGTGAAAAGAGCAAGTAAACTGATGTTAAATGTATACCAATTAAACAACTCTGTTAAATTTTTCAGACGCGAAGGGAGAAATTATGCATATATGTATCTATAATATAATTTGTAAATGTAATGAAATAAAGATTAGATGATAGAAATATATTACAAAAGTGTAGAACTGATCAACAAAATATGAAAAATAGATTATAAAGTACACTTACCAGAAGGACGTGTATATGCGCTAACCATCTCAGATGCATTACTCAGCAGTCCATACACTGAATCCTCTGTCATCAGGTAGAATATATACTGTCTACCGGGTAGAAGCGATGTCACCTGATACTCATTCGTTACATCACAAACACGAAATTCATCAAATACACTATTCATCACATTGACTGATTCATGTTTATATATTCGATAACAAATGGTGCTGAAAGCAGGATGCTGTTGTGGACTGATCCACTTCAGTGTGATTTGACAAGGTAATATTTGAGTGATAGAGAGATTTATTGGTGCATTTGGACCTTTATTTTTAATAATGAAGAAATACTTTTCAGTAATTTTCTTTATTAAGTGGTTATTTTCTCAGGATGATGTGAAAAAACCATTATTTAATGAATTGGTGACATGTAAGGTATAATATTTCCTCTGAATACACTTCAACATATATTTTACATCAATAAATTTCCTAATGTACGTGAAAGCTCACTATTGCTACTAAAATATACCTTCTGGACTGACAACATTTTTGAAGGAGATAGCATTCAGCAATTTTCAGTTTATTTATTATTACTGTCGGTTTGTAGGCTTTTGACTGATTTTAAGTTTGGTGACAAAGTTATTTCAGTTATAGAACTACTGAAAACCACCAGGAGTTGGCTGACTATTTACATCCCATGTTTAGGACTCCTCAATAGCATGTACACTTGATCCCATGCATTCAGGTTTGAATGCAGAACCTTCAATTTACAAGAGAAGCTCGTTTACCGTTCAGCCAGTTGGACGAAATTCAGTAACTGGACAACGAATTCTAGAGCAAACTCCAGGTGGAATCTTTAGCGAGTACTTATAAATTAGTCATAATAATATATATTTGTTAAACTTGAGCACATATATTAATATGACTCATGGTCTGTCTGTCTGAACAGTAATCAAAAAAACTCACACGACTTTCGCAAACTGAAGCAAGATATGAAAATCATTGTATTTTCAACATTGCATGCCTGAAAAAGGAAATCACTCCTAAATACCTACGTCTACGAGCTCTATTCCCGAAAGACAAAGGTAAAACCAGAATAGGAAGTCTACAAAGATTATGCCTAAAACAAGAGATTCACAGAATTGTCAGCAAGTTGCGCCATATCAGAAATGAAATTGAGCAGTTAAAGTAAAAACTAATGGGAACAGTTACTAACGAGAATTACGATCTTATAATATAGTCCTCTGGCAATTCCAAATCAGGGACATTGAAAATGTCAAAGAATATTCCAATGAAAAAGTACAGTGAATGATTGGAGGGAAAATCTCCATCTGAAAACGATAAAATCAGCAACCTAAAGTCAACAGCGATCGATAACACAATGTGGGTTATCAATCTCTCAGCGCTTGTGTTAAGTCCCACAGAAATAAGTATATTAGAAAAGGAACTAAACTTCACTGTAGCTGTAGACAAACTGAAACCTGGGGATGTTATCCCTAAAATAGAAATAGCACTAAGTGGGACAGACAAAACAACGGCCGGTGCAGTACGGACACAATGCGCACTGACATTAAAGTGACGAAAAAGAGGAAAGCCTAACCAAACGAAACCAGAGATAAAAGCCCTAAACACCTTAGGAATAACAAGGAAATGGTAATCACTAAATAAGAAAAAGGAAATGCAACAGTAACGTTAGACAAATGAGACTATTTCTTTGTGATTATAGCTTGAAGCCACACAGCAATTTTGGTGCAAGTATGGAATTTTCAGCATATGATATCGGTAACCCGAATTTTGCAGGCCGACCATAGATATCAGGTGTGCGTCGGGAGGGGATCGAACCCTGGACCATGTGCATGGTCGGCGGGAGTCCTAACCGCTGTACTACCGAGGTGAATACCAACATACAAACAGGACAATATGTGTAAACTAAAAAATCAATAGACTTCATCAGAAATAAGGTTAAGAAATCCACATCGGACCTTATAAGCTGAATAAAGTCGTTTCTAGGTGAATCTAAATGGTTCAATTTGGTCCCCAAATCTAATAACTCCAGTGGAATGTATGGTTTTGTTCAAGTTCATAACTCAGGATACCCTATTATATCTATAGTTGATTTTAGAAATTCACCTACTTATGAATTGTCCAAATATTTAGCCATGCGATTAAATCCCCTTAAAAGCCACTCAAAATCTAGACTAACAAATTCTTATGAACTGAAACATGGATTAGATAATTTAAAACTAGACAGTGAGGAAAAATGGTTAGTTTTGACATTGTCAGTTTGTATACAAGTACACTGATAAATATGGCTATAGAGGCAGTCAGAAACGAACGCATATCTGACCAAGAACTTGAACTTGGAACGTAAGTGTCACTTGAGAACATAATGCTTGGAGTGAAGCTATACCTGACTTCAACAGTATTTAAATTTCAAGGGAAAATGTACAAACAACCTGAGGGAGTTGCCATGAGGTTGCCAATATCCCCAGTAGCGGCAGATATATTCATGAACAGGTGGGAGAACTTAGCGATTGAAAAGTTCAGTCCCACCCAAAATTTATGGTGGAGGTATGTAGATGACACATTCGTGGATAGATTTTTCGAGCAAATTAACTCAAAGGTGGAGGGAATTCAATTCACTTATGAATTGGGAAGTCGGGAATAATGGCTTCTAATGTTAGACTGAGGCTAAAAGGGAAAGAAGATGGGAAGTTAAACACTAGTTTTTACAGGAAACGCACACACTCAAAGCGATATTTGGATTTCTGATCATCCCACCCTATGTCAGTAAAAATAGTATTGTTGAAATGTTCAAGTAATAGGGCACAAAAATAAGTAGTACTAAGGTTAATCTAAGACAGGAAGTAAGAGAAGCTTTATTATTATTATTATTATTATTATTCCCTTTGGTTCCTAGTGGAACATAGGGCTTCAACTGCACCTCTCCACTTGCTTCTGTCTTCTGCTGTGATTTTTACCTTCATCCATGTTAGTCCATATTGTTTCAACTCCTCTTCACACGATCTCCTCCATGTCATGCTTGGAAGAGAAGCTTTGAAACTTAATAATTACTCGGATAAATTAATCCGGAAGTATGTAGGAAAATGTAGAAAATAAAATCAATAATAATAGTTCTGATAATGATAATAATATTATTGACGACATACATGTCAAACATGCGCAGGATAATGATAACACCAACAATAGGGAATATAAATCATCAGTGTAATTCCATACAAAGAAGAAACCTCGGAAAAATTACGCAGAATCCTTAACAAGGCAGGAATAAAAGTGTCATTCAAAGCCACTTCAATGAAACTGTTTTGTATTTCTTTATTACTCCTTTGTCTCACACCTCTGCTCACTGTTTCTATTATGCTTTTCTTGTACTTTCTTCTCTTGCTTCGCGTGCTACACGGAATGTAGCGACTTGAACTTCCGCACATTTGTGCAAAGTTCTATGTCGAAAACAGACAGACAGACAGACAGACAAACTCAATTAGAAAGAAGCTTTGTCGGTTAGAGGACCCCTTCTATGGAGCCAATTAAACAAAACAATTTAGTTTACCTAATACCCTGCTGAAATGATTTTCAGGTCGAATACGTAGGTTAGAGTAGTAGAACGAGCGGACTAGTGGAGGACAAAAGCCTAACAATGTCTATATTAGCTGACCCTAATAAGACCAGAAATCTGGAGTATAATCCAGCTATAGCACTACACGCAACTACACGCAACCATACAATTGGATGGATAAGATGACAACTTTAAAATCTAATGTAACAGGGTTTAGGAAGAGATTGATAACGGAAGCTTTATTTATTGAACCAACTGTGAATACGTGTGATAAGAATGAATCAACACCTGTCCACCGAGACAAATAGGAGAGAATAAAGAAAACTATAAATTGGAAGTTTCGAAGTTCTGTGATTATAACTGATATGATTATGAGCAATAAATTGTGTTCGAAATGGTGTCATCCAGTAAATAATACTGCTTCAATGTGTGATACATCTAATAAACAAACTAATATGAAATATCAAAAGTCGTTTTAGCCTGATAGAATCTCGGGTGCTGTTAACATCAACAATAATAACTTGTACTATATGTCCAACCCGAAAACCTGTCGCAAATATTTTTAATGAGACTATGGTTGCTTTCCTAAGTTTTGAAAATTTGGGCCGATGTATTTGTCTTCTTGAATCTGTCACTTTAATTGCTGAGGCTATTGGGATCCACATTAAGAAGCCTACCTTATGTGTTCCAGACGTTGTCTTTACCTTGGTCATCTAGGTTCTAAAGATTCTCATTTTTCTTGTAGAAATTTCCTTAGTTTGGTTGATATTATATTTGCTATTATATTATTATTATTTAAGCATCTTTCATAAACCGTAATTCCATTGATCTCACTGAACAAATCGATATTATTTAAAAAACACTAATATTGTTATCGACTACTATTTCAGAATATTCTACGTATATATATATAGAGCCGAAAGAGGAAATTGTTTTTTCTACACTGTAATTTGATCGGCATGGTTGATTTCAACCAATAAACAAGCGGACTGACAGAAGTTAGAATATGTCGACTGGACACTTGATCCTATCCCAGTGGTTAAAAGGTCAGTGTTTCACTGCTAAACAATGTTTCTGGATTCATTTTACTATCTAACACTCTGTCAGGCTGTATGATGTTTGCTGTCAGTACTTTTAATCTTCTCCTTTTTGTTTTAGTGGCCTATTAACTATGTCCTTAGTGAAAGAGAACTGTAAAGCGCTTTAGTATGATCTTTTTTTCTCATTCAATCTTGAGAGATAATCTTTAATTGAATCTTTCAGATAACTAACTGTCAAAGTGGATACTCCGCTGACGAAGCCTCGAGTTGGTATGATAGGCACACATGTTGAGATTAATTATGTTTTATACCATGAAGTTTCACAAACTCCATTTTATTGAGATTATCTTCGACTATTTCAAATTCAGATATTCAGAACTTCTATCTAATCAGTCAAAGCTGAATGCATATGCCTGAGTGTAATTAAACCAAATTCTCAGTTGACAAGTTAACCAGTTTGAGGTGAAATTTCTTCAACAAGATCTAAATTCTTCACAGTACAATGCATGTGATGTGTTTGATATCATGAATTGTGAGTGATAAAGAAAGCAAGCATAAATGCACTATGGCATACACAACTGACTGATTGAGGAATAAGACATATAAGCGAACAATATTGTTTTCAATTAGATCTTCTTCAGGCTTTCCTCTAATTTACATAGACTTATATATAAAACATTCATTATAATAGAAGTTTTTTGTATTTCCCAATGAATGAAAAAACAAAACGAGATTGTTTTTACTGACGTCTCGCTATTTAATGCTAATAGCTTTCTCAAAGTATTATTAAACCGGAATTTGCAAAATCTCAGCATATATAGGGGGTGAGAAAAATATTTTCAAATTTTTTCAAACCGTTAAAAGTGAACTTGGTTTGGATATATATTATATATAAAACATTTTAGCCAATGACGGTGATTTTGTGGATCAAATATTACTAATAATGTGGTAAATGTTTTGAACGAAGTCAATAACGATGATTACAATGATAACAAAATATTGATAATAAGGGTTATACAGGTGTTAAGAATAACAAAGATAGTATGTGTATATATGTAGACAATTCAGTAAATAAATAAATTAGGTCATATCTTAAAAGGTGAAATGGAACGATAATCAGAGTTTAAATAAACATCATAAAAGTACGAAGGAGACGGAAGATAAGAAAGGGTGGGAGGGTTTTGAATAGAATTCACCTATGCCAAGGGAGAGACAAACTTCTTTTGTATGCAAAGACTAGGATTGTTCTCTCGAATTCCCATAGCTTTGGCTAAGTGTAAAAGACGGGTTCTGATTCCGTTCGAAAGACTCGATGAAATGCGATAGATAACTTTGAAGGCACTATTTTTGTCCACTTGGTGACCACTATCAATCAAATGAGTCAAAATAGAACTTCGTATGGATTTTATTTGATGAATATCAGCAGTGATTGCTAAGCAGATCAAAGTGATCTAACCATAAAATGGTCATGTAATCAGATTGACTCTGGTAAGAGAGCTAAATCAGTTCATGCTCTGACTGTTATGATTCTTATTCGTCCTGTTGACACTATTTGCAATTCAAAGAAAGTCACACAATGTTATCTCAATAGTTTAGGTTTCTGGAAGTTAATGTATTAAATTTCACTTAAAATTATGTACTCTGAAGACATTTATTGATATTCCGTAAAATTAATGTTCAGCGTTTCTTGATTCACAATATTTACCCAGTTATAAAGACTACATTTTGTAAGTGGTCCAATCGCAGAACTCTTGTCAGCTATGCAGGTTCAATTTCCAAACGATGTATTCCTAAGCCTCTCCCTAAGTTTACTAGCTCATAGTAAGTCCAGAAACTGAAACTTCATAGCATGAAGCTTCTAGATCTGTGTTCCACTAAATGAAAATTGCAAACGCTTACATGGGTGGTAAAAGAAGCATATTGGATCAGTTTTCTTTGATAATCCATATTTCAAGTGTTCAGGTGGCTGTGTAAGTTAATGTAGATGTTTGCCTTTGAGCGCATGTGTGTTTGTGTGTTTATTTATGTAAATGTCTAGTGAAAAACCTTCGCTTTATATCACTATCTTGTTATTATGAAAAATGTTAATTAGAAGATAAAGATAAAATATTTACTTAATCAACAAGTCACACCATAAAAATATTTATGAAGATTATTTAGAGTAACAATAACATTATGTTGCATAGAATGCTAAGAAAGGCAGATAAAGACAAATGTGTCACACTATATAACATAATATATGAGAAAATAACAAACTTGAAGTTAGGTGACTGTTAACTGTAGAAAGAGTAGACATAAGTACACGGAAACAAGCAGTGGAACCCAAGATTCACATTTCGCACTACTAGTCACCATCCACCAATTGACTTCAGGTAACATGACTAGACATCGTCGACGACATGTCAACCTGAGACAAAGAACTTTGGTCCAACTAGTCAACGGGAAAATCTAAATTGAATTAAATAAGTACTTATCCTGTATTTGAAGACTGTGTCTTGACGAGTTTAGAGAAAAGTATTTTACAACCTGCTATCGATAGTTTTCATATGTACTAAAGATACATGGATGATATTTTTATCCTTTGGAATGATAACTAAGGAGTTCAACGACTGCCATCATGCTATCCAGTTCACGTCGGAATCAGAGGTGAACTCGGAATTCCATCTTTTGGATGTTTTTCTAAACAAGATACCTTAAGGTTCTCTTCAAAAATCGATCCACAGGAAATCAACATGGAATGGTCAACACACAAATTTACATAGTTGGGTCCCAGTGATGAGAAGATAGAGAAATCTGATCCACTCCCTATCTTCAAGAATAAGAAGGGTATGGACCAGTGACACAATCAATGATGAACTGGAGCGACTCAGAAAAGTCCTCATGGAAAATGGATATCCTTCAAGATCTATCGAGAAAAACGTGAAAGCAAAGCAGAAGTGCGGAGGAACCCAAATGGTGCCGAAGAAACTATTGTTTATGAACTTTAAATTTAAATGTGATATTGCAGCTGAGATTCTGAAGAACCGCTTATGGATATCACTGAGAAAAGCCTTCTTTTCAGCTGAGCTATGTATCAGTTCCTACGGTCGACAAATGATCAAGGATAAACTTTCCCTTTGGGCCAATTCAGTATGTGTTTATAAATTCACTTGTTCCTATGGAGTCGGTTATATTGGCCATGCAAAAAGCATAATTTCTTAAATCATCTGTGAACATTATCCAGCATGGTTGGGAATGGGACAATGCAAAACAATTACTAGTTCAATTCTCCAGGACTTGATGAAATCAAGTTACCAAGTTCCACCAGAGTAGTCTTTCAAGACTATCTACAAGGTGAGGCTAAATGGTACAAAGGACATCAGATTTCAGTAGTTGTGTATAGCGGAGGCGTTGGTAATTAGTCAATACAACCCCTAACTTTATACAGAAAATGTTTGTCCGGTCTCTTATTCTAACATGGTATTAACCTCTTCATTAGTCTCTCCCTGAATGTTCTTGTTTTTATTTTTAATGATTAGTTTACTTTTGATTTAATAATTAATCCACTATTATCACTCTCACGCGTTCTTTTTGTACGTTTTCTGACCCAATTCACACATGTTAAATGGAGACTGAACTACCTTTCTTCTCACTCAATAAAAATTTCAACTACATCATATTTCTAACACTTTCTTCCTTTGTGCTACTGAGTATTACGCATTTTATAACTTTTGTATTTACTTTTGAAGCAGCTTCTAAGTAATTATATCGATAATGTCACCCCTTTTTACTTATTAATGGACTACTATACACTTTTGGTAAATATAAATACTCTGGAGATGATTTCGTCTATTCAGGAAATTTTCTTTGAATTATCTTTTATTTTTTTCATAAGTATATGTGCCTGGAATTTCAAAAATTCTAGAGCGCCAGGATTATTCCTTCCTAAGCCAACATCGACAGTATCCTCTAGAACGATGCTTACGTCATCCAAGTAGAAGTAGACAGAAACATCAGCAGAATCCAGAGCTATTCAGTAATTAGCCATGGATATTAGTTCCAGTGACCCTTCGACCTGCTCAGCTGCATTAATTACTGCACCAGGGAAGATATTTTGTATTTGATTTGGTATATCTGTGTTATTTTGATTAATTGAAGCACTCTTAAACCACACGCCTAGTTTGCTAGCTTTGAATAATCCTAGATACTAGGGAAAGTAAGGCATGCAGTTGATGGAACTTCCGTGTAAAACAATTTCAATGCTACTTAAACTTAAAGGCTTAAAGCCCGAAACCCTATGTTCTGCTGAGAACACAAAGAATGAATTATAAAAAGCTTTCCATAATTAATATTCACTGATGCTTTTTATTCGAAATCAGTGAAAATTACATTGCATACTTTATTAATAAAGTAATGAATACATGCCTATATTAGGGTTACATTATTCATTGTAGACTTCTTCACGAACCAACACCAGTTAGAGAACCACTGAAAATTAACGAGTGCTGGAATGCTGTTGCACCCTAGAACCGGACTCTTCAAAAATGCCTACCCGCCACCCCAGTCGGAACCAAACCTGGAACCTTAAAGTTATAAGTCTAAGCTCACTGACCGTTCATCAGTTTTTTCCAGAATTCAACGACCCGTGAATTCCAATTTCTGTCAGCCAGTACCTTCTGTAAGCATCCACTTCACCCGGACGTGATGGATGAAACTAACAATGAATTCTTCGTGCAACTTCAGAACAGCCTTCCAGTAACCATCAACGAGAAAGAAACTGACATTTATATTCTAGGTTTTTATGGATTTGAATTGGTTTCAATGTAAACTTCGTCACAGACGAATGCTGGAGATAAGCACTGATGAAGAGCCACAAACTAGGAAGAAACAGCTGTCTGGAACTTCCTGTTTCTCTGTAACTGGATATTTGTTTCTCCGTCACATATAATATCAACTTAATTTCAAGGCATCATCCTACTCCTTATTGGAAGTAAATATGTCAGCGGACACCGAGTATTTCGGTTGAGTAAAATCAATTAGAATGAGAACTGGAAAAGCAGTTTTGAACAATTAACCAATAATGCATGTGAAGTAAATTAAGACAATCTAAAAGATGAATAGGCTATTCGATTTATTGATCTCCTTATAATATCTGAGTAACGTGTCAGTAGTAACATATCTAACCGCAGTACTGGGTCGGAATATTCCATAAGACATTACTTCAGTTGAGGGTGCTAATAACTACTAAACTTATATCCAGAGCTTACTACAAATTGACTCCAACCAGCTGATATCAATTTAGAGGGGACCGCATTCACGATTTATCTATCTGGATGATCAGACTAGAAACATGGCTGATATAATTCAGTCAGCAGCAACTAGGAGAACTAAATATATGACATAAAACTAGTCCTTACCTTCAGGTAGTGTTTCAGCAAATCCTGATGCGCAGATATTTTCAACCCGACCGAATGGAGAAACTAAATTAATGCTATACGCATAAGTTGTCAGCGGTTCCAGACCATTATATGTGAAAGCTGAATAATATAGAAAAAGACAAATGGACAAACTAAGCGATATGGAACTTACCAAAATAAAAATCACTATTATCTGTGGTACTTTATTATATTCATATAACATCTGTCTGTGTTCAGTAGTTGACGCACACCTTACCGGTCTATACAAACCATTTAACGAAATCATACAAACTTTTAGCACAGTTTCATACTAAACACAGGATTCTTATTGGAATATTTTGTCTTAACCACTATTTGTGATATCTGGACAACCACCAGGGGGCTGTTTGTCTGTGCATGCAGGTTTGGGTACTTAACTAGCGACTTGTGGAAATGTAAGCTCAATCCTCAGCGGTATGGTGTGCAGAAAGATGTCAGTTAGTAGATAAGCGCGTTAACTGTCATTGTGTAGAAGTATTTCATTAGTCATCTAACACTAAGCTACTAAATGCCTGAACTCAGTATTGCAGATCTCTGATACGAAAAGGCTGAGGGGAAATTACACTGTTTGCGGGTGAATTATTTATTATCAGAAAACTGACACATTGGTCTTGTGGTACTAAGTAAGGCGCTTTACATTAATGGAAATTTTCAGCTCAGATGGATGTTTTCTATGTAGTGGAGTTCTTTCAGTTGGATGGCTTAGTTCCTTTAGTTTCATTGTCTTCTTACACAAAATCTTCAGTGCTTACTTTGTTGAGAAGTCAGTTTGTTGAATTCTTTATGAATGGAAAACTTTTTGGTTATATTATCCATAGAGGATTCGAAAAACGTACTCTACGTTGAAGTAAACACTGTGGACATTTCCTCGGAAGACAGTGAAACCCAACAACTAAACCATCCAGGTTAGATGACACAACAATATAAAAACTTTTTAACCCTAATAATGAGAATTGTTGCAACACATGCCGAAAGGTTAACAGATTTTGGCTATGTTGTTTTATTTACAAGATAATCTTAAAAACAGTAATCCAATTTCGAGGAAGTTGTATCTTTGATAATCTTTAAATTGTTTAACAGATGACTTAAATGTCTTAATCTTAATCTGAGGTTTACGACCTTCACAGTTCCCTAAAATTCGAACACGCATATTGAGCAGATTAAAGCAAGATCTATAAATGAACTTGAAGGGTATCCAATAAGTGTTAACGAGCTGTCGACTTGCACGAAGATACTTCAGTGACCCAATCTAGCCATCTAAGTGAGTAGTTCGAATGTACATGCAGTACAACCCGAAACTTCAATATCTACCTTACTTTATCATTTTTCGATCAGGTAGCAGATGAAACTTTTTACGGTATTTTGGCACCTGCGATCCTTTGAATTCTAATCTTTCAAATAACATAAAGTAAAGATGTTAAACCACTGGACTCAAAGGCGTTTACTGTAGGGAGAATAACCAAAGATAATCAACCGATTAAAACGATGAGCATTACTGAAGTCTCTAAGCATTTCAGTTGCTCTGCACTACGAGAATTCATCTTCCTCATTATTAGTACTCAGCGGACACAGCATCAGATAAATACATCATCCTATTTAGCGGTAATATCATAGAAATTGCGATAGAAGTTGGGTTCTCCTTCCATTTAGAAGAAAGATAAATTTCTACACAGCACTTACAGGAGTAAACTTCGGACAAATTAGCGAGTTAAGGTGTTGTGTATTTTCCTTAGAGGGTTCATGTACTGTGTTAACGAGACACGCTTACGTTCTTAAAGGTGTCAAAACAACGGCTACCTAATCGCTAATTGGGCGTTCTACCAGCTGAGTTAAAAGAAGCGAACTGCTAATCACGTCATTATTTCTATTAACACAACACACGGAGAGTCAGACTAATAATTCAAAGGCTTGGGGTTGCGAATCCCATCATGAGCTAGACCTTCATTTTCGTTTCAATCATCAGTCACTGCATAAAGATATTATACCGGTTTTTGATGCAGTAAAGGGAGAGAATTATTTTTGTAATATATAAATTGTGTTGTGCTGATTAAGTATGTTTATATAAACTTACTAGTTTCATTCAGTGGTAGTTTGACTGCCATTTGCCTAAGCGTTGCATTATTATACTGAATCAACTCCAAATATACTTCACATTCATTATTGATGTGTAAAGTTTCACTTAATTGTGACCAAACCACTTTTTGTACTTTCCTTTCGATGTTCATAATTTGTATAGGAAATGTTTGAATGATATCTAAAGTTTTTATAAAACATAATATACGTGTAAACTTCGGGCTCTATGATAGAACATAATTCCATTTTGATTTGTTTATTGAATATATCACATGCGCACACACAGTGATACAGCATAATATACTGGATGAAGAAGAATTGAATACACTTTATTATTCATAATCACATTATTTGTAGCAACATAAATTTCAAAGTTGAGCTTTGCAGGTTTCAGTCTTCTTTCTTATTTGCCATTAGAGCAAAGAAAACTCTTCAGATGGTCAATGTATCAGGAGAGTAGAAGAAGACATTGATAGCTGAAACTTTATTGATGGAATTGACTGAGACTACTTACATCAGTAATAATGATTCAACACCTTACCCAGAATTTTTGAAACCAAGCAGATCAACACTTGGAGAGTAACCTTATTGCTCACTAAAGACTGACTACAGGACGAAGTGGTCTAGAATTGTTGTCAGAAGCAGTGAGCGCTGGGGTAAACTGGGCTGGATGTGAAGATAAACACCCGCCAATGAAGTTATCTGGAGGTTACGCTATATATCGCTAACTGACATGATTTAGAATCCGTGGACTATTTGAAGTCCGTACTAGTGCCTGAGTTTTCAACAGGCTCACAATGTAACTATAAGGTCGTTGGTCTCATACCTGGTGTAGTGATGGAGGCATACTATCGAAAAGTCACAAACTAAGATTAGACACTTGTCCCTAACCTATATCAACCTGTGATCAATCACAAAACCAATCAAGTCCCTATAAACCAAAAGCCTGAACATTTTTGTGATATAATTAGTTTGCATTGATTCAAATTCGCAATTTGCAAATTAAATTTGCAATTTACACGGTTCTGGGTGATTTTCCCTCAGTTTCTCTTTGGAAACAGAAATCATTCACCTCACAATGCACGTGATCTGTTTGATTTCGTCGATCACAATCAAGAAATCAAACTTAAAAGTATGATACCATATATATATATAGCATGAATTCACTCATGTGTATTACCAGCTCACCTAATTAACTAGCCAGAAATCTAGTGAATTTATCCGATTTGGATGTTTGAGCTGGGTTAAACTGGGGACGCCACTTATGGGCTCAGTCCTAAACCAGCAAAATGGTCATCCGAAGATTAGATCACTGCAATCTGGCTGGCGATCACTACCGGTTGTTGATGTGAGTGGTATCCAAATTCTTATATCAGTCAGTAATCACCAGTGGTTATACCAGTATAATAAAGCATTGTGTAATTCAAATGTAAGGTTTATTATAGGACTATAAGCACAGACCTAGTGTAAACGTACTAAACAAGAAGGTATAGAAGTCACAGTCAACTAATCATGGCTGGTCTATACATCACCACTTTCATGAGTTGAAGTCATTTTTATGAACACTTGTAAATTTAGTTGTAATGACACTAAATGAATGCGGTGAAGTACTTTATGGTATTTTTAACTTCCATTAAATGATATGAACAACATATGAATGAATTCTGATATAATATTTATGAATACAAATCTGATTATTCATCTGAATGCTTTGGCAGATGGCAAGCACCTTATCTAATACTCCTAGTACAAATCAAATAGTGTAATTGATGAAGTCAGTTGGTTTTAATTAACAGTACAAATTTAATCACAAAACTGTGTATATTTATGTGTTAAATCCATTAATAACTAAAACCAGAAAGTCAGTTTCAACCTAAATATCTCAGTGGTAACGTCTGTGATGCAGATTCGAATATCTATGGCAGAGAGCACCAGTTCCCTTTTAGGTTGGATATGAGTACTGTTAAAACAAAGCCTAGGTTCAGGATCCCTTGTTGATTATCATTAATTCAAACATGTAGGGTATACTGATTTAAACCAAACCATGCACTAAATCAAATGCTGACATTTGAACACCATGCAGTTTAAGGAGAGAAATCACCACAGTTTCCTTTGGAAAGCAAAATATTCAAAACAAAGTATGTATGATCTATTTGACATCATGAATGGTATTCAAAAGCATGTGGAATAGCCAGAATTTGGGTATTTTGAACTGATTTAAACCTCTCTGAGCTGAACTGAACCACACACACGATAATAAATTTGGTCCCAACAAAAGAGAGAAAAGACTGTCCGGTGTATATATAATCTTGATGTGGTATGCAGTAGTTTCTAACTACTAATATCAAACAATCAATAGCATGTACCAAAAGCTAAGCACTGTTTACATTTTTGAAATTCCTTTACTATATGAAATCCAGAAGGATTTTAGCTTATATTTATGTTTTATTTGCTTAATTTTTTGTCTTATTGGTGAATAAATTATCATTTCATTAGACAGTGTTTTTCTACTTTAGACAATAGGAATTCAACTCAGTATGATAATTTATTTCACTAGTTTTCATATACACTTTTACCATTTGGTATTTGTCAAAGTAAGAATCAACTGGAGAGACTGAAGTTAGCGAACAAAAACGGTTATTCTTTTCGATAGCTTCCTCATGAAGTTCCCCAGTCATATATCCATAATAATTAGAGAATTATTATGTGCTGATCAAATTGCAACTCTACGCATCGTCATACAACAAAGCATAGAGTGGCAGTCAAACCTCTCCTTCAAATTCATCGACTTCGAAAAGGACTTGAGCACACAGCCTTGACCACAACGTAATTTGGAAACTGCTTAAACACTACGGCCTGCAGTGCCCAGGTCTTTATCAATTTTATTCGACAGTTGGCTATATGACAATGCCATATGTCAGGTGATGCACAAGGAAAAACTCAGCGAAGCATTCGAAGTGAATACATGAGTAAGACAAGGCTGCGTGCTTATTATCATTGATGATGTTCCTAATTGTGGTCGACTGGTTTATGCTTCAAACTGTGAGGAGCGAGGAGACAGGAGTACGCTGGACCATCAATTAGAAGACTCTAGAAGATCTGGATTTAGAAAACAGAAAGATTGAGCGAAGAAATATTCACTTTTCAATTAGATCCTCATTTCTGGCTCTCCTCTAAAATGCTATATATATATATATATATATATATATATATATATATATATATATATATATATATATATATATATATATATGAGGATCTAATTGAAAAGTGAATATTTCTTCGCTCAATCTTTCTGTTTTCAAAATGTCTAAATGGGGATTTTTTCTATATTGAGATCTGGATTTCGCAGATGATATGCTTAAGGTCACGTAAACTCTAAGACTTGCAGGTGACATCAAATCAATAAGATCAATGGGTCACAGTTTAAAAACATCTGTAAATGATAATATGCATCAGTATATTTCTAAATTCAATATTAGACAAATTAAGAAGAGGAAGAATACAAAATTTATGAATTCATGGGCTACACGGCAGGCCAAAAAAGCAATAATGACTTAAACTGTTTTTGTTACATGCAGAACTGTGGTTATTTCAAGTGTTTTTCAAATCGAAGTTTTGACTTCTGAATTATTATTTCACTTGTTAAGCCACCTTTGAGTTGTGATTGCGCATATTAATTGAAGAGGTTGCAAGACTTACAGCAATGTGACACACAGATTTCTACTCCTCCCTTCTCTTCTTTTCTGTAGCTATGTAATAGCTACCAACAGTCCAATATGTCCTGGCAAGTGAGATGAAAACCTACTGAAAGCTCGTACTAACAGTTAACTGTAATCAGTATAGATTTTTTTCTCTGGAGATTATAGCACATTTCAAATCTATTCACTGTGAATCAATGATAATAAAACGTAAAATAGTCAAGAATAAATATTCATACTGAAATGTTGGTTTGCAGGGATTTGACTGATTTCAAGATTTCATCATGAGCTGACACCGGTTAGAGAAGCACTGGAAAACCAGCTGAAAGTACTAGACAGCTTTTACGTCTTAGTTTAGGACTCTTCAACAGTACGCACCCATTGGGGCTCAAATCCAGGACCTTCAGGGTGTGAGGAAACATACTCACAGATGTCATTTGCTAGTGGTCGCGCGATATCGTGAATTGGCAGAAGTTGGAATTCGTGGACGTTTGGAACGGGTCCCAGTACCTCGTAGTTTAAGACTGAAGCCTTCTGTTCCAGTTAAAATGCAAAGATGAAATAAAATCTGAGTGATAGATGTAGGAAAATTATTTTTGTCTGATACACTGCTAGTTGACATACATAGGATAAAATAATTAATCGCTGATGACTTATTTTCCAATCTCACTAGTACTCTACATAATATTATTCTGCATAATACAAGTAGAAAGTGAATAAGTAAACAAAAGTTGACGTACAACTTAGTGCAGAAGTTCATTTTTTCCCATAAAGGTAAAGAAAAAAAGATTCAAAAGAACTCTGATGAGCAGAAATTAGTTAGAGAAAGCATAGTAACCTGCAAAACTTTGACAGTTTTGATGGATCTAGAAGAGTATATGGAGTGGATGCATACTCTACTGGGAGGGATTTCGTGCCAAATCAAAAATAGTCGACATTTCAGTGAGCCTAATCAAGCAGTCTAAACTTTCTTTCCTGAATTAAAGCAACACTAACGGACTTCATGAACTGATGTTGGGTTTCGATTTGACCATATCTAACTCCTTTGCAAAGTAATCCAATCTCAGCTAACGTTGCCCAACAAGGAAGGCTGTGGTTTGGCATGTGTGACACGTGTTCTCGACATTCTCAGTTGATGTGGCTTCACGAATTCATCTACAGACTTACCTCCATGACTGAGCATTCTACGCATAGCCTCTATATTTTTCATCATACAATAACACTTAAACAAGAAGGATGAAATGATTAAAGGCTGATAATCATTAGGTGTGAGATTTCATGTAATTTTTAAAAATTAAATTATCAATTTTCAGATTGCATTCTCAGTTCCAGGTGGTAGTTCACCACAGTTTTCAAATCACTTCATTACACCGACATGGTATGGTCGACGACAGTTATGAAAGTAAGCATCAGCCCATTTTGCTATTTACTACTGATTGATTGATGCGAGTACTTAGGTAGTGCCTGCTATCCAGAACGAAGTGATGTGAACACCGTTTTGTTCAATAAAACACACAGATTGGTAGGTATGGAACAAAAAATAAATGCATAAAAACTTTAATAAGGGAAAATGTAGACGAGAAAAAAGATCACGTGGAAAATAAAGAAATTCAAAATGGACCCATTGCATCTAAGCCACTGAGAATGATTTCCAGCGGCAATATGCCTTCCACTTGCAAATAATAATAATAATAAAGAGTAATTAACAGTACTGAAAAATACAACACTGCAAACTTGCCTGTAACTGAAGTGAATGTTGATACTGGTTTTGACCATTCACTGTATACTGTCTCAGCTGAATCAATAACTGATCTCATTTGAATAGTGTAAAGCTTGCAAGAAATTAAATTTTCAATCTTTTCTTGAAACTTTTCACCATTTGAAACACCTTTTACGGCAGCAATGACCCATGATGACCCGGATGTTGACCTGGATGGCTTAAGTGAACCACTGGTTAGTAGGATTTCATAACCGGTTACATAATGTTGGTTTGCATCATTTAATGGTGATGACCAACTCACTATAAACGATGCCGATGTAATATTGAAAATGTTAATGTATCCAGGAGGATAAATAGTAATGTTATGTAAGTGAGCTGTTGAAAATAAGAATAGAGTAGTAGAATTATCAAAATAAGCTAAAATCAGATATAATTTTCACTATATCGGTTCTCAGGAATCTAATCACGAACTGACTTCAGTTGAAATTCACAAATGGAACCAATGGACCTAAACTACCAATTGCCACCTCTAGGTCTGTATAAAAATAGTCTATATCAGCTCTATACCATCTTATCAAATGAATTATCTGATTTTACGATTTTCGCATTCCATTTCCAGTAAAAACAGTGATTTTGTAGTTCCAGAAATTAATACACATAGAGGTTATTGAGGTAAACAGTTTGCAAAATATGAAGTCTTTGTTCGTACTCAAGGAAGTGTCACGGGAATACACAGTTTATTGGTTAAACTATCTGGAATGGTCTTAGATCGGCCAACTGCTGTTGACTCAAGGGGAAGTGAATATCTGGGTCATAGTAGATTTGAGCCAGAGACCTCCAAACGACTAATCCATGGCTATTTTAACTGAGCTGCTAGTACTAATTGGTAAACATGTCAATGCTCCTAATGATTTTATTAAAGCAATGATCACGTTAACGATTGGGCATCGTGTTTTAGGCGGGTAGAAGATCGCGCTATTAGTCAGATGATCGCCAGTTGGAGTTCACAACAACCTGACAGTAGATTACAGGTGCGAATCCCCACAGCCTACGCTATCAATTGAGATCTGAACAGCCAGGTAGTAATTATCATTAGCTCTTATCTGACATAATAGGTGCATGATTCATTACCAAATGCATGTGAATGGGCAAGTGGTTGCTGAGTAACGCTTTCATTGAAATCTTTTTTCCAATTAAATTATTCACTCCTTATTTTTTCCATCATGCATGTGTACAAATAAACCTTTGTTTTTTGCTATTAGCTATATTTGTTCGGAGTTAGATTCACCCACACTGTAGCGTACAAACATATATACACACAGTACTTTATTTTATTCTTTCTCTCTTTTTATTTGTGTTAAAATTCATTAAAATGAAATTTATTATTAGATAGAATAAAATTAATTTTTTTAAACATTATTAATCACGCTGATTGAGATTTCATTCAGTTCATTTTATAGTCCATGATAGTTAAATTTTATAAAATTAGTTTCTGGTTAATTTGTAATGCATCTATTTAATGTCAACTTTTGCAGCATTCTGGACGCATGTTCCTTTTTACGAAAACGTCAAAGATAAGATCCCATTGTTGGAAACATCTATATGTATTTACGAGTTCCCTTAATCTTGTCAGAGATGATGAAGATATATAACCCAAAAGACAGTAAACAACAGTTATCATCAAAGGAAGAAATCTGTGACAGAAGTTAACTGTTTTGCTGAGCTAAATATCATCATCTCAACTACAGGTGACAGCACGGAGGAGGGCGTCAAAACCAGCAAGACACACATTCATTACCCAGAAACCAGTATAGAAATCTACTGCACGCGTCATTATAGACAAGATTCAGGTTTTTAACACCAATATCACTTCAGTCAGTGATTTTATGTGCTTCGAAGCCTTGGCTTATGAGTCACGAAAATCATTTCCGAAAAGCTACTGCGAACTTCCCTTAACAGTTGCTTTAGCTGCTTCAGTACTGAAGGATCAGTAACAAGAACTCTGGGAACGAACCAACCGAGAACCTGTTGCCCAATAAATACGCAGAAAGAAGTGTATGTGCACTAGACATGCTCTGAGGAAGCCGCTGAGTGAAGGAAGCCGCACGCCAGATCCTTTAGAGGAACCCTAATGGGAGACGACGAGTTGGGCGAGTAAGTGTGAAGCGGGGAAGATCGTATGAGGCGGAGGAAATGAAAGTTTAAGGCAGTCAGTTGGAATATATTGCAGAGAAGAGAAGGAAATGGAAGTGTGACGTAAAAGCCCTCTGTTTCACTTGGAACTCCAGGGAATAGTGATAACGCCTGTCAACTTAAATACACAGACCATACTAGTAGGACATTCTCCTAATTCGCCCATGAACACTTACCAGCATGACTGTTAAAGAAAGAGTGTAGAACAGTCAGCAGATTTGTTCTAGAGCACACCCCTACTTTTGGTCATGCTACATTATTTATTCTTTATTCACTTTACTTAGTTATTCTCACTTTATGTATAACCTTATTCAAAGTTATACATAGAGTAAGATGAAGCCTGTTGGAACGATTTGGCTTTCATCTTCTTCATGCAGCCATAAGGAGAAACCTGAAGTTTACTGTCAAAAATGTTTATTTAGTCTCTTTGACTGCCATGACCTATTTCTTTCCTTTGTTTACTGCATAATAAATTCCACTTATTTTTTTCCAACCCACTTTCGCTTATTCCTACTCCTGTTTCCCTGAGAGTTAACTTCGAATAACTTAATATCACTTAATTAACCAAATATAAACTTCCTCGATTACGTAAGATTATCCTGCTTTTTCAAGTATTGCTACTTCTCATATATTTTCATTTATCTTCTATACCAACAGTTACCACTGAATCTTGGTGGCGAATAATGTTAAACATATGAACTTCTTAATAACTGACTGTACTCCTTCGGGGAGAAATTACGGAAAAACAGTTCTGTTTGCGGACTTATTGTGTTTTAAATTCAAATCAATCTGGAATTTTCCATGAATATAATATAAAAAGAAAGCTTTCTCGCATGCGGATCTCTTCACAAATTTTCGATGAAGTAAGAAGAAATTCCATGCTTTTCCACTGCTTTTTCAACTGTCTACGGTTTTCAAAATTAGAGTATTAAAGTCCATTTGTATCGGAAGTTATATTTGTAAAAATGCCAACCAGCTTGAAACAAGCCATCTGCACGCTTTCTCCGGTGAGCTAATTCACGGAAAGAATAAAAAAGTAAGCGGACAAATGGGTAATTTATTATTATTATTGCTCCCTTGGGTTCCTGGTGGAACATAGGGCTTCAACTGCACGTCTCCACCTCCTTCTGTCTTCTGCTGTACTTTTCACCTGCATCCATGTTAGTCCATACTCTTTTAACTCCTCTTCACACGATCTCCTCCATGTCACCCTTGGACGTCCCACTCGTCGCTCCCCTTTCGAGTTCCACTCGAGTGACGCGCGATGTCACCCAGCGGTCTCCTCAGCGAGTGTCCGATCCATCTCCACTTTCTCCTGCATATTTGTTGGGCGATTGGTTCTTGCTTTGTTTGTTCCCATAGATCCTTGTTGGTGATTCTTTCCGGCCCGGCCATCTGATCTTCAGTATAGAGCGAAGACAGTTGTTGTTGATAAAGGTCTGCAACAGGCTGTTGGAAATATTCTTTGTGACCCACCCGCCAAGTTTCTGATCCGTATAGAAGAACTGACTGACTTGACGTTTGTATTGAAAATCCGACGAATTTTGTTGTTGATGCTGGCTGAGTGACGAAGATTTCCAGATTGATTTCAGGTTGATGAATGTGTTTCTCGCCTTCCCGATTCTCGCTCGATTTGACATCCTCGTCCGTTCCTTCTGTAGTTGAGACAATGCTCCCTAGATAAGTGAATGAAGTAACCTCTTTCAAATCCCTCCCGTTGATGGTGATTGGCGCTGGATGTTGCTGTTGTTGTTGTTGGTTGGTTGGTTATTTTCATAACCTCCGTCTTGTCTATGTTCACCTGGAGTCCTGTCTTCGCCGGCTGCTTCTTCGACCAGTTTGTCGGTTTTCGCTTGTAAGTCTTCGATTGTGTGTGACATCAAACATAAATCATCCACGCGCGAAATCCAGGTCTTCTAGGTTCTTCACGTCGGTCCAGGATATCCCTCTCTTCTCGTTTCCCACTGTCTGACGCATAATCCAGTCCACCACAATTAGGAATATCATTGGTGATAATAAGCACCCTTGTCTGACTCCTGTGTTTACTCCAAACGCCTCGCTGAGTTTTCCGTTGTGGATCACTTGACATGTGCCGTTGTCGTACAGCTGTTGAATAAGGTTGATGAATATTTGGGGTACGCCATAGTACTCGAGTAATTTCCAAATTACTTCGCGGTCAACGCTGTCGAAGGCCTTCTCAAAGTCTATAAAGTTGAGGTAGAGGTTTGATTGCCATTCCATGCTTTGTTCTGTGATGATGATGCGTAGAGTTGCAATTTGGTCAGTACATGATTTGCCTTTCCTGAATCCAGCTTGTTCTGGTCGGAGTTCTGTCTCCAGTGCGTCCTTTAATCTCTCCAGGATGATGCGACTCAGGATTTTACTTGGCGTCGATAGGAGCATGATTCCTCGCCAGTTCTTGCAGAGTGAGGCGTAAGTCGCCCTTCTTTGGTAGTTTCACGAGGTAACCTTTCCTCCAGTCAGTAGGCACCTTTCCCTCCTTCCAGACCTTTTGCAATAATGGAGTCAGCATGTCTGCTGTAGTCTCTGGGTCCGCTTTCAGTGCTTTCAGGGGTATTCCATCTGGTCCGGCTGCTTTTCCAGCTTTCAGAAGCTTGATTGCGTTCAAGACTTCAGCTCTCGTTGGAGGATTGGTGTCAACTTGCAGTTGTGTACGTGCCGTTGTTGGTATTTCTGGACGGGTTGCATTTGGTGGTCGGTTCAAGAGTCCTTTGAAGTGATCCGCCCATTGTTTAATCTGTCTTTCTTCCTTGGTAATTGGGTTCCCTTGGCTGTCTTTTATAGGTTTCGCTTGTGTTGATCTCCTCCCGGATAGAGATTTGGTTATCTGATATAATGTCCTCAGGTCCCTTTTGCCTGCTGCCTTCTCAGCTTCAGTGGCGAGGTTGTCGTAGAATCGTCTTTTGTCCTTCCTAGCACTCTTCTTCACTTCTTTGTCCAGTGCTTTGTAAGTTGAGCTCAGCGTCTCCTTCTCCTGTTCGTCCTTGCATTGAATCATTTTCTCTTTCACCATTCTCCTCTCTTCTATTAATTTCCAAGTGTCCGTTGAGAGCCATTCCTTGTCTTGTCTCTTCTTTCTTCCTAGAACCGTTGAACACGTTTCGTTGAGAATCGCCTTCAGAGACTTCCAATGTTCTTCCACGCATGATTCTTCAGTGATGTCGCGTAGTGTTTCCTGCTTTGCTCTGACAGTTGCAGTGAAAGTGTCCTTTGTGGTTGTGTCCTTCAGTAATTGAGTGTTGAACTTGCATTGTGGCCTATCTCCAGCTATCCTCGAGGCTTTTAGTTTCACCTTGAAAGTCCCTTGTACTAGATAGTGGTCTGAACCCACATCTGCTCCTCTCCTTGACCTTGTGTCCAGTAGGCTCCGTCTCCACTTTCTTGAAATTGAGATGAAGTCTATTTGGTTTTTGGTGTTTCCATCTGGTGAAATCCATGTCGTCTTGTGTATATCCTTGTGTTTGAAAACACTGCCACCAATCACCAAATCATTGAAGGCGCAGAAGTCTGAGAAGAGTTCACCATTGTCGTTCATTTCACCGAGAGCCTCTCGACCCATGGTGAGTTCTCCTTCTGTGTTGTCTCCTACCGGCTTCGCATTCATGTCGCCCATCAGGATTTTGATATCGCCATTTGGGACGTTGTCCATTACAATTTGTAGTTGTCTGTAGAAAGCCTCCTTCTTCTCTTGTTCTGAGACGTTTGTAGGCGCATAGCATTGAATGACTGTAACTTTCCCTCCTTTTGAGTTGAACCTGGCTGTCATTATCCTAGAGGAGATTGGTTCTCACTGCATGAGAGCTTTGGCTGCAGTTGGTGACATCATGATGGCCACTCCCTCAGTGTGCTCGTGATTGTCCTCTGGGTGGCCGGAATAGATTATTGGGTAATTAGGTCTTGTTATCATGACAGCTCATCCTCCGGTTATCTGAAAGTTATGAGTAGTTTGCAAAACAAAATTTCTATTCACAATCAACATCAGGAACCAGACACGTGATGTTCGCTGCTCTCTAGTGGCTAATCAAGGCATGCATTATAGTCCAACAGATAGTCAACAGGTGAACTAGGATAGCTAAGTGATAATGCCTCTGAATGAGGGTTCAGATTTTGGGAAGTGGGCGTCAATTACTTCATGGTTACAGATACGTCTTGCTGAAAAGCGTCAATAAGCAGGAAACCTAGGCTGGGCAGAACTGTCTACCGAAGCCTCCAAGCATACGTCATCAAAAATATCAATCTTTAGTGGCTATACAATAGGCGGTGTGTCAGAATGCAGATAAAGGTTAGGAATATAATAGCAAAAGAAAGCCTGCACAAATGAGTACATGAAACGAAGGGTGGTGATGGTGATGTTGCGTATGTGGGATAAACTTGCTGAAAATTTAATGTAAGAATGAAGCAACACAAACGATCCCTGAAGACAGATGTAAAATCCTTAGCATATTGCGGTTAACAGGCAACTAGAGTTCTATGCATTTTTTCAGTAGCAGTGAGACTGTCTTTCAGGGGTCTGATGTCCAGGGGTTAAGACCAAGAATATACACAGAGAAATGGAGATAGATAGTGCACACGCTGAGGATACCTTCAAGTAACATCACATACTGTGTCCGATTCAGTGCAACCTAAGTGGAAAGCGATGACTTGGTTGTCTGACAGCAACAGGTAGAAGATCGTCCGGAGAAGTCTTGTATGAAGTCTTACAGCAGCTAGCTGAAAGTGATTGCAAAGAACAGAATACAGCTAAGATGTTGTCTGAAGCCTGATGTTTTACTAGCAGTCCAAGGGAAGAATAATAATAGAATTCTTAGAATTCTTTGGTTTCATCCCGAGTAAAAGTGTTTTTTCCACTTAGTAATTAATTAGTTTTAGTTATTTTTTTTTTTGCTTTGCTTTCCCAGTACAATATAGAGCATCATACTCTAAGTTGTACAGTTTCAGTAGTAATGGTGTTGTTTTACCGGATGGAGTTGTTAGCTTAACGCCCAACTTCCTTTTTTTCTTGAACTTAAAACCAGCTAGTAAGGCAGACGTTGTTTAGAGTTGAATTCGTTGGAAATCGAACCTGGACCACTTGTGGAGTGGTCAGGGAATGTTTTACTACTATTGAACGACCCATTTTATATCTAGGTCGAAAATATGCATTTTAATAATAAATTTATGAAAATTGAGTTACATAATTAAGTTGGACCATAATTCAAATGACCTTAAGAGCTAAATGTTTGGAATGCAGTTAATTAGTGAAGGAGTAAATTAGTTTACACATAAATGTGAAAAAAACGTAGTCAAATTTACAAGCACTTCTGTTTTTATTTCATTTAAATATAAATTTTTATAGAACTTCACTCACATGACTATGTAATCACTTGTGTTCTGTAATTTTTACAGAGTGATCTTTGTTGAATGTCAATGTCATACTTCCAATAGGACTTTATTATTTTAATATAATTTGTTTTGATTTCGCACAGATATTATTATGAATCCCTATGGTTCTGAGTGGAACATAGGGTTTTAACAGCACATGTTCCTTTCATCCTGCTATCTTCAGTCTTTTGTAGCTGGTTCCACGATTGCTTATAAGCTTCCACTTATTTACCCTTAAATGACCTCCATGCTCTTCTCCGACCTACGCTCAAGTCAGTGCTCTTACTCAAAAGTCAAACAAGAAAGTTATGTCATTCGATGGCCTTCTCAGGGTATGTCTAGTTGATTTTCCCTTCCTCTTGCAGATGCTTTAGATTACACATTCTTGGTTGGTTCTATGTAATAGTGCCATGTTGCTTGTCATTTCTGGACGACCATCTGATCTCCAGTACTAAGCAAAGGCAGATGTTGATAAAAGTCTGCAGCAGTCTTCTGGAGATGCCTTCAGTAACGCACTGATCGACCCAACAGTAGTACTGAAAGTCTGAATCTTGTACATTGCGTTGAGTGCAGTAGATGTTTCCGTTGATTTCAAAGAAAGAAATGTTTGTCTTGACCTCGCAACATAGCCTCTGACATTATCACCCCGGCCGTCAGTTTTTGAAACCCTGTTGTCTAGATACCTGAAAGAATTAACTTTCTTCAAATTCCTCCAGTTAGTAGGGATTGGTACTTGTTCTTGTTGCTTGTTGGGTGACCTCATCATTCCTGTTTTCTGTGAGCTCATGTGGAATTTTGTCTTCACTGCCGGAAGTGTAATATCATCTTACAAACATTTAGATGAATGAAAATTTCTCTAACAATTTTGTACTGACAGACGAATATCATCAATGTAGATTGTATCTAGAACTACCAGTCCGTAGTCCATGGTGTCACGCCTCATTTCTGTATATCAGATAAGAAGAATGAACATAGCTACAACGAAAGGAAATAATCAGAGTGCTGAAAGACAAAACGAAGAGAAGAAAAGATAGGGCAGATAATTTTCTGACTGGAATCAAGAAAGCATGAAACAGAAGACGATTCGCTCAGATATTGGAAAATAAACTTACAACATCGGAAGTGTTTTACATTGATTACCAACTGGTGTTATATGAGACTGAATTCAATCGGTCACGCTTCTGTAAAATGTTCAAATAGCTGAGTGATAAAGTCTCTGACTGGATTACTAGGTGACACGGGTTCATATCTCAGTGAAGGGGGTATGAGTTCCTTCAAGTTTGCAGATACTTCTTGCTCATAAGTGTGAAAAGAGAGAAACCTAAGTCTAGGGTTTCTGGCTGATTGTTTTTATTCATCTGGTAGCAATTCAAAATGTTTTGGTCTGTGAGTCAGTAGCTTTTTTTTTGTAAATTTCATTGTCGATTCGGACAATATAGCCTGCATTAACCTTTGAAAGGAATGGGTTACTTGGGTTCCTTAAAAATCAGTCACTAGCTCATTCTAATTTCTTTAGTTTCTATATAGCAAAAATATTCATTCAGACATCCATAAAACACAGAATAATTGAGCAAAGAATATCCTTTTCTATAAATTCCTCTTCTGGCTGTACAAGTATATATATATATATATGTTTATATACATAGAATATTCTAGATTAGTAGTTAATAACAATATTAGTGTTTTTTGAATCATATCGATTTGTAAAGTATGATAAATGCAATTACAGTTCACTAAAGATGCTTGAATTATAATAATAATAAAGATATAACAGTAAATAGAATATCAACTAAAATTAGAAAAATTCCACAAAAATTCAGGATCACTCAAACCTAGATGGCCAAGGTAATGATAATGTCTAAACTGGGAGGAGGTTGATTTCTGAAATCACTTGCGTAGTTGCATCACCGAACTTTCTTCCTGTGTTGGTCAGGATGACGTTATCTTCAGGGAAATCCTCAAGAGATAATAGATAACCTTATTTAAAGGAGTCTACACCATCCACTGACATTAGAAAACTGATGAATGCCTTCCTAAACACTTTTGAGCTACACAAACAGATAAATTAAAATATTTATTTAATTCGAATTCTTCTCACTTACCTTCAGGCGATGTGGTTGTACTGATTGAAGCATAATTTCTTAAATAATCCCCAAATGGTGATATCACTTTTAACTGATAGGTATATTGAGTTGAGGGATCCAAATTATGAAAGGTATATTCTGTAACCAAAAATTAAATTGATACAGTTGACAACAACTATGAATTGTTATTTTTAAATGTAGTCTCTTGGCTGGTATTCATTATTGACTAATCACGATTCCTAGAAACATGGATAGCGAGACTAGTTCTAGCTTCAACAGATAATACAAATCTCCTCTACCTGAACTTTGAATGAGACTCTTATTCATTTAACATAAGGAGCTTTAATTAACACTGATCCCATATTAATATAATGTAAGTGAGGGTTACATAAATTGTGTTTATGTCAGTTGGCTTTGAACCTCAGTAATGGCGTGGATGGTTCAGTGGTAGAATGCCACTTACATAGTCCGGGTTCGATTCCTTGTCAACACACTCATAAACCTCATCTAGTATACCAGCCAGCAGTTAACCCGGTAAAGAAGGAGGACTGGAGGTAACCCCAAAACTGTTAAGTCCACCGCAACTGAAATTTAAAAGTTTAAAATCTTATAATTCAATCGGAACTCAAGGTATGAAAAAGATAGTCAACCTCTTACGCTGCACGGCGAGTCTTACATACTTAGCATACAGGTTTTGTTTCAAGACTGAAAGACAAAGTACCTAGAGTAACCAACTCTTATTTCTATCAATCTAACTGCTCCTGTAAAACCAATTATGTTTGCCGTTCCTCCTTGAATGTCATTTCTTATGCTCGCGACCATCTACCATGGTGAGTAATAAAGATGTAGTAAAAACTAATAAAGCTTGATATTAGATCACCCAGTTCAAATAGGCCACGAAAGTCAACATTTCTGTCATCTATAGGGTACCAAACACACTGCTAAAAGCTTCTCAAGATACCGAATGCTCTAAATAGCAGAAGCCATAGCAGTCCGTCTAAAACAACCTGAAATCTGCGCACAAAAGAAACACACCCACAGAGCGTTACTACTCCAGACTACTGTGGAACTTAAAATTTCAAAAATTCTGTGTTATTTTCTCAATTTATCTGAGAAAAAATTTAGTGTTCTATTTTTGTATATTATCGCATACATATGTTTGAAACTTTAGTTGATTGGTCTTAATGCCCTGGTGTTATTTAATAAAACAGTAACATTGTTCATAATAATAATTTTTTAAATATTATGCAGACATAATTGTAGAAATTGATGAAGAATATTTTATGTTCACTGATCACTCTCCTGAAATACAGACGTCTCCATATTCCTTCTGATCCAGTTTCGAAACTCCTGAAAAATAACTAGTAAATTCGTTCTGTGTCATACAGCCGGCTAGATGTACTCTTGCTTTTGTATACTGACACTTGCATAGGTTATCTGTTGGTTGTCAGATGATCGCATGGACTGTATATGAGTTATTTTACAGTCAACTTCACTTATTCTTGACCTTTTGAACTGTAATGATAGGTTATGTACAAGCTTTCGTTAGTTTCTTCATATCTTTACTTTATTATTATCACTATCATTATTATTGTTTCGTATTGAGGGAAGATGTTGAAACAATCTAGAAAACAATCACTATACAGTTAACATTTATTCTAAGTACTTCCTCCTACTCTTTATCTTTATTCTAATTACCTGACAAACCTTTTTCCTGAATTAAGCGTAGAGAATATATGGCAACCATTTATATGAAGTGTAATAGGTCCCCCTTTAAAACTAACTATAGAAATAAGCTTTACTCCAAAAGTGACTGTTTTGGATCATCAGATTGACAATTTATCACCTTTTTTATTTCGATCTAATTCAGTGCCAATAAATATAGAAGAAAATAATAAGCGAACAGGATGATGAGACTAGCAAGGTGATTTTAGATCTGCAACACACTGGTAATATTTTAGGGATTTTATCTTGTTAAGTTTCGATCACGGACTGACATCAGTTAGAGAACCACTGGAAACCAGCATGGTGTGCTGAACATGTTTCGCCCTTGTTTAGATTTCTTCAACTGTATACACCCATTACGCCCATTCAGTGCGGATCGAATCCAGGACTTTAGGCTTGTGAGGTGAGCTTGTCAGCTTTATACAGCCTCTGAGATAGAATTCACTGCGGCTGATCCACGAATTTAAACTTCTGGTATTTTGCTATTTTTAGTGACACTGCAAAGTGAAGTTATCAGCGAGTAATTATTCTTATCCTGTAATCAGTCTCACAAGTCACAATTCGAATGATTTTCAAGTCTTGGTTTTTCAGAGATTTGATTGATTTCAAGTTCTGATCACGAAATGACGTCAGGTAGCTGGTTATATATTTATCCATCCAACACATTTCCATCTAGACCTTTCACATTACTCCATTTCAACAACAACTCAGATAACCTCGGAAATAAATCCTATTTTCCAAGCCTTGGTAACCAAGATATTTGACTGATTTCAAGCTATGTTTCGCCGTGAACCAACATCAGGAATAACTAAACAGTTAATACGTCCTATTTTTTGCACTTTCCAGCTATGCGCACTTATGAACTCATTGGGGATCAAAACTAGATAGAATCAGTAGTTCACTAGGCGACAGTGTTGATTTGAATGTATGAGCATTCCTTATTATAACGCTGATAGTTACATTCTGAAATAATAGCATTTGAAAACAGTTTACTCAGTGATGATTGTACGTATATCTTCTGGATATATAATTTAGGATATTTTCACTTGAACTACTCTCGTTACTACTATTGGAAGAATTAGAAGTCCAGACGCTTTTGTAAAGTTGGTAGAAACAGAGCAAATGAAAGAGAACGACTGGTCTACATTAATTAACCTTGTAGTTCACCTGAACTATACTGGGCTAGTATTTAGCTTTTGACAGGTTTTATAACGCTTTTTTTAACCATACTGAAAGGTGTTCGTGGGTCTGGATGATAACATTTATAATAACAATAGTCAAGGTAACTAGCTCCACAGTAGCTATCATCTTAGTAAAAGAGGTTAGATTTCAATCTAAAAATCAGATGAATCACAGAAAACTCAAATAAAAAAAGCCCGAATCTGGTTTTCCTCCGACCGACTTTTCACATCTTGAACTTTCTGTTTCCTAATGCTCATAAAATGATCATGACAGGAGCTAAAAAGTGTGATGTTGGATTTTGAAGTATCACTTCAGTGTCTAAAGTATGGTATTGGCAGTATTTAAGAACCACTGTAAATCTACATAGTGGTCTGCACGTGGTAAGAACGTGTGAACTAAAATGTTCTTTTATTGTCTTTTATTTTTGACTGTGTTAAAATTTTCACTTTTCTATTAGATCCTCTTAAATAGCTCTAATTTTAATACTAGGTCATTTAGAAATTTTAAATAATAAGAATGACAGAGACTTGTGAGAAGCCTGACAGACGAATTAGTGGTTAGCAGTTACATTATTGTAGATCAAATTAATCAGCTTATAAGGAATAATTCATCGGACACAAAAGGTCAAATAAAAAGTCTATAAAAACGACCAATACTAATGTAAATAAACAACCAATCACATCAAATGTTGCCAGGAAATACATTTATATAATTCATGGACAATTCAAAATAGTCGCTTTTTTTCCTTCACGTTCCTAGTGGAACATAGGGCCTCAAGCCAGTGGCTTGAAGTTTCCGTAACAGTGTTTAATTTTTACAGGATGGGGTTGCTAGCCTCATGCCCGACCTTTCCTCTTTGCCAGCATTATTTCTGGCTTAGAGAGGTAAAGGAGTGCGTCTGCCGGGGATCGAACCCCGGACCTTGCGCATGGTCGGCGAGCGTCCTAACCGCTATGCCACTGACGCACAATATGGTCGCTTAATATATAAGTTATCTCTGAAGAAGTTGTCTATCAAGACGATGAGGAGTTCTTGTTTGCACCATCCAGCTGGGAGAACAGAACCACATCAAAAGCAATGCTACATACATTACAGTAGAACGGGAACCTTCACCCAAACGTCTTGTTCTCCTTTAAATGTCTAAATGGGGATTTCGACTCACATCAAAACTTATCAGCGGAACCACTTGTAGGAAACAAATTCATAGGTCCATAGCAGATTCAGTCGCAGAACGGAACAATCGGAATTTACTCCTTTTGCTAACTTTAACAAATAGTTACACAAACAGACAACCGATAGGTTTTATTTTTGTTTTAAACGACTGCGTCCTTGTGCTTGTATGGTGCTTTTTATTTCCTTCCAGTTCTCAGTAGAAAATAGAGCTTCAAGCACCAGCTTTCAAGGTTCTATTAGCAGTGGTGTTGTTTTTACTGGGTCGTGCCGACAGCCTCACTCCCAACCCAACCTCTTTTCCAGGCTTATCATCGGCTGGTAAACGACCTAAGGTTTAGGAGTGTTTCAGCCGGGAATTCAATCTGGACCACTTGCAGCATGATCTGGTCCACTTACAAGTCACTAAAAGCAGTAAAATTTGGAAACATAACAATAAGTGAATAAATAAAAAAACAATTATATTAACTTACCTGTTTCATTTAATGATAAACTGATAGTCATTTTTGAATGAAGTCTTTGATTCGTTTGTAATAGATGAATAAATGCCATACAATTATCAGGTAGAGTAGATTTACTCCATTTCACTTTTTGTGTTGTCGGTGATATATTCTCTACTTCAAAGTGACTTTCAGATATAACCTCTAAAGTAAAACAAAAGAATTACAAAATTGTACAGATATCAGATACTAATTAAGAACAAATAAGTCAGCAAAGATATCTCGTTCTTGGTAACTTTTCTTCAAAGCTAATGCACATTGTTATTATTCTCTCGGGTTCCGGATCAACAATAAGGCTTCAGCATCACATGTACACTTTGTCCTATTTTTGCAGGCCCCACATTTGATCACAAGCTGTCATCTCCTCCGCATACGATCTCTACCATGTTACCCTCGGGTTCCCAGCTTATCATCTTCCATCAGAGTTTCACTTGAGAGTGTGGAGCACGATGTCATGCAATGGTCTCCCAGACGTGTATCCTATCCATCTTCACTTTTCTCTACATATTTGTCGAACGATATGTTCTAGGTTAGTTTGTTCCCACAATTTGTTATTGCTAATTCTTTCTTTTCATTTGATCTTCATTCAGAAGAGAAGGCAGATATTGATAAAAGTTGGCAACTTGTTGGAAATGCTTTCCGAATTGCGCCAGATTTCTAACCGATTTGGATGAGGTAACTTATAATCGGTATTGAAGATCCAAACTTTTTTCTATATGCTTAGTGCAGAAAACTTCCACACTGAATTCAGAGTGATGGAGGTCTATCAAAGTTTTCTGATTCTGATTCAGATATCTCTATTTGCTCCGACTGTAGCTGAAATGGCGCTGCTCAGATAAATGAAGGAAGTGACCTCTATCAGATTTCTTCCATTGATAGTGATCGGTACATGTTATTGGTGTTGGTTAGTTGTTTTCATCACCTCCATCTTTCCAGCGTTCACTTAAAGTTCTGTCTTAGCTACCTACTTCCTCCGCCAGCTTCTTAGTTTTCTCCCGTAAGTCTTCGAGTTTATGTGATATTACATATAAACCATCAACAAACCTAGATCTTCTAGATTATTCTTATAGATCCAACATATTCCTGTTTTCTCACTTTCAAGCACAGTCCAAAGCACAATCCATCAGATTTAGGAATATCGTGTGTGATAGTAGACAGTACATTTGTCCCACTCCTGTATTCCCTTCAAAAGTCCCGCTGAGTTTTCCACCAGTGTGGGTTACTTGACATGTTAGTTATTTATGTGGTTCTATGTGATACAACAATAATTGCTAGAAAAAATTAGTGATCATTGTCAGTAGTCAGAAAGATAAAGCAGAATGCATGAAAAACAGTAATATGTGAACAATAATGAATAACCTTAATCAGTCGAGAAGGTGAGTAAGTAATGAGTGGTTAAATGATAGATAGTTATTTAGAATAAATTGACAGCAAACGAACAGTACAACGAACTCACAGTGAGACAAAAAAACAAAATTACACACAGCTTATGACGCAACAAACCAGAAAAACAAAAACTGACAATAAAACCATGCTAATTAAAGAAGTTGAACGCGAAATTCTGGTTTTTTCTTATAGATCACAAGAACTTATACTGAATAAGGATTTAACCGAAATTCTTTCAACCTTCTTGATCTGACTGTATATATATTTATATTATTCCGAGTGACGTCTATGCTGAGACTGCATTATCAGAAGTAGTAATGTACTTCAGAATTGAGTTGTTGATTGTTCTTTTTTCGTTTTCACGAGTATGCCCAACCAGTGTCCTGCTGGTACATCCTATGTATTACTAAATAAACACAAAAACTATCAACAGCGAGATTTTATCACTTGACACTTCGGTGCATGTGTAGAGGTGGAAAATGTTGTCAAATGTAATGTTAGATCAGGGATTTCTCTTACAGCTGCTTCAAGCAACAAAAGCTATTGTTACCTAATAGGGAGACCGCTAACTTTTTGTTACGAAGCATTTTATGTGGCCTCTTTTACTACTACGTCTTCATTCTTTTCTTGATTTGTTACGTATTGAAACCAATGTAACTTTTTCTGTGTTTCACTCTAATTTCTCTGTGCTCATTTCTCTTATCAGTTAACTGTAAGCCACTATTCATCGGCTACACTATATCAATTAAGTATGGCTATTCATTATTTTGCACCATATTGTTATTTCGTATTCACTCTGATTTGAATTTGCTATTCACTGACAAAAACCTCTGACTACTGTTAGCAATTTACACTATTTTATTTTAGAAAACGGTGCTAAACAAATGGTACAACTTCAGCATTATACTTATATCACTATCTTTCACTTGTTGACAGACAGGATAATGAACGAGATTTATTTGCCTAAAATATTTAAAAATAAATGTTGAAATTATTTGCAACAGCTTTTTGACTCGAGAATTGTTCTTCGATGGTTCAATGGTAGAAGGCTTGGCAGCTACTCACTCCCGTTGGGTTTGAATTCCTGGTCGGAGCACTCCTAAATCAGCCACCTTGGTATTAAGACCGGAAGAAGGGGGAAGTCTTGGCATGAGACTTACAACCTCACCCGTAAAATTGACAGCACTACCTCCAGCAAAGACTCAAATGAATGAAAAAGCCTAGTTCATGGTGAAATGAAATTCTAGTTCCTGGCGCAATTCAAGTCAGTGGCTTCTAGCAACTGTGTTATACAATTTGATGGAAATTTTAAGGTTAGCTATTCCCTTAAAGAGACATTCCAATAAACGGATATTTCTTCTCTATGTCTAACTGCTTGGTGTATTCTTCACCTTCGAAATTAGTAAACATCATATTTGAAGTTCTGTGAGGTTCCACTGTTCATTCAGATACACAAATGTCTTACATACTTTATTTAATTCCAATGATACGTTATTCTCTGTGTAATTATAGTTCTGTCTATAGGTTTCTGTATATTGTATTATCTTTGCATTTGTTTTTGTCTCTCTACCTTCATGTGCATTTATATGAATAAATTAATAAATTGAAATTTAGATTGTAGGGAATTTGTAGCGATTTAGATTCATTTCAACGTAGATCTATTCAACACAAGCCAACACCAGTTAGGAATTATTGAAAGCCAGGGAGCTGTACAATAGTACAGCTGTTTCGTCCTAGTTCAGGACTTTTCATCGGTGCGCATTCACTTCCCCACAAAGGATCGAGGCCAGGATCCTCAGGACCTAAGGTCTTTGTGCATTCACCTAGTGAATTTGATTACAATAACCCGTGATTCCTAACCTTCAGCAGATTTGCGCTATATATAACACTACCACCAACCAATGCCCTCCGTGAGCATGGTTGGTCACACTGGCCACAACTTTTGAGTACAGCTTTAAGACACTTATCCAGCCACTATCGGTAAGCTGGAGACAGACATCTGGATTTTGGGCTTTTTTTCGAGCTTCCCGGTCTTAAATCATGTCTCTAATTGGTGTTGGTGTCAGAAAAAATCTACAATGAAATAGTTTGAAATATTGTACATTTCATGCAAAATCATTCATCCACCATTATAAAGGTTTTGTATTTTTCAATGGATGGAAAAACAAAAAGATAATTTTTTGCATTACTAAGACTCTCAAGAAAAACAGCTGCCCGAAGAACTTCTTTAATATGAACAACACCGATACTAAATATGGTTGGAAACGTATTCCAAAGACAACGGCCTCAACTGTTGTCATTCCATATAGATCAGAAACTTCAGACGATATCAGAAGGGCATTCAATCAGCACAACATCAGAGTTTTCTTCAAAACTCCAGATACAGTGGAAAGCAACTTTGTTCATGTAAAAGACCAAATCCCTAAGGATTCTCAATCTGATTGTGTCTACAAAATAAATTCCTTGGAATATGGTGCCATGTACATCGGACAAACATCGCGATAAATCAAAATCAGAAGAAATGAACACCATAATGCATCTGATCGATCACCAAAATATCAAGCTGAACTACAAAAGCTTGAAAAATCATCAGCCATGGGTTTACACGCTATAGAATCAGGTCACAGAATTGATTTAGCCCATATTGAAATATTTCAGAAGAATTTCAGAAGTCACAAGGAACGTTAAACATCATCAGAAGCACATTATATCGAATGGAATCCAAATTTTCTGAATAGGAATGACGGAATAAAACAAAGTTGGACCTTTTTATTACAACTTGATTCTACACTGTACTTTTGGTAAAGTGTGAAATTTTCAGCATGGATATAGGTGGCCGGAATTTCGCAGGCCGACCATAGATATCAGGTGTGCGTCAGCAGGGGATCGAACCTCGGACCATATACTTGGTCGATAAGAGTCCTAACTACTGTGCCACCTGGTTACAAGACCTTCCTCCCAAAAGAACTGACGAAATCAACACGAATGTGACATGCAATTTCATTTTGTATGCACATGCTGCTTTAATAATTATATACACTTGTCATATCCAGCAATCTACACTGATGATTTCGTTATCTTTACCATTAGGCCAATGTGATAAAGCATACATTACCCGCGGCTGGTGAACGATGATTAATTTGTTATATATAGGGTGAGATTTGGTAAATTCCTGTTTAATAAATATACTTTGATGAAGCTATTAGCAACACTAAATAGTGAAAGGTCGGTAAAAGCAACTGTATCGTTTCTCTTTTACAATCATTCAGAAATACAAAAATAATGAATATTATATATCTAATGCACAAATTTTTTCAATCTGTTATACATATAAAATTCTACATCATTTAGCAAGGAGTAAAACACGTGTAATTTATTTTTCTTAAATAAACATATAAAATACAATATTGACTAACTTGGTATTGAAGTAGTTATAGATATCGGTATTGACCAATCACTTGACTTCATTAAAACTGTACTCATTGTTCTCATTTGAATAATATAAAAACTGCATACAGTTAAATTGTCAATGGTATATTTAAATTCGTCAAGAGAATTGGATAATGATGAGATTTGATTAATCCTGACGCTTTTAGTGGACTATTTAACAGAATTTCATAGGCAGATATTAAAGAAAGGCACGACAGTTTCTGTTGTAATAAAGGAGATGACCAAGATACGTCAAATGATTTCGATGTTATATTGCTTATTCTAATACTCACTGGTGGTTTCAACTTTAATCCGTGACATAAATCTATGAGAGAAAAGTAAAAAGATAACAATGAAAAACGTCAACACAAAATGGTGTTAGTAAACTAAAGAGAGGTAATTTTCTACTTTGTTCATTGTCTAAAAGATGCGTTGAAGGTTCAGAGATGGAGTGCTTGCAAACAACTCCGCAGCATTTGACTACCCATTCACGTATGCCTAAACCTCGGTTAGCCAGTAGTAAGCCCTTTCAAGAAAGAAGGTCATGCCTGCGGCTAGTAATCCCCATTCTGTAAAAAAGAACACTAATATTATTATCAAAACCTCAAGGCTTAAAGCTTAGAGCCACCTAAATTCCATTCAAAACGCAAAGTTATAGGAAAAATATTTTCTAAGACACAATTCATTAATAAAATATCCAGAAGATATTAGGATGAATTACACATAAATCCAATACCATATATGTAATAAAAGCAAACTATCTAGTCCCTGGAACGTAAAACAGAGTCTACCTGCTAGCAAAAGACGCTTAGCTCAGACGTTGGAGCAGCATAGGTGAATCGTAGTATGGATATACGTTTCCTACAAAGAGTTCAAAAAGGCATTTTTAAATATTGATTATAACAAGAACCCGAAAAGCTAGTAGGTTTCATGACTATCCGAAGCAAATCCTATCGTTTCAGTGCATTTCCATATATATATATATATATATATATATATATATATATATATATATATATATATATATATATATATATATATATATATATATATATATAACTGAAACAGTCGTAGCTAGAATTCTCTTGATCATTCCGCGACTAAGCGGGCATACTTAGACTGAATTTCTTTAGATCAGAGTGAATGTCACCTGCTCTTGCACAGACGAAAGCCATCACATTATACACACCCAAAACCATACATCCTGCCGATCACATACTACTTGCATGGATCAGCTTTCCCTGTTTCACTTCATCACTGGCTCTGGCTGCCAAATTCACCAGTCCTTCCAGACTATATACCTGTTGTCTGTTACACAGGAATATGCAACATTCAAACAAATATGCTCAATTATATCCTCTACTCCACTTACTCAATTTGGTGACTTCACCGATCGACAGTGGACTACCACTCAATGTCTGATTAGTTGTCGGTGTTGTTGTTGTTGTTGAAGCCACATTTGAGGAGTGTGAAAGTGAAGAGGCATAGAAATAATAATAAGTGAAGACAGAATAATATGGGGAGGAAACCCTCTTACACAATTCAATGTTACATAAAATTTTAGTCTCAGTTCTACATGCTTAATAAGTATTTTCCTGTTTTGTCTTCTCCCAGTTTGTCATTTACATCAATGTTTCGAATTTAGACGTCATTATTTGACTGAGGAATATATAAGATATGAAAATATATTCTCTTGATGGTAATTCTTCGTGTACTAATGTACCATTGATTCACACTGTTGATATTCTTTGTGACTACATACCTTTTATTTGTTTTTCATTGCCTTTTCGTTTAACTTATTTAAAAGATTTATTACTATTATGTAGTGACAACATCAATTTCACATTTGAAGATAAGCATTTTCGACAAGTGGATCGTTTTGCTGTGGGAAGTCTGTTAGGATCAATGTTGGTGTACGTTTATATGCCTTATCGTGAAATATTGTCCTTTGATTTAATTTATAAAGTGTCATTCTATAAGAGTTATGTAGATGACATTAGTTTGATATGCGACGATCATCACGGTGCAAGCCATTCACTGGATAGACTTAATTCCGCACAGAATCATATAAGTCGCGCATGCGAAGGCAGAAAGTCGTAACCAGCTTGCATTTTAAGACATACTTCTGAGTCGGAGAGACGATAGTTTAATTAAGCGATCAATTCACAAAAAACCTTACTTGGACAAGGCGATAAATACATTTTCACAGATTCTGTCCCCCAAAGAATATGAGTGACTTCATGAAGTGGTTATTCAAAGCAAATTCAGGGAATCAGAAGAAAAAAATCAAACATAATTGATAGTCTTCTTGGAAAAGAATATCCTTGAAAAAAATTCAAACAATGTAGAAGTCAAGACGTTTTAAAACCTGAGGACAAAATAGGGACCTAAAATAAACGAAAATCTCAAGCAGAAGGAAAGATTGCAAAAATACAGATAGAATACCGCAAAAAACAGAAAATAATAACAGAAAACAATGTGATTAAACAAAACAAAGAAAAATGCGATAAAAACAAAACAAGAAGAAAACATTTCAAAATTCCAAAAAAAATTTACTCACAGAGCAGCAGAAAAAATGAACGATATTGCGAATTCATAGTAATAATCAATTGAGGTGAATGCTGTGTATTTTGTGAAAATTGGTTGCTCACATACCTCTCGTTAGCATATGAGACCTTGTTCAAAATATCATGGCTAAAATGTTCGAATGACACCTGATCACTGTGACAATAAGGTAGTACACTCTCACCGAATTGACTGAGAATCTAGTGACTATTATCATATCTGACACAGACTAACGTGGCATTATTCCACACAATGATAATCATACCGTCTATGGATTACATGTTACCTTCTATGGATTGCCATTTTCGGGGACTGTCACAGGCTAAATTTTTTCATCGGCGAACATAGGATGCAAACTTCACCAAACACTTCACTCTGTCTAACGGTTGTCAATAACTTGGAATTGATAGTGTTCTCTGAGCTCCTTGGTTTAATTGCGGAGCTTTCATCGTCTTTCTGGACGACATCTTCAGCGCAGTATTTACCATAAAGTGAAATGATTTAAATTTCTTCATGAGTCTCCCGGTAACCATCTTTAGATATTTATTGACCGTTTTCTATTGTCAATAACACAAGAATATACAACGCACAAACAAATGTGCTCAACAATATCTCCCCTCCACTAACTTACTCAATTCAATGGCTTGATCACTCGACTCTTGACCACTACTCGATGTCTGAATAGTTGCTGTTGGTGGTGGTAGTGTTGCTGCTGCTGTTGTTGTTGTTGTTGTTGACACGACAGACTGGTTTGTTGAAGCCACATTTGAGGAGTCTGGAAGTGGAGAGGTAGTAGAAGAAGAAGAAGAAGAAGTGGAATCAGATAATTGAATATAGAAGGATGTTGTGGTGAAACTGTCCTACACATTTCAATGATAAACACACACACACACACACATACACAATTGCACTTTCGAATCTGTATGTGCAGTTGACTGGGTTTTCGGTGTCTGTGCATAGTGCAGTTCACTACCGATTGGTGGTATGCTTCGTTGATTTCCGTTTATACAGCAGTGTTGAACGCCTCACCTACTGGTGATGTACGTTCTGTAGGATTTGTGTGGTATTCATCCCACCCTCAGACAATCTCGGCGTCAAACCAGTTGACTTGATTTGAACACACATTACATAAACTGTGTGCAACATCAACTGCCCTATCCGCTCATGCGTTCTGCCATCCATTCTTTTGTGGACTCATAGTAATCTCTCAGTTTAGGCGAATGCTGTGTATTTTGTGAAAATCGGTTGCTCACATACCTCTCGTTAGCATATGAGACCTTGTTCAAAATATCATGGCTAAAATGTTCGAATGACACCTGATCACTGTGACAATAAGGTAGTACACTCTCACCGAATTGACTGAGAATCTAGTGACTATTATCATATCTGACACAGACTAACGTGGCATTATTCCACACACTGATAATCATACCGTCTATGGATTACATGTTACCTTCTATGGATTGCCATTTTCGGGGACTGTCACAGGCTAAATTTTTTCATCGGCGAACATAGGATGCAAACTTCACCAAACACTTCACTCTGTCTAACGGTTGTCAATAACTTGGAATTGATAGTGTTCTCTGAGCTCCTTGGTTTAATTGCGGAGCTTTCATCGTCTTTCTGGACGACATCTTCAGCGCAGTATTTACCATAAAGTGAAATGATTTAAATTTCTTCATGAGTCTCCCGGTAACCATCTTTAGATATTTATTGACCGTTTTCTATTGTCAATAACACAAGAATATACAACGCACAAACAAATGTGCTCAACAATATCTCCCCTCCACTAACTTACTCAATTCAATGGCTTGATCACTCGACTCTTGACCACTACTCGATGTCTGAATAGTTGCTGTTGGTGGTGGTAGTGTTGCTGCTGCTGTTGTTGTTGTTGTTGTTGACACGACAGACTGGTTTGTTGAAGCCACATTTGAGGAGTCTGGAAGTGGAGAGGTAGTAGAAGAAGAAGAAGAAGAAGTGGAATCAGATAATTGAATATAGAAGGATGTTGTGGTGAAACTGTCCTACACATTTCAATGATAAACACACACACACACACATACACAATTGCACTTTCGAATCTGTATGTGCAGTTGACTGGGTTTTCGGTGTCTGTGCATAGTGCAGTTCACTACCGATTGGTGGTATGCTTCGTTGATTTCCGTTTATACAGCAGTGTTGAACGCCTCACCTACTGGTGATGTACGTTCTGTAGGATTTGTGTGGTATTCATCCCACCCTCAGACAATCTCGGCGTCAAACCAGTTGACTTGATTTGAACACACATTACATAAACTGTGTGCAACATCAACTGCCCTATCCGCTCATGCGTTCTGCCATCCATTCTTTTGTGGACTCATAGTAATCTCTCAGTTTAGGCGAATGCTGTGTATTTTGTGAAAATCGGTTGCTCACATACCTCTCGTTAGCATATGAGACCTTGTTCAAAATATCATGGCTAAAATGTTCGAATGACACCTGATCACTGTGACAATAAGGTAGTACACTCTCACCTAATTGACTGAGAATCTAGTGACTATTATCATATCTGACACAGACTAACGTGGCATTATTCCACACACTGATAATCATACCGTCTATGGATTACATGTTACCTTCTATGGATTGCCATTTTCGGGGACTGTCACAGGCTAAATTTTTTCATCGGCGAACATAGGATGCAAACTTCACCAAACACTTCACTCTGTCTAACGGTTGTCAATAACTTGGAATTGATAGTGTTCTCTGAGCTCCTTGGTTTAATTGCGGAGCTTTCATCGTCTTTCTGGACGACATCTTCAGCGCAGTATTTACCATAAAGTGAAATGATTTAAATTTCTTCATGAGTCTCCCGGTAACCATCTTTAGATATTTATTGACCGTTTTCTATTGTCAATAACACAAGAATATACAACGCACAAACAAATGTGCTCAACAATATCTCCCCTCCACTAACTTACTCAATTCAATGGCTTGATCACTCGACTCTTGACCACTACTCGATGTCTGAATAGTTGCTGTTGGTGGTGGTAGTGTTGCTGCTGCTGTTGTTGTTGTTGTTGTTGACACGACAGACTGGTTTGTTGAAGCCACATTTGAGGAGTCTGGAAGTGGAGAGGTAGTAGAAGAAGAAGAAGAAGAAGTGGAATCAGATAATTGAATATAGAAGGATGTTGTGGTGAAACTGTCCTACACATTTCAATGATAAACACACACACACACACACACATACACAATTGCACTTTCGAATCTGTATGTGCAGTTGACTGGGTTTTCGGTGTCTGTGCATAGTGCAGTTCACTACCGATTGGTGGTATGCTTCGTTGATTTCCGTTTATACAGCAGTGTTGAACGCCTCACCTACTGGTGATGTACGTTCTGTAGGATTTGTGTGGTATTCATCCCACCCTCAGACAATCTCGGCGTCAAACCAGTTGACTTGATTTGAACACACATTACATAAACTGTGTGCAACATCAACTGCCCTATCCGCTCATGCGTTCTGCCATCCATTCTTTTGTGGACTCATAGTAATCTCTCAGTTTAGGCGAATGCTGTGTATTTTGTGAAAATCGGTTGCTCACATACCTCTCGTTAGCATATGAGACCTTGTTCAAAATATCATGGCTAAAATGTTCGAATGACACCTGATCACTGTGACAATAAGGTAGTACACTCTCACCGAATTGACTGAGAATCTAGTGACTATTATCATATCTGACACAGACTAACGTGGCATTATTCCACACACTGATAATCATACCGTCTATGGATTACATGTTACCTTCTATGGATTGCCATTTTCGGGGACTGTCACAGGCTAAATTTTTTCATCGGCGAACATAGGATGCAAACTTCACCAAACACTTCACTCTGTCTAACGGTTGTCAATAACTTGGAATTGATAGTGTTCTCTGAGCTCCTTGGTTTAATTGCGGAGCTTTCATCGTCTTTCTGGACGACATCTTCAGCGCAGTATTTACCATAAAGTGAAATGATTTAAATTTCTTCATGAGTCTCCCGGTAACCATCTTTAGATATTTATTGACCGTTTTCTATTGTCAATAACACAAGAATATACAACGCACAAACAAATGTGCTCAACAATATCTCCCCTCCACTAACTTACTCAATTCAATGGCTTGATCACTCGACTCTTGACCACTACTCGATGTCTGAATAGTTGCTGTTGGTGGTGGTAGTGTTGCTGCTGCTGTTGTTGTTGTTGTTGTTGACACGACAGACTGGTTTGTTGAAGCCACATTTGAGGAGTCTGGAAGTGGAGAGGTAGCAGAAGAAGAAGAAGAAGAAGTGGAATCAGATAATTGAATATAGAAGGATGTTGTGGTGAAACTGTCCTACACATTTCAATGATAAACACACACACACACACACACATACACAATTGCACTTTCGAATCTGTATGTGCAGTTGACTGGGTTTTCGGTGTCTGTGCATAGTGCAGTTCACTACCGATTGGTGGTATGCTTCGTTGATTTCCGTTTATACAGCAGTGTTGAACGCCTCACCTACTGGTGATGTACGTTCTGTAGGATTTGTGTGGTATTCATCCCACCCTCAGACAATCTCGGCGTCAAACCAGTTGACTTGATTTGAACACACACTACATAAACTGTGTGCAACATCAACTGCCCTATCCGCTCATGCGTTCTGCCATCCATTCTTTTGTGGACTCATAGTAATCTCTCAGTTTAGGCGAATGCTGTATATTTTGTGAAAATCGGTTGCTCACATACCTCTCGTTAGCATATGAGACCTTGTTCAAAATATCATGGCTAAAATGTTCGAATGACACCTGATCACTGTGACAATAAGGTAGTACACTCTCACCGAATTGACTGAGAATCTAGTGACTATTATCATATCTGACACAGACTAACGTGGCATTATTCCACACACTGATAATCATACCGTCTATGGATTACATGTTACCTTCTATGGATTGCCATTTTCGGGGACTGTCACAGGCTAAATTTTTTCATCGGCGAACATAGGATGCAAACTTCACCAAACACTTCACTCTGTCTAACGGTTGTCAATAACTTGGAATTGATAGTGTTCTCTGAGCTCCTTGGTTTAATTGCGGAGCTTTCATCGTCTTTCTGGACGACATCTTCAGCGCAGTATTTACCATAAAGTGAAATGATTTAAATTTCTTCATGAGTCTCCCGGTAACCATCTTTAGATATTTATTGACCGTTTTCTATTGTCAATAACACAAGAATATACAACGCACAAACAAATGTGCTCAACAATATCTCCCCTCCACTAACTTACTCAATTCAATGGCTTGATCACTCGACTCTTGACCACTACTCGATGTCTGAATAGTTGCTGTTGGTGGTGGTAGTGTTGCTGCTGCTGTTGTTGTTGTTGTTGTTGACACGACAGACTGGTTTGTTGAAGCCACATTTGAGGAGTCTGGAAGTGGAGAGGTAGTAGAAGAAGAAGAAGAAGAAGTGGAATCAGATAATTGAATATAGAAGGATGTTGTGGTGAAACTGTCCTACACATTTCAATGATAAACACACACACACACACACATACACAATTGCACTTTCGAATCTGTATGTGCAGTTGACTGGGTTTTCGGTGTCTGTGCATAGTGCAGTTCACTACCGATTGGTGGTATGCTTTGTTGATTTCCGTTTATACAGCAGTGTTGAACGCCTCACCTACTGGTGATGTACGTTCTGTAGGATTTGTGTGGTATTCATCCCACCCTCAGACAATCTCGGCGTCAAACCAGTTGACTTGATTTGAACACACATTACATAAACTGTGTGCAACATCAACTGCCCTATCCGCTCATGCGTTCTGCCATCCATTCTTTTGTGGACTCATAGTAATCTCTCAGTTTAGGCGAATGCTGTGTATTTTGTGAAAATCGGTTGCTCACATACCTCTCGTTAGCATATGAGACCTTGTTCAAAATATCATGGCTAAAATGTTCGAATGACACCTGATCACTGTGACAATAAGGTAGTACACTCTCACCGAATTGACTGAGAATCTAGTGACTATTATCATATCTGACACAGACTAACGTGGCATTATTCCACACACTGATAATCATACCGTCTATGGATTACATGTTACCTTCTATGGATTGCCATTTTCGGGGACTGTCACAGGCTAAATTTTTTCATCGGCGAACATAGGATGCAAACTTCACCAAACACTTCACTCTGTCTAACGGTTGTCAATAACTTGGAATTGATAGTGTTCTCTGAGCTCCTTGGTTTAATTGCGGAGCTTTCATCGTCTTTCTGGACGACATCTTCAGCGCAGTATTTACCATAAAGTGAAATGATTTAAATTTCTTCATGAGTCTCCCGGTAACCATCTTTAGATATTTATTGACCGTTTTCTATTGTCAATAACACAAGAATATACAACGCACAAACAAATGTGCTCAACAATATCTCCCCTCCACTAACTTACTCAATTCAATGGCTTGATCACTCGACTCTTGACCACTACTCGATGTCTGAATAGTTGCTGTTGGTGGTGGTAGTGTTGCTGCTGCTGTTGTTGTTGTTGTTGTTGACACGACAGACTGGTTTGTTGAAGCCACATTTGAGGAGTCTGGAAGTGGAGAGGTAGCAGAAGAAGAAGAAGAAGAAGTGGAATCAGATAATTGAATATAGAAGGATGTTGTGGTGAAACTGTCCTACACATTTCAATGATAAACACACACACACACACACATACACAATTGCACTTTCGAATCTGTATGTGCAGTTGACTGGGTTTTCGGTGTCTGTGCATAGTGCAGTTCACTACCGATTGGTGGTATGCTTCGTTGATTTCCGTTTATACAGCAGTGTTGAACGCCTCACCTACTGGTGATGTACGTTCTGTAGGATTTGTGTGGTATTCATCCCACCCTCAGACAATCTCGGCGTCAAACCAGTTGACTTGATTTGAACACACACTACATAAACTGTGTGCAACATCAACTGCCCTATCCGCTCATGCGTTCTGCCATCCATTCTTTTGTGGACTCATAGTAATCTCTCAGTTTAGGCGAATGCTGTATATTTTGTGAAAATCGGTTGCTCACATACCTCTCGTTAGCATATGAGACCTTGTTCAAAATATCATGGCTAAAATGTTCGAATGACACCTGATCACTGTGACAATAAGGTAGTACACTCTCACCGAATTGACTGAGAATCTAGTGACTATTATCATATCTGACACAGACTAACGTGGCATTATTCCACACACTGATAATCATACCGTCTATGGATTACATGTTACCTTCTATGGATTGCCATTTTCGGGGACTGTCACAGGCTAAATTTTTTCATCGGCGAACATAGGATGCAAACTTCACCAAACACTTCACTCTGTCTAACGGTTGTCAATAACTTGGAATTGATAGTGTTCTCTGAGCTCCTTGGTTTAATTGCGGAGCTTTCATCGTCTTTCTGGACGACATCTTCAGCGCAGTATTTACCATAAAGTGAAATGATTTAAATTTCTTCATGAGTCTCCCGGTAACCATCTTTAGATATTTATTGACCGTTTTCTATTGTCAATAACACAAGAATATACAACGCACAAACAAATGTGCTCAACAATATCTCCCCTCCACTAACTTACTCAATTCAATGGCTTGATCACTCGACTCTTGACCACTACTCGATGTCTGAATAGTTGCTGTTGGTGGTGGTAGTGTTGCTGCTGCTGTTGTTGTTGTTGTTGTTGACACGACAGACTGGTTTGTTGAAGCCACATTTGAGGAGTCTGGAAGTGGAGAGGTAGTAGAAGAAGAAGAAGAAGAAGTGGAATCAGATAATTGAATATAGAAGGATGTTGTGGTGAAACTGTCCTACACATTTCAATGATAAACACACACACACACACACATACACAATTGCACTTTCGAATCTGTATGTGCAGTTGACTGGGTTTTCGGTGTCTGTGCATAGTGCAGTTCACTACCGATTGGTGGTATGCTTTGTTGATTTCCGTTTATACAGCAGTGTTGAACGCCTCACCTACTGGTGATGTACGTTCTGTAGGATTTGTGTGGTATTCATCCCACCCTCAGACAATCTCGGCGTCAAACCAGTTGACTTGATTTGAACACACATTACATAAACTGTGTGCAACATCAACTGCCCTATCCGCTCATGCGTTCTGCCATCCATTCTTTTGTGGACTCATAGTAATCTCTCAGTTTAGGCGAATGCTGTGTATTTTGTGAAAATCGGTTGCTCACATACCTCTCGTTAGCATATGAGACCTTGTTCAAAATATCATGGCTAAAATGTTCGAATGACACCTGATCACTGTGACAATAAGGTAGTACACTCTCACCGAATTGACTGAGAATCTAGTGACTATTATCATATCTGACACAGACTAACGTGGCATTATTCCACACACTGATAATCATACCGTCTATGGATTACATGTTACCTTCTATGGATTGCCATTTTCGGGGACTGTCACAGGCTAAATTTTTTCATCGGCGAACATAGGATGCAAACTTCACCAAACACTTCACTCTGTCTAACGGTTGTCAATAACTTGGAATTGATAGTGTTCTCTGAGCTCCTTGGTTTAATTGCGGAGCTTTCATCGTCTTTCTGGACGACATCTTCAGCGCAGTATTTACCATAAAGTGAAATGATTTAAATTTCTTCATGAGTCTCCCGGTAACCATCTTTAGATATTTATTGACCGTTTTCTATTGTCAATAACACAAGAATATACAACGCACAAACAAATGTGCTCAACAATATCTCCCCTCCACTAACTTACTCAATTCAATGGCTTGATCACTCGACTCTTGACCACTACTCGATGTCTGAATAGTTGCTGTTGGTGGTGGTAGTGTTGCTGCTGCTGTTGTTGTTGTTGTTGTTGACACGACAGACTGGTTTGTTGAAGCCACATTTGAGGAGTCTGGAAGTGGAGAGGTAGTAGAAGAAGAAGAAGAAGAAGTGGAATCAGATAATTGAATATAGAAGGATGTTGTGGTGAAACTGTCCTACACATTTCAATGATAAACACACACACACACACACACATACACAATTGCACTTTCGAATCTGTATGTGCAGTTGACTGGGTTTTCGGTGTCTGTGCATAGTGCAGTTCACTACCGATTGGTGGTATGCTTTGTTGATTTCCGTTTATACAGCAGTGTTGAACGCCTCACCTACTGGTGATGTACGTTCTGTAGGATTTGTGTGGTATTCATCCCACCCTCAGACAATCTCGGCGTCAAACCAGTTGACTTGATTTGAACACACATTACATAAACTGTGTGCAACATCAACTGCCCTATCCGCTCATGCGTTCTGCCATCCATTCTTTTGTGGACTCATAGTAATCTCTCAGTTTAGGCGAATGCTGTGTATTTTGTGAAAATCGGTTGCTCACATACCTCTCGTTAGCATATGAGACCTTGTTCAAAATATCATGGCTAAAATGTTCGAATGACACCTGATCACTGTGACAATAAGGTAGTACACTCTCACCGAATTGACTGAGAATCTAGTGACTATTATCATATCTGACACAGACTAACGTGGCATTATTCCACACACTGATAATCATACCGTCTATGGATTACATGTTACCTTCTATGGATTGCCATTTTCGGGGACTGTCACAGGCTAAATTTTTTCATCGGCGAACATAGGATGCAAACTTCACCAAACACTTCACTCTGTCTAACGGTTGTCAATAACTTGGAATTGATAGTGTTCTCTGAGCTCCTTGGTTTAATTGCGGAGCTTTCATCGTCTTTCTGGACGACATCTTCAGCGCAGTATTTACCATAAAGTGAAATGATTTAAATTTCTTCATGAGTCTCCCGGTAACCATCTTTAGATATTTATTGACCGTTTTCTATTGTCAATAACACAAGAATATACAACGCACAAACAAATGTGCTCAACAATATCTCCCCTCCACTAACTTACTCAATTCAATGGCTTGATCACTCGACTCTTGACCACTACTCGATGTCTGAATAGTTGCTGTTGGTGGTGGTAGTGTTGCTGCTGCTGTTGTTGTTGTTGTTGTTGACACGACAGACTGGTTTGTTGAAGCCACATTTGAGGAGTCTGGAAGTGGAGAGGTAGTAGAAGAAGAAGAAGAAGAAGTGGAATCAGATAATTGAATATAGAAGGATGTTGTGGTGAAACTGTCCTACACATTTCAATGATAAACACACACACACACACACACATACACAATTGCACTTTCGAATCTGTATGTGCAGTTGACTGGGTTTTCGGTGTCTGTGCATAGTGCAGTTCACTACCGATTGGTGGTATGCTTCGTTGATTTCCGTTTATACAGCAGTGTTGAACGCCTCACCTACTGGTGATGTACGTTCTGTAGGATTTGTGTGGTATTCATCCCACCCTCAGACAATCTCGGCGTCAAACCAGTTGACTTGATTTGAACACACATTACATAAACTGTGTGCAACATCAACTGCCCTATCCGCTCATGCGTTCTGCCATCCATTCTTTTGTGGACTCATAGTAATCTCTCAGTTTAGGCGAATGCTGTGTATTTTGTGAAAATCGGTTGCTCACATACCTCTCGTTAGCATATGAGACCTTGTTCAAAATATCATGGCTAAAATGTTCGAATGACACCTGATCACTGTGACAATAAGGTAGTACACTCTCACCGAATTGACTGAGAATCTAGTGACTATTATCATATCTGACACAGACTAACGTGGCATTATTCCACACACTGATAATCATACCGTCTATGGATTACATGTTACCTTCTATGGATTGCCATTTTCGGGGACTGTCACAGGCTAAATTTTTTCATCGGCGAACATAGGATGCAAACTTCACCAAACACTTCACTCTGTCTAACGGTTGTCAATAACTTGGAATTGATAGTGTTCTCTGAGCTCCTTGGTTTAATTGCGGAGCTTTCATCGTCTTTCTGGACGACATCTTCAGCGCAGTATTTACCATAAAGTGAAATGATTTAAATTTCTTCATGAGTCTCCCGGTAACCATCTTTAGATATTTATTGACCGTTTTCTATTGTCAATAACACAAGAATATACAACGCACAAACAAATGTGCTCAACGATATCTCCCCTCCACTAACTTACTCAATTCAATGGCTTGATCACTCGACTCTTGACCACTACTCGATGTCTGAATAGTTGCTGTTGGTGGTGGTAGTGTTGCTGCTGCTGTTGTTGTTGTTGTTGTTGACACGACAGACTGGTTTGTTGAAGCCACATTTGAGGAGTCTGGAAGTGGAGAGGTAGTAGAAGAAGAAGAAGAAGAAGTGGAATCAGATAATTGAATATAGAAGGATGTTGTGGTGAAACTGTCCTACACATTTCAATGATAAACACACACACACACACACACATACACAATTGCACTTTCGAATCTGTATGTGCAGTTGACTGGGTTTTCGGTGTCTGTGCATAGTGCAGTTCACTACCGATTGGTGGTATGCTTCGTTGATTTCCGTTTATACAGCAGTGTTGAACGCCTCACCTACTGGTGATGTACGTTCTGTAGGATTTGTGTGGTATTCATCCCACCCTCAGACAATCTCGGCGTCAAACCAGTTGACTTGATTTGAACACACATTACATAAACTGTGTGCAACATCAACTGCCCTATCCGCTCATGCGTTCTGCCATCCATTCTTTTGTGGACTCATAGTAATCTCTCAGTTTAGGCGAATGCTGTGTATTTTGTGAAAATCGGTTGCTCACATACCTCTCGTTAGCATATGAGACCTTGTTCAAAATATCATGGCTAAAATGTTCGAATGACACCTGATCACTGTGACAATAAGGTAGTACACTCTCACCGAATTGACTGAGAATCTAGTGACTATTATCATATCTGACACAGACTAACGTGGCATTATTCCACACACTGATAATCATACCGTCTATGGATTACATGTTACCTTCTATGGATTGCCATTTTCGGGGACTGTCACAGGCTAAATTTTTTCATCGGCGAACATAGGATGCAAACTTCACCAAACACTTCACTCTGTCTAACGGTTGTCAATAACTTGGAATTGATAGTGTTCTCTGAGCTCCTTGGTTTAATTGCGGAGCTTTCATCGTCTTTCTGGACGACATCTTCAGCGCAGTATTTACCATAAAGTGAAATGATTTAAATTTCTTCATGAGTCTCCCGGTAACCATCTTTAGATATTTATTGACCGTTTTCTATTGTCAATAACACAAGAATATACAACGCACAAACAAATGTGCTCAACAATATCTCCCCTCCACTAACTTACTCAATTCAATGGCTTGATCACTCGACTCTTGACCACTACTCGATGTCTGAATAGTTGCTGTTGGTGGTGGTAGTGTTGCTGCTGCTGTTGTTGTTGTTGTTGTTGACACGACAGACTGGTTTGTTGAAGCCACATTTGAGGAGTCTGGAAGTGGAGAGGTAGTAGAAGAAGAAGAAGAAGAAGTGGAATCAGATAATTGAATATAGAAGGATGTTGTGGTGAAACTGTCCTACACATTTCAATGATAAACACACACACACACACACATACACAATTGCACTTTCGAATCTGTATGTGCAGTTGACTGGGTTTTCGGTGTCTGTGCATAGTGCAGTTCACTACCGATTGGTGGTATGCTTTGTTGATTTCCGTTTATACAGCAGTGTTGAACGCCTCACCTACTGGTGATGTACGTTCTGTAGGATTTGTGTGGTATTCATCCCACCCTCAGACAATCTCGGCGTCAAACCAGTTGACTTGATTTGAACACACATTACATAAACTGTGTGCAACATCAACTGCCCTATCCGCTCATGCGTTCTGCCATCCATTCTTTTGTGGACTCATAGTAATCTCTCAGTTTAGGCGAATGCTGTGTATTTTGTGAAAATCGGTTGCTCACATACCTCTCGTTAGCATATGAGACCTTGTTCAAAATATCATGGCTAAAATGTTCGAATGACACCTGATCACTGTGACAATAAGGTAGTACACTCTCACCGAATTGACTGAGAATCTAGTGACTATTATCATATCTGACACAGACTAACGTGGCATTATTCCACACACTGATAATCATACCGTCTATGGATTACATGTTACCTTCTATGGATTGCCATTTTCGGGGACTGTCACAGGCTAAATTTTTTCATCGGCGAACATAGGATGCAAACTTCACCAAACACTTCACTCTGTCTAACGGTTGTCAATAACTTGGAATTGATAGTGTTCTCTGAGCTCCTTGGTTTAATTGCGGAGCTTTCATCGTCTTTCTGGACGACATCTTCAGCGCAGTATTTACCATAAAGTGAAATGATTTAAATTTCTTCATGAGTCTCCCGGTAACCATCTTTAGATATTTATTGACCGTTTTCTATTGTCAATAACACAAGAATATACAACGCACAAACAAATGTGCTCAACAATATCTCCCCTCCACTAACTTACTCAATTCAATGGCTTGATCACTCGACTCTTGACCACTACTCGATGTCTGAATAGTTGCTGTTGGTGGTGGTAGTGTTGCTGCTGCTGTTGTTGTTGTTGTTGTTGTTGACACGACAGACTGGTTTGTTGAAGCCACATTTGAGGAGTCTGGAAGTGGAGAGGTAGTAGAAGAAGAAGAAGAAGAAGTGGAATCAGATAATTGAATATAGAAGGATGTTGTGGTGAAACTGTCCTACACATTTCAATGATAAACACACACACACACACACATACACAATTGCACTTTCGAATCTGTATGTGCAGTTGACTGGGTTTTCGGTGTCTGTGCATAGTGCAGTTCACTACCGATTGGTGGTATGCTTTGTTGATTTCCGTTTATACAGCAGTGTTGAACGCCTCACCTACTGGTGATGTACGTTCTGTAGGATTTGTGTGGTATTCATCCCACCCTCAGACAATCTCGGCGTCAAACCAGTTGACTTGATTTGAACACACATTACATAAACTGTGTGCAACATCAACTGCCCTATCCGCTCATGCGTTCTGCCATCCATTCTTTTGTGGACTCATAGTAATCTCTCAGTTTAGGCGAATGCTGTGTATTTTGTGAAAATCGGTTGCTCACATACCTCTCGTTAGCATATGAGACCTTGTTCAAAATATCATGGCTAAAATGTTCGAATGACACCTGATCACTGTGACAATAAGGTAGTACACTCTCACCGAATTGACTGAGAATCTAGTGACTATTATCATATCTGACACAGACTAACGTGGCATTATTCCACACACTGATAATCATACCGTCTATGGATTACATGTTACCTTCTATGGATTGCCATTTTCGGGGACTGTCACAGGCTAAATTTTTTCATCGGCGAACATAGGATGCAAACTTCACCAAACACTTCACTCTGTCTAACGGTTGTCAATAACTTGGAATTGATAGTGTTCTCTGAGCTCCTTGGTTTAATTGCGGAGCTTTCATCGTCTTTCTGGACGACATCTTCAGCGCAGTATTTACCATAAAGTGAAATGATTTAAATTTCTTCATGAGTCTCCCGGTAACCATCTTTAGATATTTATTGACCGTTTTCTATTGTCAATAACACAAGAATATACAACGCACAAACAAATGTGCTCAACAATATCTCCCCTCCACTAACTTACTCAATTCAATGGCTTGATCACTCGACTCTTGACCACTACTCGATGTCTGAATAGTTGCTGTTGGTGGTGGTAGTGTTGCTGCTGCTGTTGTTGTTGTTGTTGTTGACACGACAGACTGGTTTGTTGAAGCCACATTTGAGGAGTCTGGAAGTGGAGAGGTAGTAGAAGAAGAAGAAGAAGAAGTGGAATCAGATAATTGAATATAGAAGGATGTTGTGGTGAAACTGTCCTACACATTTCAATGATAAACACACACACACACACACACATACACAATTGCACTTTCGAATCTGTATGTGCAGTTGACTGGGTTTTCGGTGTCTGTGCATAGTGCAGTTCACTACCGATTGGTGGTATGCTTTGTTGATTTCCGTTTATACAGCAGTGTTGAACGCCTCACCTACTGGTGATGTACGTTCTGTAGGATTTGTGTGGTATTCATCCCACCCTCAGACAATCTCGGCGTCAAACCAGTTGACTTGATTTGAACACACATTACATAAACTGTGTGCAACATCAACTGCCCTATCCGCTCATGCGTTCTGCCATCCATTCTTTTGTGGACTCATAGTAATCTCTCAGTTTAGGCGAATGCTGTGTATTTTGTGAAAATCGGTTGCTCACATACCTCTCGTTAGCATATGAGACCTTGTTCAAAATATCATGGCTAAAATGTTCGAATGACACCTGATCACTGTGACAATAAGGTAGTACACTCTCACCGAATTGACTGAGAATCTAGTGACTATTATCATATCTGACACAGACTAACGTGGCATTATTCCACACACTGATAATCATACCGTCTATGGATTACATGTTACCTTCTATGGATTGCCATTTTCGGGGACTGTCACAGGCTAAATTTTTTCATCGGCGAACATAGGATGCAAACTTCACCAAACACTTCACTCTGTCTAACGGTTGTCAATAACTTGGAATTGATAGTGTTCTCTGAGCTCCTTGGTTTAATTGCGGAGCTTTCATCGTCTTTCTGGACGACATCTTCAGCGCAGTATTTACCATAAAGTGAAATGATTTAAATTTCTTCATGAGTCTCCCGGTAACCATCTTTAGATATTTATTGACCGTTTTCTATTGTCAATAACACAAGAATATACAACGCACAAACAAATGTGCTCAACAATATCTCCCCTCCACTAACTTACTCAATTCAATGGCTTGATCACTCGACTCTTGACCACTACTCGATGTCTGAATAGTTGCTGTTGGTGGTGGTAGTGTTGCTGCTGCTGTTGTTGTTGTTGTTGTTGACACGACAGACTGGTTTGTTGAAGCCACATTTGAGGAGTCTGGAAGTGGAGAGGTAGTAGAAGAAGAAGAAGTGGAATCAGATAATTGAATATAGAAGGATGTTGTGGTGAAACTGTCCTACACATTTCAATGATAAACACACACACACACACACACACATACACAATTGCACTTTCGAATCTGTATGTGCAGTTGACTGGGTTTTCGGTGTCTGTGCATAGTGCAGTTCACTACCGATTGGTGGTATGCTTCGTTGATTTCCGTTTATACAGCAGTGTTGAACGCCTCACCTACTGGTGATGTACGTTCTGTAGGATTTGTGTGGTATTCATCCCACCCTCAGACAATCTCGGCGTCAAACCAGTTGACTTGATTTGAACACACATTACATAAACTGTGTGCAACATCAACTGCCCTATCCGCTCATGCGTTCTGCCATCCATTCTTTTGTGGACTCATAGTAATCTCTCAGTTTAGGCGAATGCTGTGTATTTTGTGAAAATCGGTTGCTCACATACCTCTCGTTAGCATATGAGACCTTGTTCAAAATATCATGGCTAAAATGTTCGAATGACACCTGATCACTGTGACAATAAGGTAGTACACTCTCACCGAATTGACTGAGAATCTAGTGACTATTATCATATCTGACACAGACTAACGTGGCATTATTCCACACACTGATAATCATACCGTCTATGGATTACATGTTACCTTCTATGGATTGCCATTTTCGGGGACTGTCACAGGCTAAATTTTTTCATCGGCGAACATAGGATGCAAACTTCACCAAACACTTCACTCTGTCTAACGGTTGTCAATAACTTGGAATTGATAGTGTTCTCTGAGCTCCTTGGTTTAATTGCGGAGCTTTCATCGTCTTTCTGGACGACATCTTCAGCGCAGTATTTACCATAAAGTGAAATGATTTAAATTTCTTCATGAGTCTCCCGGTAACCATCTTTAGATATTTATTGACCGTTTTCTATTGTCAATAACACAAGAATATACAACGCACAAACAAATGTGCTCAACAATATCTCCCCTCCACTAACTTACTCAATTCAATGGCTTGATCACTCGACTCTTGACCACTACTCGATGTCTGAATAGTTGCTGTTGGTGGTGGTAGTGTTGCTGCTGCTGTTGTTGTTGTTGTTGTTGACACGACAGACTGGTTTGTTGAAGCCACATTTGAGGAGTCTGGAAGTGGAGAGGTAGTAGAAGAAGAAGAAGTGGAATCAGATAATTGAATATAGAAGGATGTTGTGGTGAAACTGTCCTACACATTTCAATGATAAACACACACACACACACACACACATACACAATTGCACTTTCGAATCTGTATGTGCAGTTGACTGGGTTTTCGGTGTCTGTGCATAGTGCAGTTCACTACCGATTGGTGGTATGCTTCGTTGATTTCCGTTTATACAGCAGTGTTGAACGCCTCACCTACTGGTGATGTACGTTCTGTAGGATTTGTGTGGTATTCATCCCACCCTCAGACAATCTCGGCGTCAAACCAGTTGACTTGATTTGAACACACATTACATAAACTGTGTGCAACATCAACTGCCCTATCTGCTCATGCGTTCTGCCATCCATTCTTTTGTGGACTCATAGTAATCTCTCAGTTTAGGCGAATGCTGTGTATTTTGTGAAAATCGGTTGCTCACATACCTCTCGTTAGCATATGAGACCTTGTTCAAAATATCATGGCTAAAATGTTCGAATGACACCTGATCACTGTGACAATAAGGTAGTACACTCTCACCGAATTGACTGAGAATCTAGTGACTATTATCATATCTGACACAGACTAACGTGGCATTATTCCACACACTGATAATCACACCGTCTATGGATTACATGTTACCTTCTATGGATTGCCATTTTCGGGGACTGTCACAGGCTAAATTTTTTCATCGGCGAACATAGGATGCAAACTTCACCAAACACTTCACTCTGTCTAACGGTTGTCAATAACACAAGAATATACAACGCACAAACAAATGTGCTCAACAATATCTCCCCTCCACTAACTTACTCAATTCAATGGCTTGATCACTCGACTCTTGACCACTACTCGATGTCTGAATAGTTGTTGTTGGTGGTGGTAGTGTTGGTGCTGTTGCTGTTGTTGACGCGACCGACTGGTTTGCTGAAGCCACATTCGAGTAGTCTGGAAGTGGAGAGTTAAGGGAATAATTCGACGATGAATGTTGATTATAAAATGTGGATGAGATGACTGTCTATATAATTTTTTTGGCATATCTTCTCTCCTTTTTATAATCCTGAAGGATTTTTTCTCTTATGTTTTTTTGGCATACGCGTGTGTTGTTTATTCACGCTCTACCGGTATTGCGATACCAGTGTTTTTTTTCTATTCTGCAAATCGTCTGTGTTAGCTTCCCGCATTTCTGTGGTGTGCATGGGAATTCTCGCATGTTTTATTGATGCCCACCTCATTGCTTGTAGACTCTATTCTTTTTTTTCTCTGACCACTCAGACGTGTGTTTATATGTCTTCGGGTGACTGGTCTTTGTGATGCAGAATTTATCAATATTGAAATCCTACATAAAAAGATTGTAACGGAGATAGTGAATGTGGTAATTTCTTCATTACTTGTCAAACTGTCTACAAGCTGTGCTCCGCCATTTCCTTAACGTCTTTAATCTATTACACTTCATTGATTGTTCACTGTCATATTTATGTATTTATCTTTTGTTGTTTTTTTATTTTCTTCTGATTTCATCAAAATTGTGATAACAACCACAATGTTTATACATTTAGATAATTCACTGGACATTATCATATAGTTATGCAAAGTATGCCTGATACTTTTTTCCGGATCTTATCACACATACATATACACTAGTGAAAACGTAATGGAAAGTATAAAACATCAAAGATATGGAGAAAATAACAAACGAAAATAAAAATGGAGAGAGAGAGTATGATATATACATGCATGTTGACTCATTACCTAATTTGTAATTCAATCACTCTCGTCATTAGCATAGTTTGTGGATGTGAGCAATAAATCAATTTTCGACTTTCATATAGTTTAGTTTATTCAAATATCGTACACATATACTTGTTTAAACAAAACAGTAAATATTTTCTTCCTTGTGTGTGTGTGTGTGTTGCGAGGGTGGAGGGTGACTGCTCATGCACGCAGGTGAACAACAGGAAGTAGACAGAAACGTAAAGCATAGATACTATTTAAATTCTGTATTTATCTTGACCAGAACATTTATTCAGCTTAAAGTACTATATCAGATTACATGACTGCATTGTATTTTGTTCCCTGTAATTAGCTATACAAGAATATCTAAATGTGTTGATTTATTGGTGCCTATGAATCGTCTTAATAGAGTTGAATTAAATAGACAATTTATTAGTGTTTAGAATTAGTAAAAAAAACAAATTATTTATATTTTTGAGTATTGATTCATTTCAAGTTTCATCACATATTGGCTTAAGCTAGAGAAGCAGTAAAAACCATGGAGTATTGGGTAGCTGAAGAGTCTTGAATTAGGAAGAAACAGTTTTACATCATTTCCTGGTTTTCGATGGTTTTGTGACTAAAGTTATTTAGTGAACAGGCTTGAAATTACGTAATGAAACGCTACTTAAAATAACTCTAATCTTTTTCGTAAATTTTTTGTGGTTTAAATCACAGCCACTTGAATAGAATTTCTCAAATTTTCTCTATTAAGTGTCAACAGTTGGATAGTCAGACGTTATACAAAATAAAGTGGACTTGTATGAAGGTCGTTTGGTCAAGACTCAGTTAGACTAAACGATCAAACTTCCCCAAAAAGTTTCTTAACGTCTATGAACTAGATACTCATGAAGCTAAAAGGAGTGATTCAGTGAAGAGACTTTTTTCAACGAATTTATCATCAAGCTGTACAATCGTATATATATGGTTTTTAAGAAGTTATATCCGGTGAGGGGATTCATTCATAGGTGTGAATGCATAAAATAATAATAGTAGTATGAAATGCAATTGAAGTATTTGTGATTATAATCATAGTTATATGTCGAGTGGCAAAACAATTAGTGTCATATATAGAATAGCTCATAGGATGTATAGTACTTGGAAGGGGTGTGAAATTATAGGATTAGTAGGCAAATCGAAGAAAAATAGAAAGGTTACGTAATATTGTGTGAAATTTGATAACATAGAATTTAACGTTGCAAAACAGAATTGATTTAGAATGACAAGTGGAACAAGTGAAATAATACCGAGGACAGTTCAAAATGAGAATAGTAATAGTAACAATTGACTTAATAGAGGAAGAGTGTACAAATTGAATAGGTAAAAGGAAAAAATGATAGAGCTAAAATATGATCAAGGAATACCATAATTTAGCATAAAGGGATGAAGACCATGAAAGTTGGAGGGGTTGAAAGAACTTTTTCTATACACAGAGATCTGGCTTTTCTGTTTCGATAGCCAAAGCTTCAGCAGTACAGATGACTCGAGTACGTAGGGATTTGGATAAATTACTCTTTGCTTTGTAGATGACTTTAAAGGCAGAGGCTACAGAGATAGGATAATTATTATCGACCAGAAGTTCAATGATCGCGCTTCTTATTGCTCCACTTCCACCTCTTTGTATCCATGCAGGACAGTGTTCCTGCAACCTCTTGGACAAAACTTGATTCGAACGACTGATATACCTAGCTCTACATGAGAAGATAAATTGATAAACGCACATAGAGTTAGTCAACAGCAGGATCTTGTCATTCAGGTCATTGAACGTTACTGGTCGACTGGTAAAGGTTATTCTTTGTTTTTATTATCGCCACATTTTTAATGTTATAGGTAACTGAACAAGCTGTTTGCTCCTAAAAAAAATACTTGTTGCTTAAAGAAGATCAGTTTTAGTAACTTGATGATATTTAGTTCTAGATAATTTGCGCCACTGACTATTAGCCTTTGGACGTGTAACCTTTGCTTCTTGAAGTTTCCAGGTTCTAACATCACACAAGAATGCTAATGAAGTGTTTACAAACTTTTTTAGCCTGATGATGAAAAACCCACATTTGAATACATTTAAAGGAATGATGAGCAACTGCTGTTGTTAGACGGTTGAAGGCAATCTGGATGGTGTCTTGTATTTATTTCCTGTGCTTATCGCCGCTTGTTAATAAGATTTATCTACAGCCTCAGCGGAACCAATGCCTTGTCTGAGATTCAAGTCCGCGTCACAGTGTGGGTGACCAACTAATAGGTAATTTTGTTTTAAAGTACAGTGAATACCTTTAAGTCTGACAAAAAAGGCATAGAATAATATCCTTTATAAGTGCATTCAGTTCAATAATTTTCCTATGAAGTATACAACTATCGGGCATAAATATGTTTACGTCACCTCCATAATTTTTCATCTTTATCACTTAGTCTTTTAAGAAACCTTATCGCTACCTAATTTGAATTAGCACGTCATTCCCCAAAATAAAAGGCACTCACTAAAACTGTGAAAAGCTTTAGTACTGCGGATTGAGTAAAATTGTCCAGAAAGGTATTTGTTCAGAATGTGTAATAATTTTGATAATGTTTCGAGCAGCGTTACTGTCTGTAATTACATCGTTCATGTGGTTAACAGCTATTCTGAGTCACAGTTGTACCTCTGCAACATTCTGACCAAACGAAATTAACCTGTCGCCATCTCAAAGACATGAAACTCCATAAAGGCAACAGTCAAATGTAGCCATACATATATTTCCTCTCCATAACAAGTGATTTCCAAAGGCGATGACGAGCTCATCTAAACTAAAACCAGCTAGTGTTTATACTACAAAAAGACCTTATCTTATACTGTCACTTATTTAACTAAGATTCGCCAAGCATAGCCTATAACTTGAAATAATATCTCCCGTAAGGTTCTGTGAGAGGTTGATAACGTCATGTTTTACAGGTTGAACCTCTAAGCAAATAAGTGATGGTGTTTACCTTAGGAGTAACTTAACTTACTACAGGAACAACATATATTTAATTTGGTCACACATAAAGATCAAAAGGCCAGAAAGAATTAGCAACAACGAACTCTGGAAACAAACTAACCATATTGGGTAATCATTCGCCCAGCTGAAGAGGATAGCAGAAAATGGAACGAAGTGCAGATGTTTTGTTGAAGCCCTATGTTCTACTAGGAACCCAAGGTAGCAATAATAATAATATTTTCCTGTTTTTCAAGACAGCTAAATGATGCAACAGAAAGAATGTCTCCGCTCACGTAAGCCGAACATGCTATATTAAGCACCTCATCACCGCTTGAACCATTAGTAGTAGCAACTAAACTTTTGTCATCGTCTACGTTAAAGAGACCATTGCTGTTCGGCTTTATGTCTCCAACAGGTATTATAGTATGTAAAATTGAAAGAATAGTGAACTGTTCGTAGTCTAAAAGCCAGAACAGATACTAAAATGGTTCTAATACAATTCATAGAGGAAGTGATTCAGAATTTTAACTCAAAGATGAAACTAGTCGAGTAATGAATATATGGGATTTTGAGCATAGTAAAAGTGAAAAATCTTGTTATTATTTTCGAAACTGTCAAAATAAATTAGATAAGTAGTACACCTGATAATAAATGCATTGCAGGAAATTTTAAACCTTAACGCCTTAAGATGCTATTGCAAATAAATTAAGAGTATAGTGTGGCAATGATTTAAGTTTTTTTCTAATTGATATACATCAAGATAAGCCCAAACAACACTTTTCGCCCCTTTCTTTTGCCCCAAACAAGCACACTATCTGAGTCTGAAGCTCAGCCGTACCAACTAGATAAGTTCTAAACCCCTTTCTCTGAATTATATTAATTTTTTATGTTATATACCTTTCTTCAGAGCACATTACTTAAGTGGGTTTCTGATTTGCATTTTGTCATCAGTACTTCCAAGTTAGTTAGAGTAATGATTTATTGCGTAACTAAGCAGACTACGTTTGGTAGGGCTGCTATAGTATAACTTGTCAATAGCACTTTCAATAACTTACAAGCGTATAAAGCAGATAAGGTTTCTTCATTTCTTGTCGTTGACAATAATAATTAAATATGTATTAATTGAGCATTGTTTTGAGCCACATAGATACGAAAAATTCCTCTCACCAATATCCGTAGGGTACTGAAATGACAGTGATTGGAATGCATTATAAAAATTACTGAACGTCATTCACAAAGGTGTAGATTAATTCCCTTCAGGGCATCTGTAGGCTTTGAACATCTCTAAATGGGACGTTCAGATCATCAGTTGGGCAAATGTGTCTGCCCCTTAGGAACTTCTACATTCTGTAAAGCTTCATCAGTCCTCATCCGAATATTCTGCTTGTCGTAAATATAGCTATTACTCGCACTGTCGTTCTATTTCTACTCCACTACTTTGAGTTTATTTTCCAAATCTCAAAACTTGAACTGACGCACTTCTGGGCAAAGTCTTATGTTAATCCATCAATCAAAGGTATCTTAACACTTGTGCTGCTATAAGAAGCCATGATTAATGCACTTGCTTAAAGTAGGATGTCAATGGAGTTGAAGATTGAACGATCAATTCTTGGTTGTTTGCTTAAAATCAACTTCCCCAATTTTCGCGGAGGCATCAATACGACAGTCATCGTCTCATCGGTCGCTGTTCAGAAAGAAGAGCGAAACATCGTCAGAAGTAATACAATGAATTATTATTGTAATATTTGTTTTCAGACCTTAGTTCGCTTATTCCTTTTATATGTTGGTGTAACAATAAACAAATATCAAGCGGTAGATCGGTGTTTTGGTTTTTGCGTCCGTTATAACTAAGCGTTTCTGAAATCTTCGAAGAGCAGCGTGGGCCCGAGCGTAGCGAGAGCTGGGCATTAACGGTTTATGAGACGTGATTGACATAGGATCAGCTTTGAAGCTCAACAACATTCTTTATGAGTCTAGTTTCAAGAAATCTGCGCAATACTGAAAACAGCTGACATGTTAGCCAAAGACCTTTTTCAAGGTAACATGGATATATATGAGAATAATTTCATAGGTTATAACTGCGCTCAGTGAATATGGCTAAAATAAGCCACCATGTCCTACATCACCATCTGTAACAACCTTTTGTCATACTTCGCCATAAATTAGGCACCACAACATTTGTCACCTGGTCATGCCGCGAAAATTCAAAATTCCATAAGTCAGCTGGTTTAATAATAATAATAATGATTTACTGACTGTGCAGCTGTGATTTGCACCAGCTTTGAAATTCTCACTCAATAACTAAACACCTGTCTGTAAAGTGACTGTAATCTACTGAAAGAAATTCAGAAGTCAACCCAGTCGGAGATGCACATGGGCAAACTGAGCGAAATGTCGGACAAAAAGGAGTTTCTATCGACGAAGACGTGGCCGAAAAACGAGAAGAATGCAACATAATTCACGCACTTTGCCCGTGTCACCCGCCGTTTTAGCTTTGCCCACTATGGGATGGAAAACTGCCCACGTTTTTATCCACATATCCCATGTCTGAAAAAAATATTCCCTGATTGAAACACCATGATTTATTCACTTTCCAGCTAGCAGTGACTTCAAGCACAGTGCGGAAACTTTCAGGTGGACTGCAGATAACTGTCTCACTTCCTGCTATGAGCCTAAAGTGTTTGGCCCCGAAATTTCTGCAGTGCGCCCAAAGAAAATGCTAGATGAGTTTAAACTGAGGAGTTTCAAGGCTTCAACTTCCTTTATAAATAAACTTATGTACTCGGCATAGCATACACTCAGGGTGCAGAGGCTTAAGACCAAAATTTGTAATATGAACTATTATTATACGTATAAGGTACTTACTCGAAATGCCATCAACTATTTTTAAACTTGACGTTACTTCAGCGGTCGCTAATTCTGTCATAACAGAGTTTTCAAGCTGCTGACAGTATGTTGCTGACGCAATAATCTGATACAGCAACAGTGTCCTGACATTTGCATAGCCTTTAGTATGTAAGTTAACCGAATTGGATAATTACTCTTACCACAATAAAAACTGCCAAGCAATAGAAATAAATGCATTAACCAGTAACTTGTCATTAATATTTATGTAAAATTGAAAACAGAAGATTCTGCATCGATAAAACAACAATTTGATCCATTATCAAAATTCCTTTGGGAAACAAGTAGCCGCGATAACAAAATATGGACTTTAAAAAACGCGGTAACACAATATCCAATGTCCTGTCACACAATATCCAATATCATTTTACGAGCTAGTTTTAACGAGTTTAGACTGATCGTATGTGTCACGTTGTCTTGAAATTTCTCTTGGAAAAATTTTTTGTCAATAGGTTTAATAAAATGGTGTTATATGTTATCTGAATTGATGGGAATATTCATTTCCTGGCTAGTTACCTTGGTGTCTATGCCATGTGATCTGACTGTGACACACTCTTAGCATATTAGTTGCAATGATCAGACTTTCAGGCGGTTTGTGTCAAAATAATGCTATAATGAGCAAAATGGGATAGTTGAAGGGTAATGTCATCTACACAAATCATTAACTCCATGTACAAGCTTCAAAATTCGACATAGTATCATTCAATGAAGATATCACGTCTCAGAATATCAATGCAGAATATTCAATATTTAGTATCCAGTATCGATTTTACAAGCTAGTATAAACTAATTTGATTTCTGTGTGCTCGCCTCTTGGTTGTGAGGTATGGGCTCCTGATCTTCGGTAAACTTCTGCGTAGCTCGTTCCGCCACTTGACTGTCGTAGCTTTGGTTGGCTCCAAAAGGAGTAGTGCTGGGAATAATTACATGTGGTTTGTAACATGAGGTATGTTAAGGCTGTTGCTAGTGTGAATGGAGTTTATCTTTTCGCCAGTTAGTCCTCCGGTATCGTCGTCAAAAGAAAGGAGATAATAAAAATGATAATAAAAGTAATAGTAGATATAATTAGCGAAGTTATTCAGACTAACAGACAGAAAAAGAAATAAGAAAACGTAACGACAGTCAGCTGATTAAATTTGAAGAATAATATGAATAATATATATATATCGGTAATAACGGTAATAATAATAATGGGTGTAGACAAAGTCGTCAGGGGAGTAAGACGGGAGAGAATGTGAAGAAGTAAAACGACAAGTTTAATTGCCTGCCCCTGAATGGTGTACGCGATTTTAGGGGGATAGGCCATTTGGATGCATTTCTTGTGTTGCTGAATGATCGTCCAGCCTTCGCTTAAAGGTGTCCACAGACGGTGTGATAGCTACATCTGCCGATAAGGAGTTCCAGTCATGGCGAACCTGCAGTCAAAAGAAGTGGGAGCGCACCCGGGTCCCTGGCCTCTGGTGAGCTATTCTTCTGGGATTTCCACGAGGGAGCCTATACCTACTCAATGGCAGAACAACTTTGTTTAGGTGATTCTGGCCATTTGTCATTTTGTAGGCAGTCAATAAATCCCCCCTAAGATGTTGATAGCTAAGTGTGAATAGTTGAATTGAATTTTTGATTTTCCCGTCGATTGATTGGACCGAAGTGCTCGGTCTCAGGTTGACATGTCGGCTTCTTGTGCAGATGCTTCGACGATGTCTGGGCATTTAGTTAGTATACAATTGGTGGATGGTGGCTAGCAGTGGAATCCAGGATGCGCATTTCGTCCTATTTGGGACTCGTCAGCCACTGGATGTACCTGCATTTCTCAGTGAGTGATGATGTTCCCACTGAGGCTCGAAACCAGTACCCATAGTTTCAAACGCCAAAGCGTTATCCACTAGACCACTTGGGCCACGAGAGCCACCTCTTGTGCGACGGGTCATATTAATTATTGAATTGAATTTTTGATTTTCCCGTCGATTGATTGGACCGAAGTGCTCGGTCTCAGGTTGACATGTCGGCTTCTTGTGCGCATCCTGGATTCCACTGCTAGCCACCATCCACCAATTGTATACTAATTAAATGCCCAGACATCGTCGAAGCATCTGCACAAGAAGCCGACATGTCAACCTGAGACCGAGCACTTCGGTCCAATCAATCGACGGGAAAATCAAAAATTCAATTCAATAATTAATATGACCCGTCGCACAAGAGGTGGCTCTCGTGGCCCAAGTGGTCTAGTGGATAACGCTTTGGCGTTTGAAACTATGGGTACTGGTTTCGAGCCTCAGTGGGAACATCATCACTCACTGAGAAATGCAGGTACATCCAGCTGACGAGTCCCAAATAGGACGAAATGCGCATCCTGGATTCCACTGCTAGCCACCATCCACCAATTGTAAGTGTGAATAGGCTTAATTTCTTCAGTCCTTTATCGTATGGTTTATTTCACAGACTAACCACTCCTTTTGTTGCCCGTCTCTTCTAAGCAGTGGGTGTGCAATAATATTATGCACTTCAAGGTGTGGTCTGATGTATGTTTTGTACAACCTTAGTAAGAGCTCAGGAGTGACTGCACCTAACCGTCTGTGTGTAAAGTGTATGATCGCATATGCCCTCGCTACATCCCCCGTGTAATTCAATCTTGTGTCCGTTTTTTCCGTTAGAACTAGAACTAAGTCGCGTTCCGACGTTGTGCAGGAAAAGCTTTCATCGCTCAGGGTGTAACTTGCGTTCCGCAGTCTACAGGCTGGTTACTTCACTACTTCGAACATTTTCAGGTTGAAAGTCATCCCACTGGCCACCCCCGATGTCAGTGGAGGCTCGTAAACCGTCAATGTCCAGCTCTTGATACTCTGGACCCCACGCTGTCCCTCGAAGTTTTTCAGAAACGCTTAGTATTAACCGACCCAAAAAACGAAACACTGTTTGGCGACTCAAGAATCCTTTATTCTTACGCCAACATGTAATCAACAATAATGTTTTTACAGAGGAAGGTCTAAGAACAATTGTTACAACAATAAATCATGATATTACTTCTGATTGATTTATAATCTTCCACTGGACAGCGATCGATGAGACGATGAGAGGTGTACTGATGACTCCGCGAAAAATATGGAGTTGGGTTTGAGCAAACAACCATTAATTGATCATTCGATTTTCAACTACATTGACAGCCCAGTCTTCCAGATGATTCAGATCTTCCTGCAGTCTATCTGAGTCCTCCGGAAAATATCGCCTTCCGTATCTTTACGTCGTCAGAGTATAAAAGAGTCGGGCAGCTTAAGCGGCATGGTTGGTCACTGACAAAATTCAAAAACACCGTTGGTCCTAGGATAGAACCCTGCGACACCCCTGATGACGAGCTGTGCCAAGATGATCGGACTTGATTGACCTTTGTGCAAAATTGTTTTTCAGCTGGGTAGTCTTTTAGCCATGACAGAAGTGGCTTACCTATGGCTGCCTTATATTTTGTAGGAGAAGGTCATGATGAACAGTGTCAAATGCCTTCTCAAAGTCTAGGAAGACCACGTAGACTAGAACATACCTATCCCAGCATGATGTCATATCGTCCCAAGCTGATAGTAGGTCAATATAATTATAATATAATAATAATAATATATATTTCTTCCTGTTCATGCAGAAACATACCAGTTGTACAGGCATGGATAAGTTATTATTTAAATTACACACAATTTCATGTATGGTGAATTTACAGTTTGGTTGGTCTTTCTGACATTAGAGTCAGTCGGAACAGTCTGCTATAAAGTCTGTTTGTGTAGCACATAAAGAGATATAGAAATATTGTCTTCGCATTAACAAAAAACCCAGACATCAGATGAATGTAATACAGGTACCTAGGAAAAATAAAGCTTGAAGTCAATTCTCCTATATAACTTTGTTGTGAACAGCACCCTTGGCTTAAAGTTTATTGATGTATTATGTTGAGATCAGTGATATATTTATTCCATTTTTTAGCAGTCTTATCGTAATTTTATAACAGGAAAGAAATTTGATCTTGGATGCGAAAACTAGATAAGGTCATGTTAAGTTGTTTTACTGCATCAAATGGTGCCGAGGTCGATTCCAGAATTCTCCATTTGCGCCATTTGTGTCTGCATAGCGGACTGTACACATAAGTTGAGTAAAATGTTGAAACTGTTTGAAAACCAGTTGCTTCTTCATTTCAGATCATGAATACTCATTTACAGCATGTTCGCCAGCGTCTTCAAATGGTGGAATTGGATCGTTCATGGAATTTGAGTGGTTATGAGATAACTGGTTTGGAATTAATCCTCATTTCAGTTTAGATGCAGGGTTGTTCGACCTCGACCAGAAGATGAATAGGAGCAGCAGAATACCAGAAAGAGAAAGTGTGTGAACATGGAAAGGACAATAATGTTATACGCATATATAAATGTTTATGTCGAATGTATATTATACTTTATTAAATACTTGTCTATATTGTAGTTGTGTTTTCACGTATTTATGCGAAGTCTTAGAGTTTATTTAGTGTCATAATGTTTATTAATGAGTCTGAGCGTTTTAGTGTTCTAATGACTGATGCGTTTTAGAAATAATTGGTGGGTTCTGGTCGGGATGGTCATTGGGATAAAACAGTTTATAGAGCAAGCGTTTGAAGGTTACAATAGAGTGACAGGTCCTATTTCTAGGGATAAACTGTTCCAGTATGTTCCGAACTAAATCTTCATGCATCCATCCTAGTGGTTTATTTATGGTTTTTAGTGGAGGAACTGCCTTTTCTGAAACCGTGTTGGCTTCATACAGTATATCACACCTATCGAGATATTCCCTGATGTGATCGTCAAAAATACTTTCCAGTACTCTTTATACCAGTGGGAGTAGTCCTACTGGTCTATAACTAGTGACACTTTGCCTATCCCCACCCTTGAAGATCGGAGAAAGAATGGCTCTTTTCCACTCCCGTGGCAGTTTCCCCGAATCCATTAAGTGTTGAACAAGTCGCACAGGGGCCTACAGAGAGCTTCGTTGCACTGTTTCAGAACAGATGGTCTGATGTCGCCACAACCTGGGGACTTCCCAGGTGTGAGTCGCTGAAGCTTCCTTGGTACTCTTGCTGGGTTTATTTGGGTAGGAGCCACTGGGTCTTCCTCTTATGAAATAGTAGTGTCACCACTTTGGTCCTTAACGGTAATACCCACATTGCTGTTTAGCTGTTTGGAGAAGGCCAAACTGAACGTCTCAGCTATCTCCTGACTGGTAAGATACTGACCGTTTGAGCCTACTACGAAGCATTCCCCCTAGTTGGTTGGTTTCATTTCCGAAATGAATCGTGGCAAAAGGTTCTGGGTTTTGATAGGGTTTTTGAGCAAGGTTGGCCTGGAATGAACTCCTGTCCCTCCTGACTCCTGCAGTGCCTCGGTTCCCGCCTTCCAGGTATGCATTGTGGTCAATCTGACTCTTAGATACACGCCACGTAAACCAAGCCTTCCGCTTTGCTTGCAGAATACGTTGTGTACCTCCCTTCAGACATGACGACTTCCTTTTGGGCTGTGTTGTGACTAAAAGGACGATATGCGAGATCGCTGCGCAAATAATCACTTTTACCACTTTCCTGCATTCATCCAAAGATAACTCACCACATGCTAAGAGCCATTATGCGTAGTCCGAGTTGATATAGAAGAGACATGGTCGCGTAACGTCCCACTGCAAACGCTAACGGAGAAAGAGACCGAAACCCATGACTGCATGGTCACTACTTCCTAGAGGAGTCATGATCTGGAACTTTTCGACGAGTAGTTGGTCACCAGTTAAAATGTAGTCTAGTTCCGGTGACTTTCCGCTAGGGCACTACCCAGTGTCGTCTCCAACATTCTAAGTCACTCCTGTACTAGATTTCGACCGAATGTTCCCCGAGCCAAGGTTCAGTGATGGGGTGTTCAAATCTCCAGCTATGGTAATTTAGTCATATCCTATGTCTCGTATCCCTGTGATATTACTAAGCAGTAGCTGATTGTGCTCTGCCCCACAGGTGGGAGATCGGTAGATGCCACCCAGTAAATGCTTGGTGTGGCCTACGGTGAAATGACACCATATGGAGTCTAGAAGTTCAATAAGTGGTGGGTCCGTTGCGCGTACACATTTATGTTGCCTGTCAAAGTATATAGCAACTCCCCCCTTCCTTATTATCCCTGTCTCTCCTGACCACAACCATATCACCTATACTGATTTCGTTGTCGGCGATAGTAGGGGTTAGTCAGGTTTCAGCGAGCATGATAATTTTAAGGTGAAGGTGTGACAGGAGATTTCTGAGTCCGCCTACTTTCCCTCTCAGCCCCCTCATATTGCTATATAGGCGACCGACAGAGAGTCCAACAAACTCAGCGTGTTGCGGGGTGGTTGACGTTATGTTGTCTGCTGGACCCAATGTTGAGACTAGTTGGCCGATTCGGATGAAACTGGCCCGTTGTCGCTTTATCCTTGGATTCGTGTGGGACATTTGGGCAACAATGTCTGTCGTTCTCAGAACTGCATCGCTCTAGTGTCATTGAAGCTTGAGGAAGTGACAAAGCCTCAGTATGCTGCCTCGTTATAGATCGAAGTCTCCTTTCCCAGCATCGGATGTGTCCTTCCAATTTCCCCATGGTTTTATATATATTGTTGAGATGCAATCACATTGGCTCCGCACAGATTTATGGGGCATCTTATGAATTAACTTGCTGTCCATTGTCGGATCTACGAATACCACTTCACAATGTCTTATCTCATTCATTTTCTAATAACGCCTTTACTCGATCCTCATTATATTCCATTAAACCTAACATTTTATAGCTCTTTATGAATTTGATTCGACTTATTCTATTCCTCTTCTCTGTAGGGTACGGTTGTGCACCAAATGCACAAAAGGGCATAAAATAATCATAATAATAATGTATTTCATACAAATTTAAAAAATTTACATGAAAATGCATGCCCTATTTTGCAGGCACGATCAACTAAGATACAGTCTCAAATCTCAGATTGTCTACAAGTTAATCTTATTTCAACTGTTAAATATTTGATACATATAATACACTCATCGTCTGAACCAGACCGTATAGTTGTTGAATTCTACAATTGTCCTCCAGGTTGAGCGGGAAAATCGACTTCGTTTCGTTTTCATCCCGTGGTTGTAGGCATACGATAACCAACCAATATTGAGGTAAGTGCAACGTTTACAAGGGATTGAAGTCTGTTTTAGAAAAATTAAAGTGCTGAGGTGAACCATTAACTTCTAATGAAACAGGTAAGTGCAAGTATCATTAATAAATGCATTTTTAAAGGAAACTCCCCTAGCCTGACAACGTTCATTTGCAATGTATAATGCTACACGTATATCTCGTACTACCATAATGTCCGCTTTTGGTTTTAATACATTTATCCTCAGTTGTGCCAGTTGTTTTTGTTTTATACCTTTTTTGTGCATTTAGTGCACAACCGTACCCTTCAGAGAGTAGGAATATAATAAGTCATAAAGAGCTGTAAAATGTTAGTTTTAATGGAGTAAAATGAGGATCAAGTAAAGACGTTATTAGAAAATAAATGAGATAAGACTTTTTGAACTGGTATTTAAAGATCTGACAATGGATAGCAAGTTAATTTATAAGATGCCCCATAAATCTGTGCAGATCCCGCATGGTCGCATCTCAACAATAGACTGAGCGAATGGTATATATATAAAGGTAGAAGCATGATCTGTCAAGGCGTTCATCGTTATCTTTTTCAAGGTCAATATCTAAGCCCTCATAAAAATCAGAAATATCTCGAGCCTTCAAATTACGTATTGCTGTTCCTGCAGAATGGGGCGATTCAACATAGTGATTACCACCATATCTACTGATAAGCTAGCACCACTCTCCCTACTTCCGCAATGAGGATAAATGTATTAAAACCGAAATTGGACATCGTGATAGTACGAACTATACGGGAAGCATTATACATTGCAAATGAACGCTGTCAGCCTAGGGAGTTTCCTTTATTAATGTATTCATTAATGATACTTGCACTTACCTATTTCATTACACTTTATTGATTCGCCTTAGAACTTCTACTTTTCTAAAACAGCTTTCAATCCCTTGTAAACGTTGTACTTACCTCAATATTGGTTGGTTGTCGTAAGCCCACAACTATGGGATGAAAACGAAACGAAGTCGATTTTCCCGCTCAACCTGGAGGACAACTGTACAATTCAATAACTATACGGTCTGGTTCAGACGATGAGTGTATATATATATATATCAAATATTTAACTGTTGAATAATTATTAACTTGTAGACAATCCATGATTTGATATTATATCATACTTGATCGTGCCTGTAAAAATGGCATGCATTTTCATGTAAATTTATGTGTTTATATGAGAATACACATTATTATAATTACACCAACGTTGAAGTGCTATGACCAACTGCTCCGGGGAGTTGAGTGTGACACTTAGCAGCCTTGGAGAACTAATCAGTGTGAGATGAGCGGGACGTGGTAGTCGGAAGCTGGGGATTGCTCCAGAAGCACCAAGGGCCATCGGAGATGACAGCCATCTCCGTTGCTGTACGTCATACATGTGTTTTTCACAAGCAGTGCCCGTTTCCGGCCCCGGAACACGGCGTACGACCATATAGGTAGAAGGCATAAGCCTCGGTGACTCTCTCGCCATCTGCCTGTTGGCGCATGGTCTATCATATATCATATATCCCATATGCTAGAACTCTTGTCAATCCCTAGTAATATTAATAGCCAGTAATAGTATCCGTTCGACCTCTTCAGCAGAGTCCAGCGTGACCCTAATAGGGTTGGCTTACCCTGAGGCGTGTGGACACTGTACAGCCTGCATAACTTCGCCAAACCAATGTTCAGACCTAATTAATTGCACAAATTGGACCACTGTTCCTGATCAAACAGGGCCCATTATTCTAGTAAGCTATCCTTGCTCACAGGTACGTTAAAGAGGATAAGAGAATTAGACTGACTGACTTCAGACTTAGGTTTGGCCTTTGGCTTCTTGTATCCCTTTGCAGCGTCAGCAACTTTAGGCTTCATCAGGTTCTGGCCAGCCTTTGTTGTGTTGCGAAGCTTGCTAGTGGATGCAAGTGGTGCTTTTGTAATTCTCTCTTCTCCTGGTGTTGTGGGTAAAACCTCGGTGCTCTTCACCTTGTAAAAATTGGCATTTCCAGTCAATAGGACTGGAGTGTCCTTCTTAACATTATTAACTTGTAGACAATCCATGATTTGATATTATATCATACTTGATCGTGCCTGTAAAAATGGCATGCATTTTCATGTAAATTTATATGTTTATATGAGAATATACATTATTATTATTATTACTATCTCAAGCAAGTTTTGGCGGCGTGGTGTTAACAGGCGGGGAGCGCATGAAACTGTGTTGGGACACAAGAGTGGCGTGTTGTTTCTGCTATCCGCAGGCACACTGTGTGGAACTATGCCAGGGCGACAAAATCGGGCAGATATAACAGAACCATGGGCATGGGTTATTTCGCTTAAATTCATAGTGTGATTTTGGCACCCCTTTTTCATAACGGCAGTGCATCCATCGATTGCGACAATTGCATTCAAATGCTGAGTCAGCCTTAGAAACAATAACACTACATGCCTAACATTCGTCTCCCTTCCTTGATGACGCTTTCGAAGTCTTATGGCGGATTTGGTGCCTCTTTTATGATTTTCCGTGTTTCACTCACTGGCTTTTAGTTGATGCAGGTGTAGTATCCTGTCCACCTGGTATTGCCTGTGCTGATTTAGTGCTAGACTGTGGCAATGAAGGCGTATTATCAGAACAGGCGAGACCTACGCCAGTCTTTGGGATCGGTATGCGGGAAGGGGTTGATGTCTCTGGGTTATTGCCTTCTCTGGCTGGAGCCCTTGTGGCTACAGAGTATGGTGTTTCAGTGTCTTTTCTAAGGCTACTTTCAACAGCCATATTAACAATCGCTGTGACTTATGCTATATACGAATAAGAGAGCAAGAGTGTCCACCCACAAGAACAAGAATAAGACTGAAAAGGTACAAGACAAGGAAAAGAAAAGGTTTTCGACTTTACCTAGTAATTTCTGGATGATCGGCTTCACAGCAATCACGTGGTAGAACAACAAGTCTTGTTTATCTGAATGAGTGAGGAAGATGCTGCTACATAAGTGGCACCTGAAGCTTTAGCAGTAGTTCGAGACAGCTAGAATTACCACGCAGAAGTTCAGTATGTAATTAATAGTTGACTTCAATCCACCGAGTAGAAGGATCAGATTTCCCAAACGGATAATTCACAAAATAGTTATTTTGTGGCTGGGGAGGAAAACGCACGGCGTATTCAAGGATCGAACGCGGTCTTGAATACTTTTTTGTCACAGAAAGCTCCCCGGAGCTGTAGCAATGGTTCACCTCGACCCTTTCCCCATGTTTTAATCACAGATAGCTTTTTGGAGGAAGGAAATCAATGCTCTTCTTGAGGACCGGTTAGGTACGCTGCTTCAAAGACTGTGAACTCGTTTACAAACTGCTTCAACCATGAATAACTCCGCAATTGTTGCGTGGCTATCTCTCGTTTTAGACCTGAACTTTGGCCACACTGCCCACTGCCTATTCAGACTAGCCTATCGAACCTGGTGACCAGGTGTCTCCGTGCACCGCTCCAACTAGAGAAGGGAGCATACGACCCCTGACGCTGCTCGAGTTTCTATTATCATCGAGAACAAGGAGATATGAAGTCATGCCACGATGAATAGTAGCGCTCGTGTTCCTTGAAAATGCAACCGTCCACAAGCTGATCCAGTCGACGCAGATGTCAAATAACTTTTGAAGGCGAAATGGCCCAGATCAAGTTGGATGGATGGACTTCTTTGATCTTCTATGCTCTTTTATCTCACTTGGATGTAGAGGCAGCAATTCATCTACAGAACTTTGGTGAAGCAGAGGGCTGAATGATAAGGTGTGAAGCAATAATGAAGTATTACGTGTAAAGTTTATTTTGATATTGTCACATGGTCTTATGGAGAAATATTTACCGGTGACACCTCGAGGGCAATTTATTGCTAATATCACACGTGCCAGCAGTCAACTTGCAACTGTTGTTGGAAGAAACATACGAACAGCATGTCATCCAACATGGACACTGGACTGGTGGAGACGGTCGCTGATGATGTTCAGTGCGCCTGCTTGGAGTTACAGACTGACGTCAGTTAAGGGTTTATTTGGTAGGTAGCGACAAGATGCTTCTGGTTACAAACCCAAACCGGGTAGCCCACAAGCTATATGGGTCTAACAAGAGGGACATGTCACCCACAGAAAAATCCTTACTCACAGTAGTCAATTTGTACCCGACCAAGAAGGAGGAAAACCTTAAATCTGCAACAAACGCCAGCAACGAACAGGTCGAACGATATAAAAGCATATCCAAATGGAGCGTAGGCCGTAACAGAGACATGCCGTCAAGCTGAAGGCGAGATCACAACTATGCTGTCACGTCTCACCATCAGCCATCCTCCTTATACAGAAGTGGTTGTCAAGTTGAAGTGAAAATGATGAAATGGTTATGGAGGAGATGAGTTTAGCAGAAGGGACTAAGGATAGAATAACAGTGGAAGAGTTGCACCGCACATGAACAGCGAATACGTCAGGTTAACGTACTAATGTAATGCCGATTGAACTCTCAGAGTCACTCAAGTGTTTCATGAATGCAAACAACATAGGGCTACTTCTTCCAGAAGAATACCGATGCACGAAGGGAGTGGTAAAATTCGAACAACAAGTAGCTGAAATAATCCGTAAGATTAACACTAAGAAAGTCATTCACTTCTTTATCGCCAGGGACTTCGACACACCATCATTCAACACTTTTGGGAAAGTAGACGAAGAAAATTTCGATATGTGGCTTGATGAATGTCTTCTCCCTACGAAATTAATTGGGATGATACGTCCGCTGTGGACAAGACACTATCCAGGTTTGATCATCCATACAGTGACACTCACCATAATATAAAAGACCTACAAAAACCATATTTGTGACAGTGACTCTGAAATATGACGTTTGACTGAACAAATAAGGAAGCGTTGACCAAAGACAAAGGAAAACATTGAGGGTTGATGTTAGGACGGTTTTGGAAGTACAAGCAAGACTCGGAGAACTTCGTATGTAGACTGAGGCTGCAGAAGCCTCTGAATTTTCTGTAAGGCGAGCATAATATTAATGTACCCATCATCAGATCAAAAACACCTGACTTGCTGTGGGGGAACCTAAATTAAACAAGGATGAATCACGTTTGAAGTATTAATATGTGGTGTTTGTATAAACTTTTGGAAACAAAAAGAAATATGAGGGCAGTTGGAAGCGTCTTAAAGGTTAACTGTCATCTGTGGCTGTTGATGCTTAATGTGCTAGGTCTAAATACGTGAATTAAAACCGCCCGTAGTAAAAGAAATGTCAACGGTTACCAAATATCCCGCGAAACACTTAAAGAAACGGATCCACTGAGTAAACGAACAGCTCCGGTTAGCAGTAATGTGGCGAGAGCTGTCTGTTAGTTAAACTTGGTGGACAGTAATTTACGTAAATGTTTATGTCCCCATTATTGGTCGTGAGAAAAATGAGAACAAAAGCTTTACGTAGGCGGATGCAGTTAACATATAGATGATCTGACGTTCAAGAAACAGTCACAAAGAGATGAAAGATTAACTTTCAGTGGGAAACAGTCAATCAGAAGACCATGTTTTTCTCCTAACAATAATCTATAATATGTACGTGAAAATCCAAAAACATCTGTTGAACAATAACAATGTGTTTTCTCATATAAACATATAAATTTACATGAAAATGCATGCCATTTTTACAGGCACGATCAAGTATGATATAATATCAAATCATGGATTGTCTACAAGTTAATAATTATTCAACAGTTAAATATTTGATATATATATATATACACTCATCGTCTGAACTAGGCCGTATAGTTATTGGATTGTACAGTTGTCCTCCAGGTTGAGCGGGAAAATCGACTTCGTTTCGTTTTCATCCCATAGTTGTGGGCTTACGACAACCAACCAATATTGAGGTAAGTACAACGTTTACAAGGGATTGAAAGCTGTTTTAGAAAAGTAGAAGTTCTAAGGCGAATCAATAAAGTGTAATGAAATAGGTAAGTGCAAGTATCATTAATGAATACATTAATAAAGGAAACTCCCTAGGCTGACAGCGTTCATTTGCAATGTATAATGCTTCCCGTATAGTTCATACTATCACGATGTCCAATTTCGGTTTTAATACATTCATCCTCATGCCGGATTCTTTTATTTTATGCCCTTTTGTGCATTTGGTGCACAACCGTACCCTACAGAGAAGAGGAATAGAATAAGTCGAATCAAATTCATAAAGAGCTATAAAATGTTAGGTTTAATGGAATATAATGAGGATCGAGTAAAGGCGTTATTAGAAAATGAATGAGATAAGACATTGTGAAGTGGTATTCGTAGATCCGACAATGGACAGCAAGTTAATTCATAAGATGCCCCATAAATCTGTGCGGAGCCAATGTGATCGCATCTCAATAATAGATTTTTCGATTCGCATATGTTTAATGTGTGAAGCATGATCTGTCTTGGCATTCATTAATGTCTTTTTCAAGATAAATATCTAAACCTGCATAATAATCAAAAATATATCCAGCAGTGAAATTGCGGATTTCTGTTCCTGCAGAATGGTGCGATTCACCTTATTGACCACCTCCATATTTACTGATAAGCTAGCGCGACTCTCCCTACTTTTTTGCTTAATAAACGATCTCTTTCCTGGCCTTTGTCGTCTGTTGTTACAGTAACACGTCACTATTTATTATTATCTCCTTTAATTCCTTGAGGAACATAGGGCTTCACCTGCGCGTCTCCAATGCATTCGGTTATCTGCCCAAGTTTTCACCTGGCTCCAGGCGTGTCCACATGCTTTCATCTCCTCTTCATATGACCTCCTCCAAGTCACCCTTGCACTGACGACCAACTCGCCGCTGTCCTTTCGGGTTACACTCGAGTAATGGCCTGTCATGTGTTGTCATTTGATGGTTTCCTCAGAGTATGCCCAACCAATCCATCTCCATTTCTTCCTGCCTATTTGTTTCACAATCGGTTCGTGCTGGGTTGGTTCTCTCCCAGATATCCTTGTTGCTGATATTTTCTGGTCGGCCATCTGATCTTGATTAGTATTTAGCGAAGACAATTGTGGACGAAGGTCTGTAGTTTGTTGGAGGTGCTCTTTATTACGCGCCAAGTCTTTAATCTGCATAGTAGCATTGAGTTCACATTGGAGTTGAAAATCCGGATGTTATTTTTGATGCTGAGTGCTGTTGTCCTCCACACAGACTTGAGAGTAATGAAAGTTTGTCTTGCCTTCCCGATCCCTGCTTTTATATCCTCGTCAGTTCCTTCCACTCGTAATTGAAACGATGCTTCCCAGGTAGGAGAAGGAGGTTGTCTCTTTCAGGTTCCTACCATTTATGCTGGCAGATTGTTGTCTGTTGTTGCTGATGCTGTTCTCTAGGAATCTTCACCGCCTACATCTGTTTTATCTATGTTCACCTGAAGCCCTATCTTTGTTGCTTCTTCTCCCAGCTTGTGGACCTTAAACTGCAAATCTTCCAGTTTGTGGGAAATCAGATATATCATCGAGGAAGAAAATATCGTTTATTAATGCATTTATAAATGATACTTGCACTTACCTATTTCATTACAATTTAATGATTCACCTCAGCACTTTTACTTTTCTAAAACAGCTTTCAATCCCTTGTAAACGTTGTACTTACCTCAATATTGGTTGGTTGTCGTAAGCCCACAACTATGGGATGAAAACGAAACGAAGTCGATTTTCCCGCTCAACCTGGAGGACAACTGTACAATTCAATAACTATACGGCCTAGTTCAGACGATGAGTGTATATATATATATATCAAATATTTAACTGTTGAATAATTATTAACTTGTAGACAATCCGTGATTTGATATTATATCATACTTGATCGTGCCTGTAAAAATGGCATGCATTTTCATGTAAATTTATATGTTTATATGAGAAAACACATTGTTATTGTTCAACAGATGTTTTTGGATTTTCACGTACATATTATAGATTATTGTTAGGAGAAAAACATGGTCTTCTGATTGACTGTTTCCCACTGAAAGTTAATCTTTCATCTCTTTGTGACTGTTTCTTGAACGTCAGATCATCTATATGTTAACTGCATCCGCCTACGTAAAGCTTTTGTTCTCATTTTTCTCACGACCAATAATGGGGACATAAACATTTACGTAAATTACTGTCCACCAAGTTTAACTAACAGACAGCTCTCGCCACATTACTGCTAACCGGAGCTGTTCGTTTACTCAGTGGATCCGTTTCTTTAAGTGTTTCGCGGGATATTTGGTAACCGTTGACATTTCTTTTACTACGGGCGGTTTTAATTCACGTATTTAGACCTAGCACATTAAGCATCAACAGCCACAGATGACAGTTAACCTTTAAGACGCTTCCAACTGCCCTCATATTTCTTTTTGTTTCCAAAAGTTTATACAAACACCACATATTAATACTTCAAACGTGATTCATCCTTGTTTAATTTAGGTTCCCCCACAGCAAGTCAGGTGTTTTTGATCTGATGATGGGTACATTAATATTATGCTCGCCTTACAGAAAATTCAGAGGCTTCTGCAGCCTCAGTCTACATACGAAGTTCTCCGAGTCTTGCTTGTACTTCCAAAACCGTCCTAACATCAACCCTCAATGTTTTCCTTTGTCTTTGGTCAACGCTTCCTTATTTGTTCAGTCAAACGTCATATTTCAGAGTCACTGTCACAAATATGGTTTTTGTAGGTCTTTTATATTATGGTGAGTGTCACTGTATGGATGATCAAACCTGGATAGTGTCTTGTCCACAGCGGACGTATCATCCCAATTAATTTCGTAGGGAGAAGACATTCATCAAGCCACATATCGAAATTTTCTTCGTCTACTTTCCCAAAAGTGTTGAATGATGGTGTGTCGAAGTCCCTGGCGATAAAGAAGTGAATGACTTTCTTAGTGTTAATCTTACGGATTATTTCAGCTACTTGTTGTTCGAATTTTACCACTCCCTTCGTGCATCGGTATTCTTCTGGAAGAAGTAGCCCTATGTTGTTTGCATTCATGAAACACTTGAGTGACTCTGAGAGTTCAATCGGCATTACATTAGTACGTTAACCTGACGTGTTCGCTGTTCATGTGCGGTGCAACTCTTCCACTGTTATTCTATCCTTAGTCCCTTCTGCTAAACTCATCTCCTCCATAACCATTTCATCATTTTCACTTCAACTTGACAACCACTTCTGTATAAGGAGGATGGCTGATGGTGAGACGTGACAGCATAGTTGTGATCTCGCCTTCAGCTTGACGGCATGTCTCTGTTACGGCCTACGCTCCATTTGGATATGCTTTTATATCGTTCGACCTGTTCGTTGCTGGCGTTTGTTGCAGATTTAAGGTTTTCCTCCTTCTTGGTCGGGTACAAATTGACTACTGTGAGTAAGGATTTTTCTGTGGGTGACATGTCCCTCTTGTTAGACCCATATAGCTTGTGGGCTACCCGGTTTGGGTTTGTAACCAGAAGCATCTTGTCGCTACCTACCAAATAAACCCTTAACTGACGTCAGTCTGTAACTCCAAGCAGGTGCACTGAACATCATCAGCGACCGTCTCCACCAGTCCAGTGTCCATGTTGGATGACATGCTGTTCGTATGTTTCTTCCAACAACAGTTGCAAGTTGACTGCTGGCACGTGTGATATTAGCAATAAATTGCCCTCGAGGTGTCACCGGTAAATATTTCTCCATAAGACCATGTGACAATATCAAAATAAACTTTACACGTAATACTTCATTATTGCTTCACACCTTATCATTCAGCCCTCTGCTTCACCAAAGTTCTGTAGATGAATTGCTGCCTCTACATCCAAGTGAGATAAAAGAGCATAGAAGATCAAAGAAGTCCATCCATCCAACTTGATCTGGGCCATTTCGCCTTCAAAAGTTATTTGACATCTGCGTCGACTGGATCAGCTTGTGGACGGTTGCATTTTCAAGGAACACGAGCGCTACTATTCATCGTGGCATGACTTCATATCTCCTTGTTCTCGATGATAATAGAAACTCGAGCAGCGTCAGGGGTCGTATGCTCCCTTCTCTAGTTGGAGCGGTGCACGGAGACACCTGGTCACCAGGTTCGATAGGCTAGTCTGAATAGGCAGTGGGCAGTGTGGCCAAAGTTCAGGTCTAAAACGAGAGATAGCCACGCAACAATTGCGGAGTTATTCATGGTTGAAGCAGTTTGTAAACGAGTTCACAGTCTTTGAAGCAGCGTACCTAACCGGTCCTCAAGAAGAGCATTGATTTCCTTCCTCCAAAAAGCTATCTGTGATTAAAACATGGGGAAAGGGTCGAGGTGAACCATTGCTACAGCTCCGGGGAGCTTTCTGTGACAAAAAAGTATTCAAGACCGCGTTCGATCCTTGAATACGCCGTGCGTTTTCCTCCCCAGCCACAAAATAACTATTTTGTGAATTATCCGTTTGGGAAATCTGATCCTTCTACTCGGTGGATTGAAGTCAACTATTAATTACATACTGAACTTCTGCGTGGTAATTCTAGCTGTCTCGAACTACTGCTAAAGCTTCAGGTGCCACTTATGTAGCAGCATCTTCCTCACTCATTCAGATAAACAAGACTTGTTGTTCTACCACGTGATTGCTGTGAAGCCGATCATCCAGAAATTACTAGGTAAAGTCAAAAACCTTTTCTTTTCCTTGTCTTGTACCTTTTCAGTCTTATTCTTGTTCTTGTGGGTGGACACTCTTGCTCTCTTATTCGTATATAGCATAAGTCACAGCGATTGTTAATATGGCTGTTGAAAGTAGCCTTAGAAAAGACACTGAAACACCATACTCTGTAGCCACAAGGGCTCCAGCCAGAGAAGGCAATAACCCAGAGACATCAACCCCTTCCCGCATACCGATCCCAAAGACTGGCGTAGGTCTCGCCTGTTCTGATAATACGCCTTCATTGCCACAGTCTAGCACTAAATCAGCACAGGCAATACCAGGTGGACAGGATACTACACCTGCATCAACTAAAAGCCAGTGAGTGAAACACGGAAAATCATAAAAGAGGCACCAAATCCGCCATAAGACTTCGAAAGCGTCATCAAGGAAGGGAGACGAATGTTAGGCATGTAGTGTTATTGTTTCTAAGGCTGACTCAGCATTTGAATGCAATTGTCGCAATCGATGGATGCACTGCCGTTATGAAAAAGGGGTGCCAAAATCACACTATGAATTTAAGCGAAATAACCCATGCCCATGGTTCTGTTATATCTGCCCGATTTTGTCGCCCTGGCATAGTTCCACACAGTGTGCCTGCGGATAGCAGAAACAACACGCCACTCTTGTGTCCCAACACAGTTTCATGCGCTCCCCGCCTGTTAACACCACGCCGCCAAAACTTGCTTGAGATAGTAATAATAATAATAATGTATATTCTCATATAAACATATAAATTTACATGAAAATGCATGCCATTTTTACAGGCACGATCAAGTATGATATAATATCAAATCATGGATTGTCTACAAGTTAATAATGTTAAGAAGGACACTCCAGTCCTATTGACTGGAAATGCCAATTTTTACAAGGTGAAGAGCACCGAGGTTTTACCCACAACACCAGGAGAAGAGAGAATTACAAAAGCACCACTTGCATCCACTAGCAAGCTTCGCAACACAACAAAGGCTGGCCAGAACCTGATGAAGCCTAAAGTTGCTGACGCTGCAAAGGGATACAAGAAGCCAAAGGCCAAACCTAAGTCTGAAGTCAGTCAGTCTAATTCTCTTATCCTCTTTAACGTACCTGTGAGCAAGGATAGCTTACTAGAATAATGGGCCCTGTTTGATCAGGAACAGTGGTCCAATTTGTGCAATTAATTAGGTCTGAACATTGGTTTGGCGAAGTTATGCAGGCTGTACAGTGTCCACACGCCTCAGGGTAAGCCAACCCTATTAGGGTCACGCTGGACTCTGCTGAAGAGGTCGAACGGATACTATTACTGGCTATTAATATTACTAGGGATTGACAAGAGTTCTAGCATATGGGATATATGATATATGATAGACCATGCGCCAACAGGCAGATGGCGAGAGAGTCACCGAGGCTTATGCCTTCTACCTATATGGTCGTACGCCGTGTTCCGGGGCCGGAAACGGGCACTGCTTGTGAAAAACACATGTATGACGTACAGCAACGGAGATGGCTGTCATCTCCGATGGCCCTTGGTGCTTCTGGAGCAATCCCCAGCTTCCGACTACCACGTCCCGCTCATCTCACACTGATTAGTTCTCCAAGGCTGCTAAGTGTCACACTCAACTCCCCGGAGCAGTTGGTCATAGCACTTCAACGTTGGTGTAATTATAATAATGTGTATTCTCATATAAACATATAAATTTACATGAAAATGCATGCCATTTTTACAGGCACGATCAAGTATGATATAATATCAAATCATGGATTGTCTACAAGTTAATAATTATTCAACAGTTAAATATTTGATATATATATATATACACTCATCGTCTGAACCAGACCGTATAGTTATTGAATTGTACAGTTGTCCTCCAGGTTGAGCGGGAAAATCGACTTCGTTTCGTTTTCATCCCATAGTTGTGGGCTTACGACAACCAACCAATATTGAGGTAAGTACAACGTTTACAAGGGATTGAAAGCTGTTTTAGAAAAGTAGAAGTTCTAAGGCGAATCAATAAAGTGTAATGAAATAGGTAAGTGCAAGTATCATTAATGAATACATTAATAAAGGAAACTCCCTAGGCTGACAGCGTTCATTTGCAATGTATAATGCTTCCCGTATAGTTCATACTATCACGATGTCCAATTTCGGTTTTAATACATTCATCCTCATTGCGGAAGTAGGGAGAGTGGTGCTAGCTTATCAGTAGATATGGTGGTAATCACTATGTTGAATCGCCCCATTCTGCAGGAACAGCAATACGTAATTTGAAGGCTCGAGATATTTCTGATTTTTATGAGGGCTTAGATATTGACCTTGAAAAAGATAATGATGAACGCCTTGACAGATCATGCTTCTACCTTTATATATATACCATTCGCTCAGTCTATTGTTGAGATGCGACCATGCGGGATCTGCACAGATTTATGGGGCATCTTATAAATTAACTTGCTATCCATTGTCAGATCTTTAAATACCAGTTCAAAAAGTCTTATCTCATTTATTTTCTAATAACGTCTTTACTTGATCCTCATTTTACTCCATTAAAACTAACATTTTACAGCTCTTTATGACTTATTATATTCCTACTCTCTGAAGGGTACGGTTGTGCACTAAATGCACAAAAAAGGTATAAAACAAAAACAACTGGCACAACTGAGGATAAATGTATTAAAACCAAAAGCGGACATTATGGTAGTACGAGATATACGTGTAGCATTATACATTGCAAATGAACGTTGTCAGGCTAGGGGAGTTTCCTTTAAAAATGCATTTATTAATGATACTTGCACTTACCTGTTTCATTAGAAGTTAATGGTTCACCTCAGCACTTTAATTTTTCTAAAACAGACTTCAATCCCTTGTAAACGTTGCACTTACCTCAATATTGGTTGGTTATCGTATGCCTACAACCACGGGATGAAAACGAAACGAAGTCGATTTTCCCGCTCAACCTGGAGGACAATTGTAGAATTCAACAACTATACGGTCTGGTTCAGACGATGAGTGTATTATATGTATCAAATATTTAACAGTTGAAATAAGATTAACTTGTAGACAATCTGAGATTTGAGACTGTATCTTAGTTGATCGTGCCTGCAAAATAGGGCATGCATTTTCATGTAAATTTTTTAAATTTGTATGAAATACATTATTATTATGATTATTTTATGCCCTTTTGTGCATTTGGTGCACAACCGTACCCTACAGAGAAGAGGAATAGAATAAGTCGAATCAAATTCATAAAGAGCTATAAAATGTTAGGTTTAATGGAATATAATGAGGATCGAGTAAAGGCGCTATTAGAAAATGAATGAGATAAGACATTGTGAAGTGGTATTCGTAGATCCGACAATGGACAGCAAGTTAATTCATAAGATGCCCCATAAATCTGTGCGGAGCCAATGTGATTGCATCTCAACAATATATATAAAACCATGGGGAAATTGGAAGGACACATCCGATGCTGGGAAAGGAGACTTCGATCTATAACGAGGCAGCATACTGAGGCTTTGTCACTTCCTCAAGCTTCAATGACACTAGAGCGATGCAGTTCTGAGAACGACAGACATTGTTGCCCAAATGTCCCACACGAATCCAAGGATAAAGCGACAACGGGCCAGTTTCATCCGAATCGGCCAACTAGTCTCAACATTGGGTCCAGCAGACAACATAACGTCAACCACCCCGCAACACGCTGAGTTTGTTGGACTCTCTGTCGGTCGCCTATATAGCAATATGAGGGGGCTGAGAGGGAAAGTAGGCGGACTCAGAAATCTCCTGTCACACCTTCACCTTAAAATTATCATGCTCGCTGAAACCTGACTAACCCCTACTATCGCCGACAACGAAATCAGTATAGGTGATATGGTTGTGGTCAGGAGAAACAGGGATAATAAGGAAGGGGGGAGTTGCTATATACTTTGACAGGCAACATAAATGTGTACGCGCAACGGACCCACCACTTATTGAACTTCTAGACTCCATATGGTGTCATTTCACCGTAGGCCACACCAAGCATTTACTGGGTGGCATCTACCGATCTCCCACCTGTGGGGCAGAGCACAATCAGCTACTGCTTAGTAATATCACAGGGATACGAGACATAGGATATGACTAAATTACCATAGCTGGAGATTTGAACACCCCATCACTGAACCTTGGCTCGGGGAACATTCGGTCGAAATCTAGTACAGGAGTGACTTAGAATGTTGGAGACGACACTGGGTAGTGCCCTAGCGGAAAGTCACCGGAACTAGACTACATTTTAACTGGTGACCAACTACTCGTCGAAAAGTTCCAGATCATGACTCCTCTAGGAAGTAGTGACCATGCAGTCATGGGTTTCGGTCTCTTTCTCCGTTAGCGTTTGCAGTGGGACGTTACGCGACCATGTCTCTTCTATATCAACTCGGACTACGCATAATGGCTCTTAGCATGTGGTGAGTTATCTTTGGATGAATGCAGGAAAGTGGTAAAAGTGATTATTTGCGCAGCGATCTCGCATATCGTCCTTTTAGTCACAACACAGCCCAAAAGGAAGTCGTCATGTCTGAAGGGAGGTACACAACGTATTCTGCAAGCAAAGCGGAAGGCTTGGTTTACGTGGCGTGTATCTAAGAGTCAGATTGACCACAATGCATACCTGGAAGGCGGGAACCGAGGCACTGCAGGAGTCAGGAGGGACAGGAGTTCATTCCAGGCCAACCTTGCTCAAAAACCCTATCAAAACCCAGAACCTTTTGCCACGATTCATTTCGGAAATGAAACCAACCAACTAGGGGGAATGCTTCGTAGTAGGCTCAAACGGTCAGTATCTTACCAGTCAGGAGATAGCTGAGACGTTCAGTTTGGCCTTCTCCAAACAGCTAAACAGCAATGTGGGTATTACCGTTAAGGACCAAAGTGGTGACACTACTATTTCATAAGAGGAAGACCCAGTGGCTCCTACCCAAATAAACCCAGCAAGAGTACCAAGGAAGCTTCAGCGACTCACACCTGGGAAGTCCCCAGGTTGTGGCGACATCAGACCATCTGTTCTGAAACAGTGCAACGAAGCTCTCTGTAGGCCCCTGTGCGACTTGTTCAACACTTAATGGATTCGGGGAAACTGCCACGGGAGTGGAAAAGAGCCATTCTTTCTCCGATCTTCAAGGGTGGGGATAGGCAAAGTGTCACTAGTTATAGACCAGTAGGACTACTCCCACTGGTATAAAGAGTACTGGAAAGTATTTTTGACGATCACATCAGGGAATATCTCGATAGGTGTGATATACTGTATGAAGCCAACACGGTTTCAGAAAAGGCAGTTCCTCCACTAAAAACCATAAATAAACCACTAGGATGGATGCATGAAGATTTAGTTCGGAACATACTGGAACAGTTTATCCCTAGAAATAGGACCTGTCACTCTATTGTAACCTTCAAACGCTTGCTCTATAAACTGTTTTATCCCAATGACCATCCCGACCAGAACCCACCAATTATTTCTAAAACGCATCAGTCATTAGAACACTAAAACGCTCAGACTCATTAATAAACATTATGACACTAAATAAACTCTAAGACTTCGCATAAATACGTGAAAACACAACTACAATATAGACAAGTATTTAATAAAGTATAATATACATTCGACATAAACATTTATATATGCGTATAACATTATTGTCCTTTCCATGTTCACACACTTTCTCTTTCTGGTATTCTGCTGCTCCTATTCATCTTCTGGTCGAGGTCGAACAACCCTGCATCTAAACTGAAATGAGGATTAATTCCAAACCAGTTATCTCATAACCACTCAAATTCCATGAACGATCCAATTCCACCATTTGAAGACGCTGGCGAACATGCTGTAAATGAGTATTCATGATCTGAAATGAAGAAGCAACTGGTTTTCAAACAGTTTTCAACATTTTACTCAACTTATGTGTACAGTCCGCTATGCAGACACAAATGGCGCAAATGGAGAATTCTGGAATCGACCTCGGCACCATTTGATGCAGTAAAACAACTTAACATGACCTTATCTAGTTTTCGCATCCAAGATCAAATTTCTTTCCTGTTATAAAATTACGATAAGACTGCTAAAAAATGGAATAAATATATCACTGATCTCAACATAATACATCAATAAACTTTAAGCCAAGGGTGCTGTTCACAACAAAGTTATATAGGAGAATTGACTTCAAGCTTTATTTTTCCTAGGTACCTGTATTACATTCATCTGATGTCTGGGTTTTTTGTTAATGCGAAGACAATATTTCTATATCTCTTTATGTGCTACACAAACAGACTTTATAGCAGACTGTTCCGACTGACTCTAATGTCAGAAAGACCAACCAAACTGTAAATTCACCATACATGAAATTGTGTGTAATTTAAATAATAACTTATCCATGCCTGTACAACTGGTATGTTTCTGCATGAACAGGAAGAAATATATATTATTATTATTATATTATAATTATATTGACCTACTATCAGCTTGGGACGATATGACATCATGCTGGGATAGGTATGTTCTAGTCTACGTGGTCTTCCTAGACTTTGAGAAGGCATTTGACACTGTTCATCATGACCTTCTCCTACAAAATATAAGGCAGCCATAGGTAAGCCACTTCTGTCATGGCTAAAAGACTACCCAGCTGAAAAACAATTTTGCACAAAGGTCAATCAAGTCCGATCATCTTGGCACAGCTCGTCATCAGGGGTGTCGCAGGGTTCTATCCTAGGACCAACGGTGTTTTTGAATTTTGTCAGTGACCAACCATGCCGCTTAAGCTGCCCGACTCTTTTATACTCTGACGACGTAAAGATACGGAAGGCGATATTTTCCGGAGGACTCAGATAGACTGCAGGAAGATCTGAATCATCTGGAAGACTGGGCTGTCAATGTAGTTGAAAATCGAATGATCAATTAATGGTTGTTTGCTCAAACCCAACTCCATATTTTTCGCGGAGTCATCAGTACACCTCTCATCGTCTCATCGATCGCTGTCCAGTGGAAGATTATAAATCAATCAGAAGTAATATCATGATTTATTGTTGTAACAATTGTTCTTAGACCTTCCTCTGTAAAAACATTATTGTTGATTACATGTTGGCGTAAGAATAAAGGATTCTTGAGTCGCCAAACAGTGTTTCGTTTTTTGGGTCGGTTAATACTAAGCGTTTCTGAAAAACTTCGAGGGACAGCGTGGGGTCCAGAGTATCAAGAGCTGGACATTGACGGTTTACGAGCCTCCACTGACATCGGGGGTGGCCAGTGGGATGACTTTCAACCTGAAAATGTTCGAAGTAGTGAAGTAACCAGCCTGTAGACTGCGGAACGCAAGTTACACCCTGAGCGATGAAAGCTTTTCCTGCACAACGTCGGAACGCGACTTAGTTCTAGTTCTAACGGAAAAAACGGACACAAGATTGAATTACACGGGGGATGTAGCGAGGGCATATGCGATCATACACTTTACACACAGACGGTTAGGTGCAGTCACTCCTGAACTCTTACTAAGGTTGTACAAAACATACATCAGACCACACCTTGAAGTGCATAATATTATTGCACACCCACTGCTTAGAAGAGACGGGCAACAAAAGGAGTGGTTAGTCTGTGAAATAAACCATACGATGAAGGACTGAAGAAATTAGGCCTATTCACACTTAGCTATCAACATCTTAGGGGGGATTTATTGACTGCCTACAAAATGACAAATGGCCAGAATCACCTAAACAAAGTTGTTCTGCCATTGAGTAGGTATAGGCTCCCTCGTGGAAATCCCAGAAGAATAGCTCACCAGAGGCCAGGGACCCGGGTGCGCTCCCACTTCTTTTGACTGCAGGTTCGCCGTGACTGGAACTCCTTATCGGCAGATGTAGCTATCACACCGTCTGTGGACACCTTTAAGCGAAGGCTGGACGATCATTCAGCAACACAAGAAATGCATCCAAATGGCCTATCCCCCTAAAATCGCGTACACCATTCAGGGGCAGGCAATTAAACTTGTCGTTTTACTTCTTCACATTCTCTCCCGTCTTACTCCCCTGACGACTTTGTCTACACCCATTATTATTATTACCGTTATTACCGATATATATATATTATTCATATTATTCTTCAAATTTAATCAGCTGACTGTCGTTACGTTTTCTTATTTCTTTTTCTGTCTGTTAGTCTGAATAACTTCGCTAATTATATCTACTATTACTTTTATTATCATTTTTATTATCTCCTTTCTTTTGACGACGATACCGGAGGACTAACTGGCGAAAAGATAAACTCCATTCACACTAGTAACAGCCTTAACACACCTCATGCTACAAACCACATGTAATTATTCCCAGCACTACTCCTTTTGGAGCCAACCAAAGCTACGACAGTCAAGTGGTGGAACGAGCTACGCAGAAGTTTACCGAAGATCAGGAGCCCATACCTCACAACCAAGAGGCGAGCACACAGAAATCAAATTAGTTTATACTGGCTCGTAAGAGCGATATTGGATACCACAGTCCGTAGTTTTACACATATATTAATGTTTGAAAGACTTGTTCAGTGCACACATCAAGTGAATAGTGAATACTGTTGTGATACTGGATGTACTTAAGTGCATAAAGACGTATGTTATTTATTATTCATAGAGTAGACATGCAAATACTGCAGTTGTTGATCAAAGAAATGGTGAATATTAGGCTGCATCACGTGACTCAGCGGCGTATTAGAAATAAATAAAAATTGTTTCTTTGCTCAATGTCAAGTGAACTTTATATTGGATGATGTCACGCCATATTAGCAGATTAATAAAATGGTTATGAACTGCAAGTTACTGCAGTTACAGAACGCGCGCGACTCCGATCGGACTTTACTCCCGAACATGGATATATTCTTACCGATTTCCGGAACATTGTACTGGATATTAAGGCACTCCTCAACTATAACTTACATAGGCTGCTACCCCGGCTTCCAATTATCCAGACACCTCACCGTCATTCATCAAGTTTGGAATCACTCTTTCGCAGGGCTCATCTTCCTTTATACATTCAAAGAACAACCTATCACAGAAGCAAACTATAGAGATGTTCATCATTTTATAGTTTATAAATCAGGATCAGTTCGCAGAATAATTGATTTCTGTATAGTCTGCATTTCACTGTTTGATATTTTTGGCTGTTTATTGTCGATTTATAAGCAATAAAATTCCACACCGTGCCTATATTAGTTCTTAGTCTGTTATCCACTCGATGTGCTATTTCTGCACATATCTGTTTTCGTTTCAGCTCAGCTTCTACTTGAAACCATACTGATCAGTGTTCAACAGTGGCACATCGTGATAAACAAGTACTTTCTACAGGTAATGGTTGCTAGGGTCACTCAGCTGTAAAGATACGTATATCACTTTACGTACCACGCAGCCCGAAAAATGTCCTCGAAGTGATTGTGCCAGACTTGCTATCAGATATACGCAACTGCTAAACAGGATAAGTTGGACGTAATTTCTATAGGAAACCCTGTGAAGGAATTCAATGAGAATATAAAAACCATTAGGCTGTTACTGATTCTTTGTAACCCAACTCACGACGTGTCGTTTAACAGTACACAGTATACGGACTTGCAACTGGCTAGGTAAAGCAACTTGAGCGTATCAACCATTAGAGTATTATTATTCAACTTGCTAGAAGCTACTTAACCTTTACAATGTGTTACTGCATAAAAACAGAGGCGAAATCTTATGAATGACTAAAGTAACAGTCCCATAATAATACAGTAAATCTCCTAGCTAAACTTAACATCGATTAATCTCAGTTCGCATTTTGCAAAGGCACATGGTATAGCGATGCACTGAAGAAGTCCAGAAGAAGTAGAAATCAAGAATATATTAAACATTTCACCAATTTACAAAAGAAAATTCTGATGAAGGGTGTTAGCGTTAGTTTCACCGATTAACATTCCCGCTCATTTCATATTTAATAATAATAATAGTATATTCTCATTTTATACATGAGGGACGCCAGTTTACAGGCATCATCAATGTAATAAATTAGATATGATAAATTACATATACGATTAGCAATCATATTCAATAATAATGTTTTAATAAAATACGTATTCTTTCCTACCTGTGTAGGACGCACCAATTGTGCAGACATGGAAAGCATTATTTAAACTCCATAAATTCGGTTTATGGTTAAATTACATGGTTGCTGACGTGTTTGTCTTTGGTTTGTGGAAACAATATGATAACCAGTCATTCAATGGCGCACATCAAGAAATGTAGAAATATTGTCTTCGCATTAACAAAAAAACCCAAGTAAGTTTTGGATGGATTAAAAATACTTGGGAAAAAATAAAGCTTGAAGTAATTCCTCAATATAACTTGGGTGTGTACAAATCCGAATCTCATTTTTGATTTATATCCAAATTGGGTAATAAGGAAGCTATTTTTACAGATACGATCAGTTATGTTATAAGCTACAATCGTGACGTTGTATTACAAATAGATACTTTTCCATTGGTATAAGAGTATATTCCACAAATGTAATCCAGGTTGCGTCGTGGGGAAAGTTAATTCGTTATTAACCAGGCAACTGAAAGATACGGGACCAATAATGTTTGCAGATCATTTGTCATTGTAAATGGTCAAATATCCACATTATTCATTCTCATTCAAAAAGTCAAATGGAAGCTGAAATGGTGAGAGAAAAAAGAAGACAAACAACAGCAACGCAAAAGAAAGCAACGGGAGTCCTTAAGGAGTGATTAATAAATATATACATATATATTCTGTTTAGTAACTATGGTTATTTTTGTTCACAACTAACTAGTCCCGTTATGCTAACTTTTATATTATGTGTGAACTAATATTACTGTCCTGTGTAGAAATGTTATCATCTAGTTCCAATAATATTAAAATTTATAATTGTAGTTTGTTGTAACTACACGTTTAAAGAACTTAAAATATCTATGTAGGGTGAAAAAGAAGGTGTAAGAGTCAAACGTAAAGTGCATTGTCATCTTTGAGCAGTCTGGTGACTGAGGAGATGAACACTGGAAGTGTGTTTGCATCGCGCACATTAGCTGGTAGTCTATTCCAAATGACTGAAAACTTATTTAAGAAGAAGTTGTACCGCACGTAAGTCTGACAGTGCTCCATAGCAGCTAGGTTGTGATGATTTCTAAGATTGTAACTGATGACAGCGGTAGGTTTAGTTATTGGCTCGGAGGAATGCAAGAGAAGATTAGTTAGCTTATAGTAAAAGATAAGGTTTAGCTTAAGGCGTCTTTTCCAGAGGGGTTCTAATCTTAGTCTTTCGCATCGCTCATGGTATTCCAGACCACTTTCTAAACCAAGAGTTCTTGAGGTAAACTGCCGTTGCACTCCCTCTAATTTAAGCTTGTCATTTTGTCTGAGTCCGCTAAGAATAAACGGGCAGTATTCTAAGATAGGTCGGACACATACTTTGTATAATAAAACCCTAGTTTCACAACAAAAGAAATTGCGTGTTATGCATCCTATCAGCCTTCGCGTTTTACGTCTGGCATAATCAGTCTGTTCAGCGAACGTTAGGTTACTAGAGTATCTAATACCGAGATCTACGACTGAGTTGAGCTTAGCTAGTTTTCGCCCATTTATTTCAAGAGTTAGATCAAGCTTACTGTTGCCGATACAAATCCAGCCGCATTTGTCAATGTTAAAATTTAGACAGGAATCAGCACACCATGATGCGAGACTACTTAGTTCAAGATGTATTTTAGTAACCATATCGCTTAATTCATGAGTGTAGCAGGAGTAGACGACTTTGAGGTCGTCAGCATATAGGAATGGTTTGCCTAAGGTGAAGCACTTGCAAATGCTGTTAATGTAGACTGTGAATAAAAGTGGACCTAGGACACTACCTTGCACGACCCCACTTGAGATCTGCCTAGGATGAGACAATACAGATCCAACTTTGGTTATTTGTACCCTGTTGCTTAGAAATGATTTTAACCAGTTCAGTAATGGGTTGCGAATTCCACAAGAGTACAGCTTCTCAAAGAGAATACTGTGAGATACCATGTCAAATGCCCTAGATATATCGAAGTAGAGAACAACGACTAGCTTACGTGCTTCGCGACTACTAGTGATGCAGTTGAAAAAGTCGAAGTGGCAAGTAACGCAGGATCTATTTTTGAGAAATCCGTGTTGAGACCTTGTAACAAGATCTTCCCTAATTAGGTAGTCTGACAATTGATCTTTTACAACTTTCTCCATGATTCGTGAGATAACTGGGGTTATATTTATGGGTCTGTAATTGCGGACGTTTGCCCTATCACCAGATTTGTAATGTGGAATTATGAAGCTAGTTTTCCACTCACTAGGGTAAGTGCCAGTGTCCATAGATATTGAGAAGAATTTAAGAAGTAACAAGGGTATATCACACCCACTGTTTTTGAAAATTATCGAAGCGAGGCCATCCGGTCCCGTACTAGTGGAAGGTTTAAGGCTTTTAATTGCTTGTACTATTAACTGATTAGTGAACACAATGCTTTCAAGGGAAGAGATAGTAAGGGGGCGGTTTCACCAGGCATATGTGTTTCTAAACTAAAGTTTGCAAACCAATCACTGAAGAGTTCACAGATAGTGGCAGGTTCATTGTAGATTACTTTGTCGTGAAGTAAGTATGGGATTTCCCTCGCCGACTGCATTCGTTTTTTAAGAAGTGCCGTTAAGTTATAAACTTTGGAGGTACTTTCAAGTGCCGTTAACTCTTCGTCGAGGTCCTTTTGAGAGCGTAGGCGCTTGATAGATTCAAGAGAGCAATAGTGATGTATCCTTAGTGGAATAGTACTGTTTCTTCAGCTTCCTTAACTTATTACGGTGTGCCCTTGGAATATATTCAGTTCGGTGTCTACTTAATTTCACTATTTTCTTTGGAGCAACTGTATCTAGACAAAGGGTAACATTCCTGTAAAACAGGGTTACTAAGGCCTCCAGGGAGTCAGTGGTAAAATAGTCATCCCATTGACAGAGTCGAATAAGTTCTTGGACTAATCCCCAGTCTGTATATTTGTAACTACGACATATTGTGCTTCCTGAATCTTGTTTGTTTCCTGTATTTAGTGGTGAGAAAGGCAGAGAGCAGAGTACCATTCTATGGTCACTACTGGAAAATCTATTACCAACATAGTGGATACTGGGATTGTGTCATGACAAAAAACAAGGTCCAACATGTTGTCACCACGAGTAGGTGTCTGGACGTGTTGTTGCCATCCATAACAGTCGATAGTGGCAAGTAATTCGTCGAAGCGTTGGGGGCCGGAACTAGTTAGCCAATTGACTTCTGGAAGATTGAAGTCCCCTGCAATTATTTTGTAATTAGCACTAAACGAGGATGCGTGTGCAAACGATTTAGCTAATAACGCATCAGTTTCTTTTGTTGCGCTTGGTGCTCGATAAACACAGCCTATGAGAAGTTTGTACTTATCTCCATGTAAGACAACCCAGAGTGAGTCAGGTACATTATTCATTGTTTCATCTTCCACCTTACTGACTACAAATGAGCTATGTATATATATGAGACATCCTCCACCACGCTTGCAATCTCTGTTTGCACGGTGTACAGTGTAATCATCGATACCTATATGCACATCAAGTACAGAGGATGAGCACCATGACTCAGTAATCAGAGCTACAGTAGGCTTGGCGACTAATAATAATGTCCTTAGTTCAGATATCTTATTGATTAAGGAACGTGCATTAATTAGCAATATCGTGAATAAGTCACGGGATACTACAAACTGGCTTAAAATGTCACCATAACCTAAATCTATTTGTGCGTCAGCACCGCAAGAATTTATGAATGAAAGGAGGTCGGACTGGGTGTCTGTACATCGGGGTTGGTGTGCAATGAGGTGGTCCTAGGTGCCATGGGTCGTACCAGTGATTCGGGACACCTGGAAAATTTACCATGTGTTCCTGGATATAAGGGTAGTATAGGTTGGGCCTAGGTTGACGGTTAAAAGGCATAGCATCAAAAGGTCTACCCATCCAACTGCTATTCGTCATACCAGTACATACCTTCGGGTTGTTTTTATAACTTAAAGGGAATTGTGAGGGAAGGTGCTTTGGCTGCAAGACTTTAGGAGTCTTGGAGCCTGACTTTCTATAAGGTGGAGCATGCGGACAACCTCCGTATACCTGAAAAAATAAAGCCAATTTAAGGACTAGCACAATATGAAAATATAAAAGATAATTGTACATATTAGCATACACTATGAATACACTGATTCTGTTGATACTAAATAATATCTCATGCAAATAAATGTATTTGTAGTCCACAGCGGGTTTTTACATTGACGCAATATGCATGAATAGACCTCATATGTTTTCCAGTATTAGAGGATTATACGCAATTTTGAAGGTAATCTCTGAGACATCCATACTGTTGAGGCGTCATTCTTTCATCAAGGTTACTTGCAGATCAACTTCACGCTGAACACGTTTACATTAGAGGAATTATTGCAAATATGTAGCTTAGAAATGAATCAGCAATGCCTAGTGAACATACTTTTGTGAGTCCTGTAGAAATTACATCCTCATATTTAGTGAACTGTGGTCACAAAATATAAAGTACATAGGTCTGAACTCCCAACAGTTATGCAGAGTGTTATCAGAATAGAGAAATACTCAAAATATTGTAAGATACACAGACCTGTTGTGTTGATTAGAATAACAATGCCATATAATGCAGTCTAGACATTCAATCGTCACACTACATCTGTACTGCCTCATATCAACGGAAATTTCGGGAGGAATTCATCCTGATAACTTGTGATTGAAAATTTTGTGGCATTAAGTACACAGTGTCATTGGGAACAGTATAAGAGACAGTATTCAAGGCTAATATAACTCTGAATTAAATCTCACTGATTCTGGTATAACTCTAACATTCTATAATAGGTAAATTCTGTAGAATGTATTCACGTAAGCCAGGATGCACTGCATCATCCACTGCAGTTTTACATTACACACACCTACAGTTGGCCATTCAACTTGAGATGATGTCCATACACACATGCGGAAAAATTCGCATCTACGTCATAACTCGCGTGGTCATGGAAGCTTCTTTTACTACTTTTCAGTAATTTCGATGAACCGATAGCTTTCAATTGTCAGGTAATGCTCTGCTCTACACAAGAGTAGGCCAAATATGTCCAGCCAGCAAATCTTCTGAAAATCGTACAGAGAAGGGCTAATAGAACTGTCATTAGATCGGGATGTCGAATGTGTGGCGTGCTTTTTGAGAGCTTTATTTGCATAATCTCAGCTACATCAGAACAAGGATCAAGATGTAGGCATGCAGGATAGGTCACAACTCAAAGCTTTAAAATATGGATATACTACTAGGAGGGAGCTACTGTGATGGGAGCTTGCTGCGAGCTAGAACTGTGGACAAGAATTTACGTCGATGTGCACGTCCCAAATCAGGTTCATGAGGAAACGGTAACGAATCCTGACCTTCAGAAAATCACCAACCAACCACAGAGGAATTAACGTGTGTAAATGTGATTCGCGGATATGTGGCTTGACTTTCTGCGAAATGGCCACAAGATGACAGGACAACCCTCAGGGAGAAAACAGGAGAGGCTGCTTTTCTGCTGATAATAATGAACATAAAAATCTGTAAATAACTCTTGATTTTTTCAATAAAAAACTGTTGCCTGGCCCTTGTCTTCTGCTTTTACACTAAAATGTCCTGTGAAGTTACTATGGCAGAGATGTTGACCGGAGAAAGATAATGACAGTCACAATCTCACTTCTTTCCCTCCGATTTTGTCATTTTTGAAATCCACACTCGGCTGACCTGGCTAACATTCCATTAGTTGACAGCCTCAATAGGTTAGACTAGTGTGCCTAAACGAGGGGTATTGCTGGATTTACTAGGGAAACATGTCAATCACGTCTCATAAACCGTTAATGCCCAACTCTTGCTACGCTCGGGCCCACGCTGTTCCTTGAAGTTTTCAGAAACGCTTAGTTATAACGGACGAAAAAACCAAAACACCGATTGGCCGCTTGGGAATTCTTTATTGTAACACCAACATATAAAAAATATTTCTACTAAGGTCTGTGAACAAATATTACAATAATAAATCACAAGATTACTTCTGATGGTTTACTGCTGACTTCTTTCTGAACAGCGACCGATGAGACGATGACTGTCGCATTGATGCCTCCGCGAAAATATAGGGAAGTTGGTTTTGAGCAAACAACAATGAATTGATCGTTCAATCTTCAACTATATTGACACCGGTGATACCAAAATCCTCGCCGGTTAAACTTGCAACTCTTACCATAACCGCTCCAGACACAGAGGCTGGAGAACCACGGGTTTCTGTCGCTAGAGAAAGACCCTTATCGTCTGCCAGTAATACTGGCCATGGCACTGAGACACACAAAAATGCCCAGTTGCACCAGACGAACCAAAACGGTCTTAAAGGAGATGACAAACATGCGAGGACCAAGCCTAAGTCCACGGATAGTAGATCAAACTGTGTAATCCCCTTTAATGGACCAGACTGTAGCAGTAGTCTGCTGGAAGATAGGGCCCTATTTGATCAGGAACAGTGGTCCATCTTGTGTAGCACACTGGGTCTGGACATCCAACCAGTAAATCTATGCAGATTGTACAGGGGCACTGCTGCACCTCAAGGCAAACCATCCCCACTGAGGGTAACATTGGGCTCTACTGAGGATGTTGAAAAAGTGTAACTGGCTTCTCAAGTCCTTTCTATAGGGAGGGCCTGCAACATACGTGTTAAGCCAGACAGGCCATGGAAGGAAAGACAAATGGCGAGGGAGTCACCAGAGCTCATTCCTTCTGCCTCCATGGTTGTGCATGGCATTCCTGAACTGGTAACTGGGAACGCCTGCGAAAAGCATTGTCATGATGTACAACAATGGAGATGGTTGGCATCTCAGATGGCCTTGGGGAGTTCAGGGGCTGTCTCTATTTATAGACTGCCTCGACCCACTCATCTTATGTCAATTAACACGCCACGTCTGTTAGCTGTCAAGTTCAGCTCCCAAGACCAGTTGACTACCGCTCTCCATAGATGGTACGAGACCAAGGACAAGGTCAGCAAACACATTCGCTGCTGCGAGAGCCGGCCTCGCACCCAAAAGAGGGAACAAAGCGTAGTCAAAAAAATCCTCAACCCCTAGTCACACTACAGCGGTGCAGCACGGACGATGATAGCCAGTGTCATCCGAGTGCTACGTTTGAACTAGAAGAAAAAAACGCCAACAGGCCGGTTCCTGGGGAATCGGCCAACTAGTTCGTAGGATAAATCCTCAACCGATAGCCAATATCAAGTCAACTACCCCCCAATACGGGGAAGTGGTGAGACTGACTACCAGTTGCCTGTACAGTAATGTGAGAGGGCTAAGAGGCAAAATAGCTGAACTTAGACACCTACAATCACAACTGAACTCCAAAATCATAATACTGACGGAAACCTGGCTAACCCCTACGGTGGCAGACAGCGAAGTCAGTATAAATGATATGGTCCTAGTCAGGCGAGATAGGGACCTGAAAGGAGGTGGAGTCGCCATATACGTCGACAAACAGCTCAGATGTGTTCACGCGATGGACCCTCCCCTCACAGAGCTCCCTGACTCCATATGGTGCCACTTCACCGTTGGGTACTGCAAATATCTAGTGGGCAGCATTTATCGATCACCTTCATGTGGAGCAGACCACAACCAGGTACTGCTAAATACAATTTCAGCGACTCAAGACATGGGTTATGATCAAATTGTCATAGCTGGTGACTTCAATGCCCCATCTCTTAACTTGGTGTCGGGAAAAGCCCATGATAGATTTGATCGAAATCTGCTGCATACCATCAGGAAGGCTGGATTCACTGAAAATGTCAAGATGGATACTAGATGGGGCCCTGATGGGAAGTCTTCTAAACTGGATTACGTGAAAACGTTCAGATCACGACTCCCATAGGTAGTAGTGACCACGCGGTCATAGTATTCGACATAGTCCTCCGCGAGCGCTTACAGTGGGACAATACACAGCCCTATCTGTGTTATAACAAAGCCAACTGCACCAAAATGCGAAGACTTCTGTCTGAAGCAAATTGGCCTAAAAAATGGACAGAGCTAACAGTAGAAGAACACTGGAGAGTGGTAAAGGAAATCATTCACCAGGCGGTCTCAGACACTGTTCCTTTAGTCTTACCAAAAGCTAGGAAGCAACGATCATGGCTAAAAGGGGGACACAACGCCTTCTGCAGGCGAAGCGAAAAGCCTGGTTTGCGTGGCGACGATCGAAGAGTCAACCCGAACGTGAAGTGTACCTTGAACTCAGGAATCGATGTAACATACGAGTCCGGAGCGATAGAAGGACATTTCAGGGAGACCTCGCCAATAAGCTTCTCGTGAACCCCAAAAGCCTATACAGGTTTATGTCCGAAAGAAAACCGACCAACCAGGGAGCATGCAATCTAGTGGGTTCTGATGGGAAATCTCTTACTAGTCTTGAAATGGCAGAGACATTCAGCCTAGCCTTTCACAGGCAACTAAACAGTAACGAGGATATTACCCCCACAGAACATCCAGATTACATCGCAAAACCAACGCGCGAAAACCTGCTGGGTACATTTCAAATTACCCCGGCTATGGTACTTGCAAAATTGAGAAAGTTGGCTTCGGGAAAGTCTTCAGGTTGTGATGACATCAGACCATCTGTCCTGAAGCAGTGTTCAGAAAGTCTCTGCCAACCCCTAAGTGATCTGTTCCAACACTCCCTTGATGTAGGGAAACTTCCATGTGAATGGAAACGAGCAATCCTATCCCCTATCTTCAAGGGTGGTGACCGGCAGAATGCGACCAGTTACAGACCAGTTGCTCTACTTCCAGTGATATCGAAGATATTGGAAAGTCTCATTGACGACCACATGAGAAAATACTTCGATGGGACTAACCTTCTTCACGAAGCACAGCACGGTTTCCGGAGGGGAAGATCCTGCGTGACGAATCTTCTACTAGCTTGGAACGATTGGACACTATCCTGGGACGAAAAGGTACCAGCCCACGTGATCTTTCTCGACTTTGCGAAAGCATTCGACACAGTTCACCATGGTCTGCTCCTTCACAAAATAAGCAAGGCGGGTGTTTCTGGAGCACTTCTCGCATGGCTGAAAGATTACTTAGGCGAGAGAGAATTCTGCACCAAAGTCAACCGCATCCGATCATCCTGGCACACCTCGGCATCAGGGGTTCCTCAGGGTTCTATCCTAGGGCCGTTGATGTTTTTGACTTTTATCAACGACCTGCCCCCCCAACTAAACTGCTCTGCGCTTCTTTACGCTGACGACGTAAAAATTTGGAGAGCAATAAAGTCATCGGAAGACTCAGACAGATTGCAGGCTGACCTGCAAACCCTGGGAAACTGGGCTCTGGCTAACGGAATGCCTTTCAACCTAAAGAAGTGCAAAGTAGTGCAACTTCATTCCGGCAGGTCACAGAGTGTAGATTACACCCTTGGCGGCCAGAACTTGAGTTGTGTTCCATCAGAGCGAGATCTAGGTCTTATTCTAACAGAAAAGCTAGACATCAGTAGAAATTACTCGAGGGACTTTGCCAAAGCCTACGCAACTTTACACTTTATGCATAGGCAGCTGGGAGCTCTCACTCCCGACCTGTTCTTAAGGTTATGTATGACATATGTGAGGCCACACCTTGAGGTGCATAATATCATTGCACCTCCGCTACTCAAAGGGGATGCTAACATTCTAGAAAGTGTCCAGAGACGAGCGACAAAATGGGTGATCGGCCTCTGCAACAAATCATACGAGGAAAGACTAAAGAAATTAGGTCTTTTCACACTTGGTTACCGTAGGCACAGGGGAGACCTCATCACCGTCTGCCAGATCTTAAACGACCAGACCCACCCATCCTGCCATTGAGTGATTATGGGCTTCGACGAGGTAACTCGCTAAGGTTAGGATACCGGGGACCAAAGACTGGAGTGTGATCACATTTCTTTTCGCTTCGTGTTTGCCGTCTCTGGAACGCCTTACCGGCGGCCGTGACTACAGCGCCATCTCTGGAGATTTTCAAGCGGAAGCTAGACAATCATGCAGAAATGCAAGGTTTGTGTCTCAATGGCTTATCCTCATAAAACTTAAAACCACACTGTCAATGGATAAGCGTACAAACCAAATCCCCACGACCTATTCTGCCTTCTCTCACTCTATCTTTTCCTTAGGTCACCTTTATTATTCCACTTATCTCAACCTATATTATCTACACTACAACCTATTATTATTATTACTATTGTTACTATTCTGCTTTTATGACTACACCGAATGACCAACGGGAGTTAGGTCAGACTCCATTCACGGCAGCAATACAGTCCTAACATACTGCATACTACAAACCACATCTCGACCAATCCCCGCACCACTCCTCCTGGAGTCTACGAGAGCTAAAGCAGTCGAGTGTCGGGACTTACTACGCAGAAGCTCACCGAAGATATGGAACCTCTACCTCACAATGAAGAAGCGAGCTCAAAGAAATCACTGGTTTATACTAGCTCGTAATCAGGATCTTGGATATTGACGGTGACGGCGCATATATTCAAGGTCGTAAAATGGCCTTCCGCATCTCTTGTGTATTTCCAGTGAAGGTGGTTATATATTGCAATGCAAATTATTCGTCTTCTAGTTATTGCGCGTAGCAAACAAAAGTCTTCTCCGTTGCTCAGGACGTCAGTCTTCACATCTGTTTGTTGTAAGTTGTTGTATGCACCCTAAAACACACCAATATCCAGCACCGAGAAACCCCTGAAAATAATTCCCAGACTCCTTTCGAATTCACAGATGAAAACAAAAGAAGGTTGGATGTAATCATAGGAAACTACCCACCTGCACATAAGGCTGCTGCAATAATTCCTGCCTTAGATTTAGCTCAGCGACAACATGGTTAATTTTTATGTACTCGTAAGGCACTATTATTTAGGTTGGTTGCCAATATCTGCAATGAACAAGGTTGCTGAAATTCTTAATGTCCCAGCAATGAGGGTATATGAAGTGGCTACCTTCTACACTATGTTTAACAGGTAAGTGGGGAATAGATTATTCTTCCATTCCAAATATATTTCCATGAAACCGACTAACATGTGCGTATGGTAATAGATTTAATCATCTGTGTATCTTCACTCTGAAAATACAGTATTGACCGAAGACTTTAAGTACAGCACAAATTTCGTTGTTAAAATTCTCTTTGAATTTCCTGCATAATATACGAACTACCAGTAAACACTTTGTATTGCATTTTCAAAGCGCTTTAAAAAGTAAATGTTTTTCGGTAAATGAAAGTTTATTCTCAATGTAGACACTTATATATATATATATATATATATATATATATATATATATAATCCAAGTCTGCTCAAATCTGCTCCAACTGCTCACATCTTTAGAGAAAACCCCGTCTTGTGGAAGTTCGGATTCAGATGATAAGAATAGAAGGCTCTTGTGGCCTGTGTGAATCCTTGCAAAATATATCTCTGCAGAGGTCTAACTTCTCTTTGAAGGCGTTCACCGATGGAGATGATACTACTGAATCAGGTAAGGAGTTCCGGTCGTTGACCACTCTGTGAGAGAATCTAAATTATGTACGTTCATTAATCGTCCTCAGTTCGAGCAGCTTTTTGTGGTGACCCCGTAAATGTATCCCAGATGGGGAAAAAAGGTTAGAAAAGTCAGTTCCTAAATTACCTTTGAGTATACGGTATGCTAGAATTAAGTCGCCTGTCTTCCTTCGGTATGATAAAGGGAAGAGATTTAAGTGCTCCATCCTCTTATAATAAGGAAGGTGTGAGATACCAATAACTAATTTCGTTCCTACCCTCTGTACTATTTCCAGGATATATGCCTCTATTTTGAAGCATGGACTCGCTGCTTGTGCGCAGTATCCTAGATAAGGCCTGGCAGGTTGCGTAGAGTCTAGTCGTTTGAAAGCTATTGGAAGTGCCCATAGCATTCAAAAAGCCTTAGCTGCGGCTGCACTGAAATTTTCAGTCGTTTTCAAATCATTGCTGACAATGATTCATAGGTCCTTCTGTCCCTTAATATCAGGTAGTTCTGTCCCCTAGGGAGTACGACGTGTAAGACTTCTGACCTAAGTGCATTACCGCCCTTTTCCTAGGATTAATTTCCAAACTCCACAGGTTCGACCACTCAGCTAATTTATCTAGATCAGTTTGTAGGGCCGACCTATCCTCGTTATTATTGGCAGTTTTCCATTTCTTAATGTCGTCCGCAAATAATAATGAAGATGAAGTAAGAATTCCAGGTAGATCATTAACGTATAATAGGAACAGCAAGGGGCTTAATACAGTTCCCTGAGGCACTCCACTGGATACTGCTTTCCACCCTAATAGTACACCGTTAACTTAAACCTTCTATCCGTTAGGTAATCCCTAAACCACTCACATAGGCATTGGTCTGGTTCAAGACCTTTAAGTTTACTAAGGAGACCTAAGTGGGATAATTTATCGAATGCCTAAGATTGATATAAACCACGTCCAACGGAAGGTTTTTATCTCTAGCCTCAACCCAGTCCTCCCTAGCCAATAGTAGGTTTGTCAGGCAGGATCTTCCTGGTCGGAAACCATGATGTTCCATCGCCAGCAAGCCATGTTTTTCAACATGAGCAAATAGCTTATCCTTTATAACAGTTTCCAATACCTTTGCTATATTGCATGTCAGACTTACTGGCCGGTAGTTAGATACAGATTGCCTGTTCTCCTCTTTGAATATAGGGCTTATAGTGTGCTTCGGTGGCACAGTGATTAGGACTCTCGCCGACCATGCACATGGTCTGGGTCCGCACCGACGCACACCTGATATCTATGGTCGGCCTGCAAAATTTGGGCTACCGATATCCATGCTGAAAATTCCATACTTGTACCAAAAATACAGTGTGGAATCAAGCTGTAAATAAAAAAAAATCCTTCCAGTCCCTGGGCAGCTTAGCCTGGGTCAGAGATATTTGGAAAATCTCAGTAAGTGGAATATATATTATGTCTGCCAAGGAAACTAACAGTTTAGGGTGAAGTCCATCGGGTCCAGGTGATTTATCTGGTTTCAGTTTAGACAGTATTTTTAGGACCTTTGTATACTCTACCACAATTAAGGGCATCTGAGTGGCGATGGCATTGACCTCCCCATATCCCTGGGTGGTACGATCAGACGAGAATATGTCACAAGTATTCAGAGAGGTTTTCAGCCTTTCTTTCGTCTGACGCAGCCGCTTCTCCTCTAATGCTTATGAGTGACGGTATACCACTGCTAGTTTTAGTCCTACGTTTTATATATGAGTACAGCCTTTTTGGGTAATGAAAACAATCTAGTACCAGCCGTCTCTCGTACTCTATACGACTCTTATTAATCACATACAGAGACTTCGAATTTCGCTGTAGTCTTTCTGGAAATTTTCCCTTCGTGTCATAATAAATTGGTCCCATAAGTTCTTCCTCGTCTTAATAGCCTCCTTATTTCACTAGTAATCCAAGATGGCTTTTGGAGGAATGTACCGAGGTACGAAAGGTGAAGTGACACAATCTAGTGTATTGCTAAATCCCACCCAAGCTTCTTCGATAGTCCAACTTGTATCGACTGACCAGTCAGCTGCAGTTGTTGCGTGCCGGGTTCCCGATATATCGGCTTTCCAAATGTTTGGACGAGCGGATGTTGACCTGTGTTTGAGAGAATAAATTTTAAGCGTAAAAGTAATGACTACGTGGTCACTGCTACCAAGTAGTGGAAGGTACCTAATGTTACCAACGTCCTCCTTCTGGTGTGTTAATACCAAGTCTAGATTGGACGGATCATGTTCAGGGTGATACCTTGTTGGTGTATGCATATGTCGCACGAATGCACATTCAAGCACTGTCAGTGTGAGCTACCTATTGAAACAGGTATACAAACTAGTGGAGTTTAATTCCCCCTTATTTAATATGTGGAGCATTAAAGTCACCAACAGCCAGACACCTGTTTCTACTACTCCATGCCCTCAAGTGATTTAGAACGAAGTCATCAGATTGGCTAGCAGGACTTCTGTAAATAATTCAGATCGTGCCTTTGTTCAAATTAATGACGCATCTTGCGGCTTCACTGGTGCCGCTGTCATGGAATCGGTTTCTTCAACATTGTTTTTGCCACAAGTAGATGCCATTCGTACAGTAGACACGCTGCGCTTTGGCGTGGCTTTATCCATTATCATTGGCATCATGGAAGTCTAAGGTATATTGATTACAAAACTTACTGAATTCAACTTGATTATAAAATGTTCCTATAGTTACTAAACAAATCGTACATACCTAAGAGCTACGTAACTCAGGCCTGTTAGTTAGTTAGTACAAATTTTACTATCGCTTCATTTCATTTTTTATCCGAACTTCAGTAAAATATTCGTCAGAGAAGTTATCAGGAGTTGATAAATACATAGTTGACAGTCTGTAATAATTACATATCATGCGAAAATAACACACTTAAACTTACATTCATTCATAGCTTAGGGCGTCGGTGATTCACTGATTTAATACTCAACAACCACGCACATGGTTAAGGTTATATTCCCAGCCGACTCATTCCTAAAGCTCACCTAGTTTACTGGATGATAGTAAACCAGGAAAATAGGTAGTACAACGTGAGGCTGGCAACGTTGCACTGTAAAAACAACACCACCGTTACTGAATCATCAAAAACACCTTATATCCCATATTGTACTTGGAACTCAAGAAGTAAAAGATGATTTACTCTTGTATACACATATGTAGTATGTCATTTTAATATGGTCGTATCCAGATGAACTGCGACCTAAAAATACACTCTGGCAAGAAGAAGTAATAGTAGTATCATAACCAGATAAATTATTACGACTTTGTTCAAACATAGAAGTTATCAGGTGCATCAACTGGCTGGTTTAAGGAGTTATGTTAGACTAAACACCCTATCTACCAGCAATTAGGTCTCATTGGTTTTCACTTCTAGGTTTATGGAAACAACTAGGACGTTTTCCATTGTCACTTGCTTCACGGCTAACAAAGCAAGATTTACTTTGAATCTCAAATACGTTACACTGTCTCACATGTATCACTAATTTCGTATTTTTAAATCTAAGACCCATCGATAACATCTGAAAGAGATTAGATAACTCTGAGAATATTCAGTCCAGTGTTTTTCTTTTTACAGTTGTGGTTTGGTCGGACAAATATCTTCACAAAACCATTCAGTTTTCTGTGCTATTAAATACGACACTGATTATATTATATTTATTGGTGACTTTTAACAATAATAATCATAGCAACAATAGTGGTTTAGTGATTGCCCGTCTATTTCTAGGGAACCCGTGGGAAAATATCATATTCAGATCTGTACTACTACCCCGTGCATGTTGGGCGGTGCAGGCTCAGATGTTATTTTGGACGCCCTGAAGGAAAATCTCGGTATGTTACTGCTTTAGACTGTTTTCCATGTTGTGTTAACCATACTGGTTATTTATTTTGTTTCTACTACTAAAATACGTTGAGCATTTTTATTGTAATAGCTTTCCAGGTTATTCGGAGGATTCTTCCTTTCCAACCTCAGAACTAGTTTAGTGGAGCTGCGACTCATTTTTCTATGTAGGTGGTCAGCTTGAAAACCATTGGGTAGCAAGTTCGGGCCTTGACCCCATCTATCGAGGTTTGGATGGTCAGGTAGTATGACTAGTCCTCACAAATAATAGGTGTGGCTTATTACCAACTGCTTGGAATTAGAAGCGTAATATTTAACTAATTATTTTTACCGTTAGTACCTCTAAATTTTATTAGGTTTTTTGAGCAGCACTTTTCAAGACTTAGAATCGATGTGATGCCCCCTCCCATGGCGTGATTTTCTTCTGTTGAAGCATTGTACCTGAAATCCTGTCCATCGAATGGTCTCAAAACAGTGCGTCGGTGGCACAGCGGTTAGGACTCTCGCCGATCATGCACATGGTCAGGGGGTTCGACCCTCTGCCGATGCACACCTGGTATCTATGGTCAGCCTGCAAAATTTGGGCTACCGATATCACATGCTGAAAATTCCATACCTGTACCAAAATTACGGTGTGGAATCAAGCTGCAATAAAAAAACTCAAGCAAAAATTACGTCTTGTAGTTTTATCTTAATTGTAACTATATTTCCATGGTAATGATTGGTCTCTGAGAAATAATTTTTATCCCATTAGATTCAACTGTAAAACATCTCACGACCAAAATGAAGTGAAAAAAATGTCACAGTCTACTGTCGACTATTAATATCTTAGTAGTAATTACTTTATTGTAAACAATAATCCTTATACGGAATGGAACTTTCAGCTATATGCGTACTACAACAGTCTGTCTCCTTTGACAGAGAAATAAACGAAATAATAAAGCCACTGAACTTAATAGTAGAATAATATATGCGTAATAATAATGCTACTAATAAGTTGCTGTTTATGTACAGATTATACATAGTAGGTTTGTAGGCTCTTAACTGACATCTGTGTCTTCACACAAAGCTCGTGCTAAATATGGTATAGTTGAATTCTTTTTTTTTGACCGCATGAATTTGAATTCCTATGAAATTTCTTCTGGTTTCACTCGAAAAGATACAAAGAGAAAGTTGCGAATAAAGAGGATGTTCAGTAGCCGAGAAGATGAATTTAAGCAATTGCTTGCAAGAATTAAAATGCCTACTAACAACAATGTCAATTAGTTGTTTAGTTAGTTGGTTCAAAGACACACTATTCTGGCTACTGAGATCTGGAGTTTTTTTTAAATCTCTACAATAAAAAAGTCCCTTAATCTGTATTATAAAGATGAGATGTTCTAGGTGTGTTTTACTTCTACTCCCCTCCTCCCTTATAGGTATTGAACCAGGTCAAACAACAGAAGATAAAATGTTCACTCTGTCAGAGGTAGAATGTCTTGGAGCTTGTGTTAACGCACCAATGATGCAGATCAATGATGACTATTATGTAAGTTTTTGAACAGTTGATTTGATTCGATAAAGCCAGCCTATTAGTATTAAAATTGACAAGGGACAACCCGTATCTTTGCTTGTTTTAAAAAGGCTACGACTCACTTCACTACTCATTTAGTGATGTGATATGAATATGGAAACGTATGAAATAAGTATTCTGGTAAGCTTTGTTTAAAGTTCAGGTTTCAAGCAAAACGGGTAAGGTGAGAAGAGTTCGAACTCGTGGCCCACTGGTTAGAGGTAGAGATCTCAAACTAATGAGCCGCAGCCCCACTGTTGATAAAAAAGCATTGGGTTCTATTTACCGAAAAATTCTTACTCATAACATATATATATATATATTAAATATTCCCATAGTAAAATTTAAAACAACACATTTAAGCGAACAATATTGTTTTCAATTACATCTCATCAGGCTTAACTCTAATATATGTAAGTTTAAAAATAAAATTCCAATATAAACCAACCATGGTGTTCTGTCTATAGGATAATAAGATGGTGAATATAAATTGTGCATTTAGTCATAAGTAATAATAATAATGGTTTTATCAATAATAAGGATTAAAAAGTGAGGCAATCTGTGATAACACGAATGATGAAAGAACAGTATGATTAAACAAACAAATGTTCAGGTGGAAGTAGTCGATAAAGGCTAGTAAAAACAAATGAACCGATTGAGTAAAGCTAGATTGTAAGGGAAGTAAATCAGACACGTTTTTAATGAAGATGTGATAAGATTAATGGATGGTAAGAAAGAGGTTGAAAATATAAACAAGGGGTGTTATAGGAGTCATTAGTTGGTTATGTCTTAATAGGCCAAGGGAGGGATAGTGTCTCTACGAACTTCTTTTGAATGCATAGTTTAGGTTAAATAGTTCGAATGCCTATCGCATCAGCTGTGTGCAGTAGACGAATACGAATTCTGCTGGAAAGATTCGGTACGATACGATTAATTACTTTGAAAGCTCTCGTTTTCTCCACCACATGACCACTATCAATTAAATGTGACAAAATTGAGTTACGGATTGTTTTTGTCTGTCCTTTACCAAGGCACGATGGGAGATGTTCACTAACAGGTTGGCTAAGCTGTCTAGTAGTACGCCCAACATTACTGTCACCGCAGGTGCAGTTGAATTGATAAATACACATAGATGTGACAAAACTATCTAGCTTATCCTTCGTTTGCGTCCCAATCATTCATCGGCTAGAGAGTGACACACATAGGTATGCTGCGTAAAACGTTCTCCGTATACCCCTAAAAAGTCTCTGGAACAAAATCTCACTTGATAAGTCACCATTAAATTGTAACTTAATAAATAGAGGCTTTTTACTTGCAGTCAGAGTCACAGGTTTTCTCTCTGATGTTTTCATATGAAACTACTCGGATATCCCATCTCCATTAAGGAATCGTGAATATATTCAAATTCCTTTTGTAAGAGGTCATCTGTACGTATCTTTCTTGCTCTGCTCGTAAGACGTTTAACAGTATTTCTTTTATATTTAATGGGCACGTAACTAAGGAAGTGTGTGTATTGCCCTGTGAATGTGCTTTTTCTATACACGCTTCTCCCAAGTGGCCCATCTTCTCTCCTACTTAGTAAGACATCCAGAAAATGTAGTTTATTCTCCTGCTCCTCTTCACAAGTAAAAGTAAGCGAAGGGTAGACGTTGTTGAATTTAAGCAACAATTCGTCTATGTTAACATTCCCATCAGCTAAGAAAAATGTATCATCGACATATCGGTAATGCATATCAAACTCCTTGATGATTGATTGTGCACTGTGGTAGAGTGTAATTCCATTATGGGTAAATTTTGTTTTGATAAAGTCTCACTGTTATACAGTAATGTTTACTGATGGCGTTTCGAGCATGATTTACTGAATCCTTGTTCATCGAGTCTACATCCAACACGTGCAATAGGAATGACTCATCACTCATACTCGAAATTTGGAAAATACTACTACCAATCAAATCAAGTGAAAAACAATGGAACTATATAAATGAAGTTAGGAAGTCGTGTGATAACCTTGAAATGATTATGGGCAATAAATTGTGTTCGAAACGTCATGAGTAAACATTACTCCTTGATGATGTCTTTCAATTTCCCGTTTCCAAGTTTTGCAAGGAAGAAGTCAGCTAACATTGGGCCTAATGGTGGACCCATAGCTATTCCATCTACTTGTCGGTAGTAAGAATTATTGAAGATAAAGTGAACATTCATTGTGTATTTGAGAAGTAATTCTTTGAGGCTACACAAGGGGATTCCTATATATGGCACTCGTCAGCAATGGGTATATGCTTACTACTTACTTTACTTTACTTCGGCTATCTCCTACGGGAGGATGAGCCGGCTTCATGAACGTCTCGAATCATCGCTGCCCAGGCGCGGCGATCTGATGCAAGGTTTTGCGACAGGGTTATCCAATTCTTTTTCCACAGACGGAGTCCGTAGACGGTTTGTAGCCCCAGGCACTCCATATCAGCCTTGACTGTACCAAGCCATGTCTTCAGCTGTCCACCCCTGCGACATCGCCAAGATGGAAATGGCGAGGGATTTAGAACTGATTTGACCAGATCGTCATCTGGTCGGCGCAGAACATGGCCAAACCACCGAAGGCGACGTTGTTGGACCAGTACTGGAATTTGGTTGATGTTGTAGCAACGACGACGCACTTCTTCGTTGGAGAGTTTGTCCTGCCAACGAACATGCAGAATGTACCTGAGGCACCAATGGTCTACTACCTCGAGTCTGCGTAAATCTTCCGCGCGAAGAGGCCAGGTTTCACAGCCATACAGGAGAACGGGTCGTATGGAGGCTTGGTAGACCCGAATTTTAGTCCTGAGACTGATTTCTCTCTTGCTCCATAGAACGCTCCTCAGCTGTAGAAACGCATTCCGGGCGTTGGAGATTCGCGCATTCACTTCGTTTTTCGCTTGACCGTTGGGGAGCATTATGGATCCCAGATATCTGAAGGATGGCACAATTTCAATAGGTGCTCCATTCAGGGATAAGATTTCATCATTGCTGGTGGATGTGTTCGAAAACATTTTGGTTTTGGAAGTGTTAATTTTCAAACCGATAGTAGGCGCGAGGTGGTTTATCTGGTCGAGCGCCTGTTGCATATCGGGGAAGTTTTCAGCTAATAACACGACGTCGTCGGCGAATTCGAGGTCGGTTATGTGAATATCGGGCGAAAGTTGGACGCCGTGGTGCTCGGTTAGGGCGTGCCGCAAAATCCAATCAACTGTGAAATTGAACAGGATGGGGGATGCTGGACAACCTTGCCGGACACCGCTGGTTACCTCAAAAGTGCGAGACTCTTCACCGTTCACTCGGACTCGAGCTTTGGTGTTGGAGTAGTATGACCTGAGCAGGTTGATTAGCTTGGTCGGAACTCCGTCGAGCTCCATTAGATACCAGAGTGCTCCTCGATCAACTGAGTCGAATGCCGCTCGGAAGTCGATGAAGCAAGCAACCGTCGGCTGTTGGAATTTGTCCCTGTGTTCCAAAATTCTTCGCAGTGTGAATAATTGATCAACACAGCCTCTTCCAGGTCGAAATCCGGCTTGATTTGGCCTTGTTCGCACGTGGCGTTCGGCCGCGAAGCGGTTCAGGAGAATGGAAACAAAAACCTTAGCAGCGATATCAATCAGACTTATGCCTCGGTAGTTCTCGCATATTGACCTGTCTCCCTTTTTGTGGAACGGTAGCAGAACTGAGGTGCTCCAATCGGAAGGAATGGTTTCGGACTCCCAAATTGAGCAGAACAGCGAGTGCAGTGCATCGATTAGCGCTGGAGTGCAGGCCTTGTATATTTCTGGGGGTAGACCATCTTCGCCCGGAGCTTTTTTGTTTCTGAGTCTGTTAATTGTTTTAGCTATTTCGGTTGGAGTGGGTGGATCGCAGTCAACTACGTAGGGTGTTGGTAAGTGTCGTATCGGTCGATGAGACGGTTGACCAGCGTTGCGATTGAGTAGCTGCTTGAAATGTTCGGCCCATCGTTCCATCTTACCATTGGTGTCCGAAATAATTTCTCCTGATGCTGTGCGTAACACAGCATGACTGTTAAGGCGTTTGCCAGATGATAGGCGTATGAGGCGATAAAGTTTTCCGAAATCGCCTACATTTGATGCTGCTTCCATGTTAGTCGCCACATTAGACCAATAGCGATTTCTGTCATTCCTAGCAGACTGTGTAGCTTTGCGCCTGAGGGAGCGATAAACTGGAGACTTTGCTAGGCGAGCGTCTCTGGCTTGCGAGGATAGATGCATGGTGTGCTCTGAAATCCAGTCTTTCTGCTTGTTGGATGTGGTACCCAAATGCGACATTGAAGCTTTAGAGACTACTTCTTTGAAATGATTCCATCGTGTCTCAGGTGTATTAGAAGATGTGGATGTTGGTTCATCTGCGGCGCTTAGTTCGGCCTGGATTTGTTTGGACAAGGCTTGTCGCTTTGTCGAACATTGAAGCGGGACAACATTGATACGCTTCGGAGGTCGCGCCTTCTGGCGTGTTGTTAAACGAAGTTTGAATTTCGCCCGAACTAGAGTATGGTCTGATCCCCCTTTATTTCCGGCCTCTGCGCCACGATAGGATCGACAGTCTTCCACCGAGGAGATCCAGCGTGAGCGCACTAGGATGTAGTCGATCTGATGTGCAGTGCGACCGTCGTTCGAATACCAGGTGAGAAGATGTTTTCTAGGGTGTTGAAATCGAGTGTTGGTGATATATAATCGATTGTAATCAGAAAAAGCTAAAAGTCTATCACCATTACGGCAGCGCTGATCGAGACCGTGTTTGCCTAGTATATGTTTTGTCGCGTCGTCTGAAGGGCCAGTGCGGGCGTTCCAATCGCCGGCTACTATGAGAACGTCACGCTTTGGGATTTTGTTGATTGCCTCTTGAAGATTGTCATAAAATTCGTCTTTGATACTTTCATCAGAGTCGAGGGTTGGGGCATAGACAGCGAGAACAGAAATGTCGAGCGGGGAACCCTTGAACCTAGCGATTGCAACTCTGGAGTTGACCGGTTCGAATGATATTAGGGCATTATTGGCTTTGTTACTGAGAGCAAATGCTACCCCATGTTGTCCCGAATTATTCTGGGGTCCACTATGAAGCAACCAGAATGAAGAATCTGTTCCAGGTACGGCTATTCGGCGGGAGCCATGATCGGGTAACCTCACTTCAGATAGACACGCTATGTCCACCTTGTAGTCGTATAAAGAACGCATGGTGATAGACTGGCTACCAGGATCCAACAGCGTCCTAACATTCCAGCAGCCAACAAATAGTTGGTTTCTAAGTGTTAATTTCCCAGCTGGCTTACTTTTCACACTGGCCACCGGGTGAGCACAGGGCGCGTCGCTTACCGGGAACGCCGTAGCATGGTGAGAGTTGTTTGTAAGAGAGTTCATGAAGTTTCATGGGAATTTGGTACGAGTGATGTCCCCAGCATCGCTCGGCCTTTTGTTTGAGAGTGCAGCTCTAGCCTTTACACAACCAAGTGTGACCTACAAGGCAGTAGGAGTGGAGTAGGGAGTCCACTATCCATTGGCAGCCGGTGACCGGAGTTCGGTTCATACGCCTTTTTGAATGGGGCCATACATCCAGGACATCCAACAAGCCCTTTGTCCATACGTCTGCCGGTGAGCTCCAGTGAGCTTCATACGCCAGTCGTTGGAGGTTTGGAATCAGGGTTTAGCCATCTCCCCTAGACTGTCATCCAATGGACAGTTAACCCGGTGCAGAGCGCCGGGCATCCGCTTTCGCCCTCTCACTTTGGTGAGGAACACCTCCGCCACGTGAAGGCAGTGAGTAGGACTTCCTCAGGAGAGGCTATGTAAGACGCCCGGTCATATGGGAGCATTTCAAGAGGTGTGCGGAGGGGTGGCCAACCCTCAGCGCAAGGCACCCATCCCCGACCATCCTGAGGCTTTGGAGGCCGGTTTATGCAATACGTAAGGAAACTGATTTCCACCTTAGAGATTTCAACATGCACCTCCCAGCATAATTCCGTCACAAAAATGCTACTACTGAGTGGTTCAGGCCTAAGAATTACCTCCCGTATCCCTATGGTGGATATAGTGTTTGGCCACTAAGGAGTAACCAGTGTCATTTTTGTTTAGTCAGCAGGGTTATTGTTACCAGACATGAGATGAAAGGCCCAATGTGAGAATATATCCACAAGAGGTAATATGCTCGAACTATTTGTACGACACATTTTAAAGACCAGCCAATATTCTCATTTTACTTTTTCAATAGGAGGACTTAACAGTTGAAGATACAGTTCGTATTCTTGAAGAACTAAAAGCTGGAAAAAAGCCAAAACCTGGACCACAGTAAGTTTTTCTGCTTTCTTTCTCATGGTTTTGTTTTCCATTTTTTCCTCACTGAATATACTTCTGTCCAAGAAATCTCTTTTCGTTCCACTGATCTTAAGAGCTTGATTACTGAATTATTTTAGATGGACTTTGTTTCCAGAATTCAAACATTAACAGATTAATTTTATGGGGAAAAACAAACAAACCGAGTAATTCTGTGAATAGGATCCTTTTGGTGAATTTAGTTCCTTTAGTTGTGCAATAATCACATTTATATACCATTTGTTTTCACAAAAGAAGATAGTAACAAAAGTTATGAGTTGTCACAATCATTTTTATGATTAATAAAAATCCGAATAAATCTGTCGAAGAAGCCGCGGCTTACACGGCGAAATGTTCAGAAAAATCTTGTTTTGATTTTCTTAACACGCTGGGATTAATTTAAATAATTTATAATCAATAGTTGCTAATATTTATCAATACGTAAAGTGAGTTGAGTAAGACTGTCAAAATTACGTTTTGAGATAAATAATCTAATAAATGAGTTGTAATAAGGGGGTACACATACGAATAAAGGAAATGCAGTGTAGCTGTGAACACATAAGTCAAAGAAAAGATTCCTTGTCGTAATTTAATTTGAAAGTTCTTGGCTTTTATGTGCTATGACGACCGACAATAAAGGTCAGAGGTTATTATCTCATTTCAGTTAGCACTTAACAAGTTGATTGTCGTCAAAAAAGTGAATCCTTTGGTATGATATCAGCTTACAATCAGATAACTCACTGAGGTAAAAGCAGTCTTTCTGATTAAGGACCAGTAAAATACATTATGGTGAACTAGAATTAGCAAGGCAAAGCCAACAAAAGAGCATCTTCTAACATACTCATATTAACATCTTCATAAAAGTTGGTATATTCAGTTTGTGTACTGATAAATGGGAACTTAATAACCTGTAATCATTTGGTTAACGGGCTATAGATTTTCATCGACAGTTCCACCCCACTCCTCTCGATACTGAGGATCGGATGGCCAGCTGGAAAAGATAAGCAACAAGGAACTTTGGCGATAAGTTCACAAAAGTATGTAGAGGAAAGTGGGGATGGATCGGACATACTGTAAGAAGACCGTCAATTGAAATCACGCGCCAGATCCTAGATTGGAATCCCAAGAAATAACGATGAGTTGGTTTTTGGTTCGATGGTGATACGGAGAGGATCACATATGACGAAGAAGTGTAAGCTCATGGGTAATCAAGGAGACAGCAAGAAAACTGCAGAAAATAGAATGAAATATTGTTGTGCCCAATATTCCACGAAGAACCCAAAGGATGAATCAATAATGACAGCATAAATCATTCGGTGTTCATATCATGTCCATATCAAATAAACCTACTTTAGCCTAGACTACTGGTTTGCATCACTGCTTCTTATACGGTAATAAGTGCGGTTCTTAGCCTCCTACATGAAACATTTGTTCTAGATTAAGTTAAATAAACTTAATTTTCACATACTGAACCGAAGAATGTAATAAAGTAGTGTTTATCCCGTTTAAGCATAAAAGCAATATACATCTCTATTTGGAAACCAATATAATACGGGCTAATAATGTAATACAGGCGGGACGGATAAAGATATCAAAGCCAGAATTGGAAAGGCAAGATACGCCTTCATCAACCTGAAACCACTTTGGAAATCTGCGCTCAGCATCAAGAGCAAGACTCACATTTTCAACACCAATGTCAAGTCGGGCCTTATTTACGGGTCAGAAACTTGACCTGTCTGTCACAAAAAGGATTTCCAACAAGTTACAGACTTTTATCAGCAGCTGCCTTCGCTGTTTCCATACTGCACATCAAATGGACGGCCAGAAAGAATTAGCAACAAGAGACTCTGCAGTGGAACACACCAACCAGTAGGCGATTGCTCAACAAATATGTAGGGAAAAAATGAAGATGGATCGGGTGTACATCGTCGGATGACACCACACCGTCAGGTCCTCTAGTGGAGTCGAAATGGGAAGTGATGAGTGGGTCAATCGAGGGTGACATCAAGGAGGTCGTGCTATGCGAGGAAATGAGAAACTGTGGGCAGTCGTGGATCCAGCCGAAGAAGACAGCAGCAAATAAAACAAAGTGGAGATGTGTTGTTGAAGCCCTATGTTTGATATAAACCCAAGGGAATAATAATGCGAGCTTAATTTTCCATTTCAATACCTTTTTCACTTTTTGTTTAAATTTTAGGAGTGGACAAGGTGGACGTTTTGCATCAGAACCAAAAGGTGGTTTAACCTCACTGACAACAGATCCTAAAGGTCCTGGATTCAAAGTTCGTTCGGATTTATAACAGTTCAACTTTAGTCAATATTTTCACTTGAGTGTACCAATACAGGCACATACACGTATATACCATAAAGCGTACTTAGTGAAGTGTCTTTTTGCTCTTATTTAATAATAAACCTATTTGATTCCTATTTTCTTGATTTAAGCCAAAACTCAGACTTGTACACTCTTATTAGCGTATTTGTACGTAATGACAAACACGTGAAATAGTACATTCTAAAATCTGATGTTCGTTTCGGTCTTTTGATACTATATAAGGAATAAATGTTATCTCGGACTCTCGGCTAATCTCATTATAAAACGATACGTATACTGAGTTGTATAGGTGGTTTCTTAGACTGCAAGCAAGAAGTTGTGACAGCTGGATCTCGGCGCCCAAATGAGTACATCATTGTAAACTATAATCAGCGCTTATCACTTGACTTTGCGATTTCGTCAGTGAAGCTAGTTAACAGTTTCTGTTAAAAAATTTAAAGACATTTACGCATCAAGTTCAGTTTGTGGACCGAAAGCTGCTACCTTGACGTGGTGGTCGGGCTTGAACACCGCAATGACCTAATCAAGCTATACTGGCTGAGACTTATGTCTCTTGAGGTTCTACCATGCCAGGCAGGTTGTTTGGATAGCGGTTAAACAAAAAGCAGCTACCCCATCCAATACCATGATTCAAACAAATTCACAAAATTTCATGCCGGATCGGCCGTGGCCCGGATTAACAACGACCGCGCTTCCTGCTGCCGTGTCACAGGGCAGGAGTGATAAGTATGCTACTGAGGCACACCAAACAAAAGAGAACGAACAAAAACAGGCCGCGTGTGACCGGCCTCAAGCAGTTGTCCCCTGGGCTCTGCGGTCACGCAACCAACTTCCACGGTGTGGGCAGCCGGGAAGTAACAAACGCCCTCACAATCCGAAATGCACACAAAACCTCTCTAATCCTCACTTATCTTTGTCTTCATCTTCATCTCTATTACCTTGCCTTCCTCCCACTGATGCAACTCCTCTACTTGATGGCTCCTCACTCCCTCTTCACTCTGTGTCCACTAAAAACGACGAAAGCCAAAAAACCACCACCGATAGTCTCCTAAAGCCACGCCACCAATTTCATATAGGAGCATTTAATGTTAGGACACTTTGCCAAATAGGACAACAAGCATCACTAGCTAAGACCCTGGCATCCCGAGCCATTGATGTATGTTGTGTTTCAGAAACACGCATACAAGACCCAAGTGTGGTTATTCACCTAACCCCACCTGGCCAACAGGATGAATCTTCAAAATTCACCTTGAGGGTGTCAGGAGATGCCACAGCTAGTTCACGAGGATTAGCTGGCGTAGGGATAGCTTTGAGTACTAGGGCAGAAAAGACATTACTTGACTGGATCCCGGTAGATAGCCGAATGTGTGCTGTCCGTCTGAACGGATCAGTAAGAAGGAGAAAGGACTGCACTACTCGCCGATGCCTTTTCGTAATCTCCGCCTACGCCCCCACTGACTGCAGTTCGGATGAAACGAAGGATGAGTTCTACCAAAAGCTGTCTAGTTTGGTGAGAAAGGCTAAACGCTCAGATATAGTCGTTCTAGCTGGTGACTTTAATGCTCAAGTAGGGAAATTGTGTCAATCTGAGAAGGATGTCGGTGGCACCTATGGAGTTCCGTGCCAGCGAACCGACAACGGTGACCGTCTCCTACAGTTCTGTTCAGATAATCATTTGTTTCTTGTAAGCACTAACTTTAAACACAAGGAGAGACACTGTTTAACCTGGCGACCCCCATCATCAAACCAACGCTGGACACAAATAGACCACATAGCAATAAGCTATCGTTGGCGTGGGTCGGTAGGAGATTGTCGCTCCTTCTGGAACACGTGTGTAGATACCGATCACGCACTGGTCCGGGCTCGTGTGTGCTTACGACTGAACGGACGTAGGAAACAGCTGGCGGTAAAACCATCACGTCCCCAGCTCGATCAGGAAACTAAATCCCTATTTGAGGAAGAACTAGCTAAACGCATATCTGAATTCGACAGCTGTGCTCACCCTGGAGAAGCCTGGAAGAATATTCAGTCAGCTATAGATACAGCTGTAAAAGCTGTGAATAAGGCAAATCCAAAGGTGAGTAAAAACCACTGGATTTCGACTGCCTCATCCGAACTGATAGATGCTAGAAGACTTATTCCGGCGAGCTCCGAATTCAATGAGGAGCGAAAGCTGCACAAAAGGAAACTTACTAAAAGTCTCCGCAAGGACCGTGAACAGTGGTGGGTGACAAAGGCAAAAGAGATGGAAAAAGCATCGGCGATAGGCAACTCTTTAGACTCATCAGGGAAACGGGTGGGAGAAGGCAAATCATAAGTGAGACTATTTCTGAGAAAAATGGCTCCTTAATTAGCTCTCAGGATAGACGCCTTGAACGCTGGAAAGAACACTTTGAGGGACAATTTAACTTGCCTACAGCCACACTGAACCTCCCCGACATCCAGTACACACCCGAATGGGATATAGACACTGGTCCGCCGTCTGTAAGTGAGGTCACAAAAGCTATCAGTAATTTGAAACGAGGCAAAGCGGCAGGACCCGACGGAATTATTCCGGAGGTGTTTAAATATGGGGGTGACATACTAGTTTGTAGATTAACTGAGGTACTAGGCAAAGTCTGGGAATCAGAGACAGTGCCATCAGACTGGGGTAAGTCACTTATTATACCGATATTCAAGAAGGGAAACAAGTCCTCGTGTGATAATCATAGGGGGATCAGCCTAACGAACATAGTCTCTAAAATCCTAGGCTCAGTAATCATGCATAGACTAAGCAGAACTCGGGAGGAACAGACAAGGGAAAATCAAGCAGGCTTTAGACCAGGTAGAGGGTGCATAGATCATATCTTCACTCTTCGACAGATTCTAGAACATAGACACACTTTTCGGCGTCCAACAATTGTCATATTTCTTGACTTGAAGGCGGCCTTCGACTCCGTGGATCGAAAGGTACTATGGCAATGTCTGACTGTGAAGGGAGTGCCAAGAAAGTACATTGCACTAATCAAGGCACTCTATTCAAACTCACGTAGTCGTGTAAGGGCTTATGGGGAATTGTCATCTGAATTGGTAACAACCAGTGGTGTCCGACAGGGATGTCCACTTTCCCCATTTCTGTTTAACTTCATCATAGATATGCTAATGGAAGTATCCTTAACTGAACGTAATGACTTAGGAATCGACTTGTTACCAGGGAATAGTCTTATGGACTTAGAATATGCAGATGACATAGTCCTGTTAGGGGAGGATGCTGACAAAATGCAGAGTCTTCTGAACACCTTGAGCAGCAATCTTCGTATGTTTGGCATGCGATTCGCCCCTACAAAATGTAAGATGCTGCTACAGGACTGGACCACGTCAACTCCTAACTTAGTGATAGGGAGTGAAGTGATAGAACATGTTGACCACTTCACCTATTTGGGAAGTTGTATTAGCACCAACGGACTGATTGGCGATGAAATCTCAGCACGGATCCGAAAAGCTCGAGCTGCTTTCGCTGACTTACACCATCTCTGGCGTAGGCGTGACATCCGGTTATCAACCAAGGGACGTGTGTACTGCTCATCAGTTCGCTCCGTCCTTCTCTATGGCTCTGAAACATGGCCAATACGCGTTGAAGACATGAAAAGGTTGACTGCTTTCGATCATAGATGTCTGCGATCTCTGTCTCACGTTAGGTGGTTTAATAAGGTAAGTAATGTTGACGTTAGGCGTAGAGTGTTGGGCAAAGAGGGAAAATCAATCGACGAGGCTATAAAGTTACATAGACTAAGATGGCTAGGTCACGTGCTGCGCATGCCTAACCACCGCCTCCCCCGACGGGCATTGCTAGCTGATATAGGTGCAGGTTGGAAAAGAGCCAGTGGTGGCCAAACAAAAACATGGCATCAATCCATGAAATCCTTGACAGTTAAACTGAGTCAGGTAGGGAGATGCAGACTCCCGGGTTGGGGCCCTCGGGACTCTAGGAATCAATGGCTGGAGACAATAGGTGACATGGCTCAAAATCGTTGTCAATGGCGCAGATGTATTCAGTCTCTGTAATCTTTCATATTCCTTTCTACCATTACCCATTCTGTTTCACTCTTATACTTGTCAAACTCTATTGATTCTCTTCACTCATCTTCTTGTCTACCTCTGTGTGCTATTTGGAACGTGGCAACTCGAACTGCTGCACTTCGGTGCCAAGTTCTATGTTGAATCCAGACAGACAGTTTGTGAATATTGAATACCGATGTTGTTAATAAATGCTCATCTAATTCTATCCTCGAATATTTATGGTTTAAAATAAACCTGTATTTTAAATACATAAAAGAAGGACAAACCGAATAACTAAACACAAGAAATACATATACTATTTATAAATGTCGTTTACAGTTCACTTTAAGAGTTTCAAAGAACGCATAAGTCAGCGAAGGGATCTCTTTTCGTAAATTCACTTCAAAACTGTACTGTTATTTAGTTAGGCGTTTATACATACAACGCTAATAGACGACAGAGATTCACCCATGGGCACTTATCAGCATGGTTGTCAAAAGAACTGAACTTTGTGTTCACAAATGTTATGTCCAGCCTCGCGTCAATTTTATTTTCCTGAATAAACTCAATACAGTCCTATTTTTGTAACCCATTTTGAAACGTTTGTTTGGTTGTTGCCTATCAGTTATTTCAAAATGATTATTTATCACTTAGCTGATTGGTTGTCAACCCTCGCACTTTGTTATGCCCTAATGGCGTAAATTCCGATTTAGACACTAATAAGACAAAAGGATTGAGCAAAGAAATACTTTTCAATTAGATCCTCATCTATGGCTCTACTCTAGTATCTGTTGTAATCGAATAAACCCTCACCAATTTATATCTGCGCCTTCTAACTGTTATAACGGTAATGAACTCGACTGGTATACTAATATGCCTATTCGTCCGTTTTGCCTGATTGAGCCAGGCAAATATCAAAAGAAAGGCTGGCCTGTAACTGTAAGCTGTTGCACAATTTAGGGACAACAAATTGTATTTATACATTTTATTTACCACAATACAGTCTGCTCATAGCACTGGGAATGGCTTGTTCTTATTGGCTGGTATTAGTTACATTGGAAGAACAGAAAGAAGGGCATAACTACGATTTTCTGAACATATACCAAAAAGCCTATGTCTAAAGGGAACAAATGCTCTACTTATATGATGGAAATTCCGCATTGTGATAGAGTATAATTCCACTATGGGTAAAATTTGTTTTGACAAAGTCTCACAGTGTTATGCAGCAATACTTACTGATCACACTTCGAGCACAATTTATCGCTCATAATCATATCAAGTCACTCATACAACTTTCTAACTTCGTCTATATAATTCCATTATTTTTCATCACTTGACTTGATTGGTACTAGTATTTTCCATATTTCCGGTATGAGTCATTCCTATTGCACATGTTGGGTGTAGACTCGATGAACAAGGATTCGGTAATCAACCTCTCTCTCCACCTACCTAGATTACTTTTTAAAATTTCAACCCTCTCCCACCCCATTGTGTGGTTGTGTTAATACATACAGTGCTCTAGCTGAGATTTTCTCTAAATTACTTATCTTTTCGGGGTCAACCATTCTTACCTTAGCTAAATTCTTATGTTCTAACCCCCGACCTACCAGTTTGACGTATTTCACCCAACTCACAGTCACTACAAGGTACTTTGTAAATTACATTATTTTGCTTAATTGAGTCCACTGGGTCTTTTATCCAACAGAGCTTGTCTCTGAGTGAGTTTGTAGGTTTGAATGCCAATCCAATTTCTGCTTTATTGAGAATCCCATATAGGGCCTTAGCTGTCCCCTCCTCATATGGTAAAACTGTAGACGACGTATATTCTCTCTTATTTATGTTATCATTATTAGTTTCACCACTATTTTTATTTTGCTGCTGAACTTTTCTGATCTTCCTAATGGAACTTATAGGATAGTTATTTAACAACAATGCCTCTTCTATCTGCTTCACTTCATCCTTTGGGCTTTTCGTTTTACTTCCTAATGTTATCACTCGGTTTGCTGGGAAATAACTAAGCCAGCCTTTACAGACAACGGATGAGATGAAGTAAAGTCTGAATATCTATTAGAATCCGTTGGTTTTCTATAAACGCCAGTGTGCAATTTATCTTCTATTGGTCTAATTTTACAATCTAACATGATAACTAATTCTCCTTGTTCATTTTCCGATTCAAATGTGAGTTTTATTCCCTTCACTGGTGAGTTTATATGTGTGAAGAAGCTAGAGATATGTTCTGCTTTTAACACTGTGAAAGTGTCATCCACGTATCTCCACTCTATCTTTGAAGTATAATTAAGTAAATGTATTAAGAGCAATATTTTCCCAGCTGTCCATAAAGATATCTGCTACGATAGAGGATATGGTGATCCATGCCATTGCTACACCTTCTGTTTGTCTATATGTTTTGCCTTGGAATTTAAAGATATTAGATGTGACGCATAACTGAATTCCTAAAATAATCTCCTCAATTGGCAGCTTTGTCCGATGAGTAAGTTCAGGTTCTGCAGTTAGTTCCTTTTTAACTGCTTTTACGGTCATATTAATTGGTATTGAACGATTTCAAATGGGGCATAATATTAGAGCTAAGTGTTTTGATAATTCATAAGTAGGGGTATTTCTAAAATCTACTATTGGTCGTATAGGGTAGCCTAGTTTATATATTTTTATATTACCATATATTCTACTAGCAATATTAGTTTCAGGCATTAAATTAGACCATTTAGATCCACCCAGTGACAGTTTTATTCTGCGTATTAAATCCTCTATAGACTTTTTAACCTTATTCATTATTGTATCTACAGGCTTCTTAGTTTCCATATATGGACCCGTCTCAATATGTTCAGTGACTTTCTTGATATAGTCAGATTTATCCAAAACTACTGTAGAGTTTCATTTATCAGCTTTTGTGACGACGATGTTGTTGGCCTCTTTTAGACTAATTACAGCTAGTCTTTCCGATTTTGTGAAGTTTGATTTTGCTTTCTTTTGTTTTTTAGGAGTTAATGCACACTGAGTTCGAACCTCTGCGGCTGTCGTCATATCTACTGAACTTAGTGCCACTTCTATGTTGGGAATGATATCCTCTGGTTTTAATCTACTCACTGTTATATTGAAATTTAGTCCTTTTATCTCACTAGAGCTTAATTCTCTTCATGAGTTGATCACCCATTTTGTTGGCGTTAAATTCCTCATTTATTGTGTTCTTTTCTTCTAGTAGTAGTTTGTCGAAATATTCTGATGATGTAAAACACCCAAAACTAGCTTTTATTGTGGGGCTACGTTTGACAAACTGAATGCACACACATATGCAAGAATAGCATTACGTGTGGTAAATGTGAATTATAAAAAAAGATGTTATAAAAAGTATGTTGTGAAACGTTCAATTTTCTTATTTTACATAAATGCAATGGAAAGATACAAGATTGATAATAATTATTTTAACTGACGAAATAATACTTTGTTGTATATTTACCAAAATAGAGACTTTTCAAGAAAATCTGATAACCACTCCAATGGTCCTTTAGATGATTCTGATTCACCTGGATTGTTATTACGTAATTTAGGTGCTGCTCTTGTTTCATCAACTTCAAAAAGATCAGCATCATCTTCTAGGTATGGTGGCATTTGGGTGTTTAGCAGATTTTGTTTATACTTTACGCCATTGAATGAACTATGTCTGCATAGTGAATGTCTAGATGAAAAATACAAATAAATGCATATGAGATCACTATAAATGACTATCAATTGTATAATCATGTGACAAAGTGTATAAAAATAAATAAAAATATGTAGTGGAAGAACTTCTACCTTAAACACAGTATATGGACATTAATTACGGTTCTTATTGTATAGTTGTCGTCGCTTTTTGCCCTTTTTTCTGTGAACTGTTTCCTTTGTTGATGTTGTTCTCATTGTTTGTCCGTTATTTTCTGATTTTGAGGGGAGCAACCCAAAAAGTTGCTTCTCTCTAAACTTTTACTTAATGTAATCATTCTTTTCTCAGGCGTGAGGCTAGCAACCCCACCCTGTAAACAAAAATTGCTAAAGAAACTTCAGTATGATGAACCTCCTTGCACCAAAAGAAAAAGTCTGTGTAGGAACATGGAACGTCCGAACTATGTACGAGACTGGGAAAGCTGCCCAGATCGCCAACGAGATGAAAAGATACGGAATACAAGTGCTGGGAATATGTGAGAGCAGATGGAATGGGAGTGGACTCACCAAATTGTCAACAGGTGAGTCAGTGATCTACTCCGGTCACCCAGAAGATAACCACACGCACACCGAGGGCGTGGCTATCATGATGTCACCAACGGCAACGAAAGCCCTGATACAATGGGAGGCGATTTCGTCCAGGATAATGACCGCCAGGTTCAACTCCAAAGGAAGGAAAGTGTCAATCATACAATGTTATGCACCCACAAACAACGCAGACCTCGAGAAGAAAGAAGAATTCTACAGGCAACTACAGGCAACAATGGACAATACTCCAGCTGGCGACATGAAAATACTAATGGGAGACATGAACGCCAAACTGGGACCAGACAATACGGGAAGGGAACTCATCATGGGTAGAGAAGCTCTAGGAGAAATGAATGAAAACGGAGAACTCTTCGCCGACTTCTGCGCCTTCAACGAACTGGTGATTGGTGGCAGTGTATACAAGCACAAAGATATCCACAAGGCTACATGGGTGTCACCAGACGGGCAAACCAAAAACCAAATCGACTTCATCTCAATCTCAAGGAAGTGGAGGCGCAGCCTACTGGACACAAAAGCAAGAAGAGGAGCAGACGTTGGCTCAGACCACTATCTCGTACAAGGGACAATCCAAATCAAATTAAAAGCTTTCAGGGAATCAGGAGCTGCAGATAGACCACAAGCCAAGTTCAACACTCAAAAGCTGAAGGACCAGGCTACAAAGGACATCTTCATTGCAAGCATAAAGGACAAAGCCGAGACACAAATCAACACTAGCGAAAAGGTCGGCGTTGAAAAGCACTGGAACAACTTGAAAACGGTGTGGAGCCAAACCTGCATAGAAATTCTAGGCAGAAAAAAGAGACAGGACAAACAGTGGCTCACTACGGACACTTGGAAACTAATAGAAGAGAGAAGGACAGTGAAGCAAAAGATTATCCAGTGCACTGACGAGCAACAAAAACAGGAGCTGAATGCAAGCTACAATACACTGAACAAAAGAGTGAAGAAAAGTGCCAGGGAAGACAAAAGAAAATATTATGAAACCATGGCAAACGAAGCAGAACAAGCTGCAGGCAAAGGAGACCTCGCCACACTCTACCAAACAACTAGGAACCTTTCGGGCAAACGTTCGACACAGATTAAGCCAATAAAGGACGACAATGGAAAGTCAATCACCAAAGAGGTGGAACAGAGAAAGCACTGGGTTGAACACTTCAAAAGACTTCTAAATCGTCCGCCACCTACAACACGTCCAGCAATACCAACAACGGAAGCAGAACTACCAGTGAACACTGACCCCCCGACGAAATCAGAAGTCCTGAATGCAATCAAGATGCTTAAAGCTGGGAAAACACCGGGACCAGATGGAATCCCAGCAGAGGCTTTGAAAATAGACCCAGAGACAACAGCGGACTTGATGACACCACTGCTGGAGAAGGTGTGGAAAGAGGGCAAAGTACCCGAGGATTGGAAGAACAGTTACTTATTCAAACTTCCAAAGAAAGGAGACTTAAGTCAATGTAAAAACTGGCGTGGAATTATGCTTCTGTCCATTCCAAGCAAGATACTAAGTCGCATCATCCTGGAGAGAATCAAACAAGCCCTAGATGAAAAACTTCGTCCGGAACAGGCTGGATTCAGGAGAAACAAATCATGTATTGATCAAATCGCCACTCTACGGATCATCATTGAACAAAGCTTGGAATGGCAGTCACCTCTCTATCTCAACTTCATCGACTTTGAAAAGGCCTTCGACAGCGTCGATCGAGAGGTCATTTGGAAACTACTTCGCTACTACGGGGTCCCATCGACAATTATACACCTCATCCAACAGTTATACGACAATGCTGCATGCCAAGTAATCCACAACGGGAAACTTACGGAAGCCTTCGAAGTGAGGACGGGAGTGAGGCAAGGCTGTCTACTATCACCAATGATCTTCCTGATTGCAATTGATTGGATAATGCGACAGACAACGGCAACCAACGAGGGAACAGGCATAAAATGGACTGACACAAAAGACTTGGAGGATCTGGATTTCGCCGATGATATATGTCTGATTTCCCATAAACTGGAAGATATGCAAGTGAAAAGTAACAAGTTGGCAGAAGAAGCATCAAAGATAGGACTTCACGTGAACATAGATAAAACAGAGATAATGAAGATTCCTAGCCAACATCAACAGCAACAACAACAACAGACAACAATAAGCATAAATGGGAAGAACCTGAAAGAAACAACCTCCTTCACCTACCTGGGAAGCATCGTCTCAACTACAGGCGGAACTGACGAGGACATCAAAGCCAGAATCGGAAAAGCAAGACAAGCTTTCATTACTCTCAAATCTGTGTGGAGGTCAACAGCACTCAGCATCAAAAATAAGATCCGGATTTTCAACTCCAATGTGAAGTCAGTGCTACTATACGGATCAGAGACTTGGCGAGTCATAAAGAGCATCTCAAACAAACTTCAAACCTTCATTAACAACTGTCTCCGCTCAATACTCAAGATCAGATGGCCAGAAAAGATCAGCAACAGGGATCTCTGGGAGCGAACCAATCAGGAACCGATTGTGAAACAAATAGGCAGAAAGAAATGGAGATGGATTGGCCATACGCTGAGGAAACCATCAAGTGACATCACTAGACAAGCCCTCGAGTGGAACCCGAAAGGGAGGCGGCGAGTTGGTCGTCCAAGGGTGACTTGGAGGAGGTCATGCGAGGAGGAGATGAAAGCATGTGGACAGACCTGGAGCAGGGTGAAAAAGTTGTCAGAAAACCGAAGTCAATGGAGGTGCGCAGCTGAAGCCCTATGTTCCTCTAGGAACTAAAGGATACAATAATATAATAATAATTACGGGTCAGTTACCTTGATCATATTTCCGTTGTACCAGCATATGAGCCAGTTGAAAGTCGAATGCTTAGGTTAATGATTTAAAAGAAAGGAAGCAAATCTTTTTCCGGCGAACATAAAGATATCAGCAGTAATTCCGTAAATTAGGTAATTATTTTGTCGTCTGGATAATAGGGAACATATCTTATGATTTAAGATGGTGTCATAAAGGCCTTCCAAACATTTCTGTGGGAAATTTTTTTAAATGCAGATGAAGGCATCACCAATAAACTTTACAATCTACATATCGCACAAGTAGAAATGTGGCTCATTAGCTTGAGCACTCAGCGTTAGATCGCGGATTCAAGTTCCACTTAACCTACTTCAGCCAAAGTAGTATCATCAACCCCCAAACGATAAGTGTAGCTGTTAATCTGGGGAAAATGTGAAGTGCTGGTAGGTATTACTAAAAGCTGTCGAAAAGGTCTCGTTATCGCATATTTACCTTTAATGAGCTCAATTTCAGAGGATTATGGAATCCAAGGTCTTGAGAGGTCTTGGTTATGCGTATACTGAAGAAAACAGCAGTTGGTATTAGGGATATTTTGAAGGGAATTACGTTTAACTTATAATCAAGCTTAAATTTGGAGTTATTATCAAACATATAAATCGAATGAATCAGAGACGCATCTGTTGAAATTCATGACATACGTTTACACTGAGTTCTGTACTCGATCGTCAGATATAAAATTGGAGCAAATATTTAAAGACTGTAACTATGCTTGAATGCAAGCCATGAAGAATGTAATCGAAGAAATTGCTATTAGTACTATTAAGCTTTTACCAGTTCCCTAACCTTGATAATCAGGCATTGCGATTCACCACTTATAACACTTTTTTGGTCAAAGTATCAAGAGGGTGTGCTTTTGTAATGACTAAGATATAATGCATTGTAGTTTAATTATTGGACTTACAACACAGCCCTATACAATGTAATTTTATCTGATCGGGTACGAAAAACACGCTACGTAATTAAGTAGACTCGACTGATCTTTTCTCATATAGAATATATATATATATTCTATAAATAAAATAAAATTTTCACTTACACCCTACGTTTTTTCTTCACAATTTGAGCTGTGATTGTAGGATGTGTTGAGTCTGTTTTACAGACACCATCAGACTGATCTGAATAATTCGCCGAGGATACCGCACGAACAAGACATTCAGGATCTAATGAAGGTATGGTACAAACGAGGACACGATGTTTATGTAGCTGAAATGTAATACTGACTACACCACGAACCTTCAACAGCTTTGAGCATACAATTTCAACGTCATCCTAATTTGTAAAGAATTAAACGTAATTAGAGATCAGGAAAAATAATACAACATATATCAAAGGAAATATTTGAAAACCATGACAAAGCACTAGCATATAAAAGGCAGTCATTTTGAAAACTATTTTAAGGGTACAAATTTGATATTTAAAAATTTCCAAAAATATTAGGAATTACTTCACATTTGCACTACGCATAACAAAACTTGATACGTGCAAAAAGTATTAATTGCTTTAAGCTCATCTCCTATACTGGTCTTCAAAGAAGACAATACATACATTCCCCCTTCCCAAAGTTGACGAAAACGCTGGACACTAGATTGGCACACTACAGATTTGTTTTATTTAGTCCTCTTCAGCTTTTCAAAACCCATTTTTATTGCACTATATCATAGGAAAATTGTTAACAAACTTTAATTTGATTGAATTCAGTCCATAAGCATAGAAGTGCAAAAAATTACCATAGTAAAGACAAAAGCTTAGTCAACTGTTCGACCTGAGGTTATGTAATAACTAGGGACGGTGACATGGATATCATAAGGGAACAGTTGTAAGTAATCAAGTCCGTAGCATTCAGGAAACCACACTAAATCAAATGCACTGAAAAGATTGAAACCGGAGTTAAGCTTTAAGTGCATAAGAATTAAAACTACCACATCTCAAACAGTGAATTTTTGATGAAGACTTATAGCAAAATAATACACTTCATACGTACTTTGTGATAACTGAATCGTAGCGAAAGCGAATGAACTGTCTAACCTACTAGAAGGCAAACTCTAAATCTCAAAACAAATCCTGGAATCATGTAAAAAGAGTTATGCGGATTCATCAGTAAATGTAAGTATTGTGATTCGTTTTCACCCTTTAACAAATGCGTTGCAGATTTAAACTTCATTTTATTTACTCTGGCCTGGGTGACTGAATACTGTTTAAACCTTTCCACCTCAAATGTTCCAAAACTGAGCGCATGAAGAAAACGCGTGTAAATTGACCGCGCTAGACAATCGCTTAATAGTGTGTTTCGACAGATTTTTCGGAGTTTCAGTAGGTTTGGAGGTAGTTAGAAACCACGATTTGCCTGAGAATACTACCTTGTCATCGAATACATTACAAATGTATCACAGGAAAAACTACAGATATAGGTGTCACGAACTGCACTTGAGAAATTCACTACTCAATATAGAAATAGTTATTCGCATACTTACAGTGTTAACAATATATATAACAATAACCTAGTAGCCTGAATTAATTCTGGCTACTAGGTTCCTCATCTATACATGTAAACTGAGGTCTACGAAGATAGACACTCACAACATACATCAAACAGTCAAATTTGAAAATATGATAAGTATTCACGTTCATAACAATTGGTAAATGTATAATGTAGAAGTATATAAATGCGCTATACAATCACGAAGCACAAGATCGATTAAATTATACCACAGAAAAGCAGCAATTGGAATTTCCTCGAATTAGATTACCTCGCTTGTTAATCCTTTGAGTTGTAGGACTACGTTCTTAGGTCTAAGACGTGACTGAGACTTCTCCAGATTACATTTGGCAGCACAAGTTTGGGAGGTTTCTGTGCCACAACAACTGATTACACACAAGAGTTCTTTAGCATCTACGACGACAGACTTAAATTCTTCATTATCACTGCAAGATGTCGGCTTAGCTAGCCCCTTCAACTGTTCGTTTAATCCAACCAAGCTATGTAGGACATCTTTCCCTCCAGGTCGATTAACTAATATACGTAATACCTAAGGCTGAAAATTAATTGTGCGAAATTCTACTTGTAATGCTAGTGAGACAACGGATGCCTTTTTGTTCGACAGAAGCAGCACAAGACCTTGAAGAGTGGTTACGTCCTAAAAATGAAGGCTGGTAACTTTGTGTAAAAGCTACCTGTAGCAGTATAGAATACTTCGAATCATCTTCCGCTAGCTTTATTAATTCCTTTAAAGTCTCTAGACCACACATTAAATGTGGATTGCCGTTTGACCAGTTCAATGACCGTGCAGTCAAATTATGATGCAGTGCTGTAACCTTGTGACCAGGTCGTAATTTGAAGCAGTTGAAACTGCATTACTTCAATATTTAAATTCTGCTCTTGTGCTCAAGAAAATAGAATTTTTAAGTATATTTTACTCTCTTTATAGAATACATCTATGATCCTGGTTAAAGTAATAACTAACAATGAGCTAGAATACTATGCCACTCGTAAAATTCATCATATTTGTAAACATGGTCCCCTCCTGCCTGGTACTCCTAGAGTGAGTAATTAAAACCTGGTAACAACAGAAAAATGCTGGCTGATGATGCTTTCAATCACCTCCAACTTCTAGAAGTCTTACCAGCCTCCAGTGAGTGACATTGGTTTAGGTCAGTTCACGTTGATTTGAAACTTTCGATGGATATGGCTGGTATAATGGGAACACAAACATAGATAGAATCAGGAGGCTGTACTTCAGGTAAGAGGCAAAAGTAGAAAGAATATCCTGAAACTTTCCTGATATTCAGATGTCAGAAACGAATGCTTCGCGAACCAGCTTTGCACCTTCCACTGTACAATGTGAACCCAACGTTTAATAAATCGGCCCAGATCCAATATCCTGATTGCGAGCTAGTATAAACCAGTGATTTCTTTGAGCTCGCTTATTCGTTGTGAGGTAGAGGTTCCAGATCTTTGGTGAGCTTCTGCGTAGTAAGTCCCGACACTCGACTGCTTTAGCTTTGGTAGACTCGAAGAGGAGTGGTGCGGGGATTGGTCGAGATGTGGTTTGTAGTATGCAGTATGTTAGGACTGTATTGCTGCCGTGAATGGAGTTTGACCTAACTCCCCTTGGTCATTCGGTGCAGTCATAAAAGCAGAATAGTAACAATAGTAATAATAATAGGTTGTAGTGTAGATAATATAGGTTGAGATGAGTGGAATAATAAAGGTGACCTAAGGAAAAGATAGAGTGAGAGAAGGCAGAATAGGTCGTGGGGATTTGGTTTGTACGCTTATCCATTGACAGTGTGGTTTTAAATTTTATGAGGATAAGCCAATGTGACACAAAACCTTGCATTTCTGCATGATTGTCTAGCTTGAAAATCTCCAGAGATGGCGCTGTAGTCACGGCCGCCGGTAAGGCGTTCCAGAGACGGCAAACACGAAGCGAAAAGAAATGTGATCGCACTCCAGTCTTTGGTCCCCGGTATCCTAACCTTAGCGGGTTACCTCGTCGAAGCCCATAATCACTCAATGGCAGGATGCTTTTATTTGGGTGGGACTGGTCATTTAAGATCTGGCAGACGGTGATGAGGTCTCCCCTGTGCCTACGGTAACCAAGTGTGAAAAGACCTAATTTCTTTAGTCTTTCCTCGTATGATTTGTTGCAGAGGCCGATCACCCATTTTGTCGCTCATCTCTGGACACTTTCTAGAATGTTAGCATCCACTTTGAGTAGCGGAGGTGCAATGATATTATGCACCTCAAGGTATGGCCTCACATACGTCTTACATAACCTTAAGAACAGTTCGGGAGTGAGAGCTCCCAGCTGCCTATGCATAAAGTGTAAAGTTGCGTAGGCTTTGACAAAGTCCCTCGCGTAATTTCCACTCGTGTCTAGCTTTTCTGTTAGAATAAGACCTAGATCTCGTTCTGATGGAACACAACTCAAGTTCTGGCCGCCAAGGGTGTAATTTACACTCTGTGACCTGCCGGAATGAAGTTGCACTACTTTGCACTTCTTAAGGTTGAAAGGCATTCGGTTCGCCAGGGCCCAGTTTCCCAGAGTTCGCAGGTCAGCCTGCAATCTGTCTGAGTCTTCCGATGAGTTTATTGCTCTCCAAATCTTTACGTCGTCAGCGTAAAGAAGCGCAGAGCAGTTTAGTTGGGGGGGCAGGTCGTTGATAAAAATCAAAAACATCAACGGCCATAGGATAGAACCCCGAGGAACCCCTGATGCCGAGGTGTGCCAGGGTGATCGGATGCGGTTGACTTTGGTGCAGAATTCTCTCTCGCCTAAGTAATCTTTCAGCCATGCGAGAAGTGCTCCAGAAACACCCGCCTTGCTTATTTTGTGAAGGAGCAGACCATGGTGAACTGTGTCGAATGCTTTCGCAAAGTCGAGAAAGATCACGTGGGCTGGTACCTTTTCGTCCCAGGATAGTGTCCAATCGTTCCAAGCTAGTAGAAGATTCGTCACGCAGGATCTTCCCCTCCTAAAACCGTGCTGTGCTTCGTGGAGAAGGTCAGTCCCATCGAAGTATTTTCTCATGTGGTCGTCAATGAGGCTTTCCAATATCTTCGATATCACTGGAAGTAGAGCAACTGGTCTGTAACTGGTCGCATTCTGCCGGTCACCACCCGTGAAGATAGGGGATAGGATGGCTCGTTTCCATTCACATGGAAGTTTCCCTACATCAAGGGAGTGTTGGAACAGATCACTTAGGGGCTGGCAGATGCTTACTGAACACTGCTTCAGGACGGATGGTCTGATGTCATCACAACCTGAAGACTTTACCGAAGCCAACTTTCTCAATTTTACAAGTACCATAGCCGGGGTAATTTGAAATGTACCCAGCAGGTTTTCGCGCGTTGGTTTTGCGATGTAATCTGGATGTTCTGTGGGGGTAATATCCTCGTTACTGTTTAGTTGCCTGTGAAAGGCTAGGCTGAATGTCTCTGCCATTTCAAGGCTAGTAAGAGATTTCCCATCAGAACCCACTAGATTGCATGCTCCCTGGCTGGTCAGTTTTCTTTCGGACATAAACCTGTATAGGCTTTTGGGGTTCACGAGAAGCTAATTGGCCAGGTCTCCCTGAAATGTCCTTCTATCACTCCGGACTCGTATGTTACATTGATTCCTGAGTTCAAGGTACACTTCACGTTCGGGTTGACTCTTCGATCGTCGTCACGCAAACCAGGCTTTTCGCTTCGCCTGCAGAAGGCGTTGTGTCCCCCTTGTTAGCCATGAACGTTGCTTCCTAGCTTTTGGTAAGACTAAAGGAACAGTGTCTGAGACCGCCTGGTGAATGATTTCCTTTACCATTCTCCAGTGTTCTTCTACTGTTAGCTCTGTCCATTTTTAGGGCAATTTGCTTCAGACAGAAGTCTTCGCATTTTGGTGTAGTTGGCTTTGTTATAACACAGATAGGGCTGTGTATTGTCCCACTGTAAGCGCACGCGGAGGACTATGTCGAATACTATGACCGCGTGGTCACTACTACCTGTGGGAGTCGTGATCTGAACGTTTTCACGTAATCCAGTCTAGAAGACTTCCCATCTGGTCCTTATCTAGTATCCATCTTGACCAGTGGCAGCCAAAGCTTTAATGCAGAGAGAGCTAAGCTCATCCAGGATACCCAAAGCAAGATTCAACTCAGAAATAAGGAAGGAATTTTACAATTATCCAATGCTATGCACAGTGCAACAAACAACGCGGAACAAGAGAAGAAGAATAAGAAGAAGAAAGGCTTTTACACACAACTACAAACAGTAATGGAAAACATCCCGAATGGTGACATCAAAATTCTCACAGGCGATATGAATGCCAGCCAAACTGGGAGTAGACAATACGGGAAGAGATCTCATCATGGGTTGAGAGGCTCTCGCTCGGGAAATGAATCAGAACGGAGAATTACTCACAGACTTCTGTGCTTTCAGTGATCTAATGATCGGAGGGAGCGTTTACAAGCACAATAAGACACACACAAAGCAATATCGATTTCGCCTGACAGACACATCAATTACCAGATAGATTTCATACCAATGTTGCTCAAGAATGTGAGACACAGCCTGATGGAGACAAAGTTGAGAAGAGGAGAAAATGTAGACTCAAACCAACATCTGGCTGAAGGAACCTTGAAGGTGAAGCTGAAATCCTTCAGAACAGCTGGAGACGGGCCACTGTAATTCAAGTTTAACATTCAGAAACTGAAGGACAAAACTGCAAGTGTTGTCCGCACTACAGATAAAATCACAACAAACTCGGAGACACTACGTGTTATCAACGAGGAAACCTGCGTGGAAGAACATTTGGACTCACTGTCAGAAGACATTTTCTGTGAATCCAGCCTTCCTGATGGTATGCAGCAGATTTCGATCAAATCTATTATGGGCTTTTCCCGACACCAAGTTAAGAGATGGGGCATTGAAGTCACCAGCTATGACAATTTGATCATAACCCATGTCTTGAGTCGCTGAAATTGTATTTCAAATCTTTAAATATTCCCATTTAGAATATTAGAACAAGACATATAAGCGAACAATATTGTTTTCAGTTAGGTCTTCTTCAGGCTTTACTCTAATTTACATAGACTTATATATATAAAATTTTAACCAATGACGGTGATTTAGTGGATCAAATAATAATCGTAATCATAATAATAATAATAATAATAATAATAATAGTAATAATATTGTGGTAAATGTTTTGAACGAAGTTAATAGCGATGATTATAATAATAACAAAATATTGTTAATAAGGCTTATATAGGTGATAAGAATAACAAAGTTAGTATATGCATATATGTAGACAATTCAATAAATAAATAAATTAGGTCAAATCAAATGGAACGATAATCAGAGTTTAAATAAATATCATAAAAGTACGAAGGAGAGGGATGATAAGAAAGGGTGGGAGGGTTTGGAATAGAATTCACCTAGGCCAAGGGAGAGACAAAGGTAGAACAAATTTCTTTTGTATACAAAGACTAGGATTGTTCTCTCGAATTCCCATAGCTTCGGCTAAGTGTAAAAGACGGGTTCTGATTCCGTTCGAAAGACTTGATGGAATGCGGTAAATAACTTTGAAAGCACTATTTTTGTCCACTTGGTGACCACTATCAATCAAATGAGCCAAAATAGAACTTCGTATGGACTTTATTTGACCTTTTCCGAACCATGAAGGAAGATGCTCTTTAATGCGTTTGATTTGAAATCACGTGTGGATCCCAGTGCATTAAAGGCACTCAATGAGTACTTGAAGTATAATGCCAGACTCACGGAAGCGAAAACTTGTTTAGATTTTATAAATGACTGTTTAAATAATAATCGATATCCTAAAATTTACTGGAAATCTCTTCGTCGTAATAAAGTTTATCCAAATTCCCGATCACTGAAACGTTATGCACTTAACCAATTGGACTCTTTAAAAATGTACATTTCGGATATAGAAAGAAATTTATCACAGAAGAAATATGCAGTCGATGAACTTCCTCAGGATTTATTATTTGATTTCATTGAGTATGTCGACAGTGTTAGTCAAAATAGAGCAGAGAAAAGGAGAACGAAACTTGTCAAATCATTAGACAGTCAAAATCCTGAAAAGGATTCCCCTTCATTCCCTTCAGACCCGTATCGGTATGTCCATAATTTTTCAAGTGTAACACTAGATAAATTACAGTTAGAAGCATTATCATTGGGTCCTAGATTTTGTGACCAAGGATTTAAGGTCAACCAACTCGATACCAACATCCAGTTTGAAAACTTCCTCCTACAAACGAAAGATTTAACCCCAACATCAGACGATGAAGTCGCTAGGTTCAAAACAACACTAGTCGACAGCTGTCAACAGTATAAAAACAATAGTCATTCTAGTAAGAGTTTACTGACTAAACAGCATCGAGAAGCCCTAAGAAAGTTAAGGAACGATGAAAGCATTATAATCAGTAGACCTGATAAAGGAGACGGAGTAGTATTGATGAATAAGTGTGATTATGTAGACAAAATGAATTCGCTTCTAAATGATGAAACGAAGTTCCAAAACCTTACAAACCCAATAGATCTGGACGGAAAGGCTGAAAAGCAGTTAACCAACACGCTTAAGGAACTGAGAAAAAGCGGAATAATCTCAGAGGCAGCATATAACCGTCTTAAACCTACTGGAAGTAATACTTCACGTCTGTACGGTCTGCCCAAAATACATAAACCAGGACTTCCTCTTCGTCCAGTCCTGGATATGTCAAACTCTACCTACCATGGAGTGGCAAAGTGGCTAGGTGAACTCCTCCAGCCATTACACAAGATGGTAGTAAATCATAGTGTTAAAGATGTTTTTGAATTTATTGCTAACGTGGATGATATTAATGTAAATGGAAAGCAAATGCTTTCCCTCGATGTAGCATCACTGTTTACCAATGTACCACTTATGGAGACTGTGGAATTCATATGCCAACAGATACTAGAAAAACAAATCGACATCGGAATACCGGTTAGTAGTCTGAAAGAGTTGCTTTTAAGATGTACTATGAATGTACATTTCATATTTAACAACCTTTACTACAGGCAAATCGACGGTATTGCCATGGGTTCTCCGTTGGGGCCAATTTTAGCAGATTTCTTTCTTGCCAAGATTGAAAATGGTCCATTGAAAAAAGTAATAGAAAAAGCTGATTCTTATTTTCGTTATGTTGATGATACCTTTATTATTCTTGATGTGAAAGCTGACAAGAATGAAATGTTAAAAAAGTTTAACGATGCACATCCATCGCTTATCTTCACTTGTGAAGAAGAATATGATGGTGGACTACATTTTCTTGACGTCCAATTGAGCAGAAGAGAGGATGGTTCACTAAAGAGAGATGTCTATAGAAAACCTACATCTGTAGGACAATATACACATTTCCTCAGTTATGTACCAATCCGTTACAAAATCAATTTGGTCAGATGCCTGACGAATAGAGCAAGACGCATCTGTACAGATGACTCTCTAGAGAATGAGCTAGGATACATCCAAAATACGTTAGTCCAAATGGGTTATCCTAGTAGATTTGTCAGGAGACACATGAATGCTAAGTGCAATAAAGAGAAACCGATAACAGTTAAAAAGAAACAACTGTTCATCAAACTGCAATTTAATGGGGACGTGGCTAGTGAAGTCTTACATCAGAGATTATCGAGAGCGATAAAACGGACTTATACTGCCGCCACCCTCTGTTTGTCATTTTCCAGCCGGCCAATTTTGATTGCTCAAGTGAAAGATAAGTTACCTAGTTGTGCCACTTCCATGTGTATTTATAAATTTAGTTGCTCCTGTGGAGAAAGCTATATAGGCCGAACAACTAGACAGCTTAACAAACGCATTAAAGTGCATCTTCCTTCATGGTTCGGAAAAGGTCAAATAAAGTCCATACGAAGTTCTATTTTGGCTCATTTGATTGATAGTGGTCACCAAGTGGACAAAAATAGTGCTTTCAAAGTTATTTACCGCATTCCATCAAGTCTTTCGAACGGAATCAGAACCCGTCTTTTACACTTAGCCGAAGCTATGGGAATTCGAGAGAACAATCCTAGTCTTTGTATACAAAAGAAATTTGTTCTACCTTTGTCTCTCCCTTGGCCTAGGTGAATTCTATTCAAAACCCTCCCACCCTTTCTTATCATCCCTCTCCTTCGTACTTTTATGATATTTATTTAAACTCTGATTATCGTTCCATTTGATTTGACCTAATTTATTTATTTATTGAATTGTCTACATATATGCATATACTAACTTTGTTATTCTTATCACCTATATAAGCCTTATTAACAATATTTCGAAATTGTATTTAGCAGTGCCTGGTTGTGGTCTGCTCCACATGAAGGTGATCGATAAATGCTGCCCACTAGATATTTGCAGTACCCAATGATGAAGTGGCACCATATGGAATCAGGGAGCTCTGTGAGGGGAGGGTCCATCGCGTGACCACATCTGAGCTGTTTGTCGACGTATATGGCGACTCCACCTCCTTCTTTCAGGTCCCTATCTCGCCTGACTAGGACCATATCATTTATACTGACTTCGCTGTCTGCCACCGTAGGGGTTAGCCAGGTTTCCGTCAGTATTATGATTTTGGAGTTCAGCTGTGATTGTAGGTATCTAAGTTCAGCTATTTTGCCTCTTAGCCCTCTCACATTACTGTACAGGCAACTGGTATTCAGTCTCACCGCTTCCCCGTATTGAGGGGTAGTTGACTTGATATTGGCTATTGGTTGAGGATTTATCCTACGAACTAGTTGGCTGATTCCCCAGGAACCGGCCTGTTGGCGTTTTTTCTTCTAGTTCAAACGGAGCACTCGGATGACACTGGCTATCATCGTCCGTGCTGCACCGCTGTAGTGTGACTAGGGGTTGAGGATTTTTTTAACTACACTTTGTTCTCTCCTTTGAGTGCGAGGCCGGCTGTCGCAGCAGCGAATGTGTTTGCTGACCTTGTCCTTGATCTCGTACCATCTATGGAGAGCGGTAGTCAACTGGGCTTGGGAGCTGAACTTGACAGCTAACAGACGTGGCGTGTTAATTGACATAAGGTGAGTGGGTCGAGGCAGTCTATAAATAGAGACAGCCCCTGAACTCCCCAAGGCCATCTGAGATGCCAACCATCTCCATTGTTGTACATCATGACAATGCTTTTCGCAGGCGCTCCCAGTTACCAGTTCGGGAATTCCATGCACAACCATGGAGGCAGAAGGAATGAGCCCTGGCGACTCCCTCGCCATTTGTCTTTCCTTCCATGGCCTGTCTGGCTTAACGCGTATGTTACAGGCCCTCCCTATAGAAAGGACTTGAGAAGCCAGTTACACATTTTCAACATCCTCAGTAGAGCCCAATGTTACCCTCAGTGGGGATGGTTTGCCTTCAGGTGCAGCAGTGCCCCTGTACAATCTGCATAGATTTACTGGTTGGATGTCCAGACCCAGTGTGCTACACAAGATGGACCACTGTTCCTGATCAAATAGGGCCCTATCTTCCAGCAGACTACTGCTACAGTCTGGTACATTAAAGAAGATTACACAATTTGATCTACTATCCGTGGGATTGGGCTCGGTCCTCGCACATTAGTGATTTCCTTTAAGACCATTTTGGTTCGTCTGGTGCGACTGGGTATTTTTTGTGTCTCAGTACTATGGCCAATATTACTGGCAAACAAGAGGGGTCGTTTTCCAACGACGGAAACCCGTGGTTCTCCAGCCTCTGTGTCTGGAGCGGTTATGTCAAGAGTTACAGGTTTAACCAGTGAGGATTTTGGTATCCCCGCTTTACGCGCATTTGTACTAATTTCCGCGTTGTAAAAGTTACAATCGAAGGCAGAGTCTGCTTGTTCGACAACAGAAGCGCAGACCTTGCAGTCGTCGGCCTTCTTGGGGAGCGGTTTTGTCGTCTTGCGACGTCGTGAACGTTTCTTTTCGGCCTTCCTGTTTGTTTCATGGTCTACCATGGAGATGGGTGTTATACGGTTCTCACTTAGTGCAATTTTCCCACTCGGCTCTCTTAACCTAGTCATGTTAACAGGGGTGGAGCCACATCCACTTGGCTGCCTTTGCACAGCTTCACTGTAGGACTGTGGCGACATTGGTAATCTGCACGAGCAGGGAATATTTTCCCTGGTCTTCAAGACCGGCATGCGAGAGTCCATCACCTTCACTTGTTTGCCTAGTTTGGCTGAAGCCCTGGTGACTACGGAGCATGATGTCCCGTTACTTATCTTAGGGTGAGAATCCATCGTCATATTACTCCTAAATTAATACTGGCGATTAAATAATAAGAGACAGTGGAGTTATTTTGTCCAATAGACTGACAGCAAAAGACAATAGAGAGCACAGAACAGAAGGATAAAGTATATAAGCAAAAGCTTTTGGCTTTACCTGCAACGTTCGGGTTATTCGGCTTCACAGGAATCACGTAACAGACCAACAAGTCCTGTATATTTGAAAGAGTGAGGAGGATGTTGCTACAGAAGTAGCACCTGAAGCTTTGGCAGTAGTTCGAGACAGCGGGAAGTACCACACACAGGCTTGGTGAGGAAGAAATGGTTGAATAAAATTCGCCGGGTGGGAGGATCGGGTTTCCCAAACGAATAATTCACAAAAGTGGATATTTCCGGTTAGAGGATCCAACTGGTTATCAACCATATGGGATTCTAAATCGGCTGTGGTTGTTTCGGCTGTTTCAATTTCTGTGATAATGAGTACACATACTACCAGGCTCGAGTGCTATTTTCACATCTTCATTGTACTCACAACTCAAACACCCCCGAAGTTGTTAGTCCTGTCATACTTTCGAAACGGGTCCCGCAAATTTTTCGCTTGATCAGTCTTTTTGTCTACTCCTTTAAATTCTATTGCGTTTCAGAGCATATTTCAAGATAGCGGAGTTTTATTTTTATTTTGATATCAGGGCATGCCGGTTATGTAAGACAATCGCCTTTGTATGCACTTCGTGCAAACGTGTAAAACGCAACCGTGATTGCCTTGCAGCTTGTAACTTATCTGTTGGGGAGGTCCCACGAAAGCTGTTACACTCACTATGTTTATATGGATTACTAGACACCATAGAGCTTTCTCGATTTCCACTTCTCTGAGACCCTTTCCCTATAAATGATTGCGTTTCGCTCTCACACTTCTCAATTTTAGGGGTGGGATGCAATGTACTGGCAAACTTGCTCACAGCTTGGTTGACACTATCTTTTACCAGTTTCAGAATATCATCAAACTTTGGCTCAATACCTTCATCCTCCATACGGGAGCTTATCTTCACCCACTTCCGCTGGATTCGAGTAGGTAGGCGTCTCGCTATTACCTCTAGGATGAAACTTGAGTTCAGATCATTCATGCAATTCATCGAAATCAACGTATTCTTGAGAGTCAACAGATTATCCAAATCTCAGAGAGCGGCTTGGGGTCATCTTGTAATTGACTACCATTACCTGTAACAGCCTCGAATACGTTACTTACAATCATCGAAGCTCTTCCGAATCTTTGACGCAGGATACGCATCGCCTCACCATATCCTTCGTTTGGGGGCATGGATTCATAGCACTGCATAGCTCTTGCAGCAACTCCAGCCCAGTACCTCAACAAATACATTAACTTCATTTCGTCATTTATTGCAAACCCACCCAACATGGCTTCAAACTCCTTCACAAACTGTGAATAGTCAGCTGAGTTTCCGTCGAAACACTGAGGTTTATATTTAGGGATTTTAAAATTTCTATTATCCCTAGATGGCGAAACGTCGACATCAAACTTATCATGCCTAAAATCACACACATCATTACATATAAAAGGCAACTCATCATTACTTACTTTCCTGTCTGCGTCCAAGACGCTTTGTCCTTTCTTTGACCCAGGCATTATTCAACTTGACCAAACTATCCAGAAAAGTTCCAGATAACACTTGTCCAAAGAGGACATGAAGGCGCGAGGAAAGACGAATAATTCCAGGGGAATTATCAGAAATTGTCAATGTCCAGATCTAACTGCGCTAGACTTCACAAGGTCTTTGGAAGATTTTCAGAAACTATGCGTAATGACCAACGCAGTAAAACAGAACAGAAATTGGTGACTCAAGAACCCTTAATTATTGCATCAATACAGAGCCAAAATTTAGGTTATTGTACACAAAATCTAAGAATAAATGTCGTAACAATAAATCACAATAATACTTCTGATAGTTTTTCTCTGTCTTCCAACAAACAGCGAACCTCGGGACGATCACTGCAGTATCGATGACTCCCACCAAAATATAGAGTTGGTTTCGAGCAAAAAACCATGAATTGATCGTTCAATCCTCAACTACATTGACATAAGATTAGCCCTGCGAAAGAGGGAGTCCAAGCCTGATGAATGGCGGTGAAGTGTCTGGATAATTGGAAGCCGGGGTAGCAGCCAATGTAAGTTATATTTGAGGAGTGGTATGATATCCACTACGATATTCCAGAATTCGGTAAGAATATATCTACCTTAAGGGATGAAGTTGTAACGTCCGATGGGGTAGAATACAAGAATTAAAAACGGCAACAGTAAAGACGGAATAATATTATATTGTTTTAACTTCCCTACATAGGACGTTATACGAAATATCTTTCTTGGAACTAGCATGATGTCGGAGAACCAGGAAAGATGGTCAGAGGAAATACGCAGTTGAAGGTATTTGACACTCGATTTCGTTTCAATTTCAGTGCTTTCTATGACACTGGAACCGCCAGAACTAACTAGCTCGCGTAAGTTGCGCTTGCATCTGAAAGTGAAATTAAGCACTTGACATTTGGAGGTGTTAACCTGAAGACCGATTAAGGCGGACCACTGACTAATTTCTCGCAAACTTATTCATTTTTGGACAATCTGACTGAGGAGTAATTGGCACGAAAACAGTTATATCTTCGGCATGCTTAACAAAATTGACTTCATCAGGATGGGACAAGTCACGTAAGAGGAGATAAAAAGGAAAAGGAGAAAGAACAACTCCTTGAGTAAGACCTGTTAGGGTAAGTAATGCAGTGGAGGACTTTTGAACAGTGCACTGGGTCCTATCGAAAAAACAGGAATGCGATGGACCACGACAACTGGCTCGTGTACATTTACCAGACCTCGGTTGTTTCTTGTGCATAATTTCATACCGTTGAGCCCAGGCCCGAATACATATTCGAGTTGGGGATAGTTGGGTCATCCAGCGCATTATGGTCCCCACTCCTGCGTGTCGTGACATGGACTGGAGGATATGTGGCGTTTGCTGGAGACTCGGAGGTCAAATGGTTCCAGATCATTCTCCAACACCACGTATGCAATACTTGACAGTGTCCTGGAAAGGCACGCCTTTACTGTGCAAGCTTGGTCTGACTGAACACGACCACCAGTTCTTGTTTCACACCGGTGATGTTCCAGAGATTCCAGTCACTACATCTTTCGGTCTTTTAGAGCTTCTACACAATTGTTTTGACCTATGAAATGCCACGTAGATATACGGCGTCTCACTTGTCATACCTTGCGTTGACCAGACCTCGGTTTTTCATTTTTGGACGACATTTTCATAGTCAGCCCGGATAAAGAAACTCATTGTAAGCACCCACAACGGTCTTTCTGCAGACCGTCTCAACGTTCTATAGCAAAGTCTGACCATTGGCCAGCTCACGGTGGATTTAATAACTTTTCTGGGAATTATAATTACTGGACATATCATTCAGACTTGAGTAGAAAAGGTGCATCTCATCCCAAAATTTTTGGTGCGTAGGTGTTTTAGATCGGCCCAGAAACGCATTACCAGCCAATTCATCAAAGGTGAGTAGGCGGTCTTTGAATACTATGATAAGCATTGCGACATTTAATGGTCGCGCCATGCAAAATGTTCGGATACATATCCTGCGTTGCTCAAATCGTCAAGCAGTGATCTGGAACACAGGGGAAAGCGCATGTTAACAGAGTGATCACACAAATGCCACGTGCTAGCAAGAACGAAGACTAAAGTTCAATCATTGTGAATACAGCCAATCATTATGCAGTTGGGTGAGAGGAGAAGAGTCTTCCTTTCGGTCGTCCGTTGCGTCACCTCGGAATAGCAATCTGTGCTTCTTAGCCGACCTAAAATCGGACACGCATACAGTTTAAACATAGGAAAACCGCTTGACTTACCATTTTCTACAGCTAATGATGCTGTTGACAACCCGCGTTGTCCATAACAAAACACCACAGCCACTCAAAAGCGTTTTGTGATCGAAGAGTTCCTAAGGACGAGACAGGTGATCAAATTTGAACCGTATATTTCCTTAGGATATATAAGGTTCTCTTTATCTAGTGGTGTATATTGAATGGTGAATACTATCTTACGCGGTAGGCTAAAATTATAAGCCTGATGTAAATGAGCGTGAACATTGAAGGTTGGTTCATTGGCCTTGGTCGCCGTTGGAGGGCAAAACTAAGGGTCTAACAATACAGTCGTGTACAAGTTGGAAGAAGACGAAGGAATACCAGTAAAATACAGCACACCCCTTGTGAACGTTTGTTTATAGACCTTGTATGAAATATCGAATTCAACTCCTGAAGAATATATTTTCTTATTACAAGTCCTTGTGTTTTAGGGTTAAGGTCGAAAATCATACTTAATGGTTGTAATTCCGAGGGTCTTCGCAGATAAAAAGACCTTAGGGTGAACTTCCTCATATGTATCCACCCGTCAGAGTTCTGCTGTATAACAATGGAGGCCAGGCACCAGTAAGAAACGTAACAGTGCCACTGGAATTCAGGATGAGAGATCAACAGAATAGTTGCTTTCTGAAAACATGACGTTCGTGGCATAATGAATAATTTTAATTTCTTGAAATTAGCATTGGGAAATTGTTTTGTTTCTGGCATGACCACGCACATCATGCGTGAACTGCAATCTGGACGAAACCTAAGGACAAAATTATTTAAGAGGGTTCCAGCACTTGGAGAGATAGGATCGGCAAAGTTGACTGGTATCGATAAACGCACAGTTAGAAACAAAATCAGTTTGAGCAATTAACTACTGTGTAAACACTGAAGCAACCGACATCAATTTGTTCTGAGACCTTAAACAGGAATCACGCACGATATGTCATGTCAGATTTGTTTAACCCAGGAAAAGCAACGAATCATTTTTTTAAGGTTCATTAGGGAAAAAGGGCTCAATGAGACATGAAGAAGACCCAGTGCTAACTTCTTTACCGTTTGGTCCTTCTGTATTCCTCACCGACTAACCAAAAACTGAGTTACACCAGAGCGTGTGCTATATGGTTTGACATGCGGAGAGTCTACAGCATCATTCATAATTACTTTTGGTGAAACAGGTGACTTATTCTACAAAATTCGTGTTAGAACTTGCATTCTTAATGGACTTTAGGTGAATGTTAAAGTCGAGAGTACAACGATACCGCACTTTAATAGCGCTTGGCTTCGGATGCGATCGTGAAAACATTGAGAATTTTTATACATTGAAGATGATACAACCGTGGAGAAGATAGTCTGAGATAAACTTTATATTACATAACAAGTTAACTGATAAGATTTGCACACCCATAGACCTATTATTAGTCCAGGGATCAGTAAGATCTTTAGAAACCCCAAAAATATGCTTTTTAGGGGGCAATGCTATAATAATACTGGAATCAAATTTCTGAATAGATACCTATTATTTGGAAGAGACTTCCAGCTAGTATGTATGATACAAGCACTTTATCTCATCAAAGGTGATGTCGCTATCCACCATCTAGGAATGGTCCCATCACTACCAACCGATACAATTATAGCTGGATTACTAAGATTATTTGGCATCGTCGCACGTCGCAGGTGAATGTAATTTTAATTGAAAGATATGCTGGCCATATCTATAGAAGGTATAAATATAAGCGTTTTAACGTGGAAGAAAGGCCAACTTACCCAACTGGTTGTTTTCATTCACTTTATTCTGTCTATAGAAATAGAATCTATACATATGTATACTGTTTGACGTTTCCATTTATAATTTGGAACAATGGGTAGTGAACAGAAATTATTTTTTCCTATATATTCCTCATCATGTTCTACAATGTTGTAACCATGATATTTGAAGAATTATTCTCTCTAATGAATATAATGTTTCCAGTTACACTCAATCAGCAGCAGCTGTAGATTTCACCCCGACAGCATTAGGAGATAATATGTGTCAATGTAACAACAAACCGACTATCAGATGAATTAAAGAAATTATACAGAATTTATTAATTTATGGGTGCTTCAACAGGCTAGGGTAGCAATGGTGAGTGGACACGTTTCTCTTGCGCTCGGAATCACGGTTAACGTGAGTGAATTGCAGTGGCCACTGTTGTTTGGAGTATGAGGTATCTAGGGGTCTTCCGATATTAATTTGTCTCCCGATTGATGCCAGAGAAAGACTTCTCGCTTAAGCTTTTGGCTTTTTTGGATGAGCTGATCTAGTATAGAAATGTTGATGGTCTGAGCGACACCTATATTTGGCCATACCGCGGTGTGTTCCCGAACATGAAAAACTAAGTTTGTAGAATAACAGACTACACAGGAGCAGTTAAATTGATAGGTGCAATAGGGGCTGGCTAGCTCAGGTACTTCGTCTTTCAGTTGACGAATCACAACTGATTGTGTGTAAAATATAGGCTGCTGCTGCCTGCTGGCATTGAACGTTCTCCAAAACAATTTTCTTGGCTTGTTGGCTGTATAACAACTTTGCGCTGTAGACAAATACATAGAAGCTATTCTCAACAGATAGAAGGATTTCTCTGCCCTCATAGCTGTGTTTCTTGGCGCATTTCTTAGGATAGGTGTTTATAGCAGACTTGTTGTCCACAAGATTAGGTTCGGCCCCAGTCGCGTCTCCTGAGTGAATAACTCGCACTCTGTAGTTGGGGGGTCTTTACCAAGTTTCTTCCACAATGGTGAGTGACGAAACCGTAAGAATATGTATATTTGCCACGCCAAGTACTTCTCTTATCCAGTTTCATTCTTATGCTGCTGCACAGTCTTTTTGCCGGCAGAATGTATAAAAAGTTAATTTTACCTTGGGACACTTCATAAAACCGAATGCACCTCACTAAATTGAGATGTTACTGTGCTCCTGTCGAAATCATTTTATTAAAAGATGAGTGCGTCATCCATATACCTGCAATAAAATGAGAATTTTCTGACGCCATTGTTTAAAGGACCGTTTTCTATTTTACTCAGAAGGAAATCTGCTAGCATGGGACCTGGTGGAGAGCCCATCGCTACCCAAGCCACCACCGAATTTAAAACTCAGATTCGTAGTACACTTAAGTTGCACTTATTTAAGGATTTCTTTTTTTTGATTACAGCTTGAGTCCACACCATATTTTTGGTACACGTGTGGAATTTTCAGCGTGGATATCGGTAGCCCAAAATTCGCAGGCCGACCATAGATATCAGGTGTGCGTCGGCGTGGGCTCGAACCCCGGACCATGTGCATGGTCGGCGAGAGTCCTAACCACTGTGCCACCGACGTACTGGAATCCGAATATTTACTGAGCAGTTATTTATCTGTTCATAGATGTAATGAACAGTTTCTATTGAAGATACTTTTGTAAATAGAAATGTTCATTCAAAAGCATCATACTTTTGTTTTTGATATTAATATATTTAATTCTGTTTGTCAACTCATGTACACTTTCGACAATATATTTTACAAAAATGTTCATGTCAGGTGTCAATCACGTCTCATAAACCGTTAATGCCCAGCTTTCGCTACGCTCGGGCCCACGCTGTTCCTTGAAGTTTTCAGAAACGCTTAGTTATAACGGACGAAGAAATTAAAACACCGATTGGCCGCTTGAGATTTCTTTATTGTTACACCAACATATAAAAGGAATAAGCGAACTAAGGTCTGTAAACAAATATTACAATAATAAATCGTTATATTACTTCTGACGATATTTTACTCTTCTTTCTGAACAGCGACCGATGAGACGATGACTGTCGTATTGATGCCTCCGCGAAAATCGGGGAAGTTGATTTTGAGCAAACAACCAAGAATTGATCGTTCAATCTTCAACTCTATTGACATCAGGTTTTCAGACTAGTTACCGAGCATTTAGATGAATGAGAGTGAGACAAGTTCTGCATGCTTATAATAGGTTTAAACGGCACTCCAGGTCTATGCAGTTTGAGTGGGTGGTATAATCTTGGTGTGGGTCTGATGTTATTTTTGGTTGTAGCTTGATTCCAAACCGTATTTTTCGTACAAGTATGGAACTTTCGGCATGTGATGTTCATAGCTGGAATTTTTCAGGCCGACCATAGATATCAGGTGTGCATCTGCAGGGGATCGAAACCTGGACCATGGGCATGGTCGGCGAGAGTCATAACCACTGTGCCGACGGCGCACTTGGAGAAAGAATAATTTCTATCTCTAACTTCTTCAAAATTCTAGTTATTTCATTCCCTGTCTTGTAATTTTAATTTTCGCTGTTCTCAGGTTCCTGACACTTCACTTCGTCTCCCATTATATCATCCACTAACCACCTGCGCACGCCCCTTGAATAAAACGTGCTTTTCCTCTCTAACCCGAAATATCCACTTTTGTGAATTATTCGTTTGGGAAACCTGATCCTCCTACCCGGCGAATTTTATTCAACCATTTCTTCCTCACCGAGCCTGTGTGTGGTACTTCCCGCTGTCTCGAACTACTGCCAAAGCTTCAGGTGCTACTTCTGTAGCAACATCCTCCTCACTCTTTCAAATATACAGGACTTGTTGGTCTGTTACGTGATTGCTGTGAAGCCGAATAACCCGAAAGTTACAGGTAAAGTCAAAAGCTTTTACTTATATACTTTATCCTTCTTTTCTGTGCTCTCTATTGTCTTTTGCTGTAAGTCTATTGGACAAAATAACAGTCTCTTATTATTTAATCACCAGTATTAATTTAGGAGTAAAATGACAATAGATTCTCACCCTAAAATAAGTAATGGGACATCATACTCTGTAGTCACCAGGGCTTCAGCCAAACTAGGCAAACAAGTGAAGGTGATGGACTCACGCATACCGGTCTTGAAGACCAGGGCTAATATTCCCAGCTCGTACAGATTACCCATGTCGCCACAGTCCTACAGTGAAGCTGTGCAAAGTCAGCCAAGTGGATGTGGCTCCACCCCTGTTAACACGACTAGGTTAACAGATCCGAGTGGGAAAATTGCACTAAGTGAGAACCTCATAACACCCATCCCCATGGTAGACCATGAAACAAATAGGAAGGCCAAAAAGAAACGTTCACGACGTCGCAAGACGACAAGAACGCTCCCCAAGAAGGCAGACGACTGCAAGGTCTGCGCTTCTGTTGTCGAACAAGCAGACTCTGCCTTCGAATGTAACTTTTGCAAGCGATGGGTGCATTGCAGATGCGACAATGTGGTACCAAAAGCATATTATGACTTTATGCGTAAAAACCCATGCCAATGGTTCTGGTACATATGCCCGAGTTGCCGTCCTGATGTAGCCTCGCGTAGTCCTTTGAAAACTAAAGATGGCAGAAGTAGCGGGGAAAAAGTGAAATGTTCGACCCCACCAATCCGGAAATTAGTACAAATGCGCGTAAACCGGGGATACCAAAATCCTCACCGGTTAAACTTGTAACTCTTGACATAACCGCTCCAGACACAGAGGCTGGAGAACCACGGGTTTCCGTCGTTGGAAAAAGACCCCTCGTCTGCCAGTAATATTGGCCATAGCACTGAGACACAAAAAATACCCAGTCGCACCAGACGAACCAAAACGGTCTTAAAGGATCACAAATGTGCGAGGACCGAGCCCAAGCCCACGGTTAGTAGATCAAATTGTGTAATCCTCTTTAATGTACCAGACTGTAGCAGTAGTCTGCTGAAAGATAGGGCCCTATTTGATCAGGAACAGTGGTCCATCTTGTGTAGCACACTGGGTTTGGACATCCAACCAGTAAATCTATGCAGATTGTATAGGGGCACTGCTGCACCTGAAGGCAAACCATCCCCACTGAGGGTAACATTGGGCTCTACCGAGGATGTTGAAAAAGTGTTACTGGCTTCTCAAGTCCTTTCTATAGGGAGGGCCTGTAACATACGTGTTAAGCCAGACAGGCCGTGGAAGGAAAGACAAATGGCGAGGGAGTCGCCAGAGCTCATTCCTTCTGCCTCCATGGTTGTGCATGGCATTCCCGAACTGGTAACTGGGAACGCCTGCGAAAAGCATTGTCATGATGTACAACAATGGAGATGGTTGGCATCCCAGATGGCCCTGGGAGTTCAGGGGCTGTCTCTATTTATAGACTGCCTCGACCCACTCATCTTATGTCAATTAACTCGCCACGTCTGTTAGCTGTCAAGTTCAGCTCCCAAGACCAGTTGACTACCGCTCTCCATAGATGGTACGAGACCAAGGACAAGGTCAGCAAACACATTCGCTGCTGCGAGAGCCGGCCTCGCACTCAAAGGAGAGAACAAAGCGTAGTTAAAAAAATCCTCAACCCCTAGTCACACTACAGCGGTGCAGCACGGACGATGATAGCCAGTGTCATCCGAGTGCTCCTGAACTAGAAGAAAAAAACGCCAACAGGCCGGTTCCTGGGGAATCGGCCAACTAGTTCGTAGGATAACTCCTCAACCGATAGCCAATATCAAGTCAACTACCCCCCAATACGGGGAAGTGGTGAGACTGACTACCAGTTGCCTGTACAGTAATGTGAGAGGGCTAAGAGGCAAAATAGCTGAACTTAGACACCTACAATCACAACTGAACTCCAAAATCATAATACTGACGGAAACCTGGCTAACCCCTACGGTGGCAGACAGCGAAGTCAGTATAAATGATATGGTCCTAGTCAGGCGAGATAGGGACCTGAAAGAAGGAGGTGGAGTCGCCATATACGTCGACAAACAGCTCAGATGTGTTCACGCGATGGACCCTCCCCTCACAGAGCTCCCTGACTCCATATGGTGCCACTTCACCGTTGGGTACTGCAAATATCTAGTGGGCAGCATTTATCGATCACCTTCATGTGGAGCAGACCACAACCAGGTACTGCTAAATACAATTCAGCGACTCAAGACATGGGTTATGATCAAATTGTCATAGCTGGTGACTTCAATGCCCCATCTCTTAACTTGGTGTCGGGAAAAGCCCATGATAGATTTGATCGAAATCTGCTGCATACCATCAGGAAGGCTGGATTCACTGAAAATGTCAAGATGGATACTAGATGGGGCCCTGATGGGAAGTCTTCTAGACTGGATTACGTGCTCACTAGTGACCAGCTACTAGTGGAAAACGTTCAGATCACGACTCCCATAGGTAGTAGTGACCACGCGGTCATAGTATTCGACATAGTCCTCCGCGAGCGCTTACAGTGGGACAATACACAGCCCTATCTGTGTTATAACAAAGCCAACTACACCAAAATGCGAAGACTTCTGTCTGAAGCAAATTGGCCTAAAAAATGGACAGAGCTAACAGTAGAAGAACACTGGAGAGTGGTAAAGGAGATCATTCACCAGGCGGTCTCAGACACTGTTCCTTTAGTCACCAAAAGCTAGGAAGCAACGATCATGGCTAAAAGGGGACACAACGCCTTCTGCAGGCGAAGCGAAAAGCCTGGTTTGCGTGGCGACGATCGAAGAGTCAACCCGAACATGAAGTGTACCTTGAACTCAGGAATCGATGTAACATACGAGTCCGGAGCGATAGAAGGACATTTCAGGGAGACCTCGCCAATAAGCTTCTCGTGAACCCCAAAAGCCTATACAGGTTTATGTCCGAAAGAAAACCGACCAACCAGGGAGCATGCAATCTAGTGGGTTCTGATGGGAAATCTCTTACTAGTCTTGAAATGGCAGAGACATTCAGCCTAGCCTTTCACAGGCAACTAAACAGTAACGAGGATATTACCCCACAGAACATCCAGATTACATCGCAAAACCAACACACGAAAACCTGCTGGGTACATTTCAAATTACCCCGGCTATGGTACTTGCAAAATTGGGAAGGTTGGCTTCGGGAAAGTCTTCAGGTTGTGATGACATCAGACCATCTGTCCTGAAGCAGTGTTCAGAAAGTCTCTGCCAACCCCTAAGTGATCTGTTCCAACACTCCCTTGATGTAGGGAAACTTCCATGTGAATGGAAACGAGCAATCCTATCCCCTATCTTCAAGGGTGGTGACCGGCAGAATGCGACCAGTTACAGACCAGTTGCTCTACTTCCAGTGATATCGAAGATATTGGAAAGTCTCATTGACGACCACATGAGAAAATACTTCGATGGGACTAACCTTCTTCACGAAGCACAGCACGGTTTCAGGAGGGGAAGATCCTGCGTGACGAATCTTCTACTAGCTTGGAACGATTGGACACTATCCTGGGACAAAAAGGTACCAGCCCACGTGATCTTTCTCGACTTTGCGAAAGCATTCGACACAGTTCACCATGGTCTGCTCCTTCACAAAATAAGCAAGGCGGGTGTTTCTGGAGCACTTCTCGCATGGCTGAAAGATTACTTAGGCGAGAGAGAATTCTGCACCAAAGTCAACCGCATCCGATCATCCTGGCACACCTCGGCATCAGGGGTTCCTCAGGGTTCTATCCTAGGGCCGTTGATGTTTTTGATTTTTATCAACGACCTGCCCCCCCAACTAAACTGCTCTGCGCTTCTTTACGCTGACGACGTAAAGATTTGGAGAGCAATAAACTCATCGGAAGACTCAGATAGATTGCAGGCTGACCTGCAAACTCTGGGAAACTGGGCTGGCTAACGGAATGCCTTTCAACCTAAAGAAGTGCAAAGTAGTGCAACTTCATTCCGGCAGGTCACAGAGTGTAAATTACACCCTTGGTGGCCAGAACTTGAGTTGTGTTCCATCAGAGCGAGATCTAGGTCTTATTCTAACAGAAAAGCTAGACACCAGTGGAAATTACTCGAGGGACGTCGCCAAAGCCTACGCAACATTACACTTTATGCATAGGCAGCTGGGAGCTCTCACTCCCGAACTGTTCTTAAGGTTATTAAGGCATATGTGAGGCCACACCTTGAGGTGCATAATATCATTGCACCTCCGCTACTCAAAAGGGATGCTAACATTCTAGAAAGTGTCCAGAGACGAGCGACAAAATGGGTGATCGGCCTCCGCAACAAATCATATGAGGAAAGACTAAAGAAATTAGGTCTTTTCACACTTAGTTACCGTAGGCACAGGGGAGACCTCATCACCGTCTACAAGATCCTAAATGACCAGGCCCACCCAAATAAAAGCATCCTGCCATTAAGTGATTATAGGCTTCCACGAGGTAACCCGCTAAGGATAGCACACCAGAGACCAAAGACTCGAGTGCGATCACATTTCTTTTCGCTTCGTGTTTGCCGTCTCTGGAACGCTTTACCGGCGGCCGTGACTACAGCGCCATCTCTGGAGATTTTTAAGAAGCTAGACAATCATGCAGAAATGCAAGGTTTGTGTCTCAATGGCTTATCCTCATAAAACTTGAAACCACACTGTCAATGGATAAGCGTACAAACTAAATCCCCACGACCTATTCTGCCTTCTCTCACTCTATCTTTTCCTTAGGTCACCTTTATTATTCCACTTATCTCAACCTATATTATCTACACTACAACCTATTATTATTATATTTTACTATTCTGCTTTTATGACTACACCGAATGACCAAGGGGAGTTAGGTCAAACTCCATTCACGGCAGCAATACAGTCCTAACATACTGCATACTACAAACCACATCTCGACCAATCCCCGCACCACTCCTCCTGGAGTCTACCAGAGCTAAAGCAGTCGAGTGTCGGGACTTACTACGCAGAAGCTCACCGAAGATCTGGAACCTCTACCTCACAATCAAGAAGCGAGCTCAAAGAAATCACTGGTTTATACTAGCTCGTAATCAGGATATTGGATATTGGATATATCCACCTTTACTAACATGACTATTTCTGTGATAGTGGACTACTGCTGACCTTTTATTAGATCTTGCAGTTGTCATTGTGTTGTTTTTAATCAAAATAACGAACCGTAACCTCCAAAATATCATAAAAGCTGCCATGAAGTTTTCTCGCATTGAACTTGTTTATTTACGTAGGAAACACCAATAAAATCAATCAAACTTTTCAAAATTGACGCTGAAATGGGTGGATATTGCAGTTTTCTTGTCCCGACAAGATTTTTAGTCATATTGTCACATTTGATGCTTTGCTTCTGTTGCATTTTAAGCGATGTTAGTGTTATATATTAATCTGAACTTTTTTCAGGGTAGAAAGTCACTACTGTATGGGTTGTTGTATAGCCAATTGGCGGATGAGTATTATGAGTAAAAGTGAATGAATTGAATTATTGCAGATATATAATTTCTTTCTCTCTTTCTGTCATATTCGTGATGCTAGAACTTTGTGGGTTTTTGAGTGGTGCTACGATGTTCATTAACATGCAAAATATCATATGTAAGTTACTAATATCACTTACTGTCCACAGCCATTTCTTGTCACTTCTCTGGCACTATACTGACAGCCCACTTCATCATGAGAAGCTGGAAAATCGGTTATTACTGGTATGGATTTGGGTTTACAGTTTGCTTTCCGTCCTTGTTAGAGATTTGGAACGTCATGTCAAAAGTTTGGTTCAGAAACAGTTTGTGACACAGATGATTGACAGAATATATAAAGATAATTTTTAAAAATATAAATGAATGTTCTGACCCTATTTGTTAGATTCTTTACAAAGAACTTCATGAACCAGTCAGTATTTAAAATGAGAACAATAATAGTTTTGTGGGAAAATTCTGAAGAAGTAAAATTTTATATTAGCTTTTGAATAATAATAAGTGACGTATTTATGTATATTTGCTTGCATATATATGTATATATACCTTCTTGTTGTTTAAGTGTTCAGCGACCTATTAATTTTTAATAATAATTCGGCTAGCAAGTGAATTATGCTCCAGCTGGAGAAGTTCCTCACCATTAACCATATCACTACTCTAAAGTAGGATGAACGTTATACCTCTTACTTCTGTAAGGCACACGCTGACCGCATTATGACTCATTGGTGCGTGGTTGAATATTCTGCAAAACTATGCAAGTCAGTAAATGTAATAGATGAGTATCAAACTGCAGCAAAAAATATTCTTTTTGCTACTCACTTGCAGACTTCCATCTGGCTGAAGTGCGATGTTGAGCAAACCACCCTATTAGAAGTGTATTTCCGCATACATTTTCAAGATCGGTTGAAATTTCTGGCTACTTTTCTAGTTATAATTTGCTGCTTTTACTCAAGGAGCATGTATGAATGAATTGTAGTAATTCAGTGCGAAGAACACTATGACTGAGGAAAGAAACTTAATAATTTCACATTGGTCAACATGCAGATAAGAGTGTTGTCCAAAGGTTGCACCTGATTTCTTGTCAGCTGCTGGTCGGGACAGTACTAAATCATTACAACTACCAGTGAATTCAATCGCAAAAATACTATTCTCCGCACTAGTTTCGACGGGATAGGGAGCCTTTGTGAACACTTCAGTTAGATAATGTAAAAATATAGAGTAGTTTCTTGATGCTGCGAGGTTTACTGTGACTTTTTGTGTCTTGTCCGCATATATTATGTTAAGAACACTTGTCATGATCTTTAGCCTTATATAGCTTTCGATTTTGTATGTCCAAGAGAGCTGTAATACTGAGAATAATTGCGATAAGGATTTGGTTCCGAGAATTCGCCTAATGGAGCTATTGAGCTCCCTTAATTCGGACTGTGATTCTCTTTGGCTTTGCAGCTATTATGCGTATTCACGAAACATGTTTCCTAGGTATCTGTTCTGTTAATAGAAATAACTAAGTTCATGTGGCGGCAGTTTGCACTAGGTATGACAACTTGAAGGAGACGTTAAATTTTTATTGTTGTGGAATAAAGTGATTATTATTATTATTATTATTATTATTATTATTACCTGAGAAGGCTTTCGGTGAATCAATTTTTACTTATGAGTTGATGCATGTGTGTAGACATTTTAATTTGCTGTTACATTGAAGCTTTCATTCAGAACTCTCGGCTTAAGAAGGCTGTATAGGTTACTTCTCGGGTGAAAATATGTATTGATAAGAATGCGTGTCATCGATATTATGATTGTGGATACCTGATTTGGCACACGGCAACCATGTTTCTGGAATTTCGGATCAACATCGGATGGGCTTTATTCTTAAAGCCTTGAGTGATCCAATCCTTCGGCGTCCAGATATATACAATAATTGGGTTGAAAAGCATTACCACAGACCAGATATGAATAAGCACAAAGTAGGAAAAGTTAATTATTTCAAAGCGTTCACCATTTTGATGTGGTAGGATGCTATGGGAGGGGTTATAATATCTGACTGGTATGCTTCAACCTAACAATTGATGTGTCATCAGAGGAAAAACATTCATCAATGAGAAAGCAAGAGTGACAACCTGGTCATCCGAGACAGAATGTATATTTTCGAATTAATACCATAATATTGAGATGTGTGCTTAAAAACTAGAAATGGTGAATAATCAACAAAAATATAGCATGACAGTGCGCCAGTCAGCGAGAATTTTTGACCGAGTGCTTTTAGCTTGACAAATTCACTAAAATAAGATGAAGGTCACTGCCTAATACTGTTAAATCTATAGGCTGTGGGTTTGATGAGGACCTGCTTCCCTACAAAAGTCTTTCAAGTAGTTAACATTTATGTCAGAACGAAATAACTTCCACAAATTTTAATGAAAATGACCTCGTGGCAACTGGCAGAACAGATAACGTATCACTTACTGTCAGTACACACACACTTTTGACAATGAGTACTATAAAGATTGAGGCTATTTGTGTTATGTTGTTTTTCACTGACGACGTAACTTAGAAACTTCAAACACAAATCCCCGTTTTATAAATGTAAATACACGATGAACACACATTGGTGCAGAATGATATGATCCAATGTACTTCATAGGTGCTCTTTAGCTGCGTACTATCTGTAAAACTTACTGAAATAAGTTATAATACGATAATTTTAACACACTTTTGTCTATCAATGGGAATCAGTCCTCCAGTAATTACTGTTGTAAGAATGTCACAGTTAAGTGAAACATAAGGATGATAAGACATAATAAAGTATTACAATATACATACATACACCTCATACGAGTAACAATTCTAAACTACGGTGACCCAAGTGGATGGACGTGATAATGACTTTGATCAACCAACTAGATGAGCCCATAGTAAACATGCGGAAATAGAGATGCAGTACACGAATTACACTGCAAATTCGATCAATAGGTAATATTTGAGTATTTGGAATTGATAGTGTTCTCTGAGCTCCTTGGTTTAATTGCGGAGCTTTCATCGTCTTTCTGGACGACATCTTCAGCGCAGTATTTAGGATAAAGTGAAATGACTTAAATTTCTTCATGAAGATGTCGTCCAGAAAGACGATGAAAGCTCCGCAATTAAACCAAGGAGCTCAGAGAACACTATCAATTCCAAATCATCCACCTGAGTTACAAATCTTTTCTATTATTTCAATATTTGAGTATTGTCAAGATGATAGGCTTAAATGCAGCTTGTAGATGGGGAGGAATAATGTCTTTACACAGGTATGTAGCCACTACTGATGGATATGTATACAGATGTCCAGGTTGTGGTTACAGAATATCTTTCCGAGAAGAAATGTCGTTCCTGTTTTAGGTTGATGGGTTCTATAGAGCGGTAGACGGATCACGATATGTAGAAGAATTTATGTACAGAAATAGGTTTAGACTATCACTGAAGACTGCAATAAAAAAAATTAGGAGGTTTGCTTAGGAGACATACGAGAAATTTACCCTCCACAACTGTTTTTTAACACTAACGTTTTTTAATCCTTTATGTTCCCAGTGGAACATAGGGCTCCAAAATAGAGGCTTGAAGTTTCTGTACCAGTGATATTTATTTTTATGGAATGGGGTTGCTAGCCTCATGCCTGACCTTCCCTGTTTATCGGTCTTATTGCTGGCTTGGCGAGTTAAAGCGGTTCATCGGCTGTGAATCCGACCCGAATTGCATGCATAGTTGGTGAGCATTCTACCACTGTACCACTGATGAACATAACACTAATTTTGGTGTCTATAAAAGTTTTTTCAAATTATACGTATTTACCATGGGCCCATCTGAATGGGTTGATGAAGGTCATTACTTGGTTCGCTATAGTTTAGAGTTACCCTTATAAGAACAGAACTTCTTTTAGAGATATCTATAGTCAGCCTGCAAAACTTGGGCTACCGATATCCATGCTGGAAATTCCATACTTGTACCAAAAAAAAAACAGTGTGGCATCAAGCTGTAGACCAAAAAATAAAACAAGAGACGAACAAGTTTGTTACTGGGGGTTGCAATATTAAAGATGCGCAACAAGGTACAATAAAATATAGAGTAGTCAACTATATAAGAACAATAATTTAAAGTTTAGTGGAACGACGGTGATGGAATACAGTATTATTTTCTGTTTAGCCGTCATATTCTTACGATAATCTTTACTGAAGGATTGATTTCTCTTGGTAAACAGAAGTGTGAACAAGGCATTAAGAAGACAAATTTCGCGAGATGATATCATTTCATAGTTTCTTTACAACCGCTTTACAACTCACGTGGTTAACAATGATAAAATAAAGTTCATGAAAATTACTCAGTTAAATAAAAACAAAAGTACATACTAATGACCAATCATATTAAGATAGGTCATGCAGTCCAGGGTAGGCGAAGATTGAAGTCTATTGATTTTTGTACACACAGTTTAGGCTGTATGTGATTAATCCCCAAAAGTGCTTCCATCACCTTCAATAACCTTGAATTAGAGTTATGTGAAATAATTAGGAAATAGTCATTAATATTTATTTTGTGACCAGACATTAATAAGTGTTTTGCAATGGATGATGCTGGATTTCTATTAAGATTAATCGCGTTAGGGTTTTCGATATGATTTACTAGCCATTTTGGAATATGTTCTTTTCGACGACATTGGAACATTCTGTTAGTTCTACCTATATAGGTGTCACCGCAGCTGCAGGTGAACTTGTAGATACAGTTTGAAGTAGAGTCCACAGAATTTCGTCCTTTAATCGTAGGAACAGGGATCGAAAATGTTCGGCAAGTGAGAAAAAGAGATGCGGCGTAGAATGTGCGTTTGATGGCTGATCGAAGTCTTTGAGTTGTCAACTGCATAATCTGGTCGCCCTTGAATGGTAGATTAATAAAGATGGCTTTCTTTGGTACAGAAGCTGTCTTTTCGAGATGTGGTTTTTCTTTGCTGTGACATGTGATAAAGCTCTCCGGATAACCATTAGCTAATAAAACTGAATGTACATGTCGAAGCTCATCCATCAGTGTGTCACTCGTGCATATTTTTCGGGCCCTTGAGAACAAACATTTCACTAGGGAACGTTTATACTGGATAGGAACAAAACTGGTAAAATGAAGATATTGTCCAGTCCATGTTTGTTTACGAAAAATAGAGCGCTGAATCAAATCATTCTGTAAGAAGTTTGTAGGGGACTAATATTAGAGTTCACTAACATTCCAAGTATAAAAGTAATAATCCAAGTCAGTGGAGTATTAAATCACAATATATTACCAAAAATACAGTGACGAGTTATAGCAACAAAAAGGATTACTTGGTTATAAAGTGTAAGTCCTCGGCTACAAATTAATTATATAATCCACAGGCACGTTAACTGTTTGGACTGCGTCTGCTGTAGCTGCTCTGTTCCGGTTGTAGAAATGTCTTCGGTTGAAAGTAGTAGGCTCCTACAATAAATCCGAAGTATACAACACGGTGTGAGTGGAGCAAGTAAGCAGAAGTGACCAGGGAGAAGACGAAGTCTCCAACAGCAGAGTGTATTTTTCAATTGTACACGGAAGTTATGTATATTTCAACAAGTTCATTTGATCTTACAGAAATGCTGGACACCTTGAACAGTACACATAAAAGAAGCCTTGAAACTTAATAATTACCCGGATAAATTAGTCAGGAAATATGTAAGGAAAAGTAAAAATAAAATAAATAATGATAGTAGCGATAGTGATGATAATAATAATGACGACACCAACAATAAGGAATCTAAATCATTAGTAGTAATTCCATACAAGGAAGGAACCTCGGAAGCCTTACGCAGAATTCTTAACAAGGCAAGAATAAAAGTGGCATTCAAACCCACAGACTCAGTTAGAAACAAGCTGTGTCGGTTAAATGATCCGGTGGAGCCTTTAAAACAAAACAATTTAGTTTATTTACTACCCTGCAATGATTGTCAGTTCAAATACATAGGTCAAACTAGTACGACAGGGGCAGTCAGACTAGCCGAACATAAAAATCTAGCGAAATCTAGACTGGTTGACCCAAATAAGATAAGAAATCTAGAGAATAGTTCAGCTATAGCATTACATGCAGTTACACACAACCATACAATAGGATGGGATAGAATGACAGTTTTAAAATCTAATGTCACAGGGTGGAGGGAGAGATTGATAATAGAAGCTTTGTTTATCGAATCAACTGCAAATACATGTAATAGGAATGATTCAACACCTGTCCCAGATATCTGGAAAATTCTACTACCCCTATGACAAATAGGGGAAGACAAAAATCTGTAAAACTCAAGTTTCAAAGTCATGTGATTACAACTGATATGATTATAAACAATACATTTTGTTCGAAACGTCATCCGGTAAATAATACTGTTTCACTGTGTGATACATCTACTGAACAAACTAATATGAAATTTGTAAACAAATTAAGGATAAGATTTTTGGACTAACTTAACCGTATTATTTAGAAAATAGAATCTGACTGTTCGAGAATTATAAGAGAAAAAATATTAGCGTCCAGCTTATCAGACATGGGTCAGATCATATGAAATTGTCAGCGCTAACAGAAAGAAACATAATGTATGACTGGCACCTATAATTTTGACTAAAGCTCTGAACAAGTTTAAGTTTTGAAAAGCTGAAAGTCGATAAATTCAATTTATCTCGATCATATCAAAGCTTGGATCAGAAAAGCAGGACAAACCTTTATATAACTCTTAAATGAGCGTGGAAATTCACTGCATTTAGCATAAGGAAGAAGATCTGGATTTACAACACTAATGTCCAATGAGTGCTTCTACATGATTCATAGACTTAACACGCCTGGCCTGAAAGGCATTTCCAACAAGTTACTGCAAACTATTACCAAAAGCTTTGTTTGCTTGCTCGATAGTGAACATGAGATGGACAAAAAGGCTTTACAGCAAGGAATATTGCCGGCCATAAACCTGTCGCCCGACATATAAGCAGAAAGAAATGGAGATAAGTAAATCGGACAAGCTCTGTGGAGACCGATGAGTAACATCACGTGCCTGGCCTTCTAGTAGAACGTGAATGGGAAATGGTGAGCTGACTTTTTTGCCTACGGTTAAATAAAGGTCCTTCGAGGGGGGAGGGGCATAAGAGCTTCTGGAAGATCGTACAACTAGCCAAAAGAAACTTCAGAAAACCTAGTGAAATAGAGATGTGCTGTCAAAGCCCTATATTTCACCTGGAATTCAAGGGAATAATGGTAACAATAATTCTTTACTTAATTAACTTTAAAGATGAATTCACGCAACATGAATACACTAAGAGTAGAACGGATAGAAAAATGTAAAAGAATATTCTGGAGCCCAGCTGAAAGAAGATTGATGTTAGTTACAGGTTTAAAAATGACATTATGTTACGTAAGAATGTTGAGAAGTTGATGGATGAAGATGAAAGAATAAACGGTATGATATTCCATTTTTTAAAGTAAATATGATTGAAAGCATAAAACAGTTAATCCCTTTAATAAATTTGAATAGTATCATTAGAAGACGGAGATTATCTTTTAATAAAACTATCGAAATAAACGAAAATAAAAATATTTTTTCGCCATAATAGGGGAAGTTTATCCCCAGTTTTATTTCTCTTCCTCACTAAAAGAAAAGGATCGTTTAAAGGTTCTTATTTAATTACCTTGCATAAAGGTTACTCACGTATCCATAGTGATGTTATGCATACTGAAAATAATACTTAAGTTAAAGTTGAAATATCTACTGATAAGATTCAAAGCTTAAAATGCATGGACTTATCTAAATATTTATTATTATCTAAACACACAATAGATAACCCCATAAACATTACTCATCACGAGATCATTTCACATTGACCTTCAATTCAGCATAATTTAAAACAGAAAAGTCGATTAACCCTTATGTATCAATCTTTACAGTTATCCAGGTAGGACAAAACAAAAGAAAAACGAACGAGGGAAAGGAAGAAAATATAAAAGACTTTCAGTCTACACGCAAACACACTGTAAACGTTTTGTCGACCACATGAATACACTTCAGTTAGTTCGTAAACAGAACAGGAATACTGTATCACCACCATTTTATGATGTAACTCAAGGTTATTCATCAGACGGAAGTGTACCAGACAGAATTAAATTTTTTAATGCCAAAGAATATGAGGATATATTGACAATTGATAAACTGGTTACAAATCCAAGAAGACATTCATCAGCTTATAATTTCAGCAGTCATAATAATTCACAAGAACAGTTAACCTCAAATGACAAAGTTAGACGAGTATTAATTGGCGCTAGACGAAACGAGCTTAGAAAACAATTAACACGTGAAGAATATTGTTTAAGTGAAGAAATACGTGAAAAATATGGTGGGGTAATAAATTATCCATCAGTATTAGCATCGATATAACAACTGTGTGCATGCACAATGTGAATATAAGGAACATTTATGGACGTAATTTAAATCAGAGTAATGTCTTTCAAAAAATAGCTCATTCAGGAAATTTCTTCTAATTTTCCTTACCTCACTGCATTATATTACTTAGAACCGTGCGTATAAGTAGTTTACGACTTGGTTTGAAAAAATATAGATATACCAAATGCATACACAACAGATTCTGGAAGTTTTTCCTACTATTATTAGTAGTAATACTTAGTGTAACATGCACAAAAGCTAAGAAGCGATGACCATATATATATATATATAGTTCCCTTGGATTCTGAGTGAAACACGGAGCTTTATTTTGTCTTGTTCTCTGCGGTCCTCTTTAGCTCCCCCAAACGATTGCCCATAAGCTTTCATTTCCCTCGTGTCACCCATGGAACCACACACAGCTCGTCGCTTCCCATTCGGATTCCAGTTGAGGGCCTGAAGGACGGTGTCACTCGACAGTCTCCTGAGCGTACATCCGATCCATCTCCATTTTCTTCTCCATACTTGTCGAGCAATAGCTCCTCAGTTGTTTTATCCCTATAGTTTCTTGCTGCTAATCCTTTCTAGCCAGACACTTTATCTTCCCTATGAAGCCAGAGAAGATAGCTATTGATAAAAGTCTGCAGTTGGCTTTCGGAAGTGCTTTTCGTGACGCACCAAGAATTTTGATCCATACAGAAGAACTGAATGAATTAACATTGGTGTTAGGAATTCAAACCTTGTTCTTTGTGCTGCGAAGTGCAGTAGACTTCCAAGCTGATTCTAGAGTGATGAGTGTCAGTCATGCCTTGATATCCTCATTTGTGCTGTCACCTGTATTTGAGATGATTCTGCTTAGAGAAATAAGTGAAGCGAATGACCTCTTCCAAATTTCTCCTGTTGGTGATGGTTAGTGTTTGTTGTTGTTTGGTTACTTTCATTACCTCCATCTTCTGTATGTTCACTTGAATACGTATCTTTGCTGCCCGTCTCTTCTGGCAACTTGTTGGTTTTTACCTGTACGTTTTCCAATTAATGTGACATTAGACATAAATCATCGGCGGAAATCAGACCTTCTAGAGTATTCTTGACAGTTCAATGAATTTCTGTCTTCTCGCTATCCATGGTCTGACGTATAATCCAGTCCACAACATTTAGGAATACCATAGGTGATAGTAGACATTCTTATATGCCTGTACATATTATTACTGTTTCCTTTAGTCTCTAGAGGAACACAGGGATTCAGCCGCACGTCTCCACTGATTTCGGTTCTCTGCCAGCGTTTTCACCCAGCTCCATGTCTGCCCACATACTTTCATCTCTTCTTCATTTGACATCCTCCATGTGACCCTCGCACTGACGACCAACTCGCCACTTCCCGGTCGGGTTCCACTCGAGTAATGTCCTGTCATGAGATGTCACTTGATGGTTTCCTCAGAGTATGGCCAATCCATCTCCATTTCTTCCAGCAGATTCGCTGCACGATCGGTTCCTGGTTAGAGTTGAAAATCTGCATCTTATTTTTCATGCTGAATGCTGTCGACCTCCACACAGACTTGGGAGTAATGAAAGCTTGTCTTGCTTTCCCGATCCTTGCTTTGATATCCTCGTCAGTTCCGCCTGTAGTTGAAACGATGCTTTCCAGGTAGGTAAAGGAGGTTGTTTCTTTCGGGTTCCTCCCATTTATGCTGATTGTTGTCTGTTGTTGCTACTGTTTCTGTTGGCCAGGAATCTTCAACACCTATGTTTCCTCTGTGTTTATTTGGAGTCCTATCTTTGATGCTTCTTCTGTCAACTTACTGCTTTTCACTTGCATATCTTCTAGTTTGTAGGAAGTCAGACATAAATCATCGGTGAAGTCCAAATTCTCCAAGTGTTTTGTGTGGGTCTATTTTTTGCCTATCTCCCTGCTGCTCGCTGTCTGTCGCATTATACAGTCTACTGCAATCAGGAAAATCACTGAAGATAGACAGCACTGTCTTACTCCCGCCTTCACTTTATATATATAATAATTTTCGTATATGTATGTGTAGTGTCAATCCGCCAAACATAATACAAAAATAAATTAGTTACAGGATTTCATCATGAGCTGACATTGATTAGAGAACCACTGGAAAACCTGGCAGTACTGGACAGCTGTTTCATCCTAGTGTCGGACTCTCGAGCAGTACGCATCCACCGGGGTTCATGCCCAGGCCCTTCTTGTTACAAGACGAGCTCGTAGACCATTAAGTCACTGGGACCCAATCCAGTGGCCCATGCATTCCAACTTCTGCCAGTTCACGCATGATATAGTGCGACTGGTCCTAGCCAACGTCTTGGGCAAGTAATTTTCCTCACACCCGAAATGCTGCACCCCACTAGAACCCCAGGTAACTACCTACCTGATTAGGGTCAGTCGCAAGTGAGCATCTTATTGATATTCAAGTATTGGTTTGTAGGGATTTATGGGCCATTGGATCGGGTCCCAGTGGCTTAATGGTCTAATAACTCGTCTTGTAACCAGAAGGTCCTGGGTTTTAACCCCGGGGGTGTGGACTGCTGAGGAGCCCCAAACTAGGACGAAGCAGGTTTTCTAGTGGCTCTCTAATCAGTGTCAGCTCATGACGAAATCCTGAAACCTACATTGTACATTGCAAAAATTGAAAACTGACACTGAGAGAGAAATACATGAACACAAAGTGACACTAGGTTGTCAGGATACTAAATCACTCATTATACTGCACTGCTGTCAATAAAGCTAAAGGTTCCTCAGTCTCTGCATCAGCTAATAATCCGTTTTTTCGCTTATAATTCAGCATGATTAGGATTGACAGGAGATCTAAGTGGGCAGCTAGTGTTCTGGAAAAAGAACATTAAATTTCCATTTATATCACTTTTGACCACGAATTCATTTCGCTTAGAGAACGATTAAAAACCAGGAAGTACTGGACGGCATTTTTCATTCTCGCTTGGGATTCTTCAGAAGTGCGGATCCCTGACCACACCAATCAGGGGTAGGACCCAGGACCTTCATGTTAAAAGACGAACTGACTGACTATTCATCCACTGAGATGGAATCTAAGAATAAAAACAGTTACAATTTGCACTCTTCCAAAACAGCAAGTATGATAGTCTGCGGAATTTTCAGCATTTGGTGCAGTATTGCATCTAATTTGGTCACCAACAGCAAAAACAAAAGTAAAAAATAATATTACAGGACTGATAATAGCTGCTTTGTGGTTACATTAAAGTCAAAAGTGTACAAAAAATGTAAAACAATGATAATAGTGTTAATAGCTAAAATTATAAGTTAATTGAAATATTATTACCATATATCACAAATAAGAGCGAATAAAAGTGACATTTATTGAGTGGTTCGTGTATTTCGAATTTCCTTAATTTGCTTTATATACTGTGTGACCTCCAACTAATGTCATCGGTGAGTATTTGTTCTCACGCCTTGCCTAGCGGTGAGGCTGTGCACCACGAATTGGCAAAAGTTAGAGCCACTGTATTCCGATTCAGAGGCTGAGTGATCAGCGACCTTGCCTTGGAATCTGAAGATCCTAGGTTCCATCCCTAGCTGGGGGTCATGGTCACACGCTGCTTAAGCTTGGCGAATCTGAATCAAACAGCATTCCAGTGCTCTTCGGCTCTCAATCGTTCTCTAACTGAAGTCAGTTCGTGATCAATACTGAGGTCAATCATATTCCCACAAACCAAAAATTGAAAATATCATTCATTTACATGATAGATGGGCATAACTTGTGCTGAAGTGATGACCTAGTTAGCACAGTTGCGTCTGGTAGCTCATTTGGTAGAAAAATGGAGGCGGCTGGTTGGAATCTTGCCGTAACCCAGGTTTCCATTCCACTATCACTATTTTGGTAGTGTTTAAATATTTTGATTGTAGCTTGATTCCAAACCGTATTTTTGGTACAAGTATGGAATTTTCAGCATGTGATGTCAGTAGCCCAAATTTTGCAGGTCGATATCAGATGTGGGTCTGTAAGGGATCGAACCCCGAACCATGTGCATGATCGGTAAGAGTCTTAACCGCTGTACCACCGACACACCTGGAGATTCGAGTAACTTTATTTGAACTTCACTCGAGTATGTTGAAAGATGAAAAACTTACTGATGACGTAATAAATTTCTAAGGGAAACTATAGTTACAGATCATTAACAAACTAAGCCGCGGATTTCGACTGATGTTATCGTGTTAACATATGACATTGGTTACTAGGGTAATTCCATTCAGTTTCCGAATTGCTACATGATTTTCATGGGGTTAATTTGTATGGGATTGATTCATGTCAAGTTTGGCCACGGATGGATATCAGTTAGATAATCGTTGAAAACCATGGACAGCTGTTTCGTTCAGTGCTCTTCAGAAGTACGCACCCACTGGGGTTCGAACCCAGTACCTTCCGATTACAAGGATGATTCGTAGACCATTCAAGCCACTAGAACCTGATTCAGGGGCCCATGATTCCTAACTTCTACCCATTCGTGATTTTAGCGAAACCCGCAAACTAGGATGAAACATCTGTTCAGTACTCCGCGGTTTTCAATAGTTCCCTAGCTGATATTAGTCCGTGGGCATAATACATAATTATTCATGTAGTAGTCTGTAAAGTTCGTCATTACTTACAGAGTTATCTAGAAAAACTAACTCAAATATGCCATGTCATATTAGATGAAACCACATGCTCTATTCACAACTGATACTGCACCTACTGAAATTATTGGACAGCTGACAAGAGTATCACATTCGCACTGATTTACTCCCTTTATTGTAAAACGGCATCGATCAACTGAACTTTGTGATAAGTCGTCTTTTGTAGCAAACAGTACACAGACTGAATATAATATTCTAGGAACAGGCCAAAAACCTAACATTGAAGAGTCTGTTTCCACCGTCTATTGGGCATCGAATAATTCAAAGAAGGCCTTTAAATACCGAATACTGTAAACAACAGAGGTGATTTCAGTTCTCTTAGAACAATCAGAGCTTTGTGTGCAAAAGAAACGGGTCGAACCATCAACTACTACCACCCTGGCCTACTGTGGAACTCATAGTCCAGTGAATTTTCTATTATTTTTCCTAATTTATCCGATATTTAGTGTACTATTACATTTTTTATGCATATTATCACTCACAGATACTTTCATACTGTAATCGGTCAGTATTACTGATTCAATGTAATTTACAGTAGCATCGATGTCGTTAATAACAATAATTCTCTAGTTATTATGAACGCATGTAACTGTAGGACCTGATGAAGAAGTTATTGAAAAGATTATTCTTTGTTCACAAATCAAGTTATCTAAGAATTTCAATCAGCATCTTTAGCCATTCAGAATGTTAAATCAATGTAATGAGAGATAGGTCAAAGGTTATCTGGAAGCATAATATTCATGTAAATCAAAAAACACAATTAAAGATAATGAGGTCAAAGATATGAGAACAAATTATTTCACCTATCCATACCCTACTACCCATACAGTCTCTCAGTCAGTAAATATTTTTTAAACGTTGAGCAAATAAAGACAAAACGTGGGATGCATTCAGTCCAAAAACTGGGTTAAATTGGAAAGAAAATAGAATTCTTTCGGTTAGCCTATTTTAGATACGTGGGCAACTGTCCGTTGGAAATGTGGGATAATTGGGGTGAAAAGTGGGATAAGACTGTCGCATTTCTCCCCATGTCTAGCCCATGCATAATTTCACCCCCTTGAAAATAACTGCATTTGGCTTACTTTGATGTTTTTAGAAAATGTGGGATTAGGTGATTTGACTTAGTGAATAACAATGAGAAATGTGGGCAGACATGGGAGACAAGTTAGGAGAAGAATGAGTGGAATGTGGGAAAACGCAGGATAGGAATTCACCCATGGAGTGGGAGAAAAGTGGGTTAAAATTTAATAGTGTTGCCCTATCCTATTTCGTCTTTATAAAAAGTCGAAAACGAATAACATAAATACACCTACAGTTTAGAATGTCTGAGAGACATTGATGTTGAGGTGTAACGAACAGCTTATTTATTTTTCTAACTCTTCTTAACAAACGCCTGGAATGAACGTCAGTATAAGTTTTAGACTATTTCTGCTGCCCTAATTTCAAAGTGCTTATCTGGTAAGATGATAGTTCGTTTATACATTACACAATCCACTTGATGTAACCACTTCTACCCTTTAACTGTTTACATTAATTTTCTTCGTTAGTTATCATTCCACTTGGCATGTTGATACTGACTAATTACTTGTTAACAAACGTATGTCCACTTGATTGGTAAATTCTTATATATTGTATTAAAAATGTTATACGTATTAGAGTAGAGTCAGAGATGAGGATATAAGTGAACAGTTAATGTTGTTTGGTAGTTATATATGTGTATATATATATGTTTAGTATGTGTGGCCTATTACGCATCAGAAACGCTTCGGTCTCACTTGTATCTATGTGGTGCTCAGTCAAACTCATTACAAGGTGGTGATATTAGGTGCTCTTGGTACTCCCTATAATTGAGTTTGCGATATTTACTATTAATTCGTATTGAAATAACATGGATCGACACTGTACTGAAGGAGGAAGGAAAGACAGATATTTGAATTATTGACTATTATCACCAGACTGGATACTTCTGCTGTTGTTTTTTTAGCGATAAGAAGCGTGTACACCATATGGATGCAGCAGCCTCCACAAGTTCTAACGACAGTGTTCGACAGCTTGAAGTAATTATTTTCAAGGTATATGTTTGAGCCAGTTTTTCCCTGCGTGACCTGTAAACCAGATATCAAGTCCTAATGTAGGTGAAGGGTGATATGTAGTCACATTATGAGTGTGTTTGTTTTTGACAGTCTGTTATATTTTGCTATGTGTATATGGATCGATATTCCATTATAACTGAGAATATGCTTTTGTCTGTCCACTAACTAAATAAACATGTATGACCTTGTTACCATATGACATTACAACCAATCATGGTAAGATGACTGTCTATTGGATCATGTGTATTAGTCATTTCCATATATACTTTTGTGCTGTATTCTGGTTCACACACATTGCGTACCATTTCACTCACACACTTTATATATATTTCTTGTTCTCACGTTCGGACATTCGTACATTTTCACTCACACACTAGTGTGACATTTATTTTCCTTGTCTGGAAAATATAAGTATCATCGTAAACCTGGTGGTCTTCTGATTTCCCTCTTTCTGCGTCAGGAATATTAACTACTCGACGAGTACATAACAAAGGGTCAGGTGAATAGATCTGTAATGGCACTTTTTAACCAGTTCAAGAAATGACTTTTGCATCTTACAGTAGTAATTTATTAGTTATGTAGGGCAACTATATAAATAGTTCTCTTTACGACGATTTCATTTTCATAGCTGTACAATCATATGAATTGTAATAGACAATAATAATCAGTTTTCCTCTGTGTGTGTGTCAAAGTTTGACAGTGTAAGGAAATACTGAAGTGCTATAATATCAATGTATAGGATTATGTGTCACAAAACTTTTTTATCCCTCTTTATTTCGTGTTCCATTTTTGTTTTATTTTACTTCACTTCATGTTATCATATTCTAACAACTTATCTATTCCGCCATTGTGACAACGTTTCACTCATCCTATATTTGCATCATATTATATTCACATGTTCACATTTCCCAATAATCTATTTCACACATGTCTATTATACCTTAGGTTGACCTCTATTTATTTAGTTATTCATTTATACACCCACTCATTTGTGACTTATACTCCAATAAATAAATATTTGTGATTTATAGTGAAATAATCTTTAGAATGGAGCAGTAGAAATATTTTCTTTTTCATTCAATCTTCTGTGTCCTTCTCAGTGTGGGAATAATAGTTAATTGATGAGTAATATACACTTGTCGAGTGATGAAGTCCCATTATAAGTTTTGGCGATGGTTTATGAAAACGTATCCTTCAGTTTTGAACAATTGCAGTTACTTTTAAATTAGCAACGGATACATTTGTAAAAAATTATATTTGTAAAATCTCAGCGATATTGAAATGAGTAATTCCAACGTTGGAATTACTCATTTCAATATCGCTGAGATTTTACAAATGTCTACTTCTTAGTCGGCACCCAAATATTTTAGAACTATTCTGTCAAATCTTGACTACAGTTCACTTGAGCCATAGATACATTTTGAAGCATTTCAAATGAAAGTACTTCAATGTTATAATGATCTGTTCAGGAATTTAGTCATTGCTACACTGATAAATTTATTCTCTATTGAAATCACTTGCGGAATTTATTCATTTATGAGGTAGATGCTGGAATTACTTTTAGAAAGGTCTGAAGATTTATTCAAGGCGGAATTGGCCTAGTTGGACAGTGCTGTAAAAGTTCGTGTTCTTCATGCAAAATGGCAAACTCACTAGAAATTACAATGAGATAATTGCGAAGAAATTAAGGAAATCAATTCAAAGAACTTTTAATGCTGGCGAACTACACGTATTATTCTCTACACGACCGATGGTGATTCCTCGATTGAAAAATGAAGTACCTAGACTAGCCACTTCAAATTGTATCTATCAGTTCAACTGCACTTGTGGAGCGAATTATATTGGCCGTTGCTCTGGGAACTTAATATTTCGTGCTCGAGAACATCTCCCAGCATGGCTAAGCAAAGGTGTGGTGAAAACTATTGATAGCTCGATTTTGGAACGTCTGGTGCAAACCGTCATAAGGCCAGCGTAGAAGAATCCTTCTCTACAATATACCGGATGCCAAATAAATTGCCAAAAGCATCGAAGCACCGCATGCTCCAAACAGCAGAGGCTATTGTGATTCGCTTCAAACAACCAGCGCTCTGTGTTCAAAAGAAGCAAGTCCGGCCCCTAATATTGCCCTGGCCTTCAGTAGAAACTATAAACTCATGAATTTGTAATATTATCCTTCCTAATTTTTCTGACATTCAGCTTATTTTATGTTGATGCTATTGAGCTGTAATCTATCAATATTATTGATTTGATGTTATTTAAACATTAATGTCGTTCATAACACTAACTAATTCATTCACTATAATGTATGTATAACTGTAGAGCCTGATGATGAAGTTATCGAAAAGAGTATTCTATGTTCAGTATCGAATATTTTAAATAGCCAATAAATTACAAAGTCATATACAAGATCCGATCAAAATTCTCAAAGGGGTAAGATCAAGGCATTTGGGCATAGATGAGGCATAAACAATCCAAAAATTTAAGCTCACGCTATATTTCCAGAAGTATAATATCCAATCTTTGCCTCTACTGCAGCCATCAAAAGCAGTCGATTCTCTCAATATTGATTATTCCTATTACCCTTATTATCCAAACTTCCTGTTTGTTTCTGTTATTCATATGTTTTTAAATCCCTAATTGCACAGAAGGAGTCAGTCTTCTCAGTAATGGTGATACTACGTTTTTATCCGATCTTCCTGTTTATTGTCGCATTTTTATCCCTATTCGCAGTTTCGTTAGTTTGACCTTGGACCGGAAACAGTTCTGGAACTATCTCACTCACTTACTGTGCATAAAACCTAGTAGATGACTTTGTTGTAAAGAAAACCTTCTCCACAACCGTAGTTTTAATATTTCCTGTGGTCTAATATGTACATTCCGTGATATAAATTACTAGTGTGTAAGATATACAAAACTATGTTCTGACTGGATAGCATGTACTGATAAAACTCCTATGACGTGACCTTTAATCTAGGTCAGTATCGAGTTTCTGGTTTACGTATCATGTGGGGAAAACTGACTTATAATATATCTTCTGCTGACCTAACATTGATGGAAGGAAAACCATGCGTATTCTGAAAACCCATCTTCCTGGGACACCACTGAATATGGAATATACCTCCTGAAGACAGATAATCCGTTCCCCCAGACATTGGAATATACATCACCACATCGTTTTGCATAATATTTTTGCGTCCATGCTGAGTTATTGAGTGTAAGTTTTCATCTTTTGATATCATAACACTGATTACCTAAAGTATACAGCAATTTTGACCGATACGGAGTAGGTTGGTAAAACCAGTAATGTATTTCTTATCGGTGTATGTAGAAGTTTTCATTACAGGAGGACTTTATTCTTTTTTAAAGTTCCCTATTTGAGAGATGAAAAATTTATTTGTAAATGAATGTGGAAGACAGGTATCTTTCTATCCAAAGAATATTGCACATGATAATCCTGATAGGTAAAATATCAATTGCATAAACTACAGTAACGGTAAGAAAAGTTGTGACTGATTACGTTTGATGGGAAAATAGCTTAACCCCAACATGCAGTTTATAGGACACTGATACTCCGAGAAAAAACTGATGAAAAGTAAATCGGATGTAGACTATCATAGGAAAGCATATAATTTTGAAAGTTTGGCTATTGATATAGTGCACGCGTCTCATCTGGACTAGATTACTCTTGATTATCTAAGTGTTTTGGGGAAACTCCTAGATGTCTAGCTAAGGTTAGTTGGTTGCAGACTCATAGGCATGAACAGTGATAGCATAGAAAGACGTCTAAAGAAAATGTAGAACTTTAGAACTCCTTCCTTTCTGAAAGGCTATTAAATGCAAGATATTTTTGTTGTGTCTAAAATCGTCTGTCCTACATGACATCTTACCGGGACTGTTCTGCAGCAGCTTTCTGAGGATTTCCATTTCCTACTTAGATTTATTCATGGCATTCTCGAATATGCAAAAGGACGTAAACTGCTCAGAGTGGCTTTAGAGTTTTCAAAGATATCCGTTTGTGTCTTCAATGTCTTTAGGCCCAAAAGAGAGGTGACTTCCACAGGCATATTAATTAGCCTAAATAAACAGACTTTTGACTTCGGAAGGAAATCTCACTCCATATGATCACTTCACAACTATATTTTTGCGTGTCATCAACCCAGAATTATAAGTGAGGCTGGTGAGGGTGACAAGATTACTAAGTTCAGGTCATGTTAGGATACAACACCATTTTTCCGAAAGCTATTTGACTGTAGTCAGATAATATTTAAATGTGAATATGTATCCAGTCCTCTAATGAAAGTTCATGGGTCACGGTTGACGCCATAACACATGCACGCCTAGTGTAACATGGATAACTCCCAGTTAGTTTGTTTTTATTATTACCAGTGACCCATACATTAGTCAGATTAAATCGGAATTGTGACTTACAATCTCAGTTTGCTTCGCCTAACTGTTTAGTTTTGGATTACTGAAGTATTCAAGATAATACTAGGCTTTGGTTTATCCCAACCGATACTCCAGCACACGACAATATATGACTAGTCACTCGAATACTATTACCCGACTGAGAAGACGGATATTTATTTACCCAGGAAAAAGACATTAATGACGAGGCGAAGCAGGTAATTGTATAGTTATTTTACATTACCGTTAGATTACAAATTTAAAATATCAAAATCATATTTTGACGAGTGAGAGATGTTAAGGCATACCCACAAAGTACACCAGTAAAATGAGCATTTTCGATATAATAGGACACTCGTATACTTGCATGGAACAATGAAGGTGCAATTTCATATATTTAACCCTGAAACCTGTTGTCTAGATATGACTATCACACAACATTTACTGCCACAGATATTGGCAAGACTTGCTCACTGAAACTGGTGAATTCAGGAGTACGCATTGACAATTTTCCATTCTGACTGGTTGGTGACAAACCAATAGAAATTCAATGATTCGGTCGCAGGTCCAGGTCATGTTCGAATGCCTACGTAGAAGAGCCAGATGAAAATCTTTTACAGTTTGGTAACCATAAACCTCTAGCCAAACATGATGATATCTCTTGTGATTAGGATCCTAAGAATTTGCAGCCCTGTGTCGGTAAATGAAAAGATCACTGTCTAGAGGGGGACACTTACTGAAAATGACTAACATACGATTCGTAAGTAAATAAATAAAATCCAAAAGCAAAAAAGAAAACATTATCTCTGTAAAAAAGAAGAGGTTATACATGAATGTGGCATTGGAAGGCGGCTTTCTCGCGACACTCCAGAAAAAAGAATATCAAGCATTCTGAAAAGAATATTCTTTGCATCTACATTTGCATTAGTATTCTCCTGCTGCCAAATGTCCTACAATAACTCTAGAGATAAATAATCCCATTTGATCACTTCTGTATGTATGTGTGTATGTCAAAAGAAGCCTCCCGAAAACGATATGCTTCCATATACCTTGAATTGTTGACGCCTTAGCTATTTACATGAAACTTTGTCCAGGACTTCCTGCCAACTGCATCCAACCCTCTAACAAATAATAACTCCAAGAATGCGGGAAGTCACAAATGAATTCGCCACAGAAATGTGTCACTTTGCTAAACTGTTTGCTCTTATCTCCACATTTGAATGGGTATTTCTCAGGGATGTCTAATTTACAACTCATGTGAGAGATAATCCTGTCTCTGTCCTAACAATTATCCTGCAGCTTAATTAACCAGGATAAATATATACCTTAAAAAATGATAAAATTGTGCATTTCATTTATGCCTTCTACTTTTACAGTCATCATGAGAAAATATCGGATTACTGTGGTGAATGGAAAAAATAAAATTCTACTTTGTCGAGATTATTGGTCACATGAAATGAATAACAAGACCTGTACAGAAGGTAAAAAAGAAGGGAAAGATGAAAACTATGATCTACAATGCTTTGATATGAGTTGGATGGCTGAAAGTTGTGAAATCCTTTGTGAAACAGGTTTTATTTTTATTTCAAAATTTTTTAAAATGCATTTGTAGGCAGTTTAAAAGAAGCTGTTTCTAGCATACACCTAATCAAAAGAAATATTCAATCGAATGAAGAATATTCAGTCATCAGAGTCAGTCTTTTTCAGCCCTAATAAAAGACGAAGAATGTATGTTAGAATAGGCATTTGTATACAAATAAATACCTAATATTATATGTAGTGTTAATGAGGATGAATGTTTTGTCAAAGAAGATTTTCCTTCAGAGGCTATGGAAAATCAGAGTCGCGTATTTGAAGACAACATTTTCACAGACTGTGACAGTAGTCTGGAAGATAACAGAAAGATTGCTTGGTGAGATTGCCTTTCAGCAACTAACCATAATAAAAATCAGTAATTTTATCTCATCACAAAATGCCATGGCGGTACCTACAATCAGTCGTACCCCCATATCGTAAGTAAAAAAGTTCTTTACTCAGCCATTATCATCCATTTCAGGTCATTAAAAAGTACAACAAAGTATCTGAAGGAACTAGTAACATCTTTAAGAGAAGTTCAAGGTACAATGAAAGCTCAGAGTTATTCATCTTTTGTTTGTAGGTCTCCTGCAGAAAGTCTGTGATGCTCAGATGAAAATTCTGCAACATCTACACTTGGGAGCAGAAGAAGCAAAAGAATTGATTCAGCCTCAGTACACTTCTGCTGAAAAGTTAGATGACATAAAGCTACCTATCAAAACAATGGATATGTTACAAGAATTTGATAGAAGACTTTGTCAATGTAAATCCTATTACGAACAGATAGTAATTAGACATTACTGCATTATTTAATCACTAACTACCCCTTTTATTTTAGATGTGTCAAATGTTTTTAAAAGTTCAAAATAACATCAGTAAATCAACTCGTCGACTATTAAGCAGCATACTGGATACAAACCTTGCACGTTTAATGACATATAAAGGAACAGTAGATAAAATAAGCGTACGACGTCATACCTTCTATACATTAATAGTTGGTAAGACAATGCATATTATAGTGAAACTATCATACTGTGTTCAGATGTAATTATGAGAAAGCAGTTAGACACGGGGAGGGGGGGGACTAAAGAAGAGATTTTGAAAGGTATTGTAAGAGCAACGAAAAACTGGTTTCATGATCAAAGAGTAAGAAGAAAGAAGACTGATCAGTCGTCAAATGAAGTAAGTTTTCTGAATAGGTTTGCTATATTTTTATACTTTAATACTCCGTTAATCGTGTTTAGAATATGATGTTATTCTCTAATGTCTATCTGAGCAAAAGTTATTGTTGCTCATAGTCAAAATATCATAATAAACCCATGGGATCTGATTTTCCAAACCTCTATGGACTACCTAAAATTCATAAGGTTGACAATCCATTACGTCCAATTCTTTCAATGTGTAACTCTCCTACACATAAACTAGCAAAATGGTTAGCTGATATTTTAAGTCCAGTACTCAATGAATTATGTAAGTTTACTTTGAAAGATACATTTGAACTTGTTGACTGTCTTGTAGATATGAACATAAAAGATAGGAAAATGTATTCATTTGATGTTAATTCTTTGTTTACTAATGTACCATTGATTAAGACTGTTGATATTCTTTGTGACTATATTTCTTCTAGTTGTTTTTCATTCCCTTTCCCTTTAACTTATTTGAAAGATTTATTATTATTATGTACTGACAACGTCCATTTCACGTTTGAAGGCGAACATTTTCGACAAGTGGATGGCGTTGCTATGGGGAGTCCATTAGGACCTTTGTTAGCGGACGTGTACATGTCTTATGTTGAAAACTTATCCCTTGATTTAATTTCAAAATTGCCCTTTTATAGGAGATATGTAGATGATATCATTTTGATATGTGACGATCATGAAGATGCGAGTCGCCTATTAGACAGACTTAACTCTGTACAAAATCATATTAGTCTTACATGTGAGGAAGAAAGTCGCAACCAGCTAGCATTTTTAGACATACTTCTGAGTCGAAGAGATGATGGCTCAATAAGACGGTCTATCTACAGAAAGCCCACTTGGACAGGGCAATACCTTAATTTTCACAGCTTCTGTCCATTACAGTATAAGAGGGGCTTGGTGAAGTGTCTATTCAAGAGGATTCAGCGTATTTGCACGGCTGATGTTATGGACAGAGAAAACGAAATATTAATGGATACTCTTGTTGAAAACGGATATCCTTTGAAATTTTTAAACAGGTGTAGAAGTCAACTAGCCTCTAAACCTACAATCCATACCGTCCCTAAGAAAAAGGTTTTTATCAAATTACCATATAACGGGGAAATAAACAGTAGGATTGTGAGACAAAGGTTGAATTCAATCATCCGTAGAACCTACTATGCAGCCCAGCTTGTAATTGTGGAAAAAGCCAAAAATATGCTTCACTGTAAACCCCAAAAGTGCACAAGTGATTATATCACATCCCATACAATTTACCAATTTTCGTGTGTGTGTGGACATACATACATAGGGAGGAGTAATCGCGCTTTGCACGTGAGGGTGGGAGAGCATATCCCAAAATGGTTAGAAAAACAGATGAATTGTGACAAGCTAATAGATGCAGGTGGCAGACTACCAAATTCGTCTATAGCTAAACATCTAATCGAGATGAACCATAAGATTGATGTTAACTCAGCCTTTAAGGTCATCTATAAAAACGGTCAAGGGCGTTTACTGAAATACGCTGAGGCTATAGCTATTCATAGACTTAAGCCCCCCTTGTGTATTCAAAAACAGTTTGTCATTACTCTTAACCTACCTTGGTAATCCTTATTTGATTGGATTACCAAACGTTTGTGTTAATTATTCTTAATTCCGTTTTCTCTCACTTTGTTTAATTTAACCTTTCTATATATATTGACTTGACAAGTAAATGTGTGATCAGATTGTTCGAAATGTATAGCGCTAATACATCACATTTTTCAGATAGTCTCCGTCTTCTAATAACGCTATCAAAATTTATAAAAGGGACTAATTGTTTTAAATATCGAGATACTCACATTAGTTTCAAAATTTGCTTATGTAGGAGTTCCATTATTTCTTATCCTTTGATTTCATTGGTAGTAATATTTTCCATATTTCTGGTATTGGTGTGCTGACTCATTCCTACGTCAAGTATTAGGTGTAGATCCTTCACCTACCTATATTACTTTATTGAATTGTAGCTCTGTCTTCCAACATGTTGTGAGGTTGTGTGTTAATGCATGCATTGCGATGGCAGAGTTTTTTTTCTAAACTATTCATCTTCGTGCGGTCAATTATTCTACACTTACGGAAATTTCTATAACAAATTAAGGATCCCAAAGAAGTTGGTTCAGACGCTTTCCTTACCTTGGCCATCAAGGTTTCAATATTCTACTCTTAGTTAAATTGTTGAGTTTAGATAATCCGAAATGAGGTAAACAGAGGAAGCGTTGGTGTCAAATAACTATCTCGTAAAATCCACTAAGAAAGCTCAGAAGAAAAGAGAAAGAAATTAATAATGGAACTACTAACCATAACATATATGATAAAGAATGTAAAACACCCAAAGTTTACCATATAAGGAACTGGTATCTGAAAACTTACGTAGGATTCTTGATAAAGCAAGAATTAGGGTGGTATTCAAACCTACAAACTCACTCAAAGACAAGCTATGCAGGCTGAAGGACCCTACTGACTCAATTAGACAGATTAATATAATTTACAAGATACCTTGCGGTGACTTCGAGGTAAAATACATAAGCTAAACCAGTAGATAGGAGGGTATTTAGATTACTGGAACATTTAATTAAGTGTAGAATGACTTACCACACGAAGACTAGAAATTCAGAGAAAGACTTAGCCATCTCAGTGCGTGCACTAATAGGTAGTTACACAACAGGGTGAAGCGTGGGGCTACAACTCAAAAAAGTGATATAGGTAGGTGAAGGGAGAGATTGATTGCTGAATCTTTGTTCATCGAGTCTACACCTAACACTTGACGTAGGAATGAGTCAGCACACCAATACCAGAAATATGGAAAATATTACTACCGATGAAATCAAAGGATAAGAAATAATGGAACTCCTACATAAGCAAATTTTGAAACTAATGTGAGTATCTTGATATTATGACTATGAGCAATAACGTGGGCTCAAAACGTCATCGTCAGTAAACAAAACTGTGTCACTGTGTGTCCTCTTTTATCAAATGCATTTATTCTGTGATGGAATCATTCTCTTTCAACACTGCTCAAGTTCTTTTCTTCTATCTTTTTTTTCATACTCAGAAGATGGATGTCGTTTGCCAACCTGGATGTAGCAATTCACTGTTGTAGCTGGCGTCTTACATTCACAAAAAATGTTTTTCTTTGTTTTGAGTACTTTTTACAACATTATCTTGTACATTTTTGCTTGGAATACAATAATATATTTTGGAAGCACTTCAGATTCGTCTTTCTTAATTTTTCATTCCGATATCTCGCACTATACCTACATTTCGAGTATTCATTTTTCAAAATCGGTAGTTATTTGGTGCACACATGTTTCCAATGTGTTCTGTCTATCTTCTAATTAAACATACTATTATGTACTTATCATGACTCAGTGACTGAAAGAATACGTTATCCATCAGGTAAATATATTGAACTTAACGGATTATATGCTGGCATAGTTACTCAGCATTTAAGATGCCCACTAGAAGTCGAATAGGTAACTTTTTAAAAATGGCTACCGAACTCACCGATTTGGCAAATCAGCTTGACAGAAAGCAACAAAATAAGAAAACATTATTAACTACAAAATTATATTTACGACGAATAAATGAGCAGAAATGAATTCAATCACAGTAATAATATTCAAAATGCTCCAGAACTGAGCTTATAGCAGCTAAGCAATACTTATACTTCCATCCACCTAAAAGGCGAGAGAATATGCAGACAATTTGGCTAGATAAAGGTGAATGAGCGAAAAATTCCATTGATAGTAGCTCAGAATACATCAAATTTTCACACAACATAAAAAGTTACACACGACATCAAGGTACAAACATACAGTCAGACAGTGGTCCGTCTGTGTTGTATGCGTGTTTGTGGGATTCCCGTTGTCTTGTCTGAGATGGAGCGTGCTACTTATCAAGTGACGGCGAGGTCGGTGGAGCTGAGTGATGAAGATAGCTTGATATGATTATGAGCAACAAATTGTGCTCGAAACGTCATCAGTAAACATTACTGTATAACACTGTGAGACTTTATCAAAACAAAATTTACCCATAATGGAATTACACTCTACCACAGTGCACAAGTTTTATTCTTATATAGCTGGCAGGAGACATGAAGGAGTCGACTGGTTCATTGATTGACTGATTGGTTGATTGATGTAAAGTGAGATGGTGAGTGGGTGAGTGAGTACTTCGGTTTGTTTCGAGGGCATGATTGTCAATTGTGGTTTTGGTTTGATTGGTGAGTTGTTTGGAAGGAGATGGCTGGCTGGCGCGCGATCCACCGAGATGTGAGGATAATGTGGTGAGAGGGAGGAGGGGTTTGTTTGTAGTCAGCGTATGTATATATTTGTGTGGTTGAATGTAATTCTGTGTCGACTCGACAGATTGGCTAACTGGCTGGCTGGCTGGTTGGTTGGTTGGTTGGTTGGTTCTTTAGCAAGGAGGGAATCTTCCTCCAACTAACCAAACCACAAGGACGATGACTATGTTATTTGTGAGAAAAACATGGGATCGACATGAGGCTCCAGATGGCTCAGGCCACCTTATTTTCAAACACCATATTCCAAAACAACCATTTGCTAACACACAAGAAACCTGTCAGATTCACACACTCACATCAACACAACAGTCATGCACACGTTCACATCAACGCACCGGCTCGAATCACTCACTAACACACACGCACACACACAAGATACCAAAACTTCACCACAAATAACAACCACTCCCTTCCCGTGCTACTCAAAAATCCACTACTCAGTAGTCTATCAATTCCATTAGAAAGGACAAACAAACAAACTCGAAGCATACATCAAACTTTCACACAATGTACACACTACCTTACACACTGCATATTTCAAAATCAATAGGCCTTATTTGGGATTCGTAGTCGCTATTGGATACTCGCTAAACCATCGTACACTTTCCAGCCTCCAGTTTTCACTCCCGCTCGTTCCCCCTTCCTCACATAAATTTCTTTTAAATGTTTGCTCTATCGTTTTTATTTTCCTTTGTTAACTGATTGAAACCTTATCAGAAAATTCTTATTTTATTGCCGCTATGTGGACGACACCTTTATTTTTGTGATAATGATTCGGCTAGGATCACAATAATAACTGAATTCAGTGAAGTACATTCTGCTATGAAATTCACGTGCAAAGAGGAACATCAAAACAGAATCACCTTCCTGGATATCCTCCTTAAAAGAAAACAGTATGGTAGCATAAAGAGAAATTAGTTTAGGAAACGTACATGGACAAGACAATATACACATTTTCACAGCTTCGTTCCTCTCCAGTACAAAAGAAATTTAGTGAAGACCCTCAGCCACACGGTTGGAGCTATATGCTCAGAAGAAGTAACTGAAGATTAATTAAGCATTGTAGATGATACATTGACTGAAAATAGCTATCCCGACAAATTCATCAAGAAACACATGACAAAGAAAGCAGAAAACGACCACCCACTATCCGTAAACAAGAAGCCTTTATGCATGCGACTGCAAGTGAAGGGCGATATACCAAGCCGAAGAATTACAAGGAAATTAAGAAAATCAGTTCAAAGAACTTCTAATGCTGGCGAACTACACATCTTATTCGCTACATGACAGATGGTGATTTCTCCATTGTAAAATGAAGTACCTAAACTAGCCACTTCAAATCGTATCTATCAATTCAACTGCGCTTGTGGAGAGAGTTATATTGGCCGTTGCTCTGGCAACTTAATTTTTCGTGCTCGAGAATATTAACCAGTATGGCTAAGCAAAGGCGTAGTAAAAACTATCAGCAGTTCGATATTAGACCACCTGGTCCAAACCGGCCACAAAACCAGCGTAGAAGAATCCTTCTCTATCATCTACCGGGTACGAAGTAAATCGCTGAAAAAATCGAGGTACCGCATGCTACAAACCACAGAGGCAATCACGATTCGCCTGAAAAAACCAGTGGTTTGTTTGGAAAAGAAACAAGTCCAGCCACTACTACTGCTTTTGCTTTCATTAGAGACTATAAATTCATGAATTTGTATTATTATCTTTCCCAATTTTTTCTGACATTCAGTTTATTGTTATGCTGATGCTACTGAACTATAATCTATTGATATTATTGATTCGATGTTACTTAAAAAACATTAATGTTGTTAACACTAATTCATCTACTATTATGTATGTGTAACTGTAGAACCTGATGATGAAGTTATCGAAAAAAGTATTCTTTGTTCACTGACCATTCTTTCTTTTTTTGTCACTATTGTTAATCTATCTGATATACCCAGAAGTTCTCAAATACTATCATGGCAATGTGAAGGACTTGTTTTTTATTTCACCAATTTATGCTTACTTCTAATATATATATATATAATCGTATATAGTTTTACATTTTAAATTTGATATATTCTTAATTGTACATATTTATTATGTTGTTAATGTCAGGCTTAATACGAATCAAGAGAATGGTAATAAATTAATGTATAATATATTCTACTCTGTGTCTAGAAATTTTTCGGATTATTTTCTGGTTCTTTGGACTCAAACGTTATTCCGTCTTGTTTCTGGAACTATGTTTGTATTTGTCTATTCTGAAATGTATTTTTTATAGTACATGAAATGTTCATTCCATCGAATATTTTCATCTCTCAAGATTCTATTTGATGATAAAGTAATAATTGGAATTCTAATAGTAGATATGTACATAATTAGTTGGAATATGTTTAGATTTCTGTAAGTGTACATTAAAATGTACTCTTTGGACGTGGTTCTACAACCCTTGACTCTTTACCACGATTTAATAATTCTGACAAAAGAGCATCATGTTGTGACGCAACAACAAATGGTTCATGTGGTCCACGTAATATCTTATCGCTTATAATATCTTTAAGATATTCTGCATTTAACCAATTTGATGGCTGGTCAGCATATCTTGGATTACTTCTACCACTATCAGTATTGCTATTGGACCGATAGTCACGTGGTAATGTTGAACTGATCTTCGTATGGAGTGGATTAACATATCCAAAATCTTGATGGCATCCAACTGGTGTAACAACATTGGGGATATTGCGATTAAATAAAGTATGAATTTCATCTGCGTTAATATATGGTCTGTCTAATATTGCACTGCTTAGTATATTTGCTGTAGGATTATGAATTGGATTGGTTAATACTACATCTCGACCAATAGTATGACTGGTCACGTGATCTAGTGGTTGGTTGACATTAAACTGACTTCTTATTGGTGAATGTTTTTTTGGATGATCAGTATTATGACTAAGTAGTTGTTGTACTGGCTTATTATATTTATTGATTGATTCTATTCTTTGTGGACTATTTGAAATAATGACACCTGAAGGAAAAAGAAAGAATAATTCAAGGAAACCCAATGGTAATAAAAGTTGTGATTTTATGCAAAATTCGTAATTCTTCCATAGAGGAAACATTCTAAGATTCAGGATTGCGGTGGCATTGATAGGTTCTTCTTAACATAGTCATTACTTTACACTTCTAATGAAGTTTTTTGTTTGAGGTTTTGAATCTTTAAATCTGAATAGGTAACTTTTTTTACTGGGAAGGTGTTATACATCTACACATACACACTGCCTGTCGCAGGCTGACAATAAATACAAACTGATAGGAGTCGAGCTAACCAATTTGACGTGAAGACAACTGAAATCTTCCCGTAGTCATCTTCGCGCGCCGACAACCCACTTTCTACCTTCTATATTATCGACTGAATACATTAATTTATCAGCGAAGTAGCCCGTTAGAAACATTGGGTAGTTAAAGCTTATAGAATCGAAATAGGAGGTGGTATGATAGAGACAGTGTGTGCCAACGGAATATGATTCTCACATACTTCTACAGTTCACTACTGTATTAGCAACAGAATACTATGTGTATATTCGAACATTCTATTTTTTGTCGTTTGATGTAAACCGAAATCCCATGCTCAGTGAATAGTTAACGAATATAAACTGTAGATATATAAACAGTGGTTTGATTAATGAAAAATATACCTTGGCTTCCATATCTTGCCTTCTGTTGTTACAAGTGTAGCCAAATTAAATATGCCCTTCTGAAGATTGAAATTATTTTACCCCAGTTACAAGGATAGTTCTGACAATCTGATTAGAAAAATAATTGAAATATTTTCTTCTATTCACTAACCAAAATTTAGGGACTAGGATATCATAAGTGAATGATTTATGTTTAGTATGTGTTTTATTTTTCTGAGAATTACAAAATAACGGAGACTGAAACACCTTCTACTTAGTCTTAGTAAATTCTCATGTAAATACTGTTTCAACTGTTCTAGTTAACAAATCAGTGACAGAAGTGTGCAGATCACAGAGAGACGTCTAATTGTATCAAAGTCATAAGTATATAATTCTGACGAATACTAAGTGGTACAAGTAAACAGTTCTCATCTATCATGGTTACTGACTGAGGGATAAAATGAAATGGAATTACACACAGAAACGTATCAGTTTAAGTTACCACACGATTTGACGTGGACATCAAAGCTAACTAGGATCGGAAAGGCGAGGCAGACCTTCATTACCCTAAAATCAGTGTGGAAATATGCTGTACCCATCATAAAAGAAAATAGACCGATTTTCAACACTAATATCAGGTCAGTCAGTGCTTCGATTTAGTTCAAAGACTTGGCGTGTGTCATACAAAGACCATTTCCAACGGGCTTCAGGTTTTCATCAACAGCTGCCAAAGCCACATACGGAGTATCATATAGCCAAGAAGAATAACCAACAGGGAATTCTGTCAACCATCCAACCAACAGCTTACTGCCTAAGAAATATACGGATGAAAATGGATCAGACATGGTGAGGAGAACGTTAAGTGACAACACGTGCCAGGCTTTCGCTCGAATGAGACCCGAATGGAAAGTGACGAGTTCGGTGATATTCCGAGGATGGTATGGAGGAGATTGTGTGAAGAAGAGATGACAGCTTAGGAGTAATCATGGGGCCAGTTAAAGTGAACTACAGAGAATAAGATGTAATGGAGATGTGATACTTAAGTCCGATTTTCTCCTCGGAACCCAAGCGGATAATAATAAAAATTCAACAAATCATATTGGATACCCATTTTCTACATAAAATTCTTTCAATTGTCCGGGTTCTTCGTCAACACTGTCTTCAATACATAACTACTTGTTACTGTTTATAGTAATCAGTGTGTATATATAAGGTTGTACAGCTACAAAAATGAGAATTTTATTCACTGAAATCTTTATTTTATATCTCACTGAGAAATTATAATTTAAAAATTGTAGAAAAATAGTACCTTTCCCTTCCTGATCATCAATTAAACCTTTATATTCCTCATTTGCACTGATAGATGCTGTACCATGCGGGAATTTCTCCTCGGTTTCTTCAATTACTTGAGGATTATTAGGCAGCTGATTATGAGCAAAATGTGGTGAATTAGGCAATGGTGCTTTTTTTTTACTTTTTGTCCTTCTTTTTTCACTTGGTTTTGTTTGTAGATCAGATTTTATCTCTGCAATAGCGGTAGCAGAAACAGAATTGTCATTATTCCTGGGTTCACTCTCCTCCCTTTCATAAGTTGTAGGCTCAATAGTATTTTTATTTTCAATAACTCCTGGTGATTCTGTAAATAAGTAGGGAATTATACTTTTAGATAGAATGAATACATATCTAGAATGATTTATTCAGCCTAGTTGTTTGAAGGTTGAAGATAGTGAACGCATTTGTCTTTCAACCTTACCTGGTATTGAAACAACCTGAGATCACAGTGAAAAGACATATGTGTTACACTGAAATACTTTAATATGATTTTAAAACAGCGTTTTTTTCGATTCCTTGAGTTTTTATTGAGACATAAGTCTCCATGTTTTTAAAACTTCAGTAGCGTTGGTGTTGTTGTTCTATTCACAGACCTGGAGTTACTAGTTTCAGGGCTAACCTTCCCTCTATTCAGGGTTAGAGAGTGTGCTGGCGGACAACCTTCCGTGTGTCTGGTTAGTGATCATTCTGTTACTGAACCACTAATGCAGCGTATGTTCAGGACACTTTACAAAAGAAAGAAAAGTTAGGTAAATATTTTCGAAGAGTAATCATATTTACCTTTAAGATTTCCTCATGAGGTGTAGAGAAGAGTCGGTTGAAAACAATAAACATTCAAGTTTCGAAATGAAATTATGTATCATATAAGAGGAAAGGCATTCAGCAAAGAGTTACTCCTATAATAAAGGTATTTTGTATTTCCCAATGAATGAAAAACAAAACGATGCAGTTGTTTTTACTGACATTTCGCTATTTAATGCTGCTGGTAGCTTTATCAAAGTAGTATTAAATCAGAATTTACAAAATCTCAGCTTATATATAACAACTTAATCATCGTTCCTCAGCATGAGGTCATTTTTCGTTGTCAAGTAAGCCAACTGGCAAAGATAACAAAACCAGGTGTAGATTGTTGAATTTGATAAGTGTGTAAAATTATAGAAGCAGCGTGTTTTTCTATGATGAAATCGCTTATCACATTCGTGTTGATTTTTCACTTCATTGGGGAGGCGGTTTGTGTATGTTGTAACCAGGTCAGATTCTCTTTTAATCCATGATTTCTAATATGACAATTTGGATTCTATTTGATATGAAGTCCTTCTGATTGATATTAGACGTTCTTTGTGATTTCTGAAATTTTTCTGAATTATTTCAATATTGTCAAAGTCGATTTTGTGGTCTGATTCTATAGCGTGTAGATCTATGGCTGATGATTTTTCAAGCTTTTCTAATTCAACTGGATTTCTCGGTGGTCAAACATAGTCGGGTCTACGGTGTTCACTTCTTCTGATTTTGATTTCTCGAGATGTCTGTCCAAAGTATATGGCATCATATTCCAAGCAATTTATTTTATAGAAACAATTAGATAGAGAATCTTTAGGGATTTGGTCTTTTATATGGACAAGGTTGTTTCGCAGTGTGTCTAATGTTTTGAAGAAAACTCTGATCTCGAGCTTACTGAGTACTCTTTTGATATCGTCTGACGCCTCCGCTCTGTGTGGAATGACAGCTTTTGAGGTCTATGTTTTCGGAATACGTTTTCTACCATACTTAATGTCAATGTTGATTTTGTTGATGAAGTTCTTTGAGTAGTTGTTTTGCTTGAGAGTCTCAGTAATGTTTGATATTTCTTCTTCGTTTTCTTTATCACCCGTTTTCAGAGTGTTATATTTTTCATTCATTTGGAAATACAGAAAGCCTTTATTATAATGAATATTACATACTCAATGCCCAAATTTTTTCACATTGTTTAAAGTAAACTTGGTTTTTTTCCTTCATGTATCCAGTGGAACATAGAGCCTCAAGCTAGTGGCTTGAAGTTTCTGTAGCAGTGTTTAATTTTACAGGATGGGGTTGCTAGCCTCATGCCCAACCTTTCCTATTTACCAGTCTCACTACTGGTTTAGCGAGGTAAAGGAGTTCGTCGGCCGGGGATCGAACCTCGGACCATGTGCGTGGTCGGCGAGCGTCTTAACCGCTGTACCACCGACGCTAACTTGGTTACTCTTTTTGGCGATATCATTCTCAAGCTATACAACTGCAATATATGGTAAATTTTATTGGCAACCAAAGTGATATTCCTAGAGATGTGTCATTAGAATTGTAAATTTTAGATAACAGATTACGTAATGTGGAAAGAGTTAATCGGGTAGGAACTAGAATGAAGCTAAATAAGCATGTTGAGTAGAGCTCATCTAAAATTAAAATTGAACAAAAGTCAGGTTAATGAAAGTGTTAATAAGGGGTAGAGATTTAAAAGGGTGTGGGGGGAAGAAAATAATACAATAAAAATAAAAAAATTACCTATTTAGTGTTAAGATAGATCGAGTCCACTGTGGATTTAATGACTGAATAAACTTTCTGGATTTAACGTGTGAATTGCTATTGTTTCTTTACTTTGAAGAAGTATGATTCGTTTGCTTGGTATTCTGACTGGATCAGAATATATTCGGTCAAGCAAATCCACAAAACAACTTCAAAGTTATCTACAGAATACGCGGGAATCTTGATAAAACAGTACGAATCACACTTCTTCAAAGTGAAGAAACAAACAAGTACACGAATGAATGATTAAAACAATAATAAGAGGAGAAAATCTAATGTACTATGTTAGATTGGAATTTAGACTGCTAAGTGACCTGAGCTAACCACTGGCGAATTTCTGCAGTTCTCATTAAGTCTTCAAGTATTTTACTTGGAATCATCATACCAAATTTAAAATAACACTTGCAAATACACGATTTCCTCAGAAAAATACTGCAACTTTGTGTTTGAATAATTAAACAAAAATTCACACTAACATATCTCTAGGTTATAGCCAAAATTTCACTAAAAAGAATAAAAATTAAATCCAGCTTATATGAAACACCTTCTTGAATTAGAAATATGTCGAGAAAGCGATTGAATACAAGAGTACTTACTCCTCTGACCATCTAGGATTATTAAACACCAATTAATTTTTTGAAGTTCTAATTCGTCTACTTAAAAACGTAGAAGTAGTTAAAATTTGTTTGCAATCAAATCCATAATTTGCTAATTACAGGCAGTTCGATGTGAAATTCAAAATAGTAGCTGTATACCACTCATATCAGCAGCTAGTAATGCTTCATAACCGGAGAGAAGTGGATTAAATATCAGAGTGATTTTCAGCTCATTTGAGGTAGAGCTCACCGGTTTTATACCTGGTATGTCTCAGATCACTAAGGTGAGTTCTAGCTTATCGGCTTCTTGGGAGAACTTATATTGAATCCATCCATTCATATCAGTCAATTATCAGTTTACACAGTGATACATTTGTACTTGCCTTCTTGATCGTCATATATTAATTCAAGTAGATCATATACTCTGATCTGAATAGCTCTGGTTTAGAAAAGAAACTGTGGTGAAATTTCAGCTAGAACTGTGTAGTTACCATTACCCTTTCGACAAAGTAGCTGGTAAGCTATCCCATATTCGGGTGGTTTGAGCTAATTCGACTGTCCGATATAAATTGCAAAAGTGAACGCAATCTATGAACTCAGTCTGGGATGATTGAATCGTTCCTCTGGTGTTTATGCTGCTTCAATCTGACTAGCAAACAGGTATTTGTTGATATGAGTGTTATTTAACCATATCATATGATATCATATCAGTGAGTAATACATGCCATAACGCATTCATATTAAAATACAATAGCATCTCAAAAAAAACCTTACTTCCATCATCCACTAAATCCATATCTTGATATATTTTATCACTAGAACTGCCATCATTCTCTTCCTTTTGATACAGAAACTCTTCCGCTGATGGTTTAACCAATTCAAATTGTGTTTCTATCTGTTGATTTGTTTCATATTCTGCCTTCTGGGCATTGCCATCACAAGGATAATTACTCTTAGTTAATGATGAATGAGTTGATTGGATCAATGAAGTGGTTTCTTTTGCACCTTCAGAATATTCCAACGTTATTTGAGTTTGCTTATCGAGCTTTTCAATACAATTAGACTGGAATGATAATTAGGTGGGTAGACAATTGAAAATGACAATCAAAAATAAAAGGTTCAGCTAAAATAATGATGGTGATTTTTTTTCTAAAAAACACTGTTTCCCATTTTAAAAGTGATTAGTTGACTAAAAACAAAACTGATTTTCTTTTTCTGTTGCTCTCTCAGTTGAGTAACTTACATACATTGTTTGATTGAAGTGATTTAAATTCTCGTTGCTATAGGTAACAGTCAAAATAAAATTATCTACATATTTAAATAAGCTGGAAATGGTCCATTTGAGCATCATTAATAATAGTGCCTGTCCATTTTCCCTTAAAGCTAATTTTAGTTGCTTTGATTTAGGAAATTTGGTTTCGATTTAATGAAGTACTCCTGACCGATATATTAGCGACAAATCTTAAATAATCAGGCGATGCATTCAAAGTCATTAAAGCGATGTATTTTATGCTTCAGGCGACTGGAAATATATAAACCACGACTCTTTATACAACTATACAAGACTTAGTTGCGGACAAATCTTAGGAGTTCTCAACGTCACTGCATTACTACTTCTAAAAAGAGGTGTGAATATCTTAGAAAGAGTACAAATGAGGGCTACTAAAACTGTCATTGGACTGAAGTGTCGAACATATGATGATCAATCAGGATAGTTGGATCTGTATACCTCAACTACAGAAGGGCGAATGGCAAACTCATCACAGCACAGGAAATGGTGCATAGTTCAATGCATCCTATGGGAGAAATATTACCAGAAGCTCACGGTTGTATCCCACCGGGTAATCCTAAGAGAAGTGCTCATTAGAGGACATTAACAGAGGTGAGGGCCAACTCCTTTTCTCTAAGGGTTTGCCATCTATGAAGCTCACTGATGTGGAAGTCTCTCGATCATTCGATAAGGTGAAAAAAAGGCAAGGTCATTGTGCAAAAGCAATAGGTTTGTGTTTATCTACACGGTAAATGAACTAGTTCTAGGGGACTGTACTGATACTACAAATATCCTAATTACCTGAAACTGTTTCCATATACTTTAAAATTTTATTATAATATGTATTATTACTTTTATCGTTTCTAGTTCTGTTCTGTCTTTTTCTTTTATTTCTGTTATTTGTGCATGCATTCTCGCCATCTTACTTGCCTTACAGCCAATAATATTCGGCCTACCTTCCATTTGTCTAGTGTATTCCTTAACTCACCTGCGGGTGTATTCCGCTACTGAGAGTGGCAGAGGTATGTTACGGACTGATCAAATTCTAATTGCTAACCAGTAAATCAATAGTGTGGCAAACATTTTGAGATTCGATCGCTTTGAACGCTATTCTGTATGCTGTCATGAATGCACAGAGAACTGAGTATTTCTATCTGCTTAGAAAGTTTCAAAAGGAATTCAGAAAACTTTAAATAGGTGTCAGTCAATACCATTTGCACAAAAGGTAAATCTCGTGGATAACACTCTGGCATTTGAAACGATGGCTGCTGGGTTACGAGCCTCAAGGAGAATAACATCATTCTTTATGATCCAGGTATATCCAAATGAGGGTCCCCAAAACAAAACAAAAAGCGAGTTAGGGATTCCACTGACAGCCACAATCTATGAAAATAGCATCATTAAAGACGTATTCAAATCTCAATTCTCATCCAGTAGCTTCAGAAATATGCTAAAGATACATTTATTCAATGGATTGTTAGTTGAAACAGAGCCCATAGTCCCGACTCCACTATAAATTGACTGAAAATACTGATAAAGAGGTAGTAACATGTCCCTTGTTCATATGACAACTGTACGTTAACTGTGTTACCCACTGTGAAATCATGACCTGGTTATCGGTTCAGTCTCGTAACTCAGCTAGTAGAGCGCCAGACTAGTTTTTCATTGGTTGCTGTGTTAACTGCTTCAGGAAACCAACCACATTTACATCTTATCTTCGATCACCACTCATTAGACCAATAATATAACAATAAATAAATAAGAGTAAAACAGAACATACCTTCATTGCTAATTCTGTCATTCTTTTCCATCGTGCAAAATCTTTACGTCGACGTCTGCAAGGGAAAAAAGTAAAAGGGAGACAGTTAACTTAAGGAACTAAGCAGAATTCAAAAGATGAACATATTTTATTATTATTCTCTTGGGTTTCTAATCAAAATGTAGGACTTCAGCAACACATCTGAATATTTTGTCCTATTCCCTGCAGTCCTTTTTGGCTGGCTCCCCTATTTTCTGAAATCTTCCATATCCTCTTCATATAGTCTTTTCCATATCACCCTCGGACGGATATCCTGCTCATCAATTCCAATTCGGGTTCCACTGTAGGTCATGGAGCGTTATGTCACTTGAAGATCACCTCAGAGTTTATCCAGTCCATCACTTTGCCTAGTTTACTAGCCAGTCGTGAATCCTGGAAAAGAAGAAGGGATGGATCTGAGGCAAGCAACGTCAGCCCATAAACACAACATCATAGCTACCGAAACTTCAAAGCCTAGACTTGAAGTTCCCCAGGTTCTACTCAAAAGCAAAGGAATAAAAAACAAATAAGTAAGTAAATAAACGAGCATGGCCATCAACAAGCCATTTATGAAAGAAACTCACCTTGAAAGGTACCAAGCTAATATTACCATCCCAAGAAAAGTGACAGCTATAAAGATAAGTGCTGTCAGTGTCATTGCACGGTCTACTGATCGCTTTATTAAGACGCCATCACTGGTGTCGTCATCATCTACACTTTCTAAATTAAATTAAAAGTTTTGAGAGAAAAACAAACAAACAAACGAAACATAAAAATGAACATCTTTAAAATTTTCAGAAACGAAAAGGGAAATTACTTTCATGAGTGATTACAAGTGATAGTGAAATGAAAATTACTGTGGGGTTTGAACCAGTGGCTACTGGATTACTAGTCCAGTGATTTAGCAACTGAATGAGCTACAAAAGACCCAGCCGTTATTCAGGCCATCACACGTAATGACCAGTTGTATCATGCAGACGAGTGATACACTAGTGTCCGTTAATCAGTTAACAACCTGCTCCTCATCTTCTTCTAATGCAGTATGTTAAGGAACTCATTATCTAGTTTGGTGAAAAACGGATAGTTACACAAAATTCGTTTACATAAAAGCTGGTCACTACCAGCAGTAACTTCTCTGAAGAGATGGCCTGCTTAGCAGGGGAGTCTCCTGGGTCATCGAGCAGAGCGCCAGACTAGAAACTCCAAAGTGACTTGTTTGATCATCAAATACAGCATGAATAACAGTCTGCAAGACCAATATCATCTCATGTAAAGTGTTGATTGTCTCTCACACTTTATTCACTTGACGTACTGTGAATTACAGCAGAAAATTAACCAGCTCCTGTTATAATACAATCTTCTCATATATATATGCCCTAATAGTGTTAAGTAGAGGGATCCAGGACAGGCACATTGTTACATTGAAGACATATCAGCTACAAAATACCTAGGTGTTTGTTGGCACGTTCACTTTAATTAAGATATAGTGTTCACTAAAGTCTAGGTTGAGAATATAGTTACTCACAATTGATGAATCTTAGATGGGACAGAAACTACATAGAGTCAGTGGTTTGACTGAAACTTGGGCTACTGAAAATCTCCATCCATATACTGCAAATGATTTCTACTGTTCACTTTGTTTTAATCTATTAAAATATGTCTTCTAATGGTATTATTTAATCTCGTGAGTATTTGAAATGTTTACAACCAGCCAAACTTAAGAAAAAGCATAATTGTAGGTGCCGACATATCCTAATACTATCCCTGAATTATGTGTCTCTGGGTCTCAGAATGTACTTATGAACTTTTCATGGCCTGCTTTTAACCCAGCTTCGTGCGTTTCTTGCAGGAGGCAAAAAAGAAATAGCATAATGAATTGGTTTGCGCTTCTGGTCAGATGGCATTATGTCGTACAATGATCTACCGTCAATCAATATTTTGTTAGAAAATTCTGAATGTATGGGAAATTTCATGCAATGAAGTCCGCTGAAAATTCTGTACACTGAATAAACACCGTCCAGAATAAAGCTGTTATTATTATCCTGGATTATGTTGCTGTGCCATTTCCAGATACATTACAGTTTACATTAGTTTGTATGTTCAAGCCGACGATTGAAAAACAAATGTATAACACTTAATGAACAATGTAGATGGTTTAGTTCCACAGGACATACAGTTGGATAAATATCCCTTTCTAATTTGAGACTTTTTAACAGTCTATATGTGTGAAACCCTGAGGAAGACTTAGACAAAGTATTCTCAAAACCATTTAACATATATGTATTAAATTTTAGTCTGTTAAATCGAGATCGAATGTCTCATAATTTCAAATTCATTATTGATCCCATGAACAATTTGAGATATGCATATATATGAGGGGTAGAAGGAATTTATTTACAATTAATAGTGTTCTCTGGGCCCAGAGACTTAGTCTATGGATATCTTCAAGTGGCTTCACATGCTAGACAAGCCTTTGAGTGAAATTCGAATGGGGAACGAAGAGCTGTATGTCCAAAAGCAACATCGAAGAGACAACATGAAATGGGATTTAAGGCTTATGCGCAGCCATGAATCCATTTTAAAACGAAAGCCGCAGACCCAGTAGAATTAAAGTGTTCTTCTGACGCCCTATTTTCCTCTCAGAAGGCAAGAAATTAAAAATAGTATTTGGGGACGTCGGTGGCACAGTCATTAGGACGCTCGCCGACCATGCATATGGTCCGGGGTTCGATTCGCGGCGGACGCATTCCTTTACCTCCCTAAACCAGATAAAATGCTGGTGAGGAAGAAAGGTTGGGCATGAGGCTGGCAACCCCATCCTGTAAAATTAAACACTGCTACAGAAACTTCAAGCCACTAGCTTGAGGCCCTATGTTCCACTGGGGAACGTGAAGGAAAAATTTTATTTGGGGACGTGATGAATGCTGTTGGTATGCACATATATACATATGTTTGTGGTTGCGGGTGTCCATGTGTAATTGTTTTCCCTAAAATTTCCAACTTACTTCTTATATCTTCTAAATCCAGTTGTTTATCTCTACTTGGAGCTTTATATTCACATTGTGGCCCATAGAAAGGCATAAAACAACTAAAAAAAAAATTAATAAAACATAATACATTCACTATTCGTTGTTATTAACTGAAAAAACAAATTTCAGAAACAAAAGTGTTTATTATTGAGAATTCTTTTTAATTTTTCACTTTTCATTAAATATAATCTACGCATTTCAGGTTCACTCTCATTTAAACGCCAATTATTTAATAAAACAGACCTTGAATACTAAGATCAATTGCTATGAATTCAGTTGTTCAATGTGGTGTTCATTATAAAACTCTAATGAATAAGTTCAATTCATTGAATTGAATAGAAGTTAACAGTTTAATTTGAAATGGATTTAAAATTTGAAATAGAAGAATTGCCCCAAAAAGGCAATTAACCTCATTTCTACTCCGAAATGAATATCCTATCGGAAAAATCAACATTTTCTGCTAAATTGATTCAAATCCCTACAAAACTCATAAAAATTAATATCAATCTTAAGCTGATTGATAGTTACTGGATGGATATCGTGATGGCCTAGGGAGAATTACTCGTCTGTGAAGTGGATACTTATCAGTGGCGGGGGTTGGCGGTAGCGCTTTATGTGTTTCGGGAAAGGACAGACGTTAGACTTCACGGATGACTGAAATCTAATTCAAGTGACTGAATAACTGAAAACTTTGTCTCGTAAGGTGATCTCCAATGTAGTCTGTGGTGTGTATTGCTGAGGAGTCCCAGACCAGGACAAAACAGTCATCCAATGGTCTCTGATTTTCAGTGTCTGTCTGAATGATATTGAAGTATAAGCGCCGTATGAGGAACCCGATCAGACTATTTAATCTCTTCTGAAATTCTTTCAGAACAATAAGAAGACATAAATCACTTGACGCAGATTTCGAGCAATATTATGGCCTGACGCAACTACTTGTCATACATATTCATATAAAACACAAAATAGGTGAGCAAAGAATATCCTTTTCGATAAATTCCTCTTCCGGCTCTACAATTATATATACGTTTATATACATAGAATATTCTAGATTAGTATATATATACGTATGACATGTGATTGTTTGTGTTTGTGGTCACACTGTTGGAAGCGTGTTGCGTAGTAATACAACATAAGTTAGATAAATTATGTCATCATATTGTTCAGCAATCGATAAATGAGACAAAAAATGCCACAGAATTCCAAGAAGCCTGTCACTCAGACGAATCAGAGATTGTATGGAGGATTTCACCATGAGCTGACATCAGTTAGAGAACCACTGGAAAACCTGGGAGTAATGGACAGCTGTTTCATCCTAGTTCGGGACTCTTCATCAGTACGCATCCACAGGGGGTCCGAACCCAGGATGTCCCGAACTAAGACGAAACAGCTGTCCAGTACTCCCAGTGGTTCTCTAACTGATGTCAGCTCATGGTGAAATCCTCCATAAAATCAAACAAAATCCCTACAAAACCAATACTTGAGAATCAGAGATTAACAGACACATTATTACAGACAAAGTTTATCCAGTAAAAAAGAGCCCTAGTGTAGTCGTGGATGCGCGCCGTAGAGGAGTACCAAAATAGGACTAAATGGCTGTCTATTGCTCCTCAATTTTAAATAATCTCTTTAACTGACGTTGTTTTGTGTAGAAATCTGGTAAATGAAATTAATCCAAATCCACTCAGATCTCATAATCTAATAAAGAATAGGTCAAATGATAAAAGACGAGTCGAATTTCAAGTTGATAAAACCAAACAAAACTAATCCACACCAACAACCATTCACGAAAACGTTTGTCGGGTGATACAATTATATCATCATTCATAGAGGAGGTATTCAAATAATTTCACTTCATATTGAATTTTTATCCTGATGTAGTCGATTAAGAGGACAATGAAAGCTTTACAACTGAATCACCGAACCCAGAGAACTCAAGTGATTCAAAAATATAAGTATCAATTGTTGCGTATCTCTCATGAGTGAATCACCCAGTAGCACTGTTTTATTGACTTAACCTGTATCCATTACGAATTTTGTTTATATTTTTAAAAGATGTCCGTTAGTTTTGAATGTTCTAAGTCGATTAAAAGGGATTTTCTGCTTATTGACACACTTATCAGAAAAGTATTCCCTTCTCCAGTCGTCAGAAGCACTTAGCTCAGACAGCTGAATCAGTTAATTCAAACCACAACCAAGTTAAACTTTAAGCACTACTAACTACCAATGGAGTGCATCCGCGCAAATGACCCTAAATGGTCCAATGAGTTTTGTCCATATGAGATAAAGCTTCTTTCCGCTCAATTCGAGTCAAATACCCACTGTGATACAGTTACGTTTGCGATTCAGTGAGGATCAAGTCTTCCATTATTTCTTAGATGAGGGATTGTTTGGGAAAGGAAGGATTTGTTCATGTGGTGTGGTGAATATGAAAAGCTTCAGCTGATCGGTTTATGCAAATGTGCATCATTGTAAATTTTGTTTGAGACGAGTTATTGTCAGGGAAGGTAAGCTGATGATTCTAATATTTTGTAAGGACATTTTCTGCCAGGTACCATCTATCCTTAACCTAGATTTTGTATATTTGTAATTACTATGTTTTGAAACAACCTGTGAGAGGTGCAGCTGGTGAAAATGAAAATAGTTTCGTATCAGCAGTTCAGTAGTACCAGCACTGCAGGGTTATCGCATCGTGGAAATTGGAGAGACTTACTTCCTTATTGGGAGCAGAAGGTATCATCGTACATGTAAATGAAACTGTCTTATTAAAGAGAAAATACAACCGTTGTTGAGGAAGAGCGAACTATGTTTAGGTCATTGGTTTATATGATATCTCTCTACGGAAAGGATTCATCGACAGAATCATAGATAGAAAGTCAAGTACTTTAATGAATATTGTTACTCGACTGGGAAAACAAGGATCTGTAATACACACAGATGAGTGGAAAGGTTATAACTCTTAGTCATCCCTTAGATATATTCACGGCGGAGTCAACCATTCTAATGATTTTGTGGATCCCATTACAGCGACCCATACCAATCCTAAAGAAGACTTTTTGGGAAGGTTAAAAAACGAAATTGGAGCCATTAATAGATCTCAAGAGGATGTTATTTATAGTCATTTAGATGAAAGTCTGAATGGGATGTCGTTAAACCTTTCTATAGATACTCCTGTGTTAAACTGGGAGATATTTTTATTACACGTGAGCGAAAGGTATCCTCTGTCACCCATTTCTACAATTTTTATGCATTTTTTCATAAATATATGTATTCCGTAACCAAAAAATGCCTCCATCATGTGATTGGCACATTCAAGGTCATTTGCTGATTGGTAGTTTGTGGTGCTCAAAGTTTAACTTTGCCCAAACTGTTTTTATTCTGACAAATTATGGTACTAGCCAGACCACATATTGTGTGTGATTTGAATATCTTGGATTTTCAAAGAAAATCGAGTTCGATTTCAATTACCAAGCTTTGAAGAAGTATCACCACATGATTATTAGGCTAATATTCAATTTTAGAATAAGACAGAATACTTTCAGGATTTTTTCTGTAACCATATCGCACCATGGACAGTGTACAGTGATTCCAGGAGACCACATTAAACTTTGGCAATCTGAGGCATTTTAAAGTTAAATTAAGTAACTTAAACTGAAAGCTGCAGCATTATTTGCATCCTTAAATACTGGTATTCATATATATTGTATGCTGAATTTTCGTTTGCTAACACTGTGTGTTCGACCACAATCTGAAAACCACTTAGCGGCACCACATATGTTCTATAGATTTTCTCTTCGTTTCTGGATTTTATACTTGGTCAATGGAACTTCTAAGCGTTTAAAAGTGTCCAGTAATGCAATGAAGAGTATGGTTAATCTTATTCACAGTGTGGCGATTGAGTGTTATTGACACGATATATTCCTTATTTTAATGTTAAGTATAGATTTACTCCAAGAGTCATCAATTAGCCAATGGCTACACACGTAGCCAGTAGTGCTTTGCTGTGCTTCACTATTCTATACTATGCTTTACTTCACTACTGCTTTGAAAGAAGCGACTTATTTCACCTACCCAAGAAGCACCATTTCAACTACAGGCTAAAAAAACATTTCCAATAAGCTAAAAACTTTTATGACAAGCTGCCTTCTTTCAACAGGACCGAATATTTTAGTGACATTCCAGAAGCCAAAAGCAACAGGGAAGTGCTAGAAGCAGTGAACCAATCAAGAACCAGTAACCAAACAAATATACAGAATGAAATGTAGACAGATTGAACACACTCTAAAGTGAATATTGAGTGATATAGCGCACCAAGCTCACGAACGCAAGGTGACGGGAAGACGACTAGAAGGAGAAAGTGGAAGCTTATGGGCGATCGTGGTGCCAGCCATAAAAGACTGAAGAGAAGAGAATGAAATGGAGGGCGATGTACCACTGAATCCCTATGTTCCACTAGGGAAGAACCTTAAATAATAATAATAATAATCTCTTCACTTATGATCCATGCAGACTTGTGAGTAGGTATAGATGCTAATTATCATAGGAATGAAACAACCAATCAAAAATAAGCTAATATCATAAACCGAATGAAGATGGAGTTATTAATATCGATTTTATGTCAATTTGAATTTTTGATGATAATAATGATTAATTGTAATACATTTACAAGTAACTCACTTGATAGATGACAAAGTGACTGAGACTCATAGTGAAAAGGAAGGTAATGAGGATAGATGTTTATATCCAAAGGGAATATAAGCAGTAGTCATACATATATAAATATTAGTGTTGTAAATTACATTCAATAAAATAATGGTATTAATGGTCATTATTTACGTGAGGAATTCGTCTTCTTCGACATGTTTTCATTGCTGTATGATAAGAAGATTAGAAAATAGGTTTATCCTGAGAAATTTTGAGGAGGTGGGAGGGGGAGGTGGCTGAAAATTAGTTAGGTGTAGCAAAACTTCATTAAAAAGGAAGTAGAATTTAAGAGTCTAGAGAAAAAAAGACTAAAATGGGCGTTGTTAATGTGTTATGTGGAAACGCATAGCTGAACACTAACCCGTTTGGTCTTCCGTTAGTGGACACCTTTATGGAGTCAGGTTATTCAGCCGCTTAAAAGTTATCTACAGGGCCGAATTCAGTCATTTTAAAAGTTTACGTACTTTCCACTCATACATGACAAAAGCTTTAGCTATACGTAGATAAAAAGCCTGGAATTTGTATTTATAACGGATTTGTTAAATGCCTTTTTTTACCTTGGTCATAGTAATGTTCTTTTTTATTTTATTGTATTTCATCATTTGAATTCGTTGTATTTCACTTGATCTTCGCCATTTTAACTGTCATCATCATCGCACTTTTAGTTTTTTCGCAGCACAGGACCTACTTTAAACGTCTAAATACCAATTTCTTTACTTGATAATCTTTAAAAGTTTTGTGATTCATCCAATTCAACTTTGTCCCCTTGAAAATCATGTCAATCATCTTTGTTCATCTATATTGGCTGAGCAGCTCTTTAACGCCGCTTAATGCCTTTTACAACTATTAGATTTACGTCACAAACTAGTATCAATTAGAAAGGCCAATGAAAACCAGGAAGCACTGGATAGCTGTTTCATCCTATTTGCGGACTCGTCATCAATGCGAACCCACAATCAAACTCGGGACCTTGAGGTTACGAAACCCGGCTTGTTGACCATTTATACACTGGGACAGAATCCAGTGGTAGCTCAATTCTAATAACCAGTGGGGTGGTGGGTGCAAACTGATGAAGAGTCCCGAATCGAGACAAAACGCTGTTCAGTACTCCTTCTAACTGACATGAATCCAGGATCAAACCTGGGACAAGTAAAATCGCTACAAATTAACTCTTGGAAGATTCACTTAAATTTATATACTTTTTCACTTTATTTGTGATGTTTAACAAAATTCAAGTAATTCTACTGAAGTTTTGGCACACACAACGAAACGTTTAATAAAAAAATCTTATTTTGATTTTCCAAGTACACTGTGGAATTGATTATTCTAAGCAATTTTATATATTAAACAGATATGACTTGGAATTCAAATTATTCCAGGAAATTCGCAACACCTATCATCTGAAGGTTTATAATCATATTCATACTATGATTAGTAAATTATTGATTTCAGGATTATTTTTCGACCTATACTCAAAGTCTGAAGATATGGCTTTGGTTGCACCGTGCTGATTTTATTGACAGGTGTAATATCACCTCTGCGAAGGGTTAGTTGTCTCATGATTGTTTCTACAGCTAGTTAAATGTACAATAAGAATCCGAATGCCCACATTTCCTGAATTTCTAAATAACAGCACGATTATGCCTCATCTCTTGATAAGACTTAAACAGTCCTTCTTTGTGAGTTTCGCAGGGTAGTTCTTCTACCAGTCCCTAGTTACCTTCTCTTCCTTCCATACCTTTTGGTGTGAGCATATCCTCTTTGGTCTCTCGATCGGTTTTTTGTGCTTCAGGGGGAATTCTTTCCAGCCCTGCTGTCTTCCCTACTCTCACTGACTTTATGGCATCCAAGGCTCCTGCTTTTTTCAGAGGATTGTTGTCTACCAACAGTGCTGTGGCTGTAAGTGGTATTCATAAACGATTTGTAGGTGGTGGTTGGTTCAGAAGTCATTTGCAGTGATCGACCCAATGTTACCTTTGATTCTTCTTTTTGGCAATCAGATCCCTTCACTATCTTACACTGGTTTCATCTTTGTTGATGGTTACTTCTTGTCATTTCTACCTCTTTTGCTCTTCACACGGAGTATCAAATCTCTGTTAATTCGGCCAGACTTTTGAATTCCTCTCATTGGGGCCATGGTATTCGAGTAGTAGGTCGCATATTTTGATGTATTTAATTAACAGTAAGAAGGAATCCTGAATATCAGTACTGTACTTAGGTATCGTCCACTACTAAAACATAATTGAATATTCAATTTTGTTATTTGGTTTCGAACAGTCCCAGTTACTATTATAATAACAGCTACAACAGAAACAGTATGAGGAATGTCAAATGAAACTGATCGATAGAGAAGATTTGCAGCTCAGGTGGATAATTTTGATGTGGTTTTGTTCTCTGAGCTGGATGGTTAGTTTGCGAAGCTTTCATCGCCCTACTGGGTGACATCTTCAGCGCATACTTCAATTTGAAGTATGCGCTGAAGATGTCACCCAGTAGGGCGATGAAAGCTTCGCAAACTAACCATCCAGCTCAGAGAACAAAACCAAATCAAAAGAAACTGATCGAGGCTGTTACTGACAGACATTTAAAGTAGTCTGTATGTGGAAGACAAGCTGACTTAAGGGGTTACATCAATATCAATATATATGATTTTAGCTTGTATCCGTGGAGTTAAATATATTGTCTGTCTCATGTATTCACTTGGGAGAAGTATTCGTGGAAACTATCCTGTCTGGTTAGTAAAAGGATAGCGGTAGTAGTACACTGTGTGTGGTACTTTTGACAAATCCTTCGTAATCTCATCCATAGTTTTATCAAGCCTGTCAAAGCAACTGTGACCGAGACATCTGAACTCAGATGAATTATTAGCAGACAAATGATTTGACACAACATTATGTATGTTCAGGGGTGAAAATAGTTCTCACATTTTCTTATCCTTTTTTAAAGATACATTCACGAATGTACAGCTGAACTGATAACTTAGTAGAAGGAAGAAGAAAATTGTTTTAATTGCACACCGGAAGTGTCTTTTCGTTGGTAATTTCTCTAAGTCACTCATCCGCTCCTCATTTATGGTCAAACATATAGGCGTATTCCGTAATTTGATAAGTGTTTTTTTGATAGATTTAGTATACAATGAGTGATACAGAATTATTAACTGGATAAGGAGGTTTCGACCACAATCTACTGGTCATTACCGTAAGAATTTATTTACACAGTTTTATAATTTACTGCAAAGGAAAAACTCAACGATATCCAATTTGTACCATGTTCTGTGTGATAGAGATGGTGTTCAGCGTGAGATTTATAACTTGCTATGTAATTAGCGAAATAATTGGCGCTTTTGTCATCACCGATTTGTAATTTGTGGTAACACTGTTTCCAGTTATCTTATAGTTTTAGTTATTAACATTATTATTATTATTACTATCATTATCATTTTATACTTTTTGTACATTTTTAACTTTATTGTCACTGATAATACCAAAAAGCTGCTATTGTCAATTTTGGTTATCTTATGCTCGGTAAAGTAATTTTTTGTTTGTTTTTGATGTTGTCAACTAAATTAGATCCAACATTGTATCAAAATCCAAAGAATTCCACATTGTATCGTGAGTATTGTTTTGGAATACACCGAACAATTATTACTACTTTTCCATTTCCCCTTGTTGTTTATTGCGATTTCCTATATATCCGGTATGCATGCTGCATCATTTCTATTGTACATGGTGATTCGATGAACAATGATTCTCTTTAGGGAGGTTCAAACCAGACTGTATCTATACAATCAAACCAGAAGCCTAACCACTACTAACTGAGAAGATTTAAACAAGTAAAGTGAAAAATAAATAAGCAAAACAATGCTATGGAATAAAAACCCAATGTGTTTTAAGCAAAAATATATGAAGACCCATAAGAAAAATAAGAGCAGTAGTAAACTAATTGATGAAAGTAGCATAAATAATAAGGAATTTAAAGCTTCGACATTACTGCGATTTAGGGAAGCAACACACCAGGGCCTACACGTAACATTTTCAACAAGTCCGGAGATAAAGTGGCATTGAACCAGTCAACTCAATCACAGACAAACTTTGTCAACATAAGAATCTGGAAGATGCAATTTGGAAAAGATGGCATAATTTAGGAAATACCCTGTAGTGAATATCAGCAGTGAATAGAATATAGGGTGAATTTGATTTTCAGAACTTAAGAATCTAGCTAGACCTAGAATTATTGACCCTGCTAAGTTATATAATCTAGGAGAAAGCTCGGCCATCGCATAATATTCAGTTGCATGTAATTACACAATAGGCTGGGAGAAAGAGCAAAAGTATTAAAAAGTGAAATATGGTTGGGTAGAGGGAGACAGAGGTTAATCACGGAATCTTTGTTCATCGAGTCGACACCAGTCAACACGTGCTACAGAAATGATGCAATAACTTTAGTGAGTGTAGATATGGAAAACTGCAATAAACGACATCAGAGAGAGAGAGAGAGAGAGAGAGGAAAAAACATGGATAAATGTATAAAACAAATTATGCAGCTGTGTGAATGCATACACATTGATACTGCTATGAGCAGCAGTAAACTGCATTCAAAACGTTATTATCCATTGTGTATTATGTGATACAAAGTATCTAATATGCTTTCACCAAAAATAGATGAACCAATCATACCATCTTTTTGATGTCTACAATCTTTGTTTGAGTATGAATAATCGATAGTGAAGATGCCGATGATGATGTTGAATGAGGCTTATTCAGATCAATCACTGAAACTGATCATTTCTCCAATCAAAGCGTTTGTTTCTAACAAACACTTAAACTGTCTATTTTCCCTTTAATCTCAGTTATGTTTATCTACTAAGATTTAATTTAAACTTTAATCCAAAACACAGAAATTAGAATAAATCCTTCTTTTGATCGACAAGTGTGTATGTATGTGTTTGTGTGATTTCCTACTCCTGATAACCAAGACAGAAAGGATCGACAAAGTCACTTGACACTTCCTTAATGACTTTTTATTATCACTTTTATTATTATTTTGTATTCTATATCTTGACGAGAAAAAAAAGCAGACCAGGCAGGAAAAAACAACCAAATGGATTTATCAAATCAATGTGTTACTCCACTCTTAGTGTATGTAACCGCACTTGACTTTTTCTTTATTTTTAAGTGATACTTTTCTCAGGGATTGTACTGACCTCCAATTACATTGCTAACTGTAAATAAGGAATCACTGGACAGGTGTTTGGTCCCTGTCTTGAACTCTTCAGTGGTATGCATCCATCACCCATCCAATTGGGAATCGAATCGAGGGGATCCACGTTACAAAGGGAAACTGTCGACTCTTCAGCTACTGGGACGGAATCCACTAGACTGCCAATAAGTTACGCCGATTCGGGATATATACAGCTATCGCAAGCCAGTGTCATCAGCGACTATTTGTTCTCATGCCTTCGCCTTGGTGGAACCCATTGGTTAAAGCTTGCCAGTTGAACTTCAGACAACTTCATCCCGTAGACACCTACTAGTGAGCCTTTACTTACTTTTCAAGCGTTTGTCTGCAAGGATTTGGTTGGTTTTTAGTTAGGTTATACAGTGACCGACATCAATTAAGGAACCAGTGAAAACTAGGTGTTAGAGAGTTGTTTCGTCTGTGTTTTCTACCCTTCTCTAGGACTCACATAAGATCGAAACCGGCATCTTTAGGTTACAAAGCCAGCCCAATCTCCTTTCAGTCGCTAAGATGGAATCCAGTGGACAGCCCAACTATTCTAACTTCTGTCAGCCAATGTTATCCCTTAGTATTAATCCTTAAAACTTTGCACACCTAGCTAGTCACGATTTATCTGCAGAACTCGAAGCATCCTCATCCTGTGAATAGTAATTAGTGAGCATTGGGTTAATTTTCAAGTGAGATGGCATTGACTGGTATTAGTGTGAATCGACAGAAATTAGAGTTTATAGGCAATGGGCTTTACCTGTCTGCAAAATAATAATTATAAAACGAAAGCCTGTCTACCCACTAACCTGCACATATAAACACTTGGGTCGCCTGCCACGTAAAAGCATTCCCCACCATTCTTACAATATTCTTTAGCTTGGATTGGGCAATGATTGAATATAGGCACTGGGCAAAAGGAAAAGTAATAGATAATATTCAAAATCAATAATAACAGCTTTATTCTGGACAATGTGTTAACAGAATTCACAAAGTATTGCATTTACAAAATATCGACCCTTTTTTCGGGATCTTTAGGTCAAATGCCATTCGGTAATACATTGTGTGTTGTTATGTCTGAAGCAATATTTCAATCTATGGTATTTTTCCCACATTTTCATTAAGAAATTCTCCTCGCGAAATCAAATTACCTTGATCAGACAATTGGAATACAGATAAAGAAGACTGGATAATTGTTAAAAGAAGTATTAAAAAGAAATACTACACACATGATATTACACTGAGTAATTGTATCTTGCGTGTTATCGCAATATCTTCCAGTTACTTCAAAGATAATCTATACAGACCTCATACCATTAGCGATAGACATTTTCATCCAGGTGAGTGTAGATCATGGTATTTTGGGATCTATTGATATTCCTGACACTTTTCTTTAACCCATCGCGAAACGATAACCTTAATGGTAAAATCTTTGACAGAAAAAAGTATCCAGTGATTAAAAGGAATACTGCACCAACCCTCACCAAATCTGCGAACTCAGACAGGATTTGATTTGGAATAACTTTTCATAATCTTCCCTAAATCTAATTGGTATTTTTGGCTTAATTTTTGATAAACCTTGAGTTTAACTACAGTAGTTTAACATTATCATTCTCCGCATTATGTCAGCTGACAGCTAAAAATGCGCAATAGTTCCTATAGCAATCCAAAGACATGATTATGTGATTGAAACAGTAAGAAATGGGTGTAAATCTAAGACGCTCAGTGTTTTAAGCAGATCACCGATTTACACGAAACAAACATGATGAGTAAATACGGGGCGAAAATAAGAAGGAAAAGAAAATGAGATTAGAAGCTGTTAATTTTTGGTGACTTAAACATAAAACCTTTGGAAGTTTTTTCTAACGAATATTCTGAAACGATAAATGCACTACTCCAAATATGACCTTGGAAGTTAGACGAAGCCGTTTCACTATATCCCAAAGGATTAATTACTAAGTAACCTTCACTCTTTGAAGTCTGACTATTCTACACATTGTCTGGCTAACAGTTACCAGTGTACACTGTTTAGGAATCCTAAATTACCTGTAAAGTGAGTAATTCACTAACATCAGGTGATTCTTTGTGTAATTTGATGTCCTTTTTATTTAACAAAAATTATTGTGAATTCAGCCAATTTCCAAATGATCAATGTCGTTTAATCTAGAAGACTTTTCATTCAAGCAAAATCATTTCCTATCCTCTAAGCTGTGATATTTCATCTTTCACCGACTATAAAATGCAGTTGCCTGAAATTCCAGGGAGAAATCATTACCAGTGGGATCCATGAAGTCAAATGTGAAGATAAACACTTGTTGGCAACATCCACCGGCTATGATGCCATTTAACGCGAATAGACTGAAGTTAGAATTCATGAGTTGGTCATTGAATTTCATCCCAGCAACTCAATAGATGGTGGTCTTGGACAGAATTGCCGATGAGATCATACGTGCATCCTGTGGAAGAGTCTTCAACATGGAGTAAACAACAGTCCAATATTCGCTGGTTTTTATTGTGGTTCTCTAAATGATGTTCATGCTAGAAGAAACCTGAAATCAGTCAAACTCGTCAAAAACCACACTTGTTGCACACTCGTAATGTTATCCTTGAGAAGTCTCACGATTTTAGTTAATTTTGATTTCAAATAAATTTTTAATGATAGTCTTGGGGATATTGGGTATTAGTTTATTAGGAGCATTGCATGCCCTCAAAGTTATTTACAGAATGAAGTGCTAAAACTTTAGACTTCTTTTTCGGCATATCTGTGTGCTTTCCTTAAACGAAATAAGTTGCTAAACATAGAGTAAGCGATTTCAGTCAAACTGATTATGTGAAAATCTGAGAATGGGATTAGTGTTAATAAGAGTAAGCAGTTCAGTTAAACTTACTCCTATGAACTCATCTAGATAATATTTAGTTATGACTGACATACTAATAGCTCACTAGTATATGCTAGATGGGACTCTAGACAGGCGAACAGAAAAGAGAACAGAAGAAGACTTGGATCGTACGAATGAGTTATGTTTTATCTTAAACTAATTCGAAGATATACAGATGGAAATCAAAAAACTGTGAGAAGAGTCAATGAAGACAGATAAGACGGAGGTGATAAATATGCCTAACCAACAACAACAACACCATCAAACACCAATCACCATCAACCGAAGGAATTTGAATTAAGTCACCTCTTCCACTTATCTACGTGGAAAAGTTTCAGGTATAAACAGGCGTCAAAGATGAGAATGTTAGACTCAGAATGGTTGGAAAAGCAAGATACACTTCATTCAACATAAGAAACAAGATCGGAACTTTCAACAGTACTTAAGAGACTTAATGTGTCATGAAAAGCATTTCCAACAGCTAGCTACGGACTTTTAATCAACAGTTGCCTTCACTTCACGCTGAAGAGTAGATGGCCGTATAGAGAAGATTAGAAACAAGGAACTCTCGCCATGAACTAACCAAGAGGATGTCGTCCCAAAAATAATCAAAAGGAAGTGGATGTAGATGGATTGGACAAATGTCGAAGAAGCTTTTGAGTGAAATTATGCGTCAGGCAGGCCGTCAAGGGAACCTCGAATGGGAAGTGATGATGTAGGGCGTGGATACGAAGTTGACATTGAGGAAATCGTATCAAAAGACAATCGTGAATTCAGCTAAAAATGACTGTAGTGGACATTATGAAATGGAGATTTGTCTAGGCTGAAGCTCTAAGTTCCACTGGGAACTCAAAGGAATTATGGTTATATAATAATACAAATATTCCTTGATTACCATTCAAGTATTCAGCTGAGTGTTATTCTTTGTTACATAACAAATTTTCCGTCATGTATGCCCGTCCAGTCTATTCGTTTATATCTCTAGTAGCTTTTTAAATCAAACTGAAAATCTGTCAGCAGACTTTTATAAAAATAAAACGGATATGAAGTTTGTCTAACTGAATAATATGAGTTCATAATACACCTACGACATGCATCATTGATTCATATATTATATCTATACTCAGGTCTATTTCCTGCTGTCAGAAAATGACACATACTTTAGGAGTTTAACCTTCACATAGATAACTTTTCTGACAGTAGATTAACTACCTTACGTGATCATTGTTGTGTGCGTTAAGTAACGTGTTTTTTTATAATACATTTTTATCTCAGTTTTGATCATGCAATGACACCAGTCAAAGAACCAGGGAGTAATAGATAACTGTTTCGTCATTGTTTGGGACTATTCATGGTACACACTCATCACCCATCCCAATGGGGATTGAATCCACAGGCTTCAAGTTACTAGGCGAGACTATTGAACATTCAGTCACTGGGATGGACTTCAATAGCCAGGCCATCATTTCAAGATTTTCAACATAATCCCCAGTCAGTGTCATTGGCGTGTATATGTCACCACACCCAACCTGGTGAACCCCATCGATCACGACTTCTCACAAGTCACTAGTGAGCATCAGATTAATTTTCAAGTAGTTTCCATCCTCAGCGGGAGGGTAGACAATGTGTACTGCTAGGAACTCCCGTGTTGTAGCATAGCAGCCGTCCAGTACTTCCTACTAGTTTCCACTGCTTCTTTAACCGATCTCAATCTGTAATCAAATTTAAAACTAATCAAATACCTAAAAACTAACCTCTGAAAAGTTTACCTACTGAAAACATTTTTAAGTAGCTAAAATCACTCTTGTTATTTACTTTTATGCATCGAAACAATACCTATGCTTATCTATCATGTTTAGATCTGGTAAATGATTTAGCTAAAGTTTCTATCATCTTATCATCGAATCAAAATAAACAGGAAATTTTATTTCATTTAAATTAATAAATCATTTTTATTTCTTCTCCGTAATTTTTTGTGGGTGTGCATACGCGTGTATGTTGGATAAATTAAATTGTTTTAATAAATAAAAAATTAATGACTGATAACTTTTCATTTTCCTACCGTGATTTCGTCCTCTAGACAACTACTCATCAGTTGAAGTGAGTTATGTGGAGTTTCGCCATGGTACTTAATTATTCTTCCTGTTATCTCTGTGTCCACAATTTAAGGATTACCATCCATATGACATCTGAATGCTATGCATGGAAACGGAACTGTTAGATATCACTTAGCTTATCATAACGAGCCAAAATCAATTAGAGAACCATTAAAATTCACGGAGTACTGGACAACCATCTGCTTCATCCCATTTTGAGAGGCTTAAACAGTATGCCGGGAATAATGTGAATAACTTTCATGTTACAAGGCGAGCTAATTGATTATTCAGCTGCCTAATGGGTATTCAGTGGCCCATATGTTGATATCGTCGACGAATGTTATCTATGAGTATTTTCCCTTACACCAAAAATAAAGGACCCCAATATTCACAAATTCTCAAAAGAGCTGTAAAACATCCATCCTGAATGTACTGCACATCAATAGACTGACATTCAACTTTTTGAGTTCGTAAGGATTTTGGATGAAGATGAGTTATGGAGTATAACAGAGACGTAAACGCTAAACTTTAGTGGAGGTTATGAACGTTGTTCACCTTCTGACGTTACGGGTGTGAGTTAGGCCAAGGAATTACGGTGAACGCATTGTAGCTTAGACGTTTAAATTTACAATTTATTAACAAAATCCAGGATTTTCTAATCGTTCATTTGGATTAGTCGCTCAAAGTCGTTTTTCTGCTGGTAAAGTTTACCATGATTGAACTTTGACTAATTTGCGTGTGTAGATTTCGTCACAAACCGTCATCAGTTAGACGATGACTAAGAATCAAGAAGAACTAAACAACTATTTCGTCCTTCTTCTGGGACCCTTCATTCATACGCACTCACAATCAAACCAGGGATCGGAACGTAATCAATGAAAATCTCTACAAAACTCATAATAAGAGTTCAATAAGACTGGAGTGAATTAATTTTATTTTGTAATCAGACGAGTGTAGGAAGGAGAAATTTCTAAGAAGAATAATGTCTTCCCAAATAGAATAACTTCTTCCTTCAAGTGGAATGGTAAACAGACTTGACTTATTACTTGAATACCCCGAATTAACCCTCATTGGGATGTATATAGGCCCGCAGCGCCGTACAGTTCTACAGAAAGATGAAACAGCTGTCCACTACTTCGTAGCTTCTTAATGATGGTCATTAGTGACTGACTGGCTAAAGGACGAGTTTGCACGCAGTTCCAGTGAAAAGTCGTGCCAAGTGTGTTCCACCAAGAAATATTCACCGGCAATTTTGGCCGGCGGCGGCGCAATAAATCGTAAATCGATGGGATTTAAAAATGATATGCTGGTCACTGGATTCCTAGTTATCCACAGTTCTCTAAGTGATATCACTCCGCGGTTAAACATTCCACTGATCCTCTAACTGGTGTTCACTCTTAATGAAATATACCTTGAGAAGTAAAGTTGATCTGATGGATAGTTTAACAGAAATTTAATTCACATACACGTGATTTGGCTATCATCAGATCTATGAAAAAGAGAAGACGTTCAGCGAAGAGACTCTTTTCGGCGAATTCATTCACATAGCTGTACAATCGCATTTATATATAATTATTTGTGTGTGTGTGTGTACATGAGGTTTGTCAAAATTAGATAATTGATCAGGTAATACAAGAATGATCTAATATGGAAACAGGGTTAATTGGACAGCAACTAAAGTAAGATTGAGTTAGTAAGTTAGATGACGTAATACAATTGACTAAAATGTTTTAACTTAGGTCAGGTTAGCAACAGAGGTAATTACAGGTAGAGACTAAGTAGAAGTGGGGTAGATAATAATGCCATTTAGATTAGAAATGAAATTGAGCAATTAAGTTGGATGACGTAACATAAATGACTATAAATTGAGCGTTGGTCAGGTCAATTAAAGTGGTAGTGAGGTGTAGAAATTAAATCGGGTAGGGGTAGAGACAAGAAAGTTGAAAATGCAAAATATTACAATTGAGAAGACAGAATAATACCAATGAAGGGACAGAAAAAAAGAAAATAAGATTAGGTAGAATTTACCTTTCAGGTAATAAGGTAGGTTAAGTCCATTGTAAGTGTAGTGATTGAACGAACTTCTTCTGTATGCAGAGTTCAGGGCTTAGCAAGTGAATCGCCATTGCTTCTGCAGTTTGAAGAAGTCTGATTCGTACACCTTTTGGAAGACTACTTCTTACTCTGTAGACTACTTTGAAGTTTGTTTGGGGTGCAGCTTGGTGTCCGGATTCTATCAGATGTTCTAAGATGGAGCTGCGGGGACATCGTTTTTCTCCTTTATAAAACCATGCTGGTAAGTGTTCGGTGATACGCTTGGAAAGCGAACGCTGGGTACGGCCGACATACCTGGCTCCACACGAGCAGGTGAATTGATAAATACACATTGATGAGGCCAACAGTGGTAGCTTATCCTTCACGTTCACATGAATCATAGGTTTTGTGGAGAAAGTTAGTCGTAGTTCAGCTGCGAAGAAGGTCTTCTTGAGTGAGCGCGACAGTCGATTTTTTAGTGTTTCCGCAGATATATCTCCATTGAATTGAAGGTTCATGTAGAGTGGTTTCTTCGGGACGCTATGCGTGGGCGGCTTTTGTGGCCTAGGATTCATAGATTTTGCAATAAATCGTTCTGGGTAACAATTCTCGACGAGGATTCTCTTGAGATTGTCCAGTTCATCTTCTACGGTGTCCGGGGTACAAATTCTGCGAACTCTGTAGCTGAGTGAACGGATCAGGTTCCGTTTGGTGTATAGGGGTACCCAACTGTGGAAGTTAATAAGCTGTCCGTTCCATGTTGACTTTCTGTAGATAGATCTTTTCAGTGTTCCATCCTGTTCTCGTCTTGTTAGTTGGATGTCAAGAAAGGATATTTTAGAGTTGGACTCTTTCTCCAGCGTGAACTGAATTGCGGTGTAGCAGTTGTTAAACGACTTCAGGATGTCGTCTAGATTCTCTTCATTGTTGACGATAATGAAAGTGTCGTCGACGTATCTCTTGTAGATTCCGAAGGTATCGATCATTTTCTTCATGCATGTGTTTTCGAGTTTTGCCATGAAGAAATCTGCAAGTAATGGGCCTAGTGGTGAGCCCATAGCTATACCATCCTTTTGGCGATATATTTCGTTGTTGAAAGAAAAACAGCCGAAAAGAGTCTCTTCGCTGAACGTCTTCTCCTTTTCATATGACTAAATGGGGATTTTCAAAGTATCATCAGATCTATCAGTGGAATCAGATATTTTACCACACATGAGACAACTGACAGAAAAAACATCTTCTTCAAGTGAGTACTGATTCGTGAGCAGATTTTTAAAATGAATTGACAGATTGTAGAATGTCTTCTCCTTGAAAAAAGCCTTTTCGGTAATCAAAATAAAAAAACGAAATAAAATACACTGAAATGCAACTGAAAAAATTCGATTTAATTCATTTCTATGTCAGTAAATTTTATTATCCTCCACTATCCTTTGAGACACACGCGGGATATTCATTTGACTTCTCCTTTTACAATACCCTTTGATCAAATGCATGGTTGGATAAATTCTTCTGTGTGTATGTTTTGGATGCCTACCACTTCTTCTGGAAGTGAAATGAACGATGAATTCATTCTTACTGTGTTTCTTAATGTTATGTTTATACTCTAAAAATTGTTATTACTTTTCGATGATATAAAATCACGATATTTCATTGGAAAAAATCTATTTTCCATTTTCTGGTTGTTGTTCTTTTTTTTCATAATGTCATAGTCAGAGTTCTGCCTTCAGCTTGAGTATTTCTCTTTATTAACTGTTCTAGTTTAATGTATATACGTGAGCACAATCAGTCACGCATTTGTCAGCAATCTAATATTGATAATTTATCGTTAAACAAACAAAGATAAACGGTTGTCATAGTGACTTTTTATTGAAACAATAACAACAACAACATAAAAGAAGAGTAAAAAATACTTTTCGATCAAAAATTGAAAACTTTCTTTAGTCATCAACAAAAAATAATATAAAAAAGTATTAAATGAGTAGGGACACAAAATTGTTTGAAAAAGAAAGTAAGCGGAAGAGAATTAATTTAGGGAGAAGGATGAATCGGCCAGAAGCCACTACGGCGAATTGGAGGGGGAGGGGGGCAGCGGTGAATGGTTTGGTTAGAGAGAGAAATAAACAGAACTCGAATGACTTGTATAACTTTTGTTTTTAAAAAAAATTCTTCTATCTTAGATTTATATATATCGAGTGCTAATTAACGTCGTTTCCAAGTATTAGTTTATAAAGAATTCATTGGTTTCACTTGAGACCACGAACCGATCTTATTTACAGAACCAATGAAAACAAGGAGTTACTGGACAGCTGTTTATCCTAGTTTGCAACTTTTCAGCAGTACTCGAATTGATGTGAGTTAAAAATGCATGGGCAAGTTAGTGGGTCTCACCCTGCTGGCTGAATCGCCAACAACCTGGTCTCGTAACCTGAAGGCCCAGATTTCGATCTCAAGAGATGTAGCCATATGCGCATTTTCATGAAGAGTCCTCAATTTGGACGAACCACATGCCCAGTTCTCCCTGGTTTTCCATGACTCTTTAACTGATGTCAACCTATAGTCGAAACTGAAGTATTTTTTTCATTCTTTTTTCCTAATGTAACATAGTGGGCTTTAATCTTAAACTTTGAAGTTTTAAGTAGTGGTAGTACTGTTTGCTTTTAAGGGATGGGGTTTGTAGCCTTACGCTTACCCAATCTTCTCTCTTTATCAGATTTACTGCCAAGGTTCAGGAGTATGCGTTAACAGAGAGTCAAACTCGGATCGGGTGCTGTGTTGTTGGAGCAAAATTTGCCACTAAACCACTGACTTATAATCAATGCATAAAAATCTATAGGAGAAATAAGGACAGTGGTTTAAATAATGAACATAATGCGATACATATTAAAGAATTGAAAGCCTCTTTATCACTGCTAAATAACGAAGAAGAGTCAGAAAATCTGTGTGTAATTCTTAATTGGGCTGCAATTATAGTGACATTTAAATCAACTAATTCACTCAGAGACAAATTTTATCGCCTTAAGAGCCTGACAGATCCAAATAGAAAAATAACGATATGAATTTCAAAGTGACGTGTAAAAACGGCAAGGTCAAACTATGGGACCGAAGATTAACTAAATTATGAGAACATAAGAATTTAGCTATATCTTGAATAGTGAACTCTGTATGCTAGGGTAAATAAAAACACTCGGCCGTTGCAATGCATTCACCCAATAGGGCGGTAGACAGTAAAAGTACTAAAGACTTGTGAAGTTGGATGGAGAGAGTGGACGATTAATCATGGTGTCTTTGTTCGTTGAATCAACATCAAGCACGTAAAAGTGAAATGATGAAACACTTACATGGATATATAGAGTATTACAATTAAAAACAGCGGCAAGTACGGCTGTGAATACACTGATGATTATTATGATACTAGTATCACATGTTTTCATGTGATATGAGTGTTGATCAGTATGATTTAAATAAATGATGGGATTATGGCTGAGGATTACTAAAAAGTCCTAAAACTAGGACAAAACAGCTGCTCTTTATCGTTTTCAATAACTCTCTAAGTGACGTCGGTAAAGACGATAAAATCTACTTTTGAAGTCAATTCAAACCATGAAAAATCAATATTTCTCAACAATTATTTATACTTTTTCAGGAGTTTGGCTTGTAAGGATCAGATATGTTTACACGAGTTTGACCACGGATTGATATCAGTTGGAGAACCATTAGAAACCAGGGGGTACTGGACAGCTGTTTCATCCTAGGATGAAGCCAGGCAGTAAAAGAAAAGACACATGAAGAAACAATGTAACATTAGGCCAGCGAAACGATCGATATCCATTCGGTTAACGAAAAGATGAGAAAAAACTTCTGAAGACAACTAATCGCAATCAAGGACACCTGGAGAGAGAGCTATGTGGTTCATACAGAATTTCAAAAACCCGCTTCGTATTAAAGCAAGCTCTAAAGGTGTTAAATGGCTGACTCAGTTTTCAGCCTCGCACTACCTTGCACAAAAGCGGAGCAGTTCATGTTGCTAAACACCATTTAGCACACAAAAGTAAGCGGGGAAATCGAGGGGAACTATGATATGTGGAAATGTGTAGAAAAAGGGGTAACTGAGTGAAACATTGTCAGGACTTATTGAATCTAGAACATTACAAACACTGTATACACCTGCACTGCAAAGGACAGTATTCAGTCATGTTGACAACAGTCTCCAAACGATGGCACCTTAGCATCTCAGGCACCCCACCCAGTCAGTTTACACCATCCAACTTGGCTAGTTCAAAGAAACAATCAAAGACCTAATGATTTGACGTTATAATATGATTTGACTCCCCTTAACTCTCTTCCAAACTAATCCTGTATCAGCCGAAATGACTCAACGCAAATGGCAGTTGCTTGGCATCCGTAACACATTTCGTAAAGAATAAAATAAGAATCAAATCTTTCAAAAAATTATCAAATATTTTCGTGGTAGTAAGACTATCGGAGACAACAGACTACCGCATATGCAATCGGTAGCGAAGTGAATCGCTAAGTCGTATAAGGATTCGAACCAGCTAGTCATCAATAGCTGAGCTACTAGACTAAAAGCACACTTAATACAGAAGCAAACTCACTAGGCAGAGGTTAGTAGATTTATCAAACTTGGTGAATAATTTTAGAGTTAGAATAGTAAACATAGTAAAATGCTTGCCAACTAAGCTTGTGCTACAGGTTCAATCTCCAGTACTTCTGAACCCCACTTGACTGGTAGTAAGCCTGATAAAGAGTATGGTTTAAGCATAAGACTAACAACCCCACCCTGCAAAAACCAACACCATCAAATGAATGATACTTGACTGTGCGTCTGATATCGTGACACTAACTACTCACCTAAGTCTTACCTTGTCAGTCTTAATAATACTGAATTGTAAGAAGAGAAGCAAACTATTAACTGATGGTCAGACTACCTGCGATGGTCTTGGGGCGCTTTTTTATTGTTTTTTCCCACCTATTCATATACTTATCCAGAGTTTCATAACTGAGAGGGGAAAACTAAAATAACTGCATTACCGAATTTCAACTAACAAAAGTTCATTACCAACATTCAGAATGCATTTCGATAAAGTAAATTTTTACAAGTGTTGCTTGGTAGGGAATTCTCTGGTGATTGACTACATGACGAAGTTGCCTGAAGTTTCTGGGAGAAGCTAAGAAAAGTGGAATTCACTAAGCCCATTGTGAGGAGAAATACTCGCCTATGAAATTGGCGTCGGTGGCTTAGAAGTAGAATGCTAGCCAACCGCGCATGTGGTCCTGGGTTCGATCTCAAGCCGACTGACTCCTTTACGTCGTTAAGCCGGTGATAAGACCAGTAAAGAGGGAAGTTTGGGTATGAGGTTAGCAACCTAGTCCGGTAAAATAAGTACCAGTGCTACCGAAACTTCAAGCCTCTAGCTTAAAGCCCTATGCTCCACTGGGAAAGTGAACTGGCAGAGGTTAGAATTCACTCTCCATCTGCTGGATACCGTCCCACTGGCTGAGTCGTCCCGATGAACAGGCCTTGTAAATAGATGGTAATGGGTTAGATATGCCCAGTGTTGTCCTGAACTAGTACGAAGCAAGTACCCAGTACTTCCTAAATCTTAGTGTTTCTCTGATCGATTTCCATTTGTGGTCTAACCTGAGTGCAAACATTTTACTTCTAACTATTTATATCCTTCTGCCTTAATTTTTACGCTAGCTTGACTCTTAATAAGTATTTAGCTAGTTGATTTCAAATTACATTAATCAATTAACTAATTATTTATTTATTTGAAAAAAATGGGAAGTAATAATTACACCAATGCATTTATTAATAATTGATTATGTAAATTAGTTAAATATCGATTCCCCTTCACTCCAAAAAAACAAACAAGAAATCCCCCCAACGTTTTCGTCTTTTTATACCCAGAAAAAAATTTCACTTCCGTGTTTGTCTTTATGTTTCCCCCTAGAAATTAACTTTTATTATGCCTAAGAATACAGTTTCTATGAGAAAGTGAAATAACTTCATCCTAGCAGTGGAGTGTATTGCCTTCTTTCAATGCCTACTATTTATTCCATAGGTATACAGGTATTGTGTCACGTGGACATTGAATTTAGAGTAGAATTAAGACAAACAAACTTTAAATATATATATAGCTTTAATTAGCTCAATGTTTTCCAACAAGCATAATTTACAGTGTGATGAATTATTCAGTGTTAGTGTTGCTGCAATAATACTTATTATTGTTATGATTATTATTTGCTGCTTCGTTTCTAAATAGAATTTAGGGTCTTAGCAGCACACCTCTACTGTATTCTGCACTTGATTATTACTTTCAACTGGATCAATGAATTCCCACAAGCTTTTTTGATCTTCACATGGCGTGCTTCAAGCTAGCCATGGACACATATCCCAGCTTGTCACTTCCCATTTGACTTCCACTCGAGGCGCGCTTCCTGTGTCATGTTTCATGAAGATCTCTGTTTCCTTCACTAGCTGCTTCATCTCAGTACCAGTGTCCCATGTTGCTTATTGTTCCTAGTCGTTTCACCTGATATTCAACATTGAGTGAACAAGGGGATCTGTTGATAAAAGTTTGACATTAGGCTTCTTAAAATGCTTTTGGGGAGGCATGCTCCAAGGCTGTGAACTATATAGAAGCACTGACTGGTATGACGTTGGAGTAATAATACTACTTATGATGAAGTTGGGGTAAACATATACTGCACAGTGAAGAGCATTTCAGGTGGGAAAGCAGCCGGGCTAGTAAAGTCAATAGGGTTGGCTTAAATCTCGCCGGCGATCAGATTTCATCATCTTCAATCACCACCCCTTACACTGACAGTATGCTGTTAGTCCAGTGGTTATCCCAAGTGGTTAGATCATAAAAGGCTATAAACACAAAAGTAATCACCTTACAGTTAATCGACAAACTATGCATTTCTAACCTCAGAGAATACTATTATCAGTAGTGAATTAACGATAACGATAAAAGTGTAGAATTCAACTGGTTATGAGAGAAGGGTGTGACGATTAGGCTTAATTCAGTCAGTCAGTCAGTAAGTTAGTTTAATACATCAGAAGTAGACATCATAAACCTCTAGCACAGGATCATTTGGACAGTGAATCTCATCGGTTATCTAAGAATGAAGAATGAAAAGATGATTCTTCACCTTAGTCAAAACAGTAATATACAGAATAATTTCACAGGAATCTAACACAGGGTTTAGTGAACCTGAACAAAACGAGGATGATAAATGTATTAGGATAGTATGAGCGAGCTTATCTTTTGTTATTTTGAGGATTCTTCTCGATTAGCTACAACCTGGACAATAAAAAATATAAATTAACGATCTGAAAAACTTCTTCCGCGACGACAGGGATTGATTAGTAGGAAACAAGAGTTAAATAAGTCTTAAATGATGTAAATTGTCAGATAATTGGGAGTGTAAAGGAATGAGTAATCATTGGAGAATCAGGTGAACTGTGTCTACTAGTTTACATGTGTGCGCCAAAGCACACACTAGAAGAAGAAAGGTTATTTCTCGTATTTCTGAATACATACCAAAGAACCTGAGACTAAAGGGCCCACAGGCCTCAAACAGTGCAATTGCGTGCCACCTACTGAATACTGGTGGTGTTGTGGACAATCAGAAGGCGTTCAACAGGCAAAAGAAACCTGGCTTGCTATTGTTTTATTTAGGCAATAGCCACAAAAAGATTAAAACCAAGTCTATGTACACAGAAAAAGAGTGGTGAATCTTGCACCACCTTGGTGATAATAATAATAATAATGATTTACTTTATTCCAAAAACAGTACTTGTGATACAGAATGGAATTTTCAGCATTAATCACAATATTGCATCTAATTTCCTCAAATTATAAATAAAAATTAATCACACAGAAAATTTTCCACATTTACAATAGAGGTAGTGTCAAAAAAAATGCAGCATATAAAATGGAAATAGCAATAATAATGATAACATCTAGGGTAATAATAATAAGAATACAAGTGAAAATTGCCGTTGGCTTGTGTCACACAGTATTGGCAATGTGGTATAGAAATCCTAACATGTTTAAAAATATTGAATATAATGTTCTTTTCACATGATATGGTGAAGGGAAAAACAAAGATTACAGCCGTCATGGAGATAAGTTGGTGTTTGCAATTCTGAGAGTAAAAAAACAAAGAAGTAACAGGACCATAAATATAATAGAAATAATAAAAGTAAAACTTGAAGGTATATAAGGATGGATGGAGGAAATTGTTTATCTACTAGATGAAAAAAGGTTAGTTAATTCTTGCCTGACACTATTTTCATCACATAAAATACGTGTTAAGTATGGTATCATAGAATTCTTATACTTAGACGTGCGAGCATACAGTTTTCTGAAGTTACTCTTTCTTCTGCCTGAGGATATGCAAGGTGAAAGCTGAGGGTAAAGCGGATGCTCCAAGTCAGACAAAATCTCTTTAGCAAATTTATTGCACGAAGTCAAGTGCCTATCGACAACGACGTTAACTATGTGGTCCACTGGGACACCACTCACCCTACTGACAGTCTTCAGTATATATAACAGAGTGTACAGTTTTATTAAGTCATCTGTCTTGTTTAGAAAATCTATTGTTTTATCTAAAAATAACTCATCTTATCCCGTTTTCTGTTATTCTACAAAAACATATTTTCTATCGTTACTTGACCAATTCTACTGTTATATTCTTTCTAGTTAAACTTCGTATCTAACCAAAAAGTTCTCTAAATTCTTTTCATTTCCAGGCATCTTCGTCTAATTATCCTATAGGCCTTCAGTCCTTTTAATTCTGAATAACTTAACAACTAACTTATAGGTCTTGTCAGTTACTCCTTGTCATAGCGAAAAATTTCTGTTCGAATCTTTGATAAAATTTATATTTCCTGTATTGTTCAGGCTGTAGCCGGTGGAGAAAAATCTTCGAAATAATAAAAGATGAGCTCACATTATCCTGGTGTATTTGGTGTTATTGCTTTACTCATAGTTAATAATACGAGGAATTGTATGAAATTTTTAAAAAGTTTAATGCATTACCTAACAGTTTAGCGAGCAATAATAATTATAAGTCCAGCTCAAAGAAGTTACGACATCACCTGGAGATGCTGGAAATCGATGAGCACTCGGCACCTATTTTCTTTTCGTTTAGGCCTCCGCATTCTTAAAATTCCATGGTCCAGCTAAAGGTAGAACTGGAAACCTCTAGAGTGTGAGACGAGTGTGTTGGGGGTTCAAGCAGTGAGTCAGAATCCAGTAGTTTGTGGATTTTAACTTCTGACGATTCTCTCAATAAACAGTCCCAGTTCGGTGCTCCATGGTTTTTAATAGTTTTCTCATTGGTGTTGGTTCGTGATGTTATCCATATTGAAATTAGTAGAATTGCTATAAATTTGAAATCTTCAGTTTTCTATCTATCACCTTATTTGTCACAAAGCTGAAATTATTGAAAGTGGAGGTAGTTATTTGCTATCATTAATAAAAAAAATGTGATGTATTTGAGGGAAACCTTTTGGAACAATCTGTAAAATTGTCTACATACCAACACATTTTATGCAAAAGGTGGGTCATTTTCGAAAGTGACCTCGGAATGACATCAGTTAGAAAGCCACTGGATAACTAGGGGGTACTGGGCAGCCGTTTCGTCCTAGTTAGGGACTCATCATCAGTATGCAGTCGCTGGGGTTCGAACCCAGAGTCCTTTTGTCATAAGAAAAGTTCGTAGACCATTCGCTTACTGAGAGCCAACGAAATGGCTAGCCAATGAATTCTAGCTTCTACCAATGCGTGATTTTAGTGCTACTGACACTAGCCAGTGTCCTCAGAGAGAATCCGTCCTCACTCCCAGACGGAGGGGACCCCATTGGCCACGACTTCTTAATCGGATTCAATCCAAGAAACTTTATTTTGGAGCGAGACAAATGAAATAAACGAAACCGATGAAGAATTAAGGCGTAATGGAGATTACTCAGCTTTCACCTAAAGAATACGTGTATATCATTAAAACATTGTCATGACAGCCTACCTGAATTTTCATCCAATGAAACGCATAAGAGTTTCTCTAATTCTTTTTTTAATCATTTAATTATGTCCTTGAGTCGCAAAGTGTCCTCAATCACATATTTAATTGGTTTTCAAATTACTGTTGATCATTTTTCAGAGGTGAAAGAAAAATCGAACAGCACTCCATCACATGATATACTATGGAGATCCTAGATGAAGAGAAAACGTCATGCAATAAACTACACTGGGAATTCTGTAAACTGTGTAAAATATTTTGTCCAGAATCTATGCGACTATTCCCCTTGCAAATAATTTTCAAGGAAGATAGCTATCTGCATTATATCAATAGATAGTTTATTACTCCATGTGAAACATGGTGCTTCAATCTTCAACGGTCTCACCTCTTCACAAAATGCACCTGTTGGTATATTTTTTATTCTTATTTTTGATTACAGCTTGATTCCACACTGTATTTTTGGTACAAGTATGGAATTTTCAGCATGGATATTGGTAGCCCAAATTTCGCAGGCCGACCATAGATATCAAGTGTGCGTCAGCAGGGGATCGAACCTTGGACCAGGTGTATGGTCGGCGAGAGTCCTAACCACTGTGCCACCGACGCATTCAGAATAGCACGTAAGTACAGTTTTTTTTCAAGGACGTAATCAGATGGTTAGAAAATAGTGACGCTGAGTAAATTTGACGGACATCATATTTGCTCTAAATAAAAATTACTTAGGTAACCAAATGACATACGTATCACTCTTTCAACTGCAGACACCACTGATAACAATGTCAAAGCCAAGAGGTAGAAAGCAAGACAGACCTCCATTACAGCAATCAACACAAATTCTCAGCGTTAATGCCAGGTCTTTCAGTGCTTCATTTTGCCAAACATACTTGGTGTATTTCCAACAGGCTACTTTAGACTTTCACTAAAAACTTCTCCACCTTCTCATTAGATACTCAAGATCAGGTTGCCATCCAGAAAGGATAGGCATCAAGGATAGCTCACAGGCAGCCAGACAACCGAGAACGAATTGCCCATCAGAAAATGAGGATGATTGGATGTACTGGATATGCACTTGGGAAAACCAACCTCAAAGTGACGTCTAACCTCAGGATATCTAATGGAAATCGAATGGGAAGCCATGAGTTAGACATATGTCTGATAGCAACATGAAGGAGACCGTATGAAGAAGAAATGAAAGCTTGCGGGTTGTCGTACAGTCGGTTTAATACAAAAGTGTAACACTGGACACGTTTTACACGAATCCTCTGCAACTGTCCAATACCCAGTTCAGTAAAAACTTGCTCAACTGAAAAAATTTCCTTTAAGAATTCCCCCAGTCTAACTGATTACAACATAGATAATGCAATATTGATTAATTCTGAATGAATTTCATCAGCCGCATATCTGGCAATTAGCAACAGTTTATGTACAGTAGCTTTCCTCGAATAATTCTCTGATCTTTCTATCTCTTCCTTTCATCTCCCAATCTCTCTGCATCTGCTACTGTCTTAAATAATTTTCGAATTGCTTTTTTAAATTTTGTCTCGACATTTCTTCCTATATTACGAAAGATAACTTGTTTTTATGAATATTTTTGTATCTTTCTTTGAGAAATTTTATTACAAAGTATTTTCCCGTAAATAAGTTGATTAGTAAGTCCAAAATGCTTGTTTGGTGAAGTGGCTAGCAGTAGATTTCAAGGCGCACGTTTTGTCTTATTTGAGACTCGTCAGTCGAACGTATTTAACTGCCTCCACCCTGCAGTGAGTACTGAAAGTGGACTTATCAGCTGAATTTACCTGCATCTCCAGTTTGATGGTGTTCCCGATGGGACTAACATCCTGCACGTAAAACTTCAGATGCCAAGGCATCATACACTGGGCCAATGGGCCATAACACCCACTTCTTGTTCAACACAGATAAGTTATTTTTATAAAGTCAATATTTATCTTTTTCTTGAAGACCGATTGAACCGAAATGTTCAGCTCCTGTTGACGTATCGGCTACTATTACGGACGACATGAAGACGTCCAAGGAGTGGACTTAATCGGAACAATAACTTATCCCTGTTGCATAAGAAGGGGCTACCATAGCCAAGTGACTTATTGGATAAAACCTTGTCATTTAAATTAATATATTAAGGGTTTAAGTCTGGGTGAAAACACTATCATTCACAATAAAGATGCAGGCATATCCAGCTTGTGGGTCCAAAACAGAATGAAATGCACATGCTTGATCCCACTGCTAGTCATCGTCTGCCGAAAAACACCAGCGTTAACCCTCAGATTTCATCCAGGCGTCCAAACTAGAAGCCGATGTGTCAAGGGAAGCCGGACACTTTCGTTCAACCAGTCCCCGAGGAAAATAAACCCGACTTAATCTAGTTATACATTTAAATAAAGTAAAGGGGCATAGCGCATAGTGATTACGATGAAACGATAGAAAGGCAGAAATTTAAGTATGTGAGCTCTTTTCACCACTTTTCCACACCAAACAGGTTGATTTCTTCTCGGGTTATCGGAAATAGAAGGAAATATGAGTGTTGTGTGACTGCAGAGTCAAGGGTGCGCCTACTTGAGGCCGGTTACACACGACGTGCATGAATTGGTTTTTGGAGCTGTGTCCATAATGACATCTTAATTCCTGCGATAGATGGCCGTATGTTATCGTTTTTTGGGTTTAACTTTTCTAAACCACTGTCTCCGTTCAGAGAAGGGGAAAGATTAAAAAAGGGAACGTCTCACTGTTGTTAGATCCCTACTTGACATCAATTTAACATCTCCCGCAGAGCCTCCAACATGGTGTTAGCGACTTACACTATGATGGTAAATGCTTTTAGTCTATCAGTTATTCGAACGACCTTTCTGTCATAACATGACCTGCTGAAACATTAGTTCCAGGCAGTGTAGTACACCAGATCAGTGTGTCATTCAGTTTAGATCTGGTTAGCAGTTGAATCTGATCTAACTAATAGTTATCACCTTTCTCCATAATGGATAAGATTTTATTTTGATAAATCACACAGTGTTGTACAGTTATATTAACTGATGACGTTTCGAGCACAAACTATTGCTCATAATAATATCAACTTTATATGGTACAACACTGTGTGATTTATCAAAATAAAATCTTATCCATAATAGAGTTATACTCCATCACAGTGCCCAAGTTTTATACTTATATCAGTTATCACCTTTGCCCACTTCAATGTAAATGCTTGACCATCTTATGTGGGAATCTTTCAAGGGCATTTTTCAGACTACGAGTGTTTAAGGCACTAATGAAGTCACTTTGTTGAATTTTTTTGTCAGGAACCCACGTCGCTTGGTGAATTATTAAGAAATGCAGAGCACTAGATAGCTATTTTGGCCTTGCACAAGACTCATCACTAGTGAGTGCCCACGAATTCACTAGGGATTAAAGTCAGAGTCTTCAGAATACAACGACAGAATGTTATCACCCGACCTCCTAAAAGGCATCATCGTTCCAAACTAGAATGAAATAGCTGACCGCTGTAGTTTTGGTTCAAAAGTGAGTCCTTAAATGATAATCCTCCCCTCTTATACTTAACAGCATTTGAAAATATGAGTACTTCTCAAGCCGTCTGTATGCATGTTTTCCTATCCTCATGTACACAGCTTGATTACTCCTGCCTGTGTATGTACTCAAACGCACACAGACACAAGCACATTTGAGCTAGTATACAAATATGAAATTTGACGTAATCTCGTGATGTTCGTAAAGCAGTGTGTTTCATTTTAATAGAAGAAAGATTTTAGTCTCTGCCTGCAAATCACACTACTTCTTTCGCTTTACTTGACGTATTCTACTCTGAATACGCTTTGTTTTGGAGAATATTAAATAAAATGTGGGACTTCGTAGCTTGATTGACTTGTATTGAGATTCAAAAACAAAATCTTCAAAGGATATGCATGTTTTACTAAAAGTCTAGAAAAAAAGCCATTTCCAAGTACACTATCTGTAAATCAGTAGTTTTACTGGGCCATATTCCATTTAACTCAAAAATATGTTCCAATAGTGGTAAAAGTATGTTACCTTCTTCCTCAGATATAAATATGAAAGTGTTAGTTCGCAGAGATTCGATTACTTTCAAGTCTAATTACTAGCTGACTGGTATCAGTTAGTAAACCATTGAAAACCAGCAACGAGTTCTGAGCAGTTGCTTCTTCCTGCTTTGTGAACCTGCAGTCACATTTTGCAACCATGACCCTCCGCTAGGAATCAAACCCACGAACTTCAGGTTACAGTTTGAAGTTCATTGACCTCACAGATCGCAGGATGAATTTGCCCGAAGTCCTAGTAAGAAGTTTTGACTGACGGCGTGGGGAAAAACACTCTCTGATAACGTTTACAAGCGGTCACGCTATAAGTCGCGAATTGATAGAAGTTAAAATTCATGCACCATTAGATTCCATCCCAATGATTGAATAGGCAAGAGATTAGCCTCGTAACCTGAAGGTTCCAGACTTGATCCTCAATAAGTGGCATCATGAGTGGGTACTGCTGCAGAGTCCAAAACTAGGACCAAACTGCTCTGCAGTATACTCTGACTTCCAGTAGTTCTGTAAGTGAAGTCAGCTCGTGATCATACTTGAAATACACATTTTTATAAATATAGGTAAACTTTGCTCCACAGTCATTCAAATAAAGTGCCAACGATATGTTCAGATGATAGCCATTCTAAAAATCAAAAATCTATCTGTATGTGTATGCAATAATCGTTTATCACGTTATGTGATTTAAATTAAAAAGACACTTAGATCAGTGAGGGGAACCTTCTTTTCATAATTACACTTCAAAGCTGCACAGCTGTTATATATCGTTTCATCAGAGACTGTTGGAAATGTATATAAGGGTCAATCTGCTGATATCACTCGATAACAAGACGTGTGAAGAAGTATCATATCAGGAAAAGTAATGAATAAATCACGAAACTTTTTTGAGTAATCTTCCGTGATCTAAAGCCATTAAGTGATGAATATCGCTTAGGAATGTTTGTCATTGAGACGGCAAGAGCAATGAAACAAGAATATTGTTCATAAGAGTAAAAGATTCAAAATGTATATAAAGCATATTTCTCAAATTATCAGTTTGACGTGAAAGAAGAAGAGGAAGTGAATGAACACTGGCAGTGGAAGTGCTTGTTGTACACAAATAAAAATCTGAATTGTGTAATACGGAAACAGTTTATCCGACCCTTTTTACTACTGTGCTGCCAAGTCTTCTACTCAGAATTGTGCAACGATAAGTCTGGTATGACATCCATTTTCACTCGATTTTCGCTTCTTTTACCCTATGAAGCTCCTTGTTTTTAAAAATATACATATACCTATATGGTGAGTCTTTTACTCTGATGAACAATATTCTTGTTTCAGTGCTCTTGCTGTCTCAATGATAATCATTCTTGAGCGATATTCATCACTTAATTGCTTTAGATAACTTAAGATTACTTAAAAAAGTTCCGTAATTTATTCATTATTTTTACTGACATGTAATTTCATAATATCGAACATTGGTTTGTAGGGATTTTGTTTAATTAGCTGGGGCTGAAATCGGTTAGACAACCATTGGAAAATCTGGGAGTATTGGACAGTGGTTCCCTCCTGGTTTGAAACTCTTCATCAGTACGCATCCACCCCGATCCGAACTCAGGACCTTCTGGTTACAAGGCGAGCTCGTATACCATTAAGCCACTGGGACTCGATCCAGTAGCCCATGAATTCTTACTTCAGCAACTAGAAAGTCCTGGGTTCGAACCACGGTGGGTGCATACTGATGAAGATTCCCAAACTAGGACTCCAACTGTTGGTCCTCCAACCACTTTCATTATATGTTTTGTTATCCACTGATATAAACAGTTTGACGTTAGCAGACGTTTCCATGACCTTTCAGGACACTATACAACTGTATATCTTTGAAGTGTAGTTACGAAGAGAATAGTGCATTCACCTACCTTTACAATTAATCCTTATCTTATGAATTTGCCGAAGTTGGTGACAGTTATTATCATCTTTACTCATAAATTCCCCAGTGTTTTAGAAAAACCACGAATAATGATCCATAAGACAATGGTTCGTTTCCAGTGTGAATGCAGTAAAATGCCACAAACAAATATATACATAAATCCAAGTCAGTTCTGGCTGACTAGTCATGATTTATAGTAGAGAGTACGAACAAAAATGTGCCTGAAGTCATCGAGAATAAACAGTACAAAAAGTGCAAAACTTTCTGAATCTATAATAATTACCTAAAACCACGAAGGTCTCACCGTCTATTGTATATGCATGCTCTGCCTAAAATGTACTCAGACTGGATTTTCCAATAACACTTACATTACACAGAGTAAACTCACAATTCCATATGTGTGCGTCGGTGGCACAGTGGCTAGGACTCTCGCTGACCATGCACGTGGTCCGGGGTTCGAGCCCTCGCCGACGCACGCTTGATATCTATGGTCGGCCTGCGAAATATGGGCTACCGATATCCACGCTGAAAACTCCATACTTCTACCGAAAGTACGGTGTGGGGGTCAAGCTGTAATCAGAAATAGAAATACTCAGATAAAAATTTTTCAGTCAAGTTCTTCAGAGCTAAAGAACCGTATCAAGTCCGCCATAGACACATATATAAGAAGGATCCATTCATATCTGCAGATCACAACTACAAAACATATTTCTAAGTGGCTACCAGAACAAATAAAATCACCAAGTTCAATTAGTCTTTTAAATCAGTGTCCAAACGGTATCCATGGTTGAGCACATCATAAAGGTGATTCATAAAATCGAGTTCAGTAGTGTATTTTAATTTATTTTTTTTTATTTTCATTGTGGCTTGACTCCACACAGTATTTTTGATACAAGTATAGTATTTTCAGCATGTGATATCGGTAGCCCAAATTTAGCAGGCCAACCGTTGGTATTGGGTGTGCGTCGGCCGGGCATCAAACCCCGGAGTATATGCATGGTCGGCAAGCTTCCTAACCGCTATGCTACCCGTATATAAAACAGATTCGGGCCACATACTTGAATTCGTTAAAGCCTTAACCATAATAAAATTATACGTTGAAAAATTACTTATTATTACTACCTTGGTAACCCAGTGTTAAAACCAGGGTTCATTTTACTTAGTAAAATTTTCATTCTCCCTCTTTTTTTATCTCACCCCATTTTCTCATATGTGATCTGGGATTGTGACCGGTAAGCAGTATGATCTTCATCATTTGTTCGGTGTCGCCTTTTGATATAAATATATATGACGAGTACGTGATTGGAGGATCAGGATGTTTCAAAATGTATTGTGTAAATACACACTACATGTTTCAGATAAATTATATCTTCTTAGTTTCCTCTCAAAATTTATAAGAGGAACACTAATTACTTTCAATTGTCTGTCTCAATTAACCTCCTATTTTTCAAGATGTATAACTCAGATTGCATCACTGGGCTTTCCAGATGGATCTTATCTCTTTTTTTATAATGCTGCCTAAATTCATTAGAATGATCGACTGGTTCCTACCGTATGTTGTTGTTGCGTAATTATTCCCACCTATTTGCACCAAAAACAAAACGCATTACTACTCTGAGTTTCCTGCTTGATTACTACTCATTTGACAGATTATTTGAGATAAGTTATTCTTGACTAATTTCACGTTTTGTGTCATGGACCGAACTCCTGAAATCAGTTAAATATCCCCTGCAAACCAACACCTGAAATCTACCTATTATTTACTGGTCACTAGTGACTGACCAGTAGTTGATGAAGTTGCCAGAGGTTATTTTAGTGGCAGGTCATGAACAGTAGGATCCACTAAGTCAACGGCTTGGGAACAAATACTCGCTGATGATACCGGCTCGCGGCCGTGCCATATGTCGCATATTCTTGACCAACTTATAACCATTAGAGATTAGTAAGTCAGGTAATATACAGTAGAATCGAAAATAAACTTGAATCGAACTACAAGTGTATAAGTGAAAGTGTCCTCCTGTGGACAATCATCCTCCAACACACACACACACTCAACAATCAATCCTGAGGGATTGAATGGGAACTGAAATGTCTAACATAATCCTGGTATCATTTCGTCAAGTAAATGAATTCAGTTACTGAAGGAAATATTACAGTGTTATGCACTCCAAACTAAGAGAAAACTATTAATCGTTGATGATTACATTCTCAACACTAAGAAATAAAGTTTTCAGGGGACGGTAACAGGAATACTTTCAGTTCAGTAGTCAAATATAAGAACAGATAGAATAGATCACCGTCGGGAAAACCTGTGTCACGACTATTTAGCAAAGTTGTTACAAAACCACGCAAACCATAGTTCTCTCACCAATCATATAAAAAAATCTACGGCTAGTGTATAGACAATGCATCTCAGGTAGTCAGAAAGGAATTCACAATGTAATTTTGGAGAGGAATGGAAACATTACTCACTAGTTTCAACAAATGGATCCTGGTTTTGAATCTCCTTCCAACTACTTAAACTTGCCTGAGTGACTGGATGGAATCATCAGCCCTCACAAAACATACATGGCTTATAGTCTGATTAAGGAGAAATCCCAATGAGTTCTAAGAAGTAGAGACACCAAGACTTAGCTTCCGGGAACCTTGGTCAAAAGATAAAGCACAAGGGAATTGGAGAAGTGTGCATTCAAAAACTTAAGACAGATAATAAATCAATTTCACCATTTGCAAATTACCTCACAATATGTAGTTCTTACATTCTGAGGTGAAAGTTCACCACCGAAATTATTCTTATCACAATATCTGAACACCACTTATTTCTACGAAAATTGTTCACTTTTCAGATCAAATTGATCTAAACATCGAACTGCCATTTCGTTCATAAGTAACACTGTCATCCTCAATTGGCTCTAGCCACCAAGCGCTCTCAGTTGATGTGAGTGGTTTTAACTACTCATGTCAACTGACAAGTAGTACATAGCACCACAAAATACAAGTGCTCAGTTACAACAACAATAATTGGGTGGTGCTCAAAATATTATCCAACAGACCCAAGCACTGCTGTCGTCAGAAAACTACAAAACAAGTACCTTTTGACCGTCTTCCAGGAGGAAGTGAATAGCCGCAAAATTTAAGTAAAATATATCTTCACAGAACCCGAATAGTCAGTCCAAAATCATCCACTGATACTACAAATTAAATCATCCCATCATATATGAATTACACTTTTGAAGTCATTGTCAGAATACCAAAACATTTTGGAATAAATATCAGGTGAAAACTATCCCAGTGACTTCATACAGTACGGTATAGGTCAAGAAATCAAAGACAAGAATAAGGCGTAGCCAAAATCACCTGTCGGGTAAATGACATTAACTGTGCGTAAGTACTAAACTTACCAAAATGGACACGTCCATATTGACTAAGGATCAAAAAACAAAACCTAGGTGTCAAACATATGAGAAATATTTGCTTATTTATTTCACTTCATGTGGAGAACGTCTAGACAGAGGAAACATCATCCAGCTCCGAGAAGAACAGAAGAGAAATACTTATTAGACGTCTTCAATAGAAGTGGATACCCCGAAAATCAAACTAACAACAAAAAACCTGCAACGGAATATTGTTTGAAAAATCCCTACTATTTTATTTTTTTTTTTATTTTTGATTTACAGCTTGATTCCACACTGTATTTTTGGTACAAGTATGGAATTTTCAGCATGGATATATCGGTAGCCCAAATTTTGCAGGCCGACCATAGATATCAGATGTGCGTCGGTGCGGGCTCGAACCCCGGACCATGTGCATGGTCGGCGAGAGTCCTAACCACTGTGCCACCGACGCACTAAATGATTTAATAAAGTATTCATATGTTACAGCTAAGCTTGTAATTATTATCCTCTCTTCTTCTAGACAGTATATCATTGTTCTAATGTTTGTATATCGTGTGCTGCCTTAATCCTTGTTATTTTTGTTTGTTCTTGTCCAATCCCTAAGTGCAATGCCTCCCTTTGTGTTTGTATGATGATATTGATGTGTTGTTTTACGACCGAGATTTTATTTGAATAAGTCAAGGTGATTCTTCCCTTGAACTGTCTGTCTGAGAGAATCGTTTGCTGCATTATTCTTGCTGACACAGATTTGACCTCACCTTATCGTAAATATTCTTCTTGATTCTCAGGTAATAATTCTGTTTTAACAGAGAAGAAATTTGACAAGTATAGCTGCCTAACAGCACTGTTGAAGTAATCTGATTTTTTATACATATTATGATTGTTCAATAACACCCAAAATCTTTTTTTGCAAGTAACTGTCTTTTGCTGTGTCTTGGAGTATTCTGTGACTCAAGGAAGTTTGTGTCGGCTATACAGTAGAATGCACAGATCGGTTTACTGTCTTCAGGCCATAATATATCGGTTTTGGTTGTTACAAAGCATTCTAAGAAACCACAAAAAAATTCATTCTACCATAAATATAAAGAATGTTACTGTAATAACAGCTAAAATACTAAAACCATTCGGGATAGATATCTTACACAGACTAATACAGTCACTTCATTTAATACTGTACAGACCAAAAAACCAGCTGCAAAAGAAAACAGGTTCAACAGCACCTATAAATTGCAAGAAGTGTAGTACACACCATATTTGTCAGAGTGGGTGTCCGCTTCAACTTCAAATCTTATAACGGAAACTAGCCGTTGGAAGATACGACCTTTATTCTTTCATGTCAACGCATGTACGAAACCATGGACAACGATTTGGTTGGAAAAGTCTAGAAAACTTTATGCAGTGGAAACACTAAAATCAATTCAATGGAATTTCTAGAAGTTTGATACTCAGATGAATTAGCGATCAAATATACCGCCTTATGAAAATTAAGTCACATAACAAGAATGTTCAAACTCCGAGTTAACAAAAACTTTCAATACTGATGAAATTTAACAACCAACTATCATGATAAAGATTGTCTGGAGATACAATAATGTCACCATTCTTAGAGAATTCAGATATTTTCACTTCTTAATGAAGTCTTCGCTAAAGCGATGCTGCCTTCAAAGGGGACAACGAAAGCCACGCAATTAAACCACCCAGGTCAAAGAACGCCAACAACAAAAAGTTAGTGAGTCTATGATTTTGATATCATTTTGTTAACTTTATCTGACTGTGATACTACTGCTTAGGTTTTTCTTTATTATTGTTGTTGTCGCTTGTTACCCTTCGTGTTGTGAATTATTTTTCCTTTTGCTGGTGTTATTCTGATTGCTTTATTCCCTGTTTTCCTGGTTCTAAGGGGAGCAACCCAAAAGGTTGCTTCTCTCTAAACTATACCTCAATGTAACAATTTCTTTCTCAGACGTGAGGCTAGCAACCCCACCCTGTAAACAAAGTTGCTACAGAAACTTCAGCACAATAAATCTCCTTGCGCCAAAAGAAAAAGCCTGTGTGGGGACATGGAACGTCCGCACCATGTACGAGATTGGCAAAGCTGCCTAGGTCGCAAACGAAGTGAAAAGATACGGAATTCAAGTACTTGGGATATGGGAAAGCAGATGAAACGGGAATGGACCCACCAAGTTGTCAACGGGTGAGTCAGTGATCTACTCGAGTCACTCAGAAGATAACCACAGGCACACCGAGGGCGTGGCTATCATGATGTCACCAACGGCAACAAAGGCCCTCATGCAATGGGAGGTGCTCTCTTCCAGGATAATGACCACCAGATTCAACTCGAAAGGAAGGAAAGTTTCAATTATACAATGTTATGCACCCACAAACAACGCAGACCTCGAAAAGAAAGAAACATTCTACAGACAACTACAGGCAACAATGGACAATACTCCAGATGGTGACATCAAAATACTGATGGGAGACATGAACGCCAAACTGGGATCAGACAACACAGGAAGGAAACTCATCATGAGTAGAGAGGCTCTCGGAGAAATGAATGAAAATGGAGAACTCCTAGCCGACTTCTACTCCTTCAATGAACTATTAATTGGCGGCAGCGTATACAAATACAAAGATATCTACAAGGCTACATGGGTGTCACCAGATGGGCGAAACAAAAATCAAATTGACTTCATCTCAATCTCAAGGAAGTGGAGGCTCAGCCTACTGGACACAAAAGCAAGAAGAGGAGCAGACGTTGGCTCAGACCACTATCTCGCACAAGGGACAATCCAAATCAAATTAGAAGCTTTCAGAGAAACAGGAGCTGCAGACAGATCACAAACCAAGTTCAACACTCAAAAACTGAAGGACCAAGATACAAAGGACATCCTCACTGCAAGTGTAAAGGACAAAGCCGAGACACAAATCAACACTAGCAATAAACCAGCGTTGAAAAACACTGGGACAACCTGAAAGCGATGTGAAGTCAAACCTGCATGGAAGTTCTAGGCAGAAAAAAGAGACAGGACAAACAGTGGCTCACTACGGACACTTGGAAACTAATAGAAGAGAGAAGGACAGTGAAACAGAAGATTATCCAGTGCACTGACGAGCAACAAAAACAGGAGCTGAATGCAAGCTACAATACGCAGAACAAAAGAGTGAAGAAGAGTGCCAGGGAAGACAAAAGAAAATATTATGAAACCATGGAAAGTGAAGCAGAACAAGCTGCAGGCAAAGGAGACCTCACCACACTCTACCAAACAACTAGGCACCTATCGGGCGAAATTTCGACACAGATTAAGCCAATAAAGGACGACAATGGAAAGTCAATCACCAAAGAGGTGGAGCAAAGGAAACACTGGACTGAAGACTTCAAAAGACTTCTAAATCGTCCGCCACCTACAACGCGCCCACTAATACCAACAACGGAAGCAGATCTACCAGTGAACATTGACCCCCCGACAAAATGAGAAGTCCTGAAGGCAATCAAGATGCTAAAAGCTGGGAAAACACCAGGACCAGATGGAATCCCAGCAGAAGCTTTGAAAATAGACCCAGAGACAACAGCGGACTTGATGACGCCACTGCTGGAGAAGGTGTGGAAAGAGGGCAAAGTACCTGAGGATTGGAAGAAAGGCTACTTATTCAAACTACCAAAGAAAGGAGACTTAAGTCAATGTAAAAACTGACGTGGAATTATTCTCCTGTCCATCCAAAGCAAAATACTAAGCCGCATCATCCTGGAGAGAATCAAACACGCCCCTGGATGAAAAACTTCGACCAGAACAGGCTGAACTCAGGAGAAACAAGTCATGTATTGATCAAATCGCCACACTACGGATCATCATTGAACAAAGCTTGGAACGACAGTCACCTCTCTATCTGAACTTCATTGACTTTGAAAAGGCCTTCGACAGCGTCGACCGAGAGGTGATTTGGCAACTACATCGCTACTACGGGGTGCCATCGACAATTATACATCTCATCCAACAGTTGTACGAAAATGTTGCATGCCAAGTAATCCACAACGGGAAACTTACGGAAGCCTTCGAAGTTAGGACGGGATTAAGACAAGGCTGTCTACTATCGCCAATGATCTTCCTAATTGCAGTAGATTGGATAATGAGACAGACAACGGGCAGTGAGTAAACAGGCATAAAATGGACTGACACAAAAGACTTGGAGGATCTGGACTTCGCGGATGACATATGTCTGATTTCCCACAAACTGGAAGATATGCAAGTGAAAAGCAACAAGTTGGCAGAAGAAGCATCAAAGATAGGACTTCAGGTGAACATAGATAAAACAGAAGTGATGAAGATCCCTGGCCAACACCAGCAGAAACAACAACAACAGACAACAATCAGCCAGAATAAATGGGAGGAACCTAAAAGAAACAACCTCCTTTACCTACCTGGGAAGCATCGTTTCAACTGCAGGTGGGCGGAACTGACGAGGATATCAAAGCCAGAATCGGGAAAGCAAGACAAGCTTTCATTTCTTTTAAGTCTGTGTGGAGGTCAACAGCACTCAGCATCAAAAATAAGATCCTGATTTTCAACTCCAATGTGAATTCAGTGCTACTTACTATACAGATCAGAGACTTGGTGCGTCATAAAGAGCATCTCAAACAAACTACAGATCTTCATTCACAGCTGTCTTCGCTCAATGCTCAAGATCAGATAACCGGCCAGAAAAAATCAGCAACAGGGATCTCTGGGTGCCAACCAACCCAGCAGAAACCGATTGTGAAACAAATCTGCAGGAAGAAATGGAGGTGAATTGGCCATAGTCTGAGGAAACCATCAAGTGACATCACTGGACAAATCTTTAGCGTTATACTGAACCAGAAGGTCACAGATTCAACTAGATGATTGGCTCTGATGTCGGCAAACCGAAATCTACCTACAAGAGAACAAGTAATGTGCACACAGGTGAACTGGCGTCAGGTCGACAATCTAGTCCTTCCCAGTTGCCATCCCTGTGGTTGGTTAACTTTAATTTGTTGACATCGAGCCCAGTCAGTTGATTATAGCCTTGATCCACCCCCTTTGTGGATAAAATTTATTTTGATAAAGTCACGCAGTGATGCAGTATTAGCAACTGGATGAAGTTTCGAGCACAAATTACCGTTCATAATCACATCAATTCTAGTCACACGGTGTCACAGTTTGTTTTATACATATCTTCTCCCTTTCTATTTTTCCAACTTCACTATGTTGTTTGTTGCCACTTTCCATATCCCCAGTATAGGAGATGCGTTGAGTCATTCTGATTGCACATAGACCAGGGTCAACTAGATTTTTGGAACTTAAGATTTACCTACATCTAAAATAATTGACCATGCTAATTTAAATAACCTAGAAAAAAGCTCAGCCATTACATTGCATTCACTGGCATGTAATCACAAAATAGAGTGGGTGGGACAGGGCGAGGGTATTCAGAAGAGTAATACAGTTAGGTGTAGAGAGAGGTTAATCACTGACTAAGTCTTTGTTTATCGGTTCATCACCGCGCACGTGCAATTGGAATGGCGGAACGCCTATACCGGAGATATGGATAGTGACAACAAACAACAAAAGGAAGTTGGATTAACAGAATAGAGAGAAAATTATATAGAAGACAAACTGTGACACGGTATGACTAAAAATGATATGATTATGAACAATAATTTATGCTCAGAACGTCATCCCGTTGTCAATACTGCATCACTGTTTAATATTCAAAATAAACTTATCTAATACGGAATTGCATTCAACCACAGTGCCCAAGTTCTACACTTACACTGATCTCTCTCTCCACCTACCTATATTACTTCTTAGAATTCTAACCCTCTCTCATCCTATTGTGTGGTTGTGTGTTAATTCATGCAGTGCGATTGTTGATCTTTTTTCTGAATTACTCAACTTCTGGGGGTCAGTCATTCTAACGTTAGCTAAATTCTTATATTCTGGCAATCTGACTACTCCTGACCTGCTAGTTTGACCCATGTAGTTGGCCTATCTCACAGTCATTGCAAGGTACTTAGTAAATTATATTTATTTGTTTAATTGGGTCCACTGAGTCCTTCAACCTACAGAGCTTGTCCCTGAATGAGTAATTAGGTTTAAATGCCACTCTATCTGCTTCTCTTCATCCTTTAGGCTTTTTGTTGTACTTCCTAATGATATCGCTCGGTTTGCTGGGAAATAACTAAGCCAGCCTTTACAGACAACGGATGAGATGAACTAAAGTCTAAACATCTATTAGAATCCGTTGGTTTTCTATAAACGCTAGTGTGCAATTTATCTTCTTCTATTCGTTTGAATTTACAATCTAACGTGATAACTAATTCTCCCTGTTCATTTTCCCGTTCAAATGTGAGTTTTATTCCCTTCAGTAGTGAGTTTATGTGTGTGAAAAAGCTAGAGATAGGTTCTACTTTTAACCTATGTTTGAAGTATAATTAAGTAAATGTATTAAGAGCAATATTTTCCCAGCTGTCCATAAAGATATCTGCTACAATGGGGGGGGGTATGGTAATCCATTCCATTGCTACACCTTCTGTTTTTCTATATATTTTGCCTTGGAATTTTAAAGATATTAGATGTGAGGCATAACTGAATTCCTAAAATAATCTCCTCAATTGGCAGCTTTGTCCAATGAGTAAGTTCAGGATCTGCACTTAGTTCCTTTTTAACTGCTTTAAAGGCCATATTGACTGGTATATGAGTATAGAGAGACTAGTTATATCCAAACTAACCTTTTTTTTTCATTATTATTTTTATATTATGTAGTTTCCTTTTCATCTCATATGAATAGTTAGTCTAAAGTTTGAACAATTTCTAATGGGACATAATATTACAGCTAAGCGTTTTTATAATTCATATGTAGGTGTATTTTTGAAATCTTCCGAAATCATTATCCGCTTCCCATCATACATCAATACAATCGGTAAATCCGTCAGATCAGTCCACTCGCATAGGTCAAATAAGTATGTAATTGTGTATTAGTCTTACACAATAATGTTTGTTACACGGAGAACTCAGCTTTCAGAACGGTTGTATAAGCAAAAAATAGTATAATTTACTACAGTTTCTACAAATGATTGACTATTGATCATTTCAACGAGTTTCTGAGTTAAGTGACGAACTGATGACTGATTAGAAGTTTTTTTTAAAAATTTAAAACCTATAATGATCGATCACTGTCATGTGTCTAGATCTCATTGTTGGCATTGACTAAACTCTGTCAGTCAAGTTTGCAATGTATAGTCATTTGAGAGCTAGGTGATTCATCATTGATGTGCACGGTCTGAGACAGTTGGTAGCGAACCCTCCACCTAGATTTCGCACTTGCCACAGCTTGGTTGCGAAACACACTGGCAACTTCCAAAGGAAACTATCCTCCATGGGAAATTAAAACGCATATTATTCAGTACTGCAGTCAAAGACGTTAGTACTTGAGGTTGTATGATGTTATATACTCTTGATATACCGGTGGTTCAGTAGAAGAATGCTCGCCAGTCACAAAACAAGTAGTCCCGACCGATGTACCGCTCTACCCAGCTTAGTTTGTAGTAAGCCCAGTAAAAAGAGAAGGTTGTGTGTGAGGCTAGCAACCCCACCCAGTGACAAAAATACCATCGCTACTGAAACTTCATGGCTCAAGCTTAGAGTATTATGTTCTACTCGGAACGCTGTAAAATGAAAAAAATACAACTGATTGATTGGGATGACTAGTTGTATACCAGTCACATCATCCGTAATGCTCTCTGGCTTCGGGGAAGTGATCTAAGCGCTGGCCAGTCGTTTCGTTTTTCTGCGCTGACTTCGTCAGTCAGTAAGTTTATAATATCATGCAATTAATGGTCACTTCCTTGATCCTTATTTGTGGCATCAAGTGGATTACACGCCTTGTGATTTGGATAATTTCGGTTTCCAAATCAAAAACTTGTTGAAATTTCATCTCAAAATGTTTGTAAATCATAAATTTGATTCACTTCGTACAGAGGCATTCACTGCACACACCCCTCTCTGCTGATTATCACAATCAAAAAACGATAGCAAACGAAAATAAAATACTCCTAATCCATTTTAGTCCAGTTTGCGTTTAGGTGTAACTCAGTTTTTCAAAATTTATTACAAAAAAGGAACAAAAAGAAAACAACTTCCGATGACCTTAAGAGACAAAATTGTTGAAATGAATGCCTTTTTGAATTTTAAATTAGATTGCTCATACAACCTAATAGAATGAATACATCACACTTCTAATTAAATGATATATGTATGCATAAACAGTCAACAGGTTAGGTAAAGCTGTAATTTGAAAAGGGAATAAATCAATAAATCCGCCTATCTATTCACTTATCAATACATTTTTGTTTGTTTGTTTGTTATTAGTGATGATTTTGAAATATATTTACATATGAACTAACTAAATTAAGGAATAATCCTTAAGAAGTGGGACCACAAAATGAAGTAACTCCTCGAGAGGAAAAAGTTAAGTTGCCCGCTAGTTTACTTGATTGTTTTAATACATATATGCACAGTGAACAGGGAGGACTGCGTCTTCGCGCGTAGTATAACGAATACGCCATATTAGATATCACCAGTTTTATATATAGATATCGATAAGGCACTTTTAAAAAGCTAAGCGTGATGTATGATATGAATGCAGCATTCCACTAAATACCTAATATAAAATCTTATATATGATCAACTGTACGTCTATAGAAAAGAAATATGTACTGATCAATACTTAATTATCACAGCTTTGGCTTAGACAGTTACAAATGCAGCTTGATCAGAGTGTTCTTCAGCAGAACCAAGGTATTATATTCCGGAAGAAGATTGAAGAGGAAATCAGAATTATTGAAAAACACTTCGTGGAGGTAGTGTGGTGGAGCATAAATAACCGTGAAAGTACAAATAAAATTATGGAAGTGAGCAAATACCTAGACTGAAACCTGAAAAAGTTGAAAAGAAACCGTTTTTTTACTTATCTGTCGTGCACATTGAACTGTCACCGATGAGATTCCTAACAGTGGTGAACCAGATTACACGGAAGTCTGTAGAAGGCAAGAAGACTCTAGAAGATTTGAACTTCGCGGATGATTTATATCTAGAGCAATCACAGACGAAAACTGACAAATCGACAGAAGAAGCAGCAAAGACAGAACTCCAACTGAACATAGAGAAGACAGAGGTGTTGAAAGTAACTAACCAACAAAAAACACCAAACGAAAAAATTTGAAAGAGGTCACTTCCCTAACTTGCCTAGGAAGCACCGTTTCAGTTACAGGCGGCACCATCAGGATGTCTAAACCAGAATCGAAAAAGCAATCGATCTGAAATAAGTTTGGAAATGTTCTGCAGTCGGTATAGAGAAGAAGATTCGACTTTCCAAGATCAGTGCCATGCCAGTTTTATATTTGTCAGAAACCTGGTGTTCGTGTCACGAAAAATGTTTCCAACAACCAGCTGCAGACTTTCATCAACAGCTACTTTCGCTGACTCCATACTGAATATCAAATGGCAAGAAAGAATTAGCGGCAAGAAACTCTGGGAGCAAACCAACCTAGAACCTACCGCTTAATAGATATGGCGAAGAAAGTGGTGATGGATCAAATACACCCAAAGGCTACGGTTGGATAACACTTCGCACCAGGTATAATCTTGAGTCGAACCCTAATGGGGAAAGGCGAGTTGTGTGCTTTATGGTGACATGGAGAAGATCGTGTTAGAAGGAGATGAGAGAGCATAGGCGGTCGTGAGAACAAGTGAATATGACTCCAGAGAAAAGGAAAAAATGGAGGTGTGCAATTTAATCTCAATTTCCCAATCGGAAACTAAGGGAAACTGTGCTGGAATCTCACCTTCAGCTTTGTGAATTTCGTGTTTAGTTGAGTGTATTAGCAGTTCTCTCCAAAAGTAATCTAGCCAAAGTTTGAGTGGTGTGAAGTGATTTCGCTCTCTGACCCTGGTCAAAACGCGTATAACACTAACGAACCTTGCGATAAGCGACCATCCAGTGCATAGACCACTTTTATCTGACTGCTTAGCAAGTTCTACTGCTTGATTGAGTGGTATTCAACCACTCATAATAACTACTATGGCCAAACCAATTTTTTATGTGTTCCTTATTCTATTCAATAGACAAATTATTGTTATTATTATAAAAACAGAACTGCACTTATAGAACAAGAGGAAAATATTTACTCTAGTCGAAATTTCTCGTCCACTTGATATAAGTCGAATTTACACTGAGAAAGCAGAAAAGATAATTAGGGTTGATTAAATTATTTCAAATATTAGATTTCAAAAATGTTGTTCTGGGAATTGGACTTTTTGCAAATTTAAGTTTATTTACGAAGTGACGTCAGCAAAGGTAAAGATGCACTAAAAATTTGCTTTTTTAATCCGGATGTTTTAGAACCTTCAATATTGCGTGTACACAGCTATCTCAAGGAGGGGATCCATAATCATAAGGTTACAAGAAGAGATCGTTGACTGTTTAGCCATGGGCTTGGAGTTAAATTATCCCTGAATTCTAAATCATGTCACTTATGCTAGACAGCAGAATCGAGGAGTAATAAAAAAATTCCGAGCTACAAATGTCTTCTATAATTTCATAGTTTTACTGTCTACTGTTGTGAACAAAAATAGTTTTTCTCTCCTGTTCAAAGTGAGAAGGCTATCTGACTTAATATAAATTCAACTTTGGAGAAATTCGAAGAGTTGAAACAACAAAACGTTTTGTGATTATTGCACACTTGCTAGAGCAGATGCTTGGCATCCTGTTTACTAAACTAAAAGACGCCATCAGTGTTTTGTGTCTTTGATCTCGCTCTGTACTATGAACCTACTATGCAAGACCTACTAATACGATCCTAGTATCCAAAATGGTTTTTGCATCAAATATTCGAAATGCTTGATATATATATTCCACCACTTGTCAGTTTGTTGGGTCAGATTCGGGAGAAAAAAACCTTCTTTGATGAGATGTTACATACTACTGATTGGTTGATGTGAGTAGATCAAAACCACTGATACCAAACCAGCTATATCGAAGTGATCTGAACACCAAACAGCCATTCCACTCGTGTGGGGCATTCCCCAATTTTGACTCGCTGATGCTTAATTTATTGATCATCATTTACGTCATCAAGCAGGTCACGTATTGTGCTTTGAATAGTTTTGGTTCCTAAGGAAAATTATGGTAATTTCTCACCTCGAACTGAATACCTATTCAAGACTCGAAATTGAGCCTTCTCTAACCCAGATTTCCTAATCTTGAATACTCGTCAGTAGAATGTATGCATGACTGGTAATGCATTCAAGTTCTGTAGCAGAAAAAGATTTGCTTCATAGGGTTATGAAGTCATTAATTCAAGGTATAAGTATAAAACTTGGGCACTGTGGTAGAGTATAACTCCATTACAGATAAGATTTTATTTTGATAAACCACACAGTGTTATACAGTAATATTAACTGATAACGTTTTGAGCACAAACTATTGCCCATAATCATATCAAGTCACTCACACAACCTTCTTGCTTCATTTATATACATGAGGATAATACTAATAAAAGTCAGATCTACTGTTCTCAGCATGAGGGACAGGGTCTAAATCTATCTATTAATGTCAGACAGATACTTCCATATGCTTCAAAAACTTGTGGTGAGTGCCGTCAAAAGCATTTCAAACAACCAGCCGCTGACTTTTATCAACAGTTGCCTGCATTGAATACTTAAGATAGTAAGGGATAAGTACAGTAATGAATTCTCTCCATAAACCAACTGAGAACCCGCCATTCAACAAGTAAGCCGAAGAAAATGAAGAAGAATATATTAGACATACACTGAGGAGACCACCGAGTCACATTACACTTTTGTCAGGCTCTCAAGTGGAACGTGAATGCGAAACAACGAGTCAAGCGTCCCTTCGAGATTGGTATGCTGGATAAAAGATGAAAACTTATGAGCAGTTGTGGAACCAGCTAAAAATGACTACACAGATCGGAGTGAAACTGAGATGTAGTGTTGAGGCCGTATGTTGCACTCGGAACCCAGGGGAATAATAATAATTACAGACAATTTGCATTTGATGAGAACCAGTTAGACGAAACGATAATTTCTTTTATTGCTGCTAATTTAATCTGCCTTGCCTTATTAAGAGACAAACTGAATAATTTCAACAGTAATCTGCATACAATTTATACCAAAAGTAGAAAATTATTAAATTCAATTCAGTCAGCAAACCAATTGACTGAAAGAAAATTCGAAAACATTTATTTCCTGATACGAATTTAAAACAAGCAATAAAGGTTAATAAAGCAGGATTTAATGAATTCATCAAATTTCGGTAGAACTCGTCAGCTGAATACTCTACATACACGGATATATATACTTTTGAAATTACATTGGGAGATATAAGACTGATAAGCAAAAAAACTACATTGAATTAATCATGCAGAAAGACACGTGCGAATGTTTTCCAGGTCATGTTCAAATAGATAAGAAGGGAGAGAGAGAGTATGAGAGATCAAAATTAAGATAAATTGCATTACGCTTCAATTACATCACTTAGATAAACAATTAGTCATTAGGGAATATAACGAGAATTGCAAACAGACTAATATCAATAGTAATAGTTATAATAATAATAGTGTTGAAGTGAGTTAAGATAATCTTACTGATAAAGCATAGATTTAAATGAATCAATAATAATAATAATGATAATAATAATAACAATAATAGTAAGAAGAAGAGGTAGAATATAATAACAAGTAGAGAATAAAACGTATTACCATGGTAGATTAAGAGTTACGACCATCTCCTTTTGTATACAGAGAGCTGGTTTATAAATTCGAATTGCACAAGCCTCTGCAATTGCAAGCATCTTCTTGTTTCTTTGTTTGCTGACAATGGTAAATGACTTGACTGCGTCGATATCATGTCCGTAATCTACAAGATGTTTTGTTATTGAGGATTTTGGCACTTTGAACTCAGCTGTTTTCAACCATTTTGGCAAATGCTCCATCATGCGAGTAGACAATCGCCTTTCCGTACGACCTATGTATTTGCTGCCACAAACACACTCAAATTGATATATGCAGTTTGAAGTGTCGAGGATTGGCGACTGGTCTTTCCCAGATTGTTGAAGCACTCGCTTGGTGGTGTTAAGGATAACAAGTTTTGCAGCATAATAAGTTCTCTTGATGGCTTTGTCGAGTCTTCGTTTCACTACTTCTTGTACGTCATCTCCTTTGAACGGTAAATTGATATAAACAGGTTTCTTTGGAACTGTTTGAATTGTTTTGCGGGGGTAGTTTCTTTGGAGTATTTATTAATGAACTTCTCAGGATATCCATTCTTAGATAAAATATCCTTCAGAGATTTTATTTCCTGTTCAATAGTACTGTCAGAACAAATTTTCCGTGCTCTATTGAACAGTGTTCTGACTAGGTTCTTTTTGTACTGGATTGGGACAAAGCTCTTGAAATGCATGTACTGTCCTGTCCATGAAGACTTTCTAAATATAGATCTTTCGATTGTGCCATCATTCATTTTGGCTAGAAAAACGTCTAGGAATTTCATAGTATCGTTTTCCTCGTGTTCTACTGTGAAATTGAGATTTGGATGGCATGAATTGAATTTTATCAACATGTCTTCCGCTTTTGATCTGCTTTCACAGACAATAAAAATGTCATCAACATATCTTAGGTATACATTTGTTTCTTGTATATGTTGCTGCAAAGCACCGGTTTCTAGGCGTGACAAGAATAAGTCGGCGAAAAGTGGTCCCAAAGGGCTTCCCATTGCGACACCATCAACTTGACGGAACAGACGCCCGTTGAATTGGAATTGGACATTTTTAGTACATAAAAGTAGTAATTTCCTCAATTCCGATGTTGGAATGGGTATGTCTTCAGCTTCTTTACATATGAAGTCGATAGTCTCAACGACTGGCACATTTGTGAAAAGGGAGGTAACATCGAAAGAGACCAAATGCTTATCGGATACATTGAAATCTTTAATTTGATTGACAAATTGAAATGAATCAGAGACTACATGTGTTCCGAAACGTTTCAACAATGGCTGCAACAGTTCACATAACCACTGTGCTAGTCTGTGGTACGGCGAGTTTATCATAGAGAGTATGGGTCTTAACGGCGCTCCTGGTTTGTGTATTTTTACGCGTCCGTATAGTTTTGGGATTTGTGACCCAATCGGTTTGATATTTCTATATGTGTTTTCGTCTATGTATTTATTTTTGAAGAGTTGTCGTAGATGCTGCACAATTTTCCTTTCGGTTGATAACGTTTGGTCTTTTGCATGGTTATCCAATTTGAATTTAGATTCATCAGGGAGAATTTGATGCATTTTTTCGAGATAATCTATCTTGTTCATTAGCACTACACTTTGTCCTTTATCAGCTTGTAGGATAACAAGATTTTTGTCTTTTCGAAGCTTGTTTAAAGATCGCCAGTGTTCTTTGGTGATATGCGACTTTTGATTGGTCGGCATGACTCGAAATTGATGAGCGATATCAACCATCTTTGCTTTCAACCAGCTTTCGCTGTCACTGGACGTGGCATGTAGCCCCATAAGTTGATCATAAAGATTTTCGAATTGGCATTCGATATCGATTTGCTTTATCTTTTTCATGGGAACACAGAATTTGAATCCCAATGACAGAATTTCTGCTTGTTCTTTTGATAGGGAAACATCAGATAAATTATGAACATAATTAGATATATCCACTGGGAAAATTTCATTTGGCGGTTCCGGATAAAGTGACTTCTTCAGTGACTTATAGCAAATCCAACTGCTAACCAAGTTATCATCTCACCTCAGTGACCGTGTGAATGAGCGATACGCTACTGTATTTTGGTAGTTGCCAGAACAGCTGGTCAAATACATCTTCCCCGTCAAACATAAACATACTGAATTAGAAGCAGAGACATTTTCAGACACAAGTGTAATTTCCATGAACTAGTTCACTTCCATGGTTCTTGTGTCACAGAGGACACTGAGGTTGAAGCTAAGTCGAATGTTAACTAACATGGGTTTATCCTTTCTCTAATCTTTCGTCGTCTTCCAACATCATGTTGATTTCTAGAAAGATATTTCTTCTCGCCTTCTACGTAAGGCAGTTAACACGATCTAGTATCACTCAGTTTCAACCTTAACAGCTTGCTAATCCTTTTATACTATCTATTCTTCTCCATAGCTCCTCCCTTAGTCTTTACTGGGTTACTTAAGAAAGACTTTGTTACCCTGTGATATGCACTAGAAGCTGTCAGTAGGACGAGTGAGTTGTCGATGTTACCCTTGTGGACAGACATTTAATCCCATTCAAAAATTGTCGAATATCATCTTGTTAGACTCTGAGCATTCTTTTTATACACAGGTCTCCCCTTGCATCTTATCAGATAGGATCAGAAATAATTAAAAAGTACTTCATGCTCTGACGACTAAGTATAGAAAATCAACGATACAGCTTATTCAGCACGCATTTCATATGGTAAAAAGTTTTAGATATGACAATGTTAACTTAAGCGAAAATGCAGATAAATGGTCTTTTTTATTCTTCGTATCATAAGTATATTTTCGTGATTATCTTTATTAATTTTAAATTTGTACTTGTTGACATTATTATCAGTCTAAGTGCTTTGTTAATTATTTTTCCCCTGACTACGTAATGTAAACTGAAAACTCCACATTGTGTTAAAGGTACTGTTTTGAATAAAGCCATAATTATTAATTATACTGTTAAATGACAGTGAGTCTATCTGAGATGTATTATCTCTATTTGTTGTCATCATATAATAACACTGGTTAAATAAATTTTTTTTAAAGTATGCTGCACCTGCTGACTCCCCCTGTATATATAGTCATTCAGTTAAATACAAAAGTCTATGGACTCTAAACCTGTGGCTGAACTGATCAACAGGCTGTTCACCTAACATGAAAATCCTCTGTTCAATACCTGATGGGGTCGTGTGTGTCCACTGCTAAAGACTTCTGAGCTAGGACGAAAGGGCCGCCTACTGATCTTTCTTTTTTCAAATCATTGCCTAAGTCATATCAGTTCGTGACAAAATCTACACTGAAACCAGTCGAATCAAAACAGGTCAACATTTCAAAAGTATTACGTCTTAGCACTTCAAGACGTTCTTCACTTTTCAAAAAACTAATGATTCATAACAGTATGATTTTTTATGTTTTGCTTTTTTATGAAATTGAAAATCGAATTCAAAAAATATCCTTGGACAATCATTACTTCCTGTGTGGGTTTTATCACGAACCAGTCTCATTTAGACAATCCAGGATCACTGAATAAATGTTTTCTTCTTATTTAGAAGCCTCTGAAGATACTTGTGCATTAACGTTACGAGCCATTCTGTCATTAGTCTGTAATTTAGTGACTCGTAAATTATAATTTTTTTTGGCTTAGTGCGCTTCTGACCAATACACCATGGTTTCCACTGATTTTTCCTATCAGCTAGATGTTACTTTCCCTCATCTTTAAAGTTTAGTAGGATAACGGTAAGGGAAACTAAATGTTCACTTAGGATGTTTTTCTAAAGAGAACTCATTACTTAGACGAAAGACAAAAAAGATATTGTGACACCAAGAAAGCCTATCTAAAAACTCTTTTTTCCTAATCTCCGGCTTTTTCTTCACGTATCATTAGTAGTGCATAAAGCATACTTTAATATTCTAGAAGATCTACCAATCAAAAGTGTGGAAGACAAAAACAGGTTCGTGAAGTACAAGTCTACTGGTTTGGAAAGGAAAAGAGTAGGGAAAGGCAGATATAGTGTTAAATAATAACTGTCGATAGAGCCTCTCATTGCTGACAGATGTACATCAGCAGGCAGTATATTAAATGCCACTAGTAAAATGGGTAAAAAAACTACACATTTCTTTGCTCATCCCCGTGCCGTTCATTGCGGAACATAGGGTTTTATGCTTTGAAGTTTCTATAGCTGTGTTATTGTTTTTACTGGGTGAGGCTGCTGGCTTCACACCCAACCTTCTTTCTTCGACAGGATTACTATCAGCTCCTAAGCTTAGAGAGACATAGAAGTATGACCACATGGAATCATTTTGCTAAAACCGAGTACTCTGACAGCCTTGTTTCCAAATAAACAACATTTTGTACTCAGTAAAACTGAATGCAACAGAGACTATCACAGTAAATTTAAACATTTAATTTTAATGTGTTGTCATCATACTGATATTTGGCGCCGAAATTTTACTCAAGCTCACTGTCCCAATATTCAATGTTATCATTGAATTAGATGGCTAAATCATCTGAAAAGCAAACCAAGTTAGTATTCAGTATAGTTTTGGCCATTTTGTGACAAAAAACTCTTGAATAACTTACAGAGTCATGTTCATCCACATATTAATTTAAATAACAGAAAACCTTTGTAAATTAAGAAGCCAGAGCATGGTTTTCAAGTATTGACTTTCGATCGTGGACGTTTCATCAGCAGATAATTTCTACAATGTGCATTATTAATGTATGCTCAATAAGTGGCTGTGATAATTACCTTCGTTTTTTTAAGTAGCATCCCAGTCTTACCTAACTGTACAATATAATATCTACGCGTATACTACTTACATTTCAATATATTTATCTGTTAGTTTGTAGGTTTTCATAGAACGAAACAACACATTCTAAAATGCACTAGTATCGTCTGCTAGATACGTATACGTAGTTAAACCTTAAATCTCATTAGAACCGAATGACTTACATCGTTTGAAATCTGGCTTCAATCAACAATCTTTAAATATGCCTACCTGGAATGATGCAATTCACTACAAAATTAGAATTTCAGTTACCAGTCAATCCGTGATAAATTTTGGTGTTGGTTCAATAAGACAACTGAGATACTACAGGTTTCTATAAGCCATATTAAACCGTGTACGATTATTTGTTCAACTAATGGTCATTTCTAAATTATTGGTCACTGAAGGCAGGCTACTGTTACCCTTCTAAACTTCTGGACTAACTGAAGGCACCCGTCCTTAGCCTAAACCAAACCTAGAACTAACCAGACATCCTGTTTAATATAATTCAGAACTTTTGTTCATGAATATAGCGTTATTTGTCTGGTTTCAAAATCTCCCTCTAACCGATAATTCGAAGGACATTGGTGTGTTAGTGTGTGGTGAGTGTCTAAAGTTTGATCTTGCCGGCTGGATCCTATCAGTCAAGTTTGCAATGTATGATCACTAAGCTAGTTGACTTGCCACTGTGGTGCACTTTGGATTGACTTTAGACGAGTAAGAGAAGTCGACAATAGTCCGTGCACCTGGGTTCTGCGCTTACTGACACTCGTCAGTAGAACACATCTGCAACCTACAATTAACTGGTATGCCCCTCAGAGATTCGATAAGTAAGCACTTATTGCTGAAGTTATAGGCGTTAACAGGGAGCATAAAAGGCTACAGTTAGTCAAAGGTTATCATTGTCGAAGATTTTAATCGATGTATATATTGGACACGTGTGAACACACAAAAATATGCAAGTATGAATGGAATGAATTTTTCCCTGATTCACAGCACTTTCCGGTGACAAAAAAATAAGAAGTCAGAGAATATTTATCTTCATATAGAATGATTTCCTCAGTACTATCACTTCTTCTCAAAATATATCGGTTAATAAATTTTCACTGACGTTTCAAATACAAGTATCGAAGCAAATTACATATGAATGGTTTTATTTGCAACACTAAGACTATAGATTTAGCCAATCATATACATGCATGCGTTTGATTGGCTAATGACCCTGAGGTTCATTCTGTCGGTATTTTCAAATGAAATTATCTAAGGTATAAATTCTAAGCGTTGATAAGAGGAGATGAAAGTACAAATTTGAGGGGAAAAATAAATAAATACTGAGCGTGTTCATGGGAATACAGAAGAAGTAACAAACTGAATTAAGTTCTTTTTCAGGTCACACATAATATGTGAGGTCGATTTTCTTCTAAATATTCTAAATATATATAAAGGTCGCTGTTGTTCATACCACTGAAAACAGAAACATCTGGAAGGGACAAATGACTGACTCCTCAATGTTGAATATTTTATTTATTAGTCAAGGCAACAACTATACTCTGTTTCAACATGTTACATATGCACATAAGCCCACACGAAATATCACTATACACCAGTTTAAGTCACGCGAAGCAGAATGACTGACCTATATAATGAGAACCAAAGGGGAATAAAAGGTGATTCCTGAATAATAATAAGAATGTTATTGATAATAGTAGTAATAATAGTAATGGTAGTAATAATGGTAATAAAAGGCGCAAGCAAGCGAAAATGAACAACTGTTTCCGTCTCATTTCCAAAGTCCTTATAATTCGATCATTATTAATGGTTAATTAATTCATAATTCGGCAAAAATCGACTATATATATATATATATATATATATATATATATATATATATACGCAGTTAACACATCAATAATTCATAAAGGTATTTTATCAACTGAGGAAAAATGAAAGAAGGTCATCCTTCAATTCATCATTATCATTGACTGGAAATGATGTGACACATTAATTCTTGTTTACATGTATTTATATTCTAGGCAATTGACCTCGAAGAAATAAGAGGCTAATTAAAATGCTGTCTATTAGTTGAATAACATTAATAAAGTGGTAAAGGGCTATTCGGAAGTGAAATTGAAAAGTGCTAACGATTATGTTTCCCTTTCTCCAACGAAAACGCTTACTCCTGTTTTATTATTTGAAGTAACTCCATCAAAGGAATGTTCACTGAGCAGCACTTCGCTGTGTCCTTCTTTATGACTGTGAGATATGGCCCTTTGAGAGTGAAAGCTATGGAAAGGCTAATTGTCTTTAATCATAGGTGTTAACATCCTCCCTCTCTGTTGTGTCAATCGATATATTATGGTTAGTAGTAGAGTATTAGGCATTACGCGTAAATCTACCTGCATCGATTGAGACGGCTAGGATATATGTTGTACATGCCAAGCAACCACCTCCCTCGACGAGCAATATTAGACGACTGGATTGTATTGAAAAAGAATTAGGAGTGGTCAAACCACAACCTGACATCATTTCATCAAGTCATTGACTGCTCCTTTAAGCTACCTGCCTAAGGAGGTGTAAACTTCCTCGTTGGAATCCTCATGATGTTAACAATCAGTGGTTGAAGACTGTCGGTGATATGGTTTAAAATCACTCTCAGTGGGGCAGGTGAATCCACTATTTTTGATCTCTCAGGACCGCAAAACCCTAATTTTTTCATGTTACTATTCTTTCTCTTACACATTTTGGCTCATTAGAGTTATTTTCAATCTCTTTTTTACGCTGCATATGTGCACTATGTGGAGTGTGGTAACCTGAACTGCTGTACAGTTGTCAGTAGTTCTTTGTTGAAACTCAGGTAGTCAGCAGTCAGTTTCAGTATGACCGACAAAACTTTATTTAAAAATTACTATAAACTAAGATGTACTTGACAACTTTTACAATGCATTGTGAAACTCTGCAACAGAATTCACTCATTAACCTGTGTGATACTGAGTTTATTGTCATCGAGTGTTACAGACAGACAGCATTACTCCTGGTATGTGACATAATTTGGATATTACTTATCATTCCTAAGCATATTTCACCAAGCCCCCCCCCTAATTCACTTGTTCTCATCTTCTTCCAATCAGTCTTTAATCAAGGCAAAAATGACTACAAACAGACTTTGACTGTCTTAAAGCCAGATTGATTAGCTCGATTTCTACTAACTGATTCTTACTGTCGGACTGCTATAGGCAGATAGGTAGACTTATTAAAAGCAGTGTGTGTAGATGCAAAACACCTCTTCAATAAAAGAAATTCATCCGGCCATCTTATAACATGAAGAACATTAAAAATAACTTAATTTGAACCGTTAACTAATAAATGCAAAATGAGAATCCCATCAAAAGTGATAACCGAATAACGAGTTTGAATCTGGCAGCATCGTCTTTCCGTTACAAGTTGATGGTAGCCGGTAACTGAATCCATGTGCCGCATTTCATCTTGCCCCAGATTCCTCAGTTGCACGTAGCAGTATTCAGTCACCACCAGTCAGATACTGTCGTGTTAACCTTAGGTCATCACCGACGCCTAAATACTAGTAGCCAATCTGGCAACGCAGGGAATGAGCATTTCGAACCAACAACAAGAATTAGTCAATATTAAATCCAGAGAAAACGTGTATCACAAAATAACAAATAACAGTAATGTAATAGCCTGATTACAGACAGACTCAAATACCCTGCATGCATGTCATAAAGGCATACATTGCCAAATAATATCAATAGTAAGTGAATAGTAGTCATTCTTATATTTCAACAGACAAAAAATTACTCTAGTTCGTATCTCACTACTTGTTAGTAGTTGTATCATTTGATATAATTCACACTAGAACACGCACATACGTGTGTGAGCATCCGATATCCAAAAGGAAATATGGTGTATGACTAGTTCAGTATGTAGTACAACTACATAAACTACTTAGTCTGCCATTTCGTCATCAGTTTAAAAGAGAAAATGAGAAATAGTTACAGTCAGTGACGATAATGAATCATATCGAGGTGAGGTAAAACAATAAGATATAACAGTATATAGACAAACACAAACACACATTCCCATTGGGCACACACACAATGTACTGAAATTATCCTCAGGGGAAGAGATGATAAAAAGCCATACCATAATATTAAAAAATTTAGGAGAATCAATTATTTTATATCATTATTATGATTATTCGTTATTAGTTTTTTCTTCCTCCTCACACCCCTCCATCCTTAAGCTCTCACTATCTCCTTTCAGGCTTTATTCACTACAACATAATTCTCATTTTAGATATGTTTGTCTGCGTGCATCTCCTTGTAGGTTCATATGTTCTTAAGTGCACTCCATTCATACTGTCGAACCTATTGAAACCAATTTAGGATATTTGATTTCATTATCAGTGGGATTATAAGTTTTAGGGTCAGATTCAGCCCTCATACCATTATATATATATATATATATATATATATATATATATATATATATATATATATATATATATATATATCACATTCAGTTCGAATATTAGTTTCAGGCGGGAATTCAATTGATTTCAATGTTCAATTTGATATACATATGATATAAATAAGTGATATCAGCTTATCTGTAAGCTATTGAAAATAGAAAGCTCCCATTTGCTTGTATTTAAGAGTGTACTTAGGTATAACCTGTGGGAAATTTAGAGTGATTTAGACATTTATTATTGTTTGATTGCTAGTGCTCACTGGAAATTTCAAAAGACTGAGATTGGTATTCAGTCAGATTATAGGATTTGTGAAGACTTTGGATTGATTACAATTGTTAGATTTTCTCCACGAGCCAACATCAGTCAGAGAAATCATTCAAGACCAAGGGGGAGTACTAGACACCTGTTTCGTCCTATTCTGTGACTCCTCCACAGTGCACATCCAAGACCCTAACCAACGTCTTCGACGAGCATCCACTTCATCTTCGCATGGTGGACCCCTTGGATCAGGTTCAGGGTGCGATTCCTGGTAGAGTAGTGTGTGCCCACTTCTTGGGAAATCTAGAGTAGGAGGAAACAGCCACTCAGTACACCCTGGTGGTTTTCAGTGATCTCTGGCTGGTTCATAACGAAAATCTAACAGTTCTAGCTAAAATTAGTAGTGAACAAAGATTAGTCTTTTTGTAAACTTCTTGTCCATCTGGTCCTACGGTCATGCATCCATAATAATCGAAGAATTATTGTGGCATGACAGCACCAGTGTTTGACACTGTTTCAGTTAACATCTCATATACGTTAATTTGCAAACAGTTACCTTGAAAGTTTCATCGTGAAACACATGGCTAAGAGAATAGAGAACAGTTCTTCTGTATTCAGAGGTGATTGATGTATCAAGCGAAATAATAACGAACAAGTTGGAGAAATCAATTTTAAGAATTTTTAATGACAGTAAACTGTAGCTTACATCATGCACGCCACCACTTGTGATTTCGAAACTGAGAAACGAAGTACCTAGGTTAGCTACCTGTCATATGTGTCATTGCGACTGCTGCTGTAGAGCCAGTTATAGTGGCTATTTTCTGCTCAAGAACACCTAACACTGTGGCCGAAAATAACTATGGCAAAAACCATCGGCAGTGTGATACTAGACCACATCATCCATATGGACTAGGAAGTCAGCATTGAAGTATTTTTTTTATTATCTGTTGGGCACCGAATAAATCGCCAAAGAGTTCTAGATGCTGATTCGAGTAGAAACAATCAGAATTCTGCGTACGTCGAAACAGATCTAGTCACTAGTGGTACCCTGACCTGCTTTTGAATCTATAATTTCATAATTCTGGATTGTTTTTCTTTAATTTACCTGATATTCAATTTAGTTTTAGTATTCAGGCCTATTATCGCATGTGCACATGTTTTGAACTGTAATCTGTATTGGTCCGAATAACTGAGTATCGTCAGTGACCCTTATTCAAACTATTATGAGTACATAATTGTAGAACCTGATACAGAAGAAGTTGTTGAAAAGAGTATTCCATCTTAACTACTAATCAATCTTTTGAAATTACTGTTCTTGTTAATGTTATTGTCATTCGCACTATTGAACAGTTTTTACGTCATCATTCAACCAATCTCTTTTATTTTTTAAACTAATTTATTTGTTTTGTCGCTAAAAACACCATTTCGTCTTTTCATTATTTACCTACTAATCTTATTAATTTCACATCCGTTTCTATAATATATAAATGCTGTGAACAATTTTAAATGTTAAGTGACCACGAACCTTTGTTTTAAAATCATTTATAATGATAATAACTTTATTCCAAGACTGTATATCTGATACACTTTGAAGTATTGAGCGTGTAGTAGAAAATTGCATCTAGCGTCCATTACAGTCCTACAAGAGATCGACTGCAATTCTAAATAGCTCACTGCTAGCTCCTCGAAAGTGTAGCATGGGGTAGGAATATGAATTCCTACATGATTGCAGGTATGACTTGCTGGTCAGTGTCAACAAGCATGAAACCCGGCCTCAAGGCTTCTTGCCTATTGCCTTCAACCAATTTACACTGATTCAGAGGGAACCATGATGGCGAGCCACCTCGCATGGTAACTACATTACAAAGTTGACTGGTAGAATTCAGTATGAACCAAACAAAGGACTAGATGCATTGCATTAGTTACCACCCCCAAGTGTTCACTCAAAGTATCCGACAATCTAACAATATTAATGTGAATAATACATAACTTCAAAATTAAAATTAAGATTGCATGGAGGATTTAATCATGAGCTGACGTCAGTTAGAGAACCACTGGAAAACCTGGGAGTACTGGACAGCTGTTTTGTCCTAGTTTGGGACTCTTCAGCAGTACGCACCCACAGGTTTTCCAGTGGTTCTCTAACTGACGTCAGCTCATGATTAAATCCTCCATGCAATCAAACAAAATCCCTGCAAAACCAATACTTGAAAAATTAATCTGATGCTCACTAGTGACCGGCCCTATTCAGGCAGTTAACCTGGGGTTCTAGTGGGAAGCCGTGACCAGTAGGGTACAGCAGGTTGAAGATGAGGCAGTAACTCATCGAAGAAGACATTGCGAAGTGGTTGCGCTATGTCGTGAATTGGCAGAAGTTAGAATTCAAGGACCATTGGATCGGGTCCCAGTGGCTCAATGGTCTACGAGCTCGCCTTGTAACCAGAAGGTCCTGGGTTCGAACCCCGGTGGGTGCGTACTGCTGAAGAGTCCCAAACTAGGACGAAACAGCTGTCCAGTACTCCCAGGTTTCCAGTGGTTCTCTAACTGACGTCAGCTCATGATTAAATCCTCCATGCAATCAAACAAAATCCCTACAAAACCAATACTTGAAAAATTAAAATTAAGAATTAGTAAGGATTGTGACAACAGTATGCTGATTAAAGAAAGAATATAAAGTACCGTTTATTTATTGTTTCATTGTAGATTCACGCCTAACACTTTCTTATCATATAAAATGCCTACCAGATACAGTGTTAAACATTGAACGATGAAAGGGCTAAAAAGTGACTTATTCACACCGAGGGAAACTCTCTTCAGTTTTCCTATTCACAACTTTATTATTTCAATTAATTCTGACAATGTCATTTTATAGCCATTAATTTATTTCTCTTTTCTTTATTCATTCTTTTGACCTGCATATTTGACGATTACTCAACTTATTGTTGTCTGTAACATTATTATTCACTATGAGTTATCAGGAAATGAAATGCATATGTAACATTGTGCTGCTTCTTTGATTTAGTGTTTATGCACATCTAATTCATGTCCGACTTCCATTTTTGACTCTAGAATGTTCTTGTAAATGTTTCATAACAGCAAGCTTAATAGCACCTGTAATACTTTTCTTTCAACCCCTTGTACTTTCAAACATGTAATATGAATGGTTGTTGTCTTCTTCTACTTTGAAACATCTCGTCGATTCTGAACACTGAACAAACCCGCAAACCAGTTTTACAGTCACCTATAGAGTACGTGGAAATCTTTCCAAACATTTAGAAATCAAACCTCTTCAAAAAGTAAGAGCTATGGTAGTCTACATGTGCTAACTCTTGGATTTTGCATACAGAAGTCTGTTCAACCATAGAACCTGCAATGGACTTAATTCGCCTTAACACGTGATGTGTAATTTTTGTTAATCCCATTTTTTCTTAATTGAATTATTTTACTCCCTTTCCACTACTATTATTCTACTCTTCAAGACACTGATTCAAATGCTACCCCCTTACAATTCCAGTTGAATTCCACCCAATCCAGTCGATTATATTGCATCACTCGATTTACTTATTTAATTGTATTCTAGTTTCTACCCGATTGACTCTTTTTATATTGCGTAATTTTTTGTCTAAAATTTACAATTCTAATGTCAGATATTTGAAAGTAGTCTTTTCGTTACCACATATAGTGATTGTACAGCTTGAGAATGACATCGATGAAAAGAGTTATTCTTCGTTTCTTTTGCTTAACTTAATGAGGATTTTTAAGCTACTCCTAAGTATATGATTAAATTTTGTACACTGGTACTGTAACTGTTTTAAATTGTATCTAGTTGATAAGGTTCAGTGGAATTAAATGATAATATGATGTCATCCTGCTCAACTCATTATTCTTCCCTTATTTGATCGAATATTTTGATATCTGTCGCTAGCTATTTTCGTCACGAACTAATCAACCTCAGGCAGAGAGATTATTGAAAACAACCAGGGAGCACTGGACAGCTATTTGTGCTGTTTCAGGACTCTACAGCAGTGCCTACCCATGAACCCGGCAACCCAAGTGGCTGGATGGTCAAAGACCCTGGTCTCGTAACCTGAAAGTGCCTTGTTCGATCGCTGAGGGAGTCGTGGGTGCTCACTACTTTAGAGTTCCAAACTAAGACACAAGAGCTGTTCGGTGCTCCCTGGTTTTAAATGTTCACTCTGACTAGTTGATTCGTGACAAAAATCTTACAACTGTCATTTGTAAGATAACCATTTGGAGTAAGTGTATATCAGACATCTGCTCTGTCTTCGTTTATTGTGAAAGTGGTGAGAGCGGAGGATATTCAGCACTACGCACTCAAGACTCCACTTGGCATGGAAACTAAAAGCTTCAGCTTACGAGGAGAGCATACGGACTATTCAGGCAGTTACCTGGTATTCCATGGTGTACAGATTCCATCTTCTGCTGCGTTGTGATAAAGTCACTTGGAAACCAGTCGAATCCTGACGAACCAAACACGTGAAAACCTAAAAGATATCCTCTATCTAGTCATGAAAGTTGCGTTGAGCACTTCTTCTATCCAAAGTGTGCCATAATACAATTAAAAAACAGGGATACTAAAAATTACACTCTGTTCATATTACTCACCCTAATGTCTACTATTCTTAGGGGGCTAACACAGTAACGTTGACAGGACTGTTTCGTTTCATTCACCTGTCAAGTAGAGTTTCATACAACTATTGTTTGCAGTTAGCTGATAGGTCTGTCTATTATAACTCAGTCATCCGTGTATTTTAAGGTAGATTCCATCATCGGTCGACTTCATCTGGGGAACTTTCGAAAATAAAAGAGCACTAAACAGTTGTTTCGCCCTAGTTTGAGACTCTTCAGCATTTTGCATGGATGAGGCAATCGGGAATGGGACCCATGACTTTCAGATCACGAGGCCATTTCTCTGAACATCTAATCACTGAGATGGGATCAAATGACCCGTGAAATGTAACTTCTGACAATGTGCAACATTTACAACCGCAAATATCTGTATTGTCACTCTCACTAACAAAATTCTCAGAACTTCCACTGTCAGTATAACTCTAATCTTGTAGTGATGATCCCATTTAGAGAGAATTAATTTTCACTTCAGTTGACAATTTCCAGAAACCATTTCCGGCAGCCAGCTGCACACATTCACCAACAGATGTATACCCTTTGGTAGATGCTGAAAATCAGATGGCTGAAAGACCAGAAAGGATAAACAACAAAGGACTTTGAAAGTCAGAGAACTAAACAAGAGCGCATTACCCAACAAATATATAGAAAGAAATGCAGACGGATGGACTGGATATATTTGCGGAGGGAACATCATACTGACATTGACATCACACTCCAGGCAGGCCCTCAAGTGGAATCCAAACCAGGAAGGACAAGTTGCGCGTCACTTCGACGTCACATAGAGGAGATCGCGTGGGCAAGAAATGAAGGCATATGAGCGAAGTCAGAGCCAACTGAAAAGCAATGAAGAGAACGGAAGGGGAAAAGAAGTGTACTGCCGAAGCTATTTAATCCAGCTGGAACTTAAGGGAATAATAATAATATTATAACTCATTTGTGTAGTTAGTGATCGATAAAAATTTTAAAGCGTGTAGGCGCGTAAATTCCAAGTCACATGATAACCAATCAGTACTTATCGAAAAAAGTAATCGCGACAAATACCTAAGTAAATGCCAAAAGATGTCAAATGCAAATGAATAAAGAGTATTCGAGATGGACTGTGATGAAAAGTCAGAGTACAGATGTGGTGTGTAGGCGTGTGTGTGAGGGAGAGAGAGACAGATAGCTCACTCACATCACTGACAATTCCTAACTGCTTTAAAGGAACACACGAAAAGACGGTGGGAAATAGAAAGGGATTGTAAAAAATATGGAAATAACAGATGAAAACCTTGCTCCCCCCCTCTTCCTGCTTACTTTTATGCTTCTTTAATGCCTTTCAATCTTTTCTGTGATACAAAGAATTTCTGCTTCAATGTATCACCATCTGATGACTGCAAATAGTATACCGTTTTGTTTCCTCTAAAGTGAAAGAGGACTGTCTTGTGTGTGCATGTGTGTGTAAAAAATAACACACACTCATAAAACTCTATTTTGTTTTGTAAGAATTTCTTTGAGGAAAATAAAAAGCAGAAGAGAAAAGTAGCGCAAAGATTACTACCTTGTTATTTCTGGCTTAAACTGTCAAAAGAGGAAAAATGGGGAAAATATTTAAAAAAACAGTTTTTCTAAATTCTGTTTTCTCTGAAGTAAATTGTGATTTTTCAATTCATTTTGTGTTTACTGTTGCTAGGACAGAAAGGAAATGATAGTTGTTGTTATTATAAAACAGTATCCGGCATTGACGTAAGTGACACTAAATTCTTTCTTAGGTGTTTTAGACAGAATGTACACATAGAAGTCAATTCGTCATTTGCATAAATGAATACGCGGTTTGGAAACTTGAAAAACACCTCCTCACAGTAATATTAATCTGTCTGACAGAAGAAAAGGCAGTCAAGAAAATGAATCAAAATTAAAATAATCCTATATACTACAGATTGGTCGACACGAGGAGCCAGATACTACTCATGTTAACTAGTTGGCTTGTTGGCTAGATCAGAGTGATATACGCGTTAAATTGATTCGCCTGTTTTAGTCTAACTTCCTACCTTGAATGACGAGCCCTAATTAAAATGACTGAAAAACCCATTCACTGTTGAGATCAGTCTGATTGAATTTCCAGGAGTTTACCATGTAGCCACCATGTTAGGTGGCTCGCGATCACGTTGCACGCCAAAATGATATTAGATGGTTGGAAACAGTTAGCAGTAAGCCATGGACCCAATGTTCGTGCTTATTGACACTCGTCAGCAAGGCAAGTCTATAGTCCTAAAGGAACTAATACCATCAATGCAACAATTTCCAGCCAGTTATTATTGAAATCCCACCCAGAGGATGAATAACCAACCAATGAGCAGATTTCATAACTTAAAGATCTTGGATTCTATCCCTGGTTGGCTCCTGCAAGCGTACTGCTAAGTAGTGGCAAACTAGGACGAAACAATTGTCCAGTATCCCGTGGTTTTCGATTATACGTCAAAGGACGTCGGTTCATGACAGAATCTAAATTGTGAAAATATTTATAGACATTGAATAAATATTTATCTGATTACAAATAAATTTATGTATCCTATTAAGTGAATTATGCTTTTATGCCAAATTCATATTTTGACTTTTACATGGGACCCAAGTAGAATAAGTCCATTTTTTCTAAATACTATCGATAATAATTTTATAATTGCATTATTTTCCCATGATATATAATGTACTTTTCTCTGAAATCTGAGAATTCAATATAGCATAAACTCGAAAATATCTGAAAATGACAATATTCATGTTAGTAAACACTACTGATTGACTGATGTGAATAGTCGGATAGCACTCGCACCAGCGAGTAGTGTCTGATAGATCTAAACACTGGAGGGTTGTTTCGCTCATTTCGAGCCGATTTCCGAAGGAAACTGTAGTGAGATTTCACCTCGTACTCTGTATTTTTTAAATTGTGAATGTTTATGTTAGGCGGTTGGAAGTAAGAAACAGGACACCTTGAACCTGGGTTTCGTATTGATTTAGTCCTGGTGAGCAAGATGTTTAGGTTATCTCGGATTTGAAACATCGGCACTAACACCGAGCTATTCAGGCAGCAACTGAGCTCCTGTGGAAATGAACTGAACAAATTATTTGACGATTGACAATCAGCTTGAAACTGTGGTACACACCTTGCTTCAAATCGCCTTAAAACAAATCCATAATCGATTTACAGTGCACTTCAAATAGCCGTTAATTTATCTGGGTGATCATATTTTAAGTTTGAGTGACAGAATTCAACTAGCACACCCTAGATTACTTGCTAGTGACAAATTAGTGTGTGGTTTACATTCCCACAGTAGGTCAGTCATGAGCCTGAACAGCTTAGTGCTAAAGTCTATGAGTCTATTACATGAGCTCGAATAGCCGAAGTGACTTCTGTGATAACTATGAAACCTAGTTGAAGAAGCACTTCATATCGACTGACAATAATCCTTTAATATCGAATCAGTGTTAATCAACTTCCTCTCAATCTTCCTATCAAAAATTCGATTTCTGTATGTAGAAAAAATCAAGGAAAAAACAGTTATCGATTAATGATTTCATAAATTCTGTCATAGGGAAACAACAGTTTACCCTCGTGAGAAAATAATTTTAGATAAAGGCAGAAAAATCTGATAATTTCCTACACCTGATTTCTGTGATAAGTTCCCATAAAGTAAAAAGGATAAATTCTACGGTATTAAATGAAGTAGGCATTTATCTGACAGGTAGTCGTCATCAGAAGACTACTGCCTGAAACTGCAATGGTTATAAAAGACTGTAAATATCACACTTTAGTTATCGTGTAATAGAAGAGTAAATATTGTAAATTAGGGAACCTAGAGTGTAAAGATCAATATTCATGGATCAGTTCATTATCAATTTGCACGCATTGAGAAACTGAGAGCATAAGTATAGGGGGTGGCAAGAGAAGTTACAGAAAAAATACAGGCCAAACAACAATCACAATCCTTACTAGCCTATAAAGTTATGCAACGACTTGAAAAATTACATTTCATAAAACTAAAGTCATTTCAGTGAACTGCAGTCACTAATATGGATGATTATGCAATCGTGAATAAAAGAATAAGAAGCTCAGCAAAGATATCTTTTCGGTGATTTCACCTTCAAAATTTGTACAAAAGCCGTCCACTACTTCTTATCAGTTTAAAGGAAAAACTCCCGTACAACAAAGAGCTCACAATTCCTGCTCCTAAATGGCTTATCTATTTGAATCGACAATTCAGTGGAGACTCGTCGGTAGAAATACTAAGAAACCGAAGAAAAGCTTCTTCCATGGGCTGAACTTCGAATAACTTTCTTCACAAAACCAGTGATTCTCATGAACTCGGGGATGACGGCTGACCGGCCTTATCACTGTGCATCTATCAATTCACCTGCTCGTGTGGGGTAAAATATGTTGGCTGTGCCCATAGTTTGCTATCCAAACGTATCGTCGAACACTTACTCTCATGGTTTTATAAAGGAGAAAACAGATCCCCTACAGCAGCTGTATTCTGAAACACCTGATCGAATCTGGACACCAAGCCAACCCACAGAGGAAGTTCGAAGCTATAAACAGAATATGTGGGAATCTTGCTGAAAGAGTTCGAATTAAATTTCTTCAAACTGCAGAAGCGATGGCGATTCACATGTTAAATCTCGAACTGTGCATGTAAAAGAACTTTGTTGGGTCATTAGATCTACAATGGACCTGGACTGTCTTAATACTGGATACGTAATTTTTGTTTCTTTATGGTGTTAATTAGTTTCTATCCGATTAACGCTTTCTACATTACTTAATTTGCTGTCTAGAAATAATTTTATATATACATATATACGTAACTGAAAAGTAACTCTTCACTGAAAACCTTTTCTTCATTTAGAATGAACCACTCCTTGCAATATCAGGGACAGATGGACCGATGTTTCATTCCAGTTTGAGAGCCTTCATAGTTACGCACTCATTGCTTATAAGTCGAGGTTTTGAATTCTTAAAATCCGTCAATTCGCAATATACATGACCCAACCACCAACCAATATCACCAGTGAGTAACAATTCTCTTACCTGACTTGGTGGTAAGAACTTATGATGAGTAAACATCTTCTATCAAATTGTGGAACAAGAAGAACACATCAGAGAATCTCTTTAAAATTCAGTAAGTAGAGTCAAAAGACAGGAATTCCAGTAATCCACTTGCCTGTCATTAGTCACTAACGCTGACTAAAAGTGGAGGAGAAGTCACCTCAGAGACAACTGACTTCTGAATTTCAAAAACAGAGGTAGTAAGTGTAGATTGGATGTCTTCCGTCTACATAATTCCCGCTTAACATTTGAAATGAAATAACACTTTGATAAAACCTACCTTGACACAGACACATACAATACTGACACATGCACACTTATACACAATCATGAATGCACTACTAATTTCTGTCACTAACGGATGTATATATGCTACAGGTTATATCATTCAAGTGAAGTGGATTATTAATTTCCTTTTAGAAGTGTCTATTTACATTCCTCTTATTTTCAAGCCAAAACAAATAAAATCTTATTTTTTACTATTATAATTACTATTATAAATAAGGGTGTCGTAGTTATTTTTTACTGACAGATATGAGAAGTTTACCAATTGATCCCGATTTAATTTTACATTTCTCACTGGTTACTGATTATGTTGGCCTGAAATGCCCAACCACCGTGTGTTGACGTATCTACTCTTGGTACGGATGCTTCAGCGATATCAGAAACTTACTAGTACTATAGTACAGTATGGGCATTTAGTCCTATTACATCAACAGGATGAGGCGTCCATACTAGGAGCCAGAGTGTTAACACAGAGGCTGCGTACTTCCATTCAAAATAGCCAGTAAACTAGAAATGCAAATCAACGTGAAAAGAATTAATAAATGATACCCGCTGTACACGAGGTTACTGTCCTGATCCTTGTGGTCTTCTAGACAGTTCTTTGGTATTTGAAATGATGCGTTTTATCTGGGTTGGAGTCTCACTGGATAAGCGGGTACATTTAGTTGATACGTCCCGAACAGGACGAAATGTGCATTCTGGATCTCACAACTAATCACGACTAACCGAAGTAAAAATAGATTTGTGGCTATGTGTGCAGAGTGCCTATTGTCACACTCCTAATCCTTGTTAGAATTGTTAACTAACTTCCTACGGTGGGTCAGATATGAGCCCGAAAAACTCATTGATGATTTCTCTGACTGCGAAAATGAATGATTCGTGTCTAAATATCTAAGATAAGGGGACACAGAGGTATTTTTGGGATTCTAGTTTGTACATACGCCTTGCTGACAAGTGTCAGAAAAATGAGCCGGAGGTCAAGGCTTTCCGCCATTTGCTTCAAACCGCCCAATATATAATTGGAGTCAAGAATAATTGTCAAATGTAATTAAATACGTATTTTGTAGACATCAATATCATAAACCAATGTGGAGACGCATTATGTGACGATAATTATGTAACTCCCAACTATATATGTATGTACTGAAAAGAAGACGAAAATAGTTTATATTCTTCTCCCCGTTTCCATCCCTCCTTCTATCCAAACCATCCATCTTTTCTTAAAGATAATCCCCAGAAATCAAATAACGTTTATCAGTGACAAATAACTCGGAAATATAGATCTTCGTAGTTGTCTGCTGACACATATAACACCCAATTAATCTTAAGATATCGTCAAAGGATACACTACTACGTCAGAGCGGAGGTGAAATTTCAACAGAAACTTAACCTTCCAGTTCAGGGAAATCAGTTAGCGTTAAACTCAGAAAGAAGCAACAGCTTCATCGAATAACAACTGATGCCCATTACGCAGCATGTGGCTTTCGTGATTCAGTAATCTAACGATTAATGCGCTTAATATAGTTTAATGCGGTGGGAGTTAAGTTCTAATCTCAGCCAGAACAGCATCACTCACTGGGATACAAGTGCGCTGTAAAAATGACTTTTCATCTCTTAGCTAATTAGCTGTTGGCTTGTTCTATTATTTAAGGCTGTTCGCTAGTTTTCCCACACTGCTATTACTCATATATTTTGATTTATTTTGCTACTAACTGATAATGTACGTCTGACCTTGTTTGTCAATTTTATATTAAGTTTGAGTCTCTGAAGGGAAGTTGAGAAAAAAGAGATCTGTTTACTGACTTATGCGTTAAGTCAAATTCGCACTTCGCATTTCACATAGTTGGAGGTGAAATATCATTGCACTTTGTTTTGGAAACCTAAATGACTCAGATCATACAGCATGAAATCTGCTTGTTAGTATAGATGTCAGTCAAGAAAGCGAGTATGAATGCATGACTCAGCATACTGCTGACTGATTGACATGAGTAATTGGGTACCTCTCACATCACCTATTGGTGCTTGCTAGCCCGTCTGATCGCAATGGTCTAAACGTCAGCGGATATCGATTCCGCTCGTCTGCCGCCTGGCTAGTCAACATCATCAAACACTGTCGGTTGCTGTAAGTGGTGGTGTCCAACTGTTCATATCATTTAATCAATAAGCAGCATATAATGTTGTGCATTGAGGACTTATGTGTTCTTAAATGACATCATAAGGGATTAATTTCATACTTTGGAAAGGATAATTCAACAACAGATCACTTTGGGAATGAGTGGGACAGAGGAAATACACTTCAAGTAAATCTTCTTCTGTCACAACAAAAAACCATTTTGAAGCTATATTTTTATTTTTATATTTTTGATTACAGCCTTGATTCCACACTGTATCTTTGGTATAAGTACGGAATTTTCAGCATGGATATCAGTAGCCCAAATTTTGCAGGCCGACCATAGATATCAGGTGTGCGTCGGCGGGGGATGGAACCTCGGACCATGTGCATGGTTGGCGAGAGTTCTAACCACTGTGCCACTCTGATAAGCATACTCTTTGAAGAGTCCCTCAATAGAATGAAATACATGTGTGGTCATCTTTTGTGTTCAGTGGTTCTCTAAATGATGTCAATTCCTGACGAAATCTACATCGAAAAAACTGTTAAGAGAGGAAATATGATTATGTAAAGATTTTGTTAAAGGTTGAAAGTAACAATCCTTCTTATCAGAACATTATTTGAAACAAAACAATCTTTACAGGTTCGACCACGAACTTACATCACCTAGAGAACCACTGAAGATCCATAGAGTACTCAACAGCTGTTTCGTTCCATGTCAAGACTTTTCCGAAGTACGCATCCACTGTGTCTTGAACCCAAGACCTTCAACTTGCAAGGCCAACTTGTAGACCATTTAGGCACTAGAACCTGACCCAACAGCCCAAGGATTCCCATTTTTGCCAACTCGCGGTATATATATATATAGCTCGACAGTCAGCCACTGTCATCGGCGAATAACTGACCTCTTGGCACAAGGTGGAATTCGTGGGTCATTGGATTGGGTCCCAGCAGCTGAATGTTCTACCAGCTTGCCTTGCTGCTTGGACCTCAGTGGGTGCGTACTGATGAGAAGTCCGAAACTGAGATGAGACACTTTCACTCTCTAATTTTTCAGTGCTTCTCTAACTGATTTCAACTTGTGATCAAACCTGTAACCAATCAAATCCCTGCAAAAAATACTTGAAAGCATTTGTCTATTTTGTTGGTACAATTTTGTACGCGGGTTATATAAAGATACACGTATTTCGTGACAAATCGAGTCCTCTTGCTATATGGTGGCTAAGTGAATAGCATTACAATTATTGATTGCAATTTCCGGGAAACTTTCGGGCAAGTCACATTCTGCCTCCGAAAATGGGCCAGGAGAAGAATCATAGAATTTTCAACCTGTGGATTTTATGACTAAATTTGTGGCCACTGTACCAAAATTTACTCTTAAGTAACTAAGTACTCTGATATTCTATTATGCCTTATAATAAATGCAATGTACTGTTTGAATATTTTACATTTTTTATTTTAGTTTGATACAACTCAGTCCTACTGAATCTATAAATAGATCCACCGGAAAATTGAATTCTTCGAACATAACAAATATTTTAAATATCTGATAATGTAACTTCTGTGAGTGTTTATACTACTGTGTACACAGGCTAACTATTCCATCGATAAGAATAAAATGGACAGAAACTAACTAACAGGTTCATCTTAGCACTTGATAATGTGGCTGAGCGATCACTATTCACAGAGAGAACCCGTTTTTCTATAGTTACAAAGTTTGATCAAAAACTGACCTCAGTCACAAAACCATTGAATATAACCAAGGAGTACTCAAAGAGCTATTCTGTTCCAGTCCGAGGCTCTCCATCAGTACTCTGTCATGATCCTACCTTACTGGGAATCGAACCTATAGCTTTCAGTTTACATGGTGAGGTCATCATCCATTCAGTCACTGGGGTGGAATCTAATGGTAAGTCCATCAATTATAACTTTTGCCAACTCGTGACATATATTTCCACTATCAGCCACTATCTGTCTGTTATCCTTCACACCCACCTTGGTGGACTAAGCTGGTTACGGTTTCTAACTACAGCTGAAAATACCAGTACTCCTTTGGTGGCTTTTAATGTTTCTCTAAATGAAGTTGATCAGTTCGTGATCAAATCTCAACTCAATCGAATCCCTCTAGAAAACAGCACTTGAAAGTTAGTAAATTGTTATTTCTGTAAAGTGACACAACTTGATTAATTTTAGCACATAATAATTAAAAAACACCAAATCATCCAATAAGGGTAGGTAATTTTGAAAGGTCATTGGGTTGTCAGTAAATTCATACCAGGTTGATGCAAGACTGTATTTCTGTCCCCTATGTCAATGTTTTTAAGATGTGGTACATGCCACTGATGAAAAAACTAACAGTAATAGCTTAGTCTGGTGTTAGATAGTCAAAGACAGCCGTCAGGAAGCCCCGGTTGCACTTAGGCATATATGCAACCTCAAAGGAACTAAATGATTCCCCACCTGCCTTCTGATTGACATTCCATCTTTTAAATTTCAGTAGATAAGATGGTGGTCAAGAACCAAGTCCCTAAAATAATCATTGGCAACTTTGTTACATATTTCAAACAGAAAAGAGAATATCCATTACACATTCTTTTATTAATTTACCAAAAACTCTAAAAACCCAAATGTAAACATACAAACTTACTATTTATTCAAACAGCAGCATCAGATGTTAAATTATCTGAATAGTTTTAGTGCATAAATCCATTGCACTCTCTTCTCTCCTTCTCTCCTTTTTATGAGGATGGTCCACCATTACTGCCTGCTAACAGTAGTCAGTTCAATATTTTAGTGTACAAAAAGAAAAAAAGAAGATCGTCTGGTCATTTCAAAAACCAGGACACAAAACATAGAGATCAGAATAATGTTTTCATTTCGCTGTTACCATGAGTAAATATAATAGAAAGTTTTTCTCTCTCAGAGTGTTTACTTTTGTCCTCTTAGAACAGTCAGGTTTATAGTTCCATTGTGTTTGTTAAGTGAGATAAGAAGAGCTTTTTATTTGTATTTTTCTATTTGAACAATCAGGTAGATACTGCCCGACTGTTTTGATTGGTCCAAAACATTTCAACCAATCAAAATTCAGCAATGAATCTATTTTGGTTTAATGTACTTCCTCATCTAATTATATCTTATAGGTAGGTGTAGGAGAAATCTGATCTGAAAATCTGATTCTTTTTATTCTTTGCTTAGAAGGAAATAAGATGAAGACAAATATTATTATTACTATTGTTTTTATTGTTTAATGATGTCTGTAAATATGATAAAGGGCAATAAGTATAACCCCATAGGCGATTTATAAACTTGAGAAAGAGTGACTTCAGTTAAATTGATTGGCTGTTATATATATATATATATATATATATATATATATATATATATATATATATATATATATATATATATATATATCAGATGACTGAAGGCAGTAGGCAAGACTTTTTAAAGGTAGATCTCGTATCTATTGGCTGTTATCAGCAAAGCGTATCTACAACCTTGAAGGAACTCATATTCCTTCAGAGATTTGAATCCACGTCACCCACTGCTGCGGTGGGAAAGTTTGTAGCGAATTCTGGAGCTTCCCAGAATGCTAGGTCCCCTCAGACGTTTAAGCGTGTGTCACCTGGTTTTGTGGTGAGAAAAATTACCATTGGGTTATTCTCACAGTAGCTCACCGCCTGTAGGACTTTAACCAATGTGTGGATTGGTTACTAGGCTGAAACTATTATGATTATTGCTGATCGAGTAAACTGATCAAATTTACAATATGATCACCTAAGTAAAATGAATTACAGCATACAATAATGACATTATGCACTAAGAACCAAACAAAAAGCGTATTCTTAGAAGTCAGAAATCACTTCTAGTCGCATCACTTCTGAGAGATGATGTAATCAACAAAATAGAAACTTAATCATGCCAATGTTTGATTGCGTTAACTGAAAAATGAATGGGTATTTCAGTATTTTGGATGGGATCATTTAGATGTTAGGAAAAAAGATACTTAACAACATATAACATACTTCACAACCAGTCATCTTTAAAATTTTGAAAGGCTTCATTTACCTTCCATAAATTCACATTCTTCTTCCTTGTCTGTGTGTATGCAAAACGGATTCATAAGGTAGTGAATAATATGAAACGACTATCTGCAATCTGTAAATAATGAGCAGTTTATTTGTAGCACACCTAACGGAATCCTGCGATCACTGCAACAAGTCTGTAGCCCAATTTCTAGAGTAAATCAAAGGCATTCAAATAGATGACCAAGAAATAATGGCATCCTTCGATGTAGCAGTATTGTATACTTCAAATGAACAGAAACTAGCAGAAGAAACCATTGAGCAATCACTGAAGAACCACAATCACCTCCCACAACATTCAAAAATACAACTCACAAGTTGGAAAGAAAGCGTAAACCTATGTCTAACAACATATTTTCAATTCAACACCAAAATATATGAACAAATTAAAGGGACACCTATGGGATCACCCATATCACATCTGATTGCAGAAGCTGTGGTGCAAAGACTTGAAGGCACAATCCTACCAAAGATCAAACCCAAAATTTGGATATGTTACGTAGATGACACATTTGCAATAATCAAAAGTAACTTAATAAACAACGTCTTCAAAGACATCAAATTCACAAGAGGAGAGCAATCCGACATCAAAATCCCATTTTTTAACGTTTTAGTACAGCGAACAACTACAGGAAAATTAGAATCTTAAGTCTACAGAAAATCAATCCACCCAGATCAAATACTCAGTTATAACAGCAACAAACAAAAAGAGTTGCTTACAAACATTATTCAAGAAAGCCACGATTTATTATAGCACTCCTGCCCTAAGGAAAATTGAAGAAAAATATCTCATGTACGTCTTCCAAAAGAATGGATATCCACGGAACTTCATCAAAAGACATATACCCCCAAGCCAACCTACAAAATTAAAGGCCCCCATTGGAGCCACATAGAAAATCACCCCACAATATATAAAGGACATCTAAGGAATCACTGCAAGACTCTTCAAACCTTTAGGAGTTGATGTTGCACACAACCCAAAAAATTACTTCATTCAGCTATGTGTCAACCACAAAACTCAACAGTGAAAGAAGACAAAAACAACATCATCTACAAAATAAATTGCAACAGTTACAAAAAATAGTAAATTTGACAAATTGAACGCACGTTTCGTCCGTAAACATAAAGTAACCGTCAAAAAACATGATATTCACTCCCTCAAATTGCTGCATACAGAAAACCACGGAAATCAATTCGACTGGGACAACATTCAAATATTAGGAATACGAAACACCAAGAACACCAGAGAATTTTTGGAAGCTTGCTATTCCAGCAAATCGGCAGTTATCAGGCACATTGACATAGATAAAATTTACCAATCCATGAGAGGAAAATCTCATGCGCAAAAGGTCAAACTTCAAGTCAAGGAGACAATTACTACCAATACCAATACAAGTAGCCTAGAGGGTGTGAGAACAGGCAAAAACAACCAATCACGTTCAAAGTCACCAGGAGAGAGGACTAGTAAAAACGTGGAGAAATTTAAAAGCTCACTTCAAATTGAAGTATGCGCTGAAGATGTTGCCCAGTAAGACAATGAAAGCATCACAAGTAAACCATCCAGCTCAAAGAACACAACTACGTCAATGCATTACACTCATATATTATACTTCTATTCAATTCCAGTTTTCAGTTTTATTTTCTATTGACTGAAAGCGCTCGTTAAAAATTTCAAAAGACTGATATAAGTGTAATACTTGGGCACTGTGGTAGAATGTAATTCCATATTAGATATGTTTATTTTAATAATCACACAGTGATGTAACATTAACAATCGGATGACGTTTCGAGCATAAATTATTCAAGAAACTGAGTTTAGTGAAAAAAGAATAATCTTAATATCAGTAATAATTAATGTCAGCATTAACCTTAAAAAAGCAAAAAGCAGAAAAAACAAATGTAACGAAGGAGGAAATAAAAGCACTTCAAGATATAAAAGCAGACAAATCCATTGTCATTACTCAAGCAGACAAAGGAAACACAACAGTAATACTTAACAAAACAACATATAATGAAAAGATAAATGAAAATCTACAATCTGGACCCTATACCATAATGACTAAATCAGCTGAAACAATCACCAACAAAACAATGAAAGAAACAGCAAATGTAGTTAGATAAATGAAAGAAGTAATTGGTAAGTTAAAATGGTTTGAAATTATGCCTAAATCATCTAATATACCTAGGATATATGGAAGATAAAATTGCATAAAGAGGGATATCCAATAAGACCGACTGTAGACTTCAGAAACACACCAAAGTATATGATATCAAGATTTCTCTCGACAATACTAAGACCGACAAGAGACAACTCAAAAGCTAGAATAGTAGATTCATTTGAATTAGTGAGATGACTAAAAACCACTTAAATAGAGGAAGAGGAAATACTAGTCAGCTTTGATGTGAACAGTCTCTATACGAAAATACCCATTCAAAAGGCCATGAATGCACTGAAAGAGAAACGAAAGGAAGATAATGGCCTAAAAGACAGAATACAATTATCCGTAGAAGAGATAATAAAAAGGGTGGGATTCTGTCTAACAACAACATATTTCACATTCGAAGGGAAAATATACCAGCAAATGAAGTAGTAACTATGGGATCGCATATCTCTTCAATAATAGCTGATATATTTATGGATTATTGGGAAGACAATTCCCTTAAACCATTCAGGTCATCACTAAAATGTTGGTGGAGATATGTAGACGACACACTAGTAATAGTGAAAAAAAACGATACTGAGAAACTTTTCTCACACCTAAACAGCCATGTCGACTCAATAAAATTCACTATGTAATTAGAAAATGAAATTGGGGAACTGCCTATGTTAGACTGCAAACTACAAAGAATGACAGATGGTAGCATAAAAACGACGATATACAGAAAAACCACACACTCTGGAAGATTCCTGGATTATCACTCAGCTCATCCACTCACGGTTTAGCGAGGATTAATACAAGGTCTTGCAGACAGAATACGTAAACTTACAACAACACCAGAGGACCAGTGTAAAGAAATAAAAGTCCTATTCAAAATGCTACTCCAAAACAACTACCCAAAAGAACTTATCAAAGATAATATAAAAAAGAGGCTAAAACCGGGGAATAATAAGAAGGAAGAATGGAAAAAAACAGTCACAATACCATATATAAATGGTGGATCAGAGGCAATTCAAAGAAACCTTAAAAATATCGGCATTCGAACAATGTTTAAACCGACGAATCTAAATCAAAAATAAAATAAATCAACTGAAAGATCCCATAAAAATGATGGATAAAAACAATTTGATTTACAAAAAAATATCTTGTGCTGACTGTCCGACTAAATATGTGGGGCAAACGTCCAGATCGCTCAAAATAAGAGTGAATGAACATAAATGCCTAAAACCAAAGGTCAACCAACAGGGACACAAGCTTACAAGAATCTTGAAAAAATCGATAGCTGCACATGCATGGGGCAAAAGCCACAATATCTATTGGGACAATGTGTGTATTCTAAAAACTAACATGAACAAATGGAAAGAAAGACTCATAACAGAATCGATATGCATTAAAGTCACACCGGATACATGTAACAAGGGTGACTAAACAGTACAACTATCAACAATGTGAAATATAATTCTGAATACAAAACATGAATGAGCAAAAAAATAATGAACTATATATTTGAGTACAAATCATACATGTGTAAAAAAAAGAACAAAACAATTCCAACAGATGGTGTGAACACGGGCAGTAATTTTGCTCGAAATATTACCAAAAATAACAAAACTTATCATTGTGTGTAAACCATTGAAATATAATTATACTTTATTTGAAAGAATAATCTTTTCGATAACTTCTTCAACAGATTCTACAGTTACATGCATCCATAATAATTGATGAAATATTATTATTAACAACATTAATGGTATTTTAAGTTACATTAAGTCAATAGTATCAATCAACCATCTTCAAATGACATAAATTTTGTCAGATATGCTGATGACCTAACTGTGTCTCTGCCTGTCAAATGTCAAAGTGACTGCTCTAAACTAAACGGCTTTTTATCAGAAATCAGCCATTGGTCCAAGGAAAACGGTCTCACCTTAAACCCTTCCAAATGCCAAACAGTTAATTTCACCTTTAGGCACAAATCTGACCTGAACAAACTGGTTAGCACTCACGAGGTGTGCAACATCGATGGCACTGAAATTGAAACCAGGTCAGAAATTAAATACCTAGGCGTCATTCTATCTTCTGATCTTTCCTGGTCGTCTCATATCTTGACGATTTCCAAGAAAATATTCCGTCTTACCCTCTACATCAAGAAGTTAAGACATTCTGGTGTAACCCAACCCTTACTCCTACAATTCGTTAACTCCCGTATTCTGCCTATTATTCTCTATTGTTTCGCCTTAGTTTTTACAGGGCTACTGAAGAAAGACTATACCTTATTACGCAGGATGTTAAAGGTTGTCAGCAGGGTAAGCAAAGTGTCACTTAATGACCTTGTTAACATACTGGTGGACAGGCACATGGACTCATGTGAAAAATGGGCAAAATCCATTTTATCTGACTCAAAACACCCTCTTCATTCACAACTCTCCCGTAGCATCTCATCAGGCAAAACCAGAAGCCTATTTAGAAAACTATATGCTCGCACTAGTAAGTACAAAAACTCAACCATACCCTACTTAGCTCGTGTTCTGTGTGATAAAGAAAACATTAGGCGTGATACCTTTAACTTATTAAATAGTCAGTAGAACAACTGGATCTCGTCTTTCCAACTCATATCATTTAGAGGTACAACGTTTTTTCTTTCTTTTCCTTTTCTCCCTCTTTTTTCTGTTATATGCAGCTGTGTTTCTTTCTTTCTGTTTACGCCAGTAAATATGCTAGAGCCTACTTTTCCAACACCTTCTAACACTCTGTTTAATTTTGGCTTTGCTACCGACATGCTAATAGGTTGTTGCCAAAACTAACTGAGATAACCTTAATCTATGTAGAACTTTATTTATTGTTAGTGTACTAACTGGATGCAATACTGTAGTAAAATGCTGAGAATTCCATTCTGTATCACAAGTACTGTTTTGGAATAAAGCTATTATTATGTTATCTTAGATGATGGAAATAATATCCATTAATCTAACACTAAACTGAATATCAGATAAATATTTGGCCCGCGTTCTATACGATAAAGAAAACGTAGAGCGTAAAACTTATGAATTACCACGTTGCTAGCTAAATAATTGGTCCTCTTATGAATTTATCGATTCCATATCAGGATTTTGGTTGTTTTGAGTGAATCACAATTGCCTCTTCCGTTTAGAGTGTCAGGTATTTAAAAGCATTTATTGATTTATTTGGTACTCAACAGATGATAGAAAAAGACTCTTCAATGTTGATTGTATGGCCTGTTTCGATCAGATATTCTTCTAAGAGATGCAAAATGTTAACGTTTACGCAAGATATGTTGCATATAAACCTAAATTTGTATTCTGTAATACTCAGACTGCTTGCTTTACTGAGACCGAAGAGAAATCAAAGCAGCAAATTGGTTGCCTGGATTATGTAGTCTATTTCGGGATCAGAAACATACAGTGATGATGACTGCATAATTATCTAGGGCTAGCGTACGTATGAGCAAACGTACCACTACAGTTTACCTTATGGCGTGGATGTTTCGCTGCATACCTTCAGTTTAATGAGTCGACTTAAAGACTGAAGGTCAGTATCCAGTATTGAATGAAAAATGCTGTAGACTAATCATTTTTGGGAATTATTTACTGCTACAGCCTCTTCGTGTCAGGTGGTCTACTACTGAACTGTTTATGTTTTTCACCACGCCTTTAATAAGTCACACTGGACAATGTAACTGGTTTTACAGGAGCGGTTGAATTGATAGATACAATGAGAGTTGGCTAGACTAGGTACTTTGTCTGTCAGTCAACTGTTATGACTTCAGCCTTTTGAATAGTATCAGGTACATTCAATAAGTAAACTATACGGTTTAGTGTTCACGAATGTGAAACAGATGCTTAAGAGTATCTGATATACGTGCAGTTTAAAACACTGAAGACAGAGACATGAAAACTTGTCAATGACGTGCTGTAATATAACTAAAAGAGATAAGTTTTGTTAGCCTATAATAGTTGTTACACGCAGATTATTAACGCAAAAATCTGAATGGAATTATCATCTGAGTCACTGCATGTAACTAGTAGCACTTAAATTTATTCAGAAAAACCTATTTTATCATTATTATTCACATAGTACTCGAGTGGGCTTTAGGGCTTCAACTTCAAATCCCCATTTCATTCTGTCCACTGAAGCCATCTTTGACCAGCTCCGCGATCTCCCATAAGCCTTCACTTCCTTCACTTCACACGATCTCCTCCATGTCACCCACGGACTCATGCAAAGCTCGTGGTTTACCATTCAGGTTCCACTTGAGAGTTGGTCTACCGTGTGTTGTTACTCAGTGGTTTCCTAAATGTACCTGATCCATCTCCACTCTCCCCGGCGTATTTGTTGAGTAATAGGTTATGGATTGGTTAGTCCCTAGAGTTCTTTGTTGTTTATTCTTTTTGGCCATCTGACATTCAGTATGGAGCCAGTGAAGGTAGCTGTTGATAAAAGTCTGCGCGCGATTGGAATTGCTTTTGGTAACGTGTTCGCTTAGTCTCTGAACCACTGATTGAATGACATTAGTGCTGAAAGTCTGAATGTTGTTTTTATTCTCATTTCAGTCGATTTCCACACTGATATCCCCATCGGTTAGGATTTAATCCTCAAATAATTTACTTTTCCTGCACCCAGCTTGTTGTGTCTGGAATTTTGTATCCAAAACACCTGTAACTTAAGTAAACTAAGAGCATCGTGGTTTATCAACTTGTAGAAAGTTTTACTTAAGGATAACTATTTCCAAAATCTGAATAGAATACCCCCCCCCCCCCAAGTCATTTCGAGTAACCAGTAACGCATAAGTCTGTTGAGAAAAACAGCGGTCCCTTCAAATGTCATTGAAGTGCAAGAGCGGGAGAGCGTGTTTTGTACAAGTCTGCTTGCCATAACACTGTCAGTCCACTACTCAACAAAACCGCATTCATAAACATAACATAGACATCGAGTAGCAGAATACTCAACGCCCACACATATATAGGAACATGCTGAAACTTACACGATTATCTCAGGAAACCGGAAACTACCAACACAATAAAGCTAAGTTGGTGGGCTGACACGTACTGAACCAGTAGAAGAAACTACATGTGGGTGGTAATTGTCAGCTAATTTCAGTAACATATTATAGAGAAGATTTGTAGCTCAGGTGGATGATTTTGATGTGGTTTTGTTCTTTGAGCTGGATGGTTAGTTTGCGAAGCTTCCATCACCTTACTGGGTGACATCTTCAGCGCATACTTCAATTTGAAGTATGCGCTGAAGATGTCACCCAGTAAGGTGATGGAAGCTTCGCAAACTAACCATCCAGCTCAAAGAACAAAACCACATCAAAATTTCAGTAACATATTCTGGTTGACTTACTGACTGTCAGTAGATGACAAGCAAACTGAGACAAGGGTAAATCCAAATTATTTTGAGTAACACAGGCGAATCCAGTATCACCCTCACATTAGCAGTACCAGTCGGATTTATCCACGATGTTTCCTTCAGTTCATTATGCAAATGCTTAAGTTCCATCGGTGACTAACTCTTCACAATGGACGAAACAGTCCGCGTCAGATTACTTTGATAAAACGGTCTCAACAACAAACGAAAATTGATTCAGTTCAATGGGAAACACACATTCCAGAATAGTCCACACACATTCATTGTAACCACATAACATTAACAGCTAACCTCCGAAATTATTGACATCATCAACGACTTTATCATTTACAGGTAGGTATCATGACAGACAGGACTTGTCAGATAATACGATTCCTTAATTTTCGATGAAAACCAAAAAAATGCAATAAATTCCACCAATCTGAATAGACTACAACCACGATAACACATGAGGAAAAAACAATCTACTCTTAACTTGAATAGTTATTCTGACAACTGATAAATATGCAAAAAAGGTCATATGACATGCTTGTTCTGATGTGTTATTCACAGATGACAAATGAATACACACCATATTACAGATTACAATAACTATGCATTGTATCGTCAAAATATTCATTCATTCCACTCTGTGATTGTTGATTAAATACTGACTAACAATTCTGTAAATTACATGGAAAACTGGAACCAGCACTTAACAGCACATCGTTTGTGAGTGGTGTTCACCTACATACAACTGCAATTGAATAATATTCTAATCAACACAATGACGCTTTGTTATTAGATGTCTGTAGGCAATCGATACGAAGTCCCGTAAATAAATCTGATGCTTCTTGGCACAAGTCAGCAAGATTTATCTGCAGCCTTGAAGGAACTCATGTCCCTTCTAAGATCCGGACCCTTGTCGCCAAGTCGTGCAGTCAGAGGTGTTTCCATCGGGCTATTCTTTGATTGAAAACTAGGTAGTAAGTCATTGTCTCCATTTCATCAAATAAATATTATTATGTTATTTCGTAGTTGGTGACTAGCAGTGAAATCCACAATGCTCATTTTCTCCTATTCGTAACTCGTCTTCTTGATGTGCCTGTAATCTCCATTGAGTGTGACTGTGTTCCTACTGTGGCTCGAACACAGCACCAATTTTTTCCAAGGTAACAGCCATATTCACTAGATCACAACAGCCACGACACCCATCCGTTGACCAATGGGATCAGTTACTATTTCTTGAAGTTGATTTTCTATATCCTGTGGATCAGTTATTTTGAAAAGAAGTGGTCAAACTCTGTTAAAATGTCGACTTCTGGTATGGACACTTAGACAGTGTCTGAGGATTAACAGTGATGTTATGTACTGGTGACTTCCAGAGTGCACGTGTCGTCCTGTTGATTCATCACAATCTCAAATGAGTAATATTCCAGGAATATGGTCCAATATGGTCCAGAAGTCATAAGTGGGGGAAAATTCAAATCTTACTGTACTATAAAGGTAAATATGATACTTTGGAAAAGTTAGGCTTATATAACACCACCGGAGTGTCTTTTCTCTTCGTTATGTTAACTTATTCTTTTTATTTTATGTTCATCGTCCACCAATTTTGATTCTCATGATAACATTAAATTGGCACTGATTTGAAAATAATAGTAATAAGGGGATGTCCATGGACAAAGATGAGTAGGGAAAACCTTTAGAAGAGAAAAGAAAAGGAACATGCATTCATCTACTCACAAGTGGGGCGACTGCAAAGAAAAAATTGACCAAGAATATTGTTTTTTAAAGAACTTACGTCTCTCGAAATTATCATGTATCCGATCGGGTGGCTGCATGTACAGAATTACTCTTTTTTTCGTCTCTTACGCAAGTGCCAACTCACTTATCAATTTTGTATTTTGAATATCGGGCCGTTTTCATTCCATGCAACTGCATTAGCTGGAGATTCTTTTGTAGAGGAGAAAATGGAGAAAAGGTTGGTTTTAAAACTACATTGAGTCTACCATTAGTCTTACGTAATCTGAGCTACCGACTCTAATTCAGAGTAAAGATGAAAATAGAGCTTATGCTACGGCTTGTTACTCACAGTTACTGACAAGTCCCAAAACTAGAACGAAGAAAATATTCAGAACTCTCTAGTTTTCGATGATGATATCAGTCCGTGATCAAATTTGAAACAGATCGATTACCAAATAAATAAATATTGGAAATAAATCTGATGCTCGCGGGTGACTGGCTACTAGACGAAGTTGCCTAGGGCTTTAGTGAGAAGTCGTTACCAGTAGGATCTCTGAAGTCGGGAGTGAGGACAAATACTCACCACCAACATGACAATGGTTAGTGCCACGAATCGGTGGAATTTAGTAATTATGGGCTAGCTATTGAGGAATCGGGTTCCAGTGACTGAATGGTCTACGAGCTTGACTTGTAACCGGAAGTTCCTGGGCTCAAAATTCGGTGGGTGCGTACTGCCGATTAGTCCCAAACTAGGACGAAACAGCTGTCCAGTACTCCTTAGTTCTCAAAGATTCACACACTGATATCAATCCGTCATCTCACTTTAAAACAATGATACCAAGAAAGTCTACGTAAAAATTGTATATTTGCTGGTCTTCTCTACTCACATCCAGTATCACAATATTGGAAACAAACAGACTAAATACACATTATTTATTCTGTCTGCTGAGAGACTGACATGAACAGCTGGCCACTACTCCAGTCAAACAGGGGTACTTGCTAACCAGGTCAAAGTGGTGTAATCACCGAATGGCTGTTTAACTCGTTAGGTGACAACCTTATCAAGTTGTGTACCTTGTTTAACTCAGCTCATGGAACCGAATGAATTGAAACTATCCAAATTCCGACCTGCCAGTAACTTCAGGAAATTCATAATACGTTGAATCTAATTTCGAAATTTGTAAATTAATTCACGACATGAAATTTCATTACAGTTTCCTTTGGAAATGAATTATTCAGTTCACAGTGCATTTGTTCTAATTGATACGATGAACGAGAATCAAGATTTGACTCACATATTATTAATATGAATTATTCATTATATTTTTCATAGATATTGGATATTCAGTCAGTTATCCAATCACGACGCAAGATCTCAGGACAAGTAACAAGCGAGAATATGTAACACATTCTCATTTATATTCTTTCGGTCAAATTCACTTAACTCTCTCTCACACACACACACATACACAACACCGAAATACGTGACAAAGTCAACTAAATAGAAATGTGAAAAATAATCAAATGAAAGTAGTGAGATGAAGTTGACAGAAGATGAATTATTGTTTCGCGTCAGTAAATATTTATCTTGTCTGCCCTTATAAAAATGTATGAATCCAACTGGAGACAGATGATTTTGATTGATTGATTGATCGATTGAATCGATTTGAAATAGCTAAACATTTAAACAAGCGAACTGTTAAATAGAACAACAACAAAAATGTCTAGTTCTTATCTGTGTCATCCAACATGTACACAGTCACAGATACACATACAAAATTATGATGATGATGAACTGTCTGAAAATTAAACTTGACATGTCCTACTGGACACAAAAGCAAGAAGAGGAGCAGACGTTGGCTCAGACCACTATCTCGTACAAGGGACAATCCAAATCAAATTAGAAGCTTTCAGAGAAACAGGAGCTGCAGATAGACCACACGCCAAATTCAATACTCAAAAACTGAAGGACCAAGATACAAAGGACATCCTCACTGCAAGCATAAAGGACAAAGCCGATACACAAATCAACACCAGAGAAAAGGTCAGCGTCGAAAAGCACTGGAACAACTTGAAAACGGTGTGGAGTCAAACCTGCATGGAAGTTCTAGGCAGAAAGAAGAGACAGGACAAACAGTGGCTCACTACGGACACTTGGAAACTAATAGAAGAGAGAAGGACAGTGAAACAAAAGATTATCCAGTGCACTGACGAGCAACAAAAACAGGAGCTGAATGCAAGCTACAATACGCAGAACAAAAGAGTGAAGAAGAGTGCCAGGAAAGACAAAAGAAAATATTATGAAACCATGGAAAGTGAAGCAGAACAAGCTGCAGGCAAAGGAGACCTCACCACACTCTACCAAACAACTAGGCACCTTTCGGGCAAAAGTTCGACACAGATTAAGCCAATAAAGGACGACAATGGAAAGTCAATCACCAAAGAGGTGGAGCAAAGGAAACACTGGACTGAACACTTCAAAAGACTTCTAAATCGTCCGCCACATACAACGCGCTAAACAATACCAACAACGGAAGCAGAACTACCAGTGAACATTGACCCCCCGACAAAATCAGAAGTCCTGAATGCAATCAAGATGCTTAAAGCTGGGAAAGCACCAGGACCAGATGGAATCCCAGCAGGAGCTTTGAAAATAGACCCAGAGACAACAGCGGACTTGATGACGCCACTGCTGGAGAAGGTGTGGAAAGAGGGCAAAGTACCCGAGGATTGGAAGAACGGATACTTATTCAAACTACCAAAGAAAGGAGACTTAAGTCAATGTAAAAACTGGCATGGAATTATGCTTCTGTTCATTCCAAGCAAAATACTAAGTCGCATCATCCTGGAGAGAATCAAACACGCCCTGGATGAAACACTTCGACCGGAACAGGCTGGATTCAGGAGAAACAAATCATGTATTGATCAAATCGCCACTCTACGGATCATCATTGAACAAAGCTTGGAATGGCAGTCACCTCTCCTCACTCAACTTCATCGACTTTGAAAAGGCCTTCGACAGCGTCGATCGAGAGGTCATTTGGCAACTACTTCGCTACTACGGGGTGCCATCGACAATTATACATCTCATCCAACAGTTATACGACAATGCTGCATGCCAAGTAATCCACAACGGGAAACTTACGGAAGCCTTCGAAGTGAGGACGGGAGTGCGACAAGGCTGTCTACTATCACCAATGATCTTCCTGATTGCAATCGATTGGATAATGCGACAGACAACGGCAACCAACGAGGGAACAGGCATAAAATGGACTGACACAAAAGACTTGGAGGATCTGGATTTCGCCGATGATATATGTCTGATTTCCCACAAACTGGAAGATATGCAAGTGAAAAGCAACAAGTTGGCAGAAGAAGCATCAAAGATGGGACTTCAAGTGAACATAGATAAAACAGAGGTGATGAAAATTCCTACCCAACATCAACAGCAACAACAACAACAGACAACAATCAGCATAAGTGGGAGGAACCTGAAAGAAACAGCCTCCTTCACCTACCTGGGAAGCATCGTCTCAACTACAGGCGGAACTGACGAGGATATGAAAGCCAGAATCGGAAAAGCAAGACAAGCTTTCATTACTCTCAAATCTGTGTGGAGGTCAACAGCACACTCAGCATCAAAAATAAGATCCGGATTTTCAACTCCAATGTAAAGTCAGTGCTAATATACGGATCAGAGACTTGGCGAGTCATAAAGAGCATCTCAAACAAACTTCAGACCTTCATTAACATCTGTCTTCGCTGTTCCTCTAGGATCTAAAGGATACAATAATAATAATATCCTATTTATCACAAATTTCTTATTCGAAACAATCAAGTCAGTTATATGGGTGACAAAATATGCTGTTGATGGAGGGGAGGATGAAAAGGAGAAAAGCAGCATAAATTGTGGATTCTCAGAAGTGAAAATCTACGAGTAACTGGTTCGCCACTTGTTGGCTGGATGGTAATTTATTCTGCTCCTCAATGAAAAGACCACCATTTAGGCGTCTACTGGTTTGCTATGATGAGAGCTGTCAAGTGGAGATTTCGGATCTTTGTTTGATAGAAATTTGAAAAATTAATCTCAGAAGTGTAAACATTAAAGCTTCCAGCTATTTATAATTCCTGTAGCCGTGGGGTTGATTTTTCAGGTAGCCTCACCACCACCTCTCCCACGCTTGTAAGCTTAGTGTCGTCTAAAAGAGTCCAGAATTAAACCCGTATCACTGAACTGTCAACACATACTCTATTGTTTCGGTGTGTAGGTTCAAGATAGATGTCACCACCGAAAATTTTTGAAGCATCTGTCTCTTCCTAATTTGGAACTCTTCAGTAATACTCCGCCAAAACACCATCATGCATCAAACATAGGCTGTTAAAATTATGAGGAAAACTGATTATCACTTAGCCAGTGAGTCGAGATCCATATATTCATGAATTCTATCTGTCAACGATTCCCATTGGCACTGACGAATATCTGAATTTACATTCAACTTGGCAGTGAGCCCTATTGATAACGACTTGTTTCTGGAATCCTAGAAAAGTCACTTCTCCTAAACTAACATCTGTTCCATGACGAAATCTGCCAATACAATTAAAATCCTCATGGCTGCATGATTTCATTTCACTTTTACTTCATGAGTAATTCATTGACTGGTCACTAGGGGGAAAACCTGAAGCTGTTTTAAGCATACAGAAATGCACACAGTATTATTATTGTCTTACTCCCTTAGGTTTGAGGTAGAACATAAGGCTTGATCAACACATCTTCATTTCACCCTGTTCTTTGCGGTAGATTTTAGCTGGCTCCACAATAATCCATAAGCTTTGATCTCCTCTCCTCCATGTCACTCTCGCATACACGCTCAGCTCTTGTTTTCCCACTCGATGGTCTGTCTGGCGTGTGATATCACTTAGCGGTTCCCTCAGCATGTGTCCAATCATTATTCATTTCCCTGTAGTTTTGGGAAATAGTTGGCTGGTTCGTTATCAGAATTCCTTGTAGTCTATTCCTTCTGGTCGGTCACCTGATCTTCAGTATAGAAGGAAGGTTGCTGCTGATCAGAGTCTGAAATATATCTGGTGACGTGTCAACTCTCTAAACCATATGGAAGCACTAACTCATTTGAGAATAATTTTGAAGTTCCGAATCTTGTCTCATATTCTGCTTGCAGTAGATTACCGCAGTGATTTTAAATTAATGAGGTTCTGTTTTGATTTTCTGAACTTGGTAAGCTTTGACATATCTGTACCGTCTGTAGTTGAAGCGATGCTGCCTAGATAAATGAACGAAGAGACTTTTGTCAGGTACAGTAATTAATCATGGTAATGAGCACTGATAAATATTTCTAGAGTTAGCTGAATCAATAACTACTATTTTTAGCGGTTTTTATTCTTCCTTTCCTTATTCATCAACCCTGCATTATTGATCTTATCATACTTCAATTGATTTCATTCTTTTTAGAAGTGGAATATTTCTTCGTGTTATGATTAAGCATGATAATTTATAAATACTATATACTCGAGGAATTTGTATTCTCCCCCATTAAGTTGCTTTATTGTCAGACAGTAGAATATCTTTTATTATATTACTCATAATTGTGTTTGCATATAACTTTAAAAAGTAACTTTATTTTGTAGTTATCGCGCACTGTGTATTTCCCGTTGTCTACAAATGCGAGACTATCATAAGTTGTTATGCTTCCAGGGAATTTAGCATATTCAGTGAGCACCTTTATAGTTTAGCATATGTAGAAGTCATTCTTAACCTATATAAATGACGTAACTACAGAGTGATTTGATAGCCGTTTGAAACAGCGAGAGTTCTCTTGCCAACAAGTACGTCTTCTTTAACTGGAGGTGACTAGCAGTGGAATTCAGGGTGTGAAATCCGCCCTATTTTTGACTTATCAGTGGATGAACCTGGAATTCCCATTGAGTGGTGGTTTACCAAATAAGTCTGGAACCCAGCATCCATCGTTTTTAATACCAAGACATTACCCATCAGGCCGAGAGCCAAGACTTTGAGGCATCCATACTAGGAGGCGACATATAAACACAGAAACCGAGCGTCCCCGTCCAAAAGAATAAATTAATGGGAATTGCAAAATTATCATGGAAACAATTACGTCTCCTCTCTTGTTTTCAAGTGCCGTTGTTATTGCCATTGGTTTTTGTCGTTGTGATTATGCATAAGAGTGCTTTAGATTAGCTACTTATGTTCACGTTGCTCTCTGTCTACTAGGCTATAATACCAGTCATAGCAAATATTCAGTAAGGGTTGTTGATATAAGAAGTGTTGGTAGACTAATATGAATGATAAATATGCTACTACTTTGGTTCGATAATGTCGCCAAACTTTATATAGATTGATATGATGTGCACTAATAATAATAATATAACACTACTACTAGGAGAAGACACGGGGGAAGTAATATGTAATTCGTCTGAAGACTGAATACCAAGCACTGCTTACCGATTACTTGTGATCCTCAGCGCTGTTCCAAGGGGATATGTCAAAAGTATAGCAAAGAGAAAGATTGGAAGACGAAACATCCAACTTTTGAAAAGAAGAAAGTGCTTATTTGTCTCTCATGCAACGGAGGAGCTGTATCACAAAAGATTGATAAGAGAATAAAAACAGCAACCAAAAAATTCTTCCCCCAACTAAGCTCGTAAGGCCGTCCAGCACTACATGCTCCATAAACTAGTTTAAACTGGATAAGTACCCTGCTGATGTTACCTCCGACTGCATTTATAAATTGATCTGTACTTTTTTTTATTTCAGCTTGATTCCACACTGTATTTTTGGTATAAGTATAGAATTTTCAGCATGGATATCGGTAGTCCAAATTTGCAGGCCGACCATAGATATCAGATGTGCGTCAGCAGGGGATTGAACCTCGAACCATGTGCATGGTCGGCGAGAGTCCTAACCACTGTGCCACCGACGTACTTGCAGGAGCAAGTAAATTGGAAAAGCAGAAAGGACCGTTTTCCGTCCGATTTTCTGATCATATGCCAAGAAACATATGCCTAAAGGGAATAAGATGTTCTCAAAGTGCAATTACAAGACACCTTATGGATACAAATCGTTTCGTTGAGATTTCCAAATCCTGCAAAATATTAAATATGCGAAGGATGGCGAATTCACCACGATTTTTAGAAACAATTGCAATCAAACGTTTCAAACCAAACTTATCCATACAGAAAGAGAGTGCAATCAATCTCATTCTCTTGGTAACTATCTGCATTTCTATGGTTACACCGGTCATTTATCCAAATCAGTCATTTCAGCTTACGGAGAAAGTTTTCAATCATATAAACTAGAAACTTCTTGAATTGATATGTGAAGTTACAAGCTGACACTGTGTGGTGATTAGATGTTTGTAACTTCTGTCTTCTCCTACCCCTTGCTTTTCTACTCTGAAAGCATACAAACCGATAGTCGCTTAAACTAAAAATTGTAATGCTGCTTATATTTCGGATGCGTTAATCTTATGATTTTCTATCTATTGCCATTCGACATTAAAGTATATTATCGTTATTTGTATAACTACTGATGGTTGGAGACAGTAGGCAGGGAGCCTTGGACCTAGGTTTCGTGAGAGTTGACACTCGTAGTCTTGCATGGTGTCCAAATTGCTAACGTGATTGATAGAATTCATTCGTCACCAAAGATTGGACTAGACACATTACATTAGTTATTGACTAGTGTCCGGTCAAAGTATAACCCTTGTAATTTCAAGCAGTTTGCAGATGATAAGAATCTGTGAAACGGGGTGATATTATTTAATACAGTAAATTTGGCCTTTCTTAGTTTTCTCCGACTTGATCACGGCTTGCAAGCAAATAATCCTTATAACCAAGCAATTGAAAACTTCTTCATCGAAATTTATCAAGAGAACTAAGTGCATGGAATCACAATCTTCTTCCCCGACTGAATTAGGACATTTTCCAACTAAAGACGAATAATATTGAAATGATGCTTGTTAAGGAAGAAGAAGAATTCACTCTTCTCTCAGTTTCATCCCTGCTGTTTTCACTGAATTTTTAGTTAATTTTGTCACATATCTCAGGGTTATTAGAGGTAATGGGATTCGACTGAATGGATAAGGATGGGAGTGTGTTACATATTCTCGTCTCTCACTTGCTTTGAAAACTTGTCTATTGATTGAATAGTTGATCAAATGTTCACTGACCATTAAATATAGAGAATACATGACTCAAATTATCCGTTTTGCAGATTAATACTTGATTGCTGTTAGGAGCACCAAGAAAATATCACACGTGTTGCAATCAGATTGTACAAATACAGGCAGAACAAATCGACTATATATTCAAATTACCATTTGCACATATCTTCGCTATCATGCTTCTTTGCCTTCCTTTCACGTCTTCCCTTCGTTTCTTCTTTTCTGTACAAATCCATCTCTCCGCTTTTCGATATTCTTGTAGATGATATACATATTTATATGTATACTACTTGAAAATCTTATCAATAGTACACACCACTTTACTAGTTCACGTAAGTAGCTGACCAGTCTGAATTCGAGTAGTTTGAACTGATTTGGCTGAGTCAAAACAACTACCCCCATTAATAAGTTGGGTTGTAAACGAGGGGATCAGCCGCCTGGTGATTAAATAACTTCGATCTGGCTAGCAAGCACTACTGGTTGGTGTAAATGGTATACAAGTATCCATCTCAATCATTCTTCAGTAGTTTATAGAATCATGCAATTAGTTTGAATGATTTCTATGGTGTTCCTTGGATTCCCTTCTAGTAATACTGGCTGTGAGCAAAATGCGAAGACAATAATAATAATAATAATTTGCTTTATTCCAAAAACAGTACTAGTGATACAGTTTGGAATTTTCAGCACATATCTACAATATTACATCTAATTTCATCGCACGTTTAAAAGGAATTATTTCAAAAATAAATATAAAAACAACGACAACAAAAAATTGCAAAAAAATACCAAGAAGTAGAAAGGAAAATAAACAACATAATAAATAATATCTCAGTATTGGGTAGTGGGACTTTGTTATTTGTGAGAAAAACATGGGGTTGACATGGGGCTTCAGATGGCTCAGGCTAGTCCACATGGCCTCACCTGTCGTGCAAGAAGCACGAAACGCCTATCATCATATGTGTAATGAGTATCCTGTTAGAAGGACATCAATACAGACTTCAACATGTATAACCCGAAACAAGCCAGACACATTATCGCAACCCACCTTAATTTCAAATACCATATTCCAAAACAACCATTTGCTAACACACAAGAAACCTGTCAGATTCACACACTCACATCAACACAACAGTCATGCACACGCTCACATCAACGCGCCGACTCGAATCACTCACTCACTCACTCACACAAACACACACACACACACAAGATACCAAAAATTCACCACAAATAACAACCACTCCCTTCCCGTGCTACTCAAATATCCACTATTCAGTAATCTATCAATTCCATTAGAAAAAACAAACAAATAAACTCACAGAATACATCAAACTTTCACACAATATACACACTACCTTACACACTGCATATTTCAAAACTGTGCTTTTGTCTTATTTCGTCTTCCTACTCCCTATTCGATATTCCATGAACCATAGCACAATTTACAGCCTCCAGCTTCCAGTATCCGGCCTCCACTCACTCATACTTCGTCTAACATCGGACACACAACATCTGAGACATTGACATTCTTGGTATCATTTTTTTTGTGTTTTTTCGTTTGTTTTTCCGTAATTTATTTTTTTTTATTGGCTTTTACTTGTATTCTACTCTGTTCATTTTCTAATCTTGATTCCCATTTTTGAAGAGTGTCTTATTTCACCTCAGTTTTTCTTCCGTTTGTTTTTTTTTCTGTTGTTTGAAATTTTTATCAAGATTTTTATTGATTTTTTTGAATATGTATATTTTACACGTTGCATTCCTTCTTAATTTCAGTATTTGATTTCTTTTGCAGCTATTTTTAAAGAATACTGTAGAAGTTTTTGAAAATATGCATATGAGCATATTTGGCTGGCAGAACCGGTTCCTTCCAATTCATTTGTTGCTTTCCAGTATTGTTACTGGCTCAGTTGATTGCTTAATATGTAGAAATATAAAAAAAAACGGTATCGTTCGCGTTCACGTTTACAGCATGCCATAATCTACGAGTCAATTTGGTCAGGAGAGCACGATCAGAGTTGATATTATCAAAGTTTTTTAAGATCATATTGAACCTGGAGAATTTAGAACCTGGGTTGTAGTTGCAACAGCTTTGAAGCTTTTTAAGGTGAGTATACCATCAGTGTTTCTATTATCAGTTAAAAAATCAGGTATATTGTGAGAGAATCTAAATCAAACAAGGTAGAGCCACATGACAAATGTGGATCTGTTGTGCTTGAATGTATTTTTGGGAGCAAAAGAAACTGGAAACTAATCAGAAACCTCTAAAGGGTAAGTTTTACCTATGTTTGGTAATGCTTAGTGTACTAGATCCAAATACAGGAACTAAGAATGTCTGTAGTAAAGCCAATGTTAACAACCATTCAATTTGTTGCAAAACGATTTAAAAAACGGATAACATGCGGTGATCTAGTGAGTGAATGAACTATCTTAGCTAAGACATCAAACCTTCACACACTACACTACCTTACACACTGTGTATTTCGAATTTTATCTTTTTTCACTTTGTTTATTTTACCCTAATTTTCTCCCTCTTTTGTTGGTATATTAATTAAATTGGTCCTTTTTTGTCACTATTTTATGTTTTCATGGTGTTCTTTATCTTGTTTTCTTATTTTATATTCCTTACTTTTTTGTTTCTCTCTCACTCTTATTGTTTCTACTTTCATTCTGGGAATTTTCTTGCGGTATTTCGTGGTTATGTCTTCCGTCCTACATGAATTTAATTTTTTTGTCTATTTTCAAGTATTGGTTTTTTGTCTATCATTATTATTGCGTTATTTTTAAGTCGATAATGCTATTTTAGTGTGGTATTGTTTTGGATTTATTATATAATTTAATGAATCTTTCCCTCGCCATAATGATTCTGTCGATGTTATATATCTGCTCAAACAGTACTTAAAAACGGGATCTGAGTGAAATTTGCTCCTTATTCGGTGAATAGCATTCATGTTTGTGGTGTAGTAATGATAGGTGTCGTCAGTTAACGACTAGCATGCGTTCAAGTACATCGGTGCGTTCGCATCCCTGGGATGTTATTGTTTAACTTCTCTTAGAAACCTTTATGTTACTCTAATCTACGTTTATAATCTGTTAATCTACAGGTATAAATATGGTTAACTTTAATTAAAGCTTTATAATTCTCCCAATACATTTACTCTGACCGGAACTGTTAATTTCCGAGAAAACTCACCTACTATGATATGTGAGAATGTATTCCTACAATCGATAATGAGTCAATGTTTTTACAAATATAATATGAATAATACGAAAAAAGTATGACGGAACATAGTTTGACAGGGATGTTAAATGTGTTGTGAACATGATGAAATTTGCTTGAACGATTATCTGACCAACATTTAGACAACTGTCACTAAGGTGGAATCTGATTCGTTGGTAACATACGGATAATTAGTATTTGTACAATGTAAATTCTGACGAATATGCCAGCGAGCTAATCTCTGGTTACACACAACTCCAGCCCCAATCTTATCCGAATGTAATTCAACCATTGTCTATTACTGATCTGTCCTTAACCTAACATTAACCCTAGTCCTCACTTTAAGTCTAGATATGGTCCCTTTTTTACAGGCTTACTATCCGACTAGTAGACTTAGCAAAGTTTGAGAACGAGTATCTGCTGGTAATCGAACCTAACCTGCTTGTGGCATGGTTGGACAGCACTTTACCATTGAACTATCAGTGCATTCAGTGGAGATTAAGTAATTTATAATCTATGTAGTTTTATTTTTTATCATGTAAACGGTTCAGTAATGCATTTCTTATCTCTGAAACATATTACGGCGAAACAATAGACGTCTATAGACCTTTATGCCTTTAATGTCTTCTCTTTTCCTGTGTTGAAATTTATCTCTCACAGGACTAAATCATTCGCATTAAATTAGCAGTTTGCAAATCTATTCGGCTGTCTAAGCCAAGTCCAACTGATTATACCATTGGTGAACTGGGTGCCCAAATGATCGAAATGACTGTCCAGTGGTGCTTAGATCACTTCTCCGTGGCTAGAAGCCTCTAATGATTCATGCAGACGCTATCCACCATCTCATTCCAGTCAATAAGTTGTACTTTCAGCACTCAGTATCTCATTTTTATGTCGCATTTATTGTTGTTATTTATAAATCTAAGCAACACGTGGTTCTTCTGTCAATTTTATTATTTGTTTTCAACTAATCCCCATTACTGAATGATTATTTCTTTTTTTTCAGGAGGGTGTGGGAGGGACAGCTGCACAGTACTATCCTTTGTATTGTCTGTCTGATCTTCGGAATAAAATTCTATTTGGAGGATGTTGAATGTCATTATCGTGTGTTTGTCTGTCTGCCTAATTATGTTCATGTTGTATATGTGCATATGGGTTTGTGTCTGTCTGCACTAGTCGTTCTCATTTAATGGCGTTATCAGTTTTCTAACTCGTCCACCCTTAATATATTACCATAATAAAACAATAATGATCCCATTAATTTATCTAAACTGGGATTAACGACACAGCGAGAGAGAGAGAGAGAGAGTGGGAGGGGGAACGTACTACAAGTTAAACTGCGAAAACAAGAGAGATCTAGAAATGAGAAAAAAAACTAAACAAATGACAAAGTCAATCAATAAAAAAGGATGAATACAATTATGAAGTAATATTGATTTTTTTCTTTAGTTAGATACACTAGGAGTATATACACTATTGATTTTGATTTGAAGGTACGCCCTACGAAATATTCCAGACGAGATTAGAACCAAAATACGGAGATATTAAGGAGGTGATACAGTGGTAACACACCCTTTCTAAATATGCATAAATTCCCGTGAAAACGTTTGATTGCAGACACTTGAGCAACCCAATAGTAAAGTCAAAGTCCTCTGCACACAATACATTTTGAGGAATTTGAAGATCGTTGAAAACACCCAGTCCAAATAATGGAGAGAGAAAAGAACAAGCAACCCAGCAAAGATATCTTTTCGGTGATTTTCCCCACCTGAGTATATAGATTGACATGTGTTTAAGGTAGCAAATACACTGGCTGGGCACCCATCCAATCTTATGACCACATCCCACTAAATGGATGCCTAAAGGGAATTGGATATTCACATAACAAAATTACCAAATACCTGATGGATACCCGGTATTTCGGGGATATTTCCAAATCTTCAAAAGATGTACAATCTCATTTTTATACATAAGTATACATGGATACAATTGTTATTATTATTATTATTATTTAATTCAACATTGTAATAAAGGGAGACAAAAGGTGATAATTATTTTCACCTTGATATGAAAATTCGAAGGTGTGAGTGAATGTAGATCACAAGAGACACAGAAACAAAATTAAATAGGACCTAAAATAGTTGCGTAATATATAAAATAGTTGTGTGTTTTTTAACGAAAACAGGTGTGTGTGTGTGTGTGTAGGATGAGCGTAGAATCATACAAAAATAATAATTTCTATAAGTGGAGATGAGAAAATTGCAGAGAATCAAAGAACCTTTAATGATGGTATAGTAAAGTTCATTTTTCCACAAAACTGGTTGTGACTACTCAACTAAAAGGTGAAGTATCTATGCTAGTTGTCTCATGTAACTGTCAATTCCAATACTCCTGTACAGTAAAGTAATAAGGGTAAAGTTCAACTCGGATGCACCAATAACCTTTGAATGAGCAATCATACTTAAAAGCAAATCTTGACTTCTAAGTCTAATCTATCCCTAACCAACCCTAATATCTCCCTTACTAGGTGAAACTAACTCCAATCTGTATCTAGCCTAAAACTAACTAGACATCTTGTTAAATATTATCACGGTTGATTCAACACTGTGTTTTTTCTTCATAAATATGGTGATATTTACCTGGTTTCACCGCCTTGCTCAGAGTGAGAATCCCAATATCATTGTGGTGTATTCGCGCCTGTTAGGTGTCCAATGTTTAACTTCTCCGCAAGGCGAACATGCAAAAACTCGTTAGCTTAAAATAACAAACAAATCATATTCAAGATTTGGGTCATTTTTGAATTTCTACTAATGAGTTTGTGATTTTTAGTTGACTTAGGTAGGTTATCAGACATCTCTTCTACTGTAATGAACCAGAACTCAGTATAATATTAGGTGATAAATAGTTAGTATTTAAAATCGTGTACTAATTTGATAAATTCTGAAGGTCCGCATAGTCTTGGAGTTTATACAATAAAGTAACTTGCGTCTCTCTCATACTCTTATACAGACACACATACACACCCGCATAACGTGCTGGAAACTTTTTCACTTATAACTAACTCAATTAACCACTTTTCGATTCCTTATAAAACTATTTTCTTCGTAAATAACTTTCAGCAGTAATTGTTAGATCACGTCATGGCTTTAGGAGTAAACTGAATTCCCAGTCTTCGAATTAATTTGCAATTCATTCAGTGAAAGCAGGTGAAATTTCATCAGTTCGCTATAGAAACTGAATTATCCAAATCATAGTGTGCGATCTGTTTGATGCCATAAATAGTAATCAAGAAAGCTAGCATAAATGTGTAGGACTATATACTATTGATTTACTAATATGAGTAGGTGTATATCACCCACACCAACGAGTAGTGCTTGCTAGCCAGCTACATTGAAGTAATCTGTACACTGAGGGGCCAATTCGCTCGTTTTGGGTCGAATCCGTCATCTCAGTCAATCAGTAGCGCATAATTTTATGCATTTACTCTTGGCTTCTTGGTAACTATTTATGGTATCAAGCAGATCACACACACACACACTGTGATTTGGATAATCTTCGTTTTCAAAATAAAACTGTGGTGAAATCTCACCTCTAACTGTGTAAACTGCAAATTAATCTGCAACCTGCGAATCCAATTTATGGTCTGAGCAGTTAGTCCAAGTAGCTAGCTGGTGTGAACTAACTAGGCTGTCTGATCTGAGTCATACAGAATACATCGGTAATGAGCAAAAGGACAGTTGTTTAGATAACTTCTATCTGGCTGACAAATAATACCGATTTATGCGGATGGTATATAACTACCCACTTTAATCAGTCATTAAGATACATTTTTATACATTGGAAGAGAACTATTATTATTGTTATTCTTCCCTTGGGTTCCGTGTGGGACATAGTGCTTCAACAACACATCCTTACTTTTGATTGGACACTAGTAACTAGTGTGATGTGTCTAGTCCTTTCTTTGGTGTAGAATGAATTCTATCAGTCAGGTTTGCAATGTAGCCACCATTCTAAGTAGCTGGCCATCACATCTCCACTTTGTTCTGTTTGATGCTGCCCTCTTCACCTATGCCCATGATTGCCCAAAATCTCTCAACTCTTCCCCACAGGATCTCCTCCATGCTGCCGTCGCACCGACGACCAGCTCGTCCTTTCCCATTTGGATTCTACTCGAGCGACTAGTGCATAATGTCATTGGACGGTTTCCTAACTGTATGCCCGATCCATCTCCATTTTCTCCTACATATTTGTTGAGTGATCGGCTCTTGCCTGTTGGTTTGTTCCCACAGTTTCTTGTTACTTCATTCATTATTTCTGACCATCTGACTTTCAGTATGGAGCCAACGAAGTAGGCAGCTGTTGATGAAAGTCTGCAATCGGCTGTTGGAAATCTCTTTTGTGACGTGCCAAGTTTCTAACCCGTATAGAGGGACCGAGTTGACATCCAAATCTTGTTCCTTATGCTCAGTGCAGAAGACTTCCAAAGTGGTTTCAGGTTGATGAAGGCCTTCAGAAGATAAAAACTGAAACAAAATCTGTAAGTCCATTTTCGACATCAGTCAGCACATCAATCGTCACGTGCATCGGACACACTGGTGGTCTTTAATAGACACATTTGTTCATGTATCACTGCTGAGGTAATTAGCCAGTACCTTATATGTCTTTATTGGACATTTCCTGACTGATTCAAAAATATTTGTTCAGCATAGTTCCTCTTGATGAATAAGCATAGAATTTAGCAAGAAATCTTCTAAAGAGCATAACTCCAAAAAGATTATGTAAACTCCTATGATGTAAATTGGGGGCAATTTCTTTTTAAAATTAAAAACTCGACAACACACCCACAGTTGTCTTTATTGCGCCTGAATAGTCGATAAATCAGTAAACACTCTGAATTTTAGGTCACGTGACCAACTTGTCTAATCCTACAATTAATTTGATTGACTGATATCACAGGGCCTATTTTATAACCAATAAAAAATGCAGGAATTCTATGAGAACTAGAATTTGGACGTATTTACTCTAATGTACGCGAATATGCAAATAGCCACTAACCTAGCATAGAACATATCTGTGTGTGATAGTTTACGTCTCTCCCCTTTTTTCAGTGTACTGTAACGTAGTTTGTGTCTGACGTCAATTATGTTTCAGTTTGCAACTGTTACACTTTCATTGATTCATTCGTTTCTTCTTTTTTTTGGAGAAAGTTTTAATCCACAACTTTACTCATCTCATTAGTAGACAAAACTGACAAACTTCAAAAGGAAGAGAAATCCAGTTAAGTTATTTTACGCAAATGAATCGACTAGTCGGTCACGCAATATCAACTTTTTCTTTCCCCTTTGTTGTCTTCTTTGTCGAAATGTGAGTTGATGCTGAAAATCCCAAGTTAAAAAGTTGTTTTATATGATGTATTGATTTATTGGAGGAAATAAAAGAATGCCTTTAGCTCCAATGATCTTAAAAATTTAAATTGATTTTTTTAAAGATTTACTCTTTCCCTTCCAATGACGATATTACTATCCAATGATTTGAATATAGGGTTCTTCTCTTAAGTATCGTAATGTGTGAAAAACGAATGAAGATGTATGAAATTCGATACTTGCTGCCTAATGCTCAATGTCTTTACCATCTAACTACGTTTACAAGAGTGGAGGATGTACGCACCGTGATTACTTAACTGTAACAAACATAACTGTCTGGTCCAAAGTTCACCCAACGAAGCGTTGGAAGTATTCACTTCAATTTCGTTGGGACCTACAAATATAATTTTTACACAAACTCTTCTGAATGCGTTCGAACTACATAAATACTGCCATAAAGTCAGTCAGTCCCATAGAGTCGTCCAACCTCGGTGACTTATCACTAGTGTGTTGTGTCAACATAGGTTTGCTTGAATAACTGACTTGTTATTCTGTTGCATTGAAAGTTCGTTGAAGAATCGTTCAGTAATAGTACTTTTACTTTTACACTACACCATCGTTATAATTTTATCATTATTGTGGCTATTTTGTCGACCTTGGACATAGCATTCAGCATATCTCGTCTATTTTTTTTCAGCATGGATATCAGTCGCCCAAATTTTGCAGGCCGACCATAGATATCAGGTGTGTGTGGGCAGGGGATCGAACCTCGGACCATGTGCATGGTCGGCGAGAGTCCTAACCACTGTGCCACAGACGCACTTGTACCAAAATTACAGTGTGGAAGCAAGCTGTTTTTGTGGTATTCATATTGTACTTTTCACATCGCTGAGTATGACTCATCCCACCCTACTCCCTCGAAACTTGTATCTTGTTGGTGATAATAAATACTCAAGCAAGTCATTTAATTGTCCACCCACATTTTATCTTAACATCTTAGCGTATGTACAATTTATTTGTGGTTTCAGTTGACGATCTAAACCAATCGGCTATTATTTCCATGTACTTATACTTCTACCCCAGATAAAATTTTGATTCGCCTTTCTGTCACACTTGGGTCAGGAATCAATGAACCATGAATTCTAACTTTATCAATTTGTGACTCAACTCTAATGAAGACACATTTGCTTGTCAAGTCAGAGTGAGTGGAAAATAAAAGCCAATCAAATTGAAGAAAGTGACAAAGGATTTAAGCAAAAAGTAATAAAAGTGTAATTAACACTGCTTAAGTGTTGTTCACCTTTTCCAACACCTTTTCACTAACCATCATTATATAAAAATCTTGTTTATTAATTAATCTCTGCCTCAATATTCTACACTTTGACACACACACACACACAACGCACCTCAAATTTTCTCTCTAACCCCCTTCGTCCTTGACATGACCATTCACCATTCATCTGAAGTTTATAATCATATGATGAATAAAATTGAATATGAAAATAACTCATGAGAATTTATTACGATACATTCGTTGTCATTCATGAACATTTATTTCGTAGTATTAGTGTTCAGTTTAGTGTTACAATTATACATATTACCACATATATTTTAGACAATCTATTTGCAAATAACTTTTGGAATTATGATCTAAATGATTCGATGTTACTCTTTTTTTTAAACCACTAATGTTGTCAATAACAATCATTCTTTCATCATTATGGATGCACATAACTGTCGAACCTGATAATGAAGTTATCGGAAAGGACATTCTTTGTTCAGTAGTCAATATTTAATCGTTGTTTGAATAGAATTTACGATGTGATTGTCATCTAAATAACCCTCTATACTTTTATCTGTGATGAATGATGTGGACACCATGTCAATATAAACTGTTCTCTTGATGTGGAAATACTGATCTTGTATTGATGGTATAAATGAATTCTGTATCAGATTATATGCACTTTACAATGACATCTTTAAGTATTAAATTGTACACAAATTTTCGCCATGAAAGTGCCTATATGTGGGAGACGAAATGAAATTGAATTCAATACAATGAACAATGTTTATTGTCATTTGCTATACAAACATGTTTAAAGGGAGCTAATTGTATGAAGTCTCATGGTTTTTAATTGCTTTTAATTCATTTTTGATTTTCCCGTTAATTGGTTAGACCGAAATCTTCCGTCTCTGTTGACATCAAGAATAACTTGAAACTACGAGTCAATCGTAGTGGAATCCAGGATGTCCTTGTTCATGCCATTTGGGACTTGTCATCTGGATATACCCCCATTCCGTAGTGTGAGTGATGGTGTTCCCGTTGCACAAGAGGTTGCCGTCACGGCCCAAGTGGTCTACTGGATAGCGCTCTGGCTCTTTAAATGATGGGTGCTGTGTTCGAGTCTCAATGGGAACACCATCACTAACTGGGAATGCAGGCGTATCCAGTTGATGAGTCCCAAATGGGACGAAATGTGCGTCTTAGAAGTGTATAGCTTTTGTCTATGTTTCATCTCAATTACTGACTTTCTATGGATGTCTGTGAAAAGCTTTTACATTGTAATTACATTTCATTTGATGTTTACGCACGATGTTAAATTTTCTATTTTGGCTATATTTCGAGCAATATTAAAGCCCGTCGCTTAACTCCTACCTCTCTGATTCTAAAAATTCACCCTGACTGACTATTTCTGTATGTTCAATCATTTAATGTGATCTTGTTAGGTTCCATATGAATATTTCATCTAATTAAGTAGTAACAACCTATCGATTTATTGCTTTTTAAAATGCCTACTGTCTTGGGCCAGACTGATGTATTAGCTTGTTGTATATGCATACACTGTGACTTTCTCCTATGTCTCCTTTCTTCATCAGACATCGCATGGCTGGCGTAACGTTGGTATAAAGCATAGCCAGCATTCATGCATAACTGTGACTTTAACGAACAGCTGGTACTTTTCCCCAACATGTAATCAAAAGTATTAAGTGTCATTAATAAATTTGGGTAGAATTATCTCGGCATACGGAGTCTATCTGAAAAATCTGATTCTGTGTGTGTACAATACATTTCGGAAAATAAGACCAAACACACATTTAAATGTTGAATCAATTCACAGATGAAAAACAGAAGGCTAACTGAAATAAACAAAATGATAAGAAATTTAAGGATATGAAGTATAATAATTAACACTAGTCTTGGTAACATAATTAGATTAGAATTATTAATGAGATGGTACAGGGTAATGATAAATTGTTCCTGTAAATACAGTAAGAGGGGTGAATTCCATGGATAGCTATCGCTTCAGTGTATTTCAGTATGCACTCTCAGAAAATCTCGCTTTAAAATCATTCTTGTGATTCACATCATCATCATAGACGAAGTTGGTTTTACGCCACCTGAATTTATTGAGGTTAATTAGTTCAACTACTTATCAAGCCATTTCAGTATATGTTCTCGTAGCCTCACATGAAAAGCATGACTACTCCTCCCTGTGTGTGTTCGAGCACGCACGCGTGTAGATTGTTATACGGCAAGGGGTTTGACATAATCATCTGTGCAATGTTGTAGCTTGTGTAAAGCATTTTCTGCCTTTTTCGATAATTATGAGACAGACTCCATAGTAAGTTTATTGACATTCTACCTGACAGTGCAACCTAATGCACATTCTTATACCATTTTCTATTCTAATAATATTTAGTTATTTATAACTTCTGAGTCTGAAGAAAAAGTTATTGAAACCATGACAGTTCACTGAAAATCTTTATGTTCTAAATATATTATGGGAATATTTAAATTCCTAGTAACCGTGATAATTTCTCATTTCGAATTGTATGATTTACAAATGCCAAGTTAGATTTAATACACTGCTAGTTCGGCTGTTTGAACAGAATCGCACTGGCTACACCGTTAATGAAGTCTATCTCAGATGCGCCAAATAGTCATCCGATGTTTAGATGGTGATGAGCACTATTGTGTACCGTGAGTGGTATTTAACTGCTCATATCAGCCAATAAGCATCATACAGCGGAGAAATTCTCTTTTTCTATTTCTAATCGTCTTCAACATTACATTCAGTCAGATAGGTATCAGTGGATTGGAGAAATCACCTTGCATCCTATCCTTTGAAATATGTTTTATTTCATTTTAATTTGTGTAATGAGAATCGTGTCAGCTGGTTTTATTGTGTATCTGTGAGGTGATGAATTGATATGGAATGAGAATAATGAGAAAACAGTCTACCGTTTGACTTTTCACTGTGATTACTGTGTCTCACTGAAATCCCCTCACAACTCCCCCCTCCCTTCACCCAGGTATGTATTCTCAAATGTAAGAGATGATTAACATTAGGAAGAACAGTTGATATTTAACTTATTTGATAGCTGGTATCAGTTTTTAATCTCCACGTCAAAGAAGATTAAATTTCTCGACAAATTGTGTCAGAAATGTCATCTCATCAGTTAGTGTGAAGAATAAAGAAATAGTGTGTGTGTGTGTGTGTGGGAAAACTATTATTATTTTATTATGTTTTCTAATGATGCTTCAATCTACTGGTGTTGAGGTGGATGGGAATAATACTAAGCAGGGGAAATGAATTACTAGGCGATAAAGGAAAATATGCGTATATTTCATCATCGTAAAATATATTATTGAGCAAGTGTATAATTTAGTTGTGAAGATATAGCTGAACTTTCAACTGTTGATTCCCGCATCATGAAAACTCCTTACCCATTACTTTTAATACTAATACTACTACACAGTGACATAAGTGAGACCCTACGCACACAGAGTGTGACTAATTAGAAATCATTTCCGGGCAATTAAGTTCTGAGTATACTTCAAGTAAAGTGATGGACACTAATGTAAGAGTAGACAGTGTTGTACACGAGAATTCCATATTAGATGAAGATAATTTCATTATTACTACTCCCGATTTCTAATCATTTTTCGGTAAGGATGAGAAGAATTAATGTAACAGTGAAGTTTGCGAACTATAATACAATACAGTTGACATATTAGTTTACTTTATATAGTACACACTGAGTGATAGAGTACTAATAACCTGAATGACGTCCTCACAACAGTTTATTTCTCACTACCACAACAGTTTATTCACACACCTTCATAATTTGCTGCATGATACTTTTCTCGCCCCTTGTTGTTTATTGCAATTTTCTATAGATCCTGGAGAGATGTTGAATCATTCCTATTGCACGTGTTGACTGGTACTGTTTCCATAAAACAAAAATTCCGTGATTAATCTTTCTCTCTCCGATTAAGTGTATTAATTTTAATTAACTTCACCCTTTCCACACTCTGATATGTGTAATTAGAGACAAGTGAATGCATTGCAGTGGTTGGGTTCTTTTCGAGATTATTTGGCTTAGAAGAGGAGTTAGTCACTCTAGAACTAACCAAATTTCTACGTTCTGATAATCTAAATAACCCCTATCTACTAGTTTTTCCTGTATATGTAATTCATTGGTATTTGGTAGATCACAGTACTTTTCATAATTGAATCTATCAAGTACTTAAGTTGACAAAGTTAGTCTCTGAGTGAGTTGGTTAGTTTAAATACCATCCTAATTCTGACCTTAATAATAATAATAGTTATAATAATTATAATGATTATTATTATAATTGAAAGCATTCTGATTACACAAATATATTTGTCATTGCATATTTATATAACAGTTAACATAATATGAAGGATCGAAATGTTATCGTGTCAAGATCGAACATATGAGTTAGGAAGAAAAGGACGGTGGTGAAAATATTATTGCGTAAAACAGATCCCGGTTTTAAAATTGAATTTCCAAGGCAGGTTCAAAGCAATAGCAACTAGTCGTAACTTTTGAAAAAATAAGCTAAGGTTTCACTGAATTTACCGAGTATATGACCCATAACTGTTTCATGAACGGGATTTGAATTTTGAACAGTCTGATGTCCACTTGTAACAGAAGAAGGCAAGACACGGAAGCTGTAAATGGACGCGAACATTGAACGTTTGTTTATTGGAACTGGTAGCCATTGGCGGGCAAGTCGAAGGCGCGAATGGTTCAATCGTGTAAAAGTTGGAAGAAGACGGAATAATACGAATAAAAGTACATTATATTTATTGCAAAACATTTGTTTACAGACTGTGTATGATATCACAATTGATATGATTATGAACAATAAATTTTGTTCGAAAAGTCATCCAATAAATAATACTGTTTCACTGTGTGATACATCTAATAAACAGACTAATATGGAATTCTTGTGGAACTAGTTATGTAGGTTGAACTCAGAGGAGTTCATTTTTACGTGTGGTGAACATGTTCCTGTTTGACATGGAAAAAGTGTAACCAAGTCAACAAAAAATGCCATTTTGTCTCATCTAGTAGACAGTTAACACAACATCAAAACAGATGAATCATTTACGGTTGTATATCGAGTACCAAACAATCTGCCCAAAGACACATTGTAACAACAGAAGACAAGTGCAAAGCAACAGATCGTTTATTAAGGGAATCAACACATTATAGATTTTCATCTACGATATTATAGATTCATATAAGCAGAAAAGTACAGTCTTCTGATTGGTTGTTTCTCACTGAAATGTAATCTTTCATCTCTTTATGGCTGTTTCTTGAATGTCAGATCATCTGTATGTTAACTGTATCCGCCTACCCAAGGCCTTTGTTCTCATTTTTCTCATGACCAATATTGGGGACATAAACATTGACGTAAACTAATGTCTACCAATTTGGCTAGCAGCCAGCTCTCACCACAACATGATTACATTTCTCAGCCATAGCGGAAGCTATAGAGATTGATAAGAAAAAACCTGACCCATATTTGCAAAAAAGCACATTCATCCTGTTTGTTTATCCTAACCCTGACTATAAGGTCAGTAAGAACATAATTATCCACATTTTCATGTCATATAATGCCTTCTTATTCCTTTTCCCCTAGTTTACTTTACTCCATTACCTTTTTATTGTGTGTCGACCATTTGGAATTTACACTAAGCTTGTTATGTCACTACTATTTCATTAAAGTTCACAATTTAACCTCTTTATTTTACCACTACACTTCATATCTATCAGACCTTACTTGAACTTACATTCAGTGTTCCCCATTTTGGTATTTGTTTGTATGTGTTTTGTGGTATTTATTTTCCCCTTCACACCATTGAATATAACTCAGCCCCACACCCTAGTCCCCAATGAAAATTGCATTCTGTTGAATATACACACTGCACTATTATCTCATCCTTTTGTCCATTCACATTTTATCTTATGACCGTACATTTTATATACTTTCATTTGAAAAATATATTGAATAAGGAACTATAATTCCATATTCTAATTGTGCCTCAATACAGTTTTCGATATAATTTTCACATGCCTTTACTAGCTGTTCATATTCCCCTCTCATCATGGATTTATAAAAGTAGAGTTTGAGGGAAAATGTACCGAAACAACAATTGTTGGCTCAAAATCATTTTGTTCTCCTATTATGGGTAAAATTCATTTTAATAGTCTCACAGTGTTATACAGTAATGTTTACTGATGACGTTTCGAGCACAATTTATTGCTCGTAATCATATCAAGTCACTCACACAACTTTCTAACTTCGTCTATATAATTCCATTATTTTCAATGGCTTGATTTGGTTGGTAGTAGTATTTTCCATATTTCCGGTATGAGTGATGAGACATTCCTATTGCATGTGTTTGGTGTAGACTCGATGAACAAGGATTCAGTAACCAACCTCTCTCTCCACCTATCTAGATTACTTTTTAGAATTTTAACCCTCTCCCATCCTATTGTGTGGTTGTGTGTTAATGTATGCAGTGAGATTGCTGAGCTTTTTTCTAAATTACTTATCTTCGTGGGGTCAGCCATTCTTACCTTAGCTAAATTCTTATGTTCCAACAATCTGACTATCCCCGACCCACTAGTCTGACCTATGCAGTTGACTTAACTCACAATCTTTGCAGGGTATTTTGTAAATTATGTTATTTTGTCTAATTGGGTCCGCCGGGTCCTCTAACCTTTAAAGCTTGTCCCTGAGTAGTAGACTGGGTTCAGTTGGATTGTCGGAACACAGGAATTTAGATAGCTCTGAAATGATTGACCCTGTTAAAATGAATAACCTAGAACAAGCTCCATCATGTATTCATCATACATGCATATAGTCTCACAGTAGAGGAGGAGAGGTTTAACGTAATAAAAAAGTAATATACTTTGGTGGAAAGCGAAGTTAACCACCGAATATTTGTCCATCGAATCAACATCGAATGTGTACAGTGAAAATGGTGTAACACATATCCTGGACATATCGGAAACTGCAGTCAAAAGCAATAGGGATTAGAAAATATTCGTATGTAAATTTAGTCGGGAAGTGTGAACACAATGATGATATGATTATAAGCAGCAATAAGATGTGCGTGAAATGTCATCCAGTTAAGAATATTGTATCATTGGATCTCATACATCAAATAAACTAATCTAATATGAAATATGCCTTTAACTGAAACAAAAACTGACTAAAAGAATGAACATTTAATTATACCAAAGTAAATAAAACTGGTCAAAACATATCTAATGTTTGTTAAGACAAAATACGATGGACATTAGTGAAATAAAAGAAACATTAATTTAATTTACACAATTTACCTGTTTGCGATTGGAATATTCTCAGTGTGTTTACCTTCTCTCATTTCTTTTACATTAACTGTTCCATTTTTACATACAAATTATAGAAAGTACCTATGTGCATAATAGACAGAAAACAGGCAGTTCAGTAGAGTATCAGGAACTCCTTATAAGCTAAACACATAATGGACGATTCTCCTTGAATAGTGACGTCTACTCCATAAAGATAGAACGGAAGCGATTCCTTCTGATCGCTGGGGTTTAGCAGATCAAAAAGTGGCGTGTTGAAGCCAATAACCAATAAACTGCTGATGTATAAAAGGGTCTGTGGATGACCATTTTTTATAATTTGTTTATAATGATTGTGATTTTAACGATGTTTTACAGTCATGTAGTAATTCTCATACTTATGATAGAAAGCATCTAGAACTGGCTCAAACAGGCCTATATCAGCTAAAACAGGCGTGCATAGGGTTAAATGAGAATGGACTGATTAAATCACTAGGCCGAATAAAAATATTTACTGTAATGCACCTGGACAGTCTAGAAGCCTGATATCATGAGGCGAATATAATTGGTTATTTTTCGGCTTAATCTTCTCACAGTTTGTATTTAATGTATTGTATACTCAAATCGAACTGTTCGCACCGTCAGGGGCCGTCTGCCATCACTCTTCATTTCCTTGGGCTAAAGGGGTTGAAGTGAGGAGTGGTCAATATGTAGTCTTCGGTCTAGTTGCCTATTATTTCGTAGTAACGAGGATATTATTATTATTATTATTATTATTATTATTATTATTATTATAACATAAGCATCAGTGACATAACAGGCTATATTCACACCAGATGCAGCAAAATGAATCACACTCACACACACACACACACACACAAGATACCAAAACTGCACCACAAATAACAACCACTCCCTTCCCGTGCTACTCAAATATCCACTATTCAGTAATCTATCAATTCCATTAGAAAAAACAAACAAATAAACTCACAGAATACATCAAACTTTCACACAATATACACACTACCTTACACACTGCATATTTCAAAACTATGCTTTTGTCTTATTTCGTCTTCCTACTCCCTATTCGATATTCCATGAACCATAGCACAATTTACAGCCTCCAGCTTCCAGTATCCGGCCTCCACTCACCCATACTTCGTCTAACATCGGACATACAACATCTGAGACATTGACATACTTGATATCCCACACACACGCACGCGCACACTAACACACACACACACACACACGCAAACACAATGTATCACACAGACACATATATATACACACACACACAGGCAGGCAGTCTGAAAGACACGAACATCCACACACTTCGAAAGCTACACACAAAAACAATGGCAGACACCGACAGCCACACTGACAATGACACACACAGCCACACACGCACACAGACTCACACACACACAGTGAGACAGTGGTCCGTCTGTGTTGAATGCGTGTTTGTAGGATTCCCGTTGTCTTGTCTGAGATGGAGCGTGCTACTTATCAAGTGACGGCGAGGTCGGTGGAGCTGAGTGATGAAGATAGCTTGATATGATTATGAGCAACAAATTGTGCTCGAAACGTCATCAGTAAACATTACTGTATAACACTGTGAGACTTTATCAAAACAAAATTTACCCATAATGGAATTACGCTCCACCACAGTGCACAAGTTTTATTCTTATATAGCTGGCAGGAGACATGAAGGAGTCGACTGGTTCATTGATTGACTGATTGGTTGATTGATGTAAAGTGAGATGGTGAGTGGGTGAGTGAGTACTTCGGTTTGTTTCGAGGGCATGATTGTCAATTGTGGTTTTGGTGTGATTGGTGAGTTGTTTGGAAGGAGATGGCTGGCTGGCGCGCGATCCACCGAGATGTGAGGATAATGTGGTGAGAGGGAGGAGGGGTTTGTAGTCAGCGTATGTATATATTTGTGTGGTTGAATATAATTCTGTGTCGACAGATTGGCTAACTGGCTGGCTGGTTGGTTGGTTGGTTCTTTAGCAAGGAGGGAATCTTCCTCCAACTAACCAAACTACAAGGACGATTCCTTTGTTATTTGTGAGAAAAACATGGGGTTGACATGGGGCTTCAGATGGCTCAGGCTAGTCCACATGGCCTCACCTGTCGTGCAAGAAGCACGAAACGCCTATCATCATATGTGTAATGAGTATCCTGTTAGAAGGACATCAATACAGACTTCAACATGTATAACCCGAAACAAGCCAGACACATTATCGCAACCCACCTTAATTTCAAATACCATATTCCAAAACAACCATTTGCTAACACACAAGAAACCTGTCAGATTCACACACTCACATCAACACAACAGTCATGCACACGCTCACATCAACGCGCCGACTCGAATCACTCACTCACTCACACACACACACACAGACAAGATACCAAAACTGCACCACAAATAACAACCACTCCCTTCCCGTGCTACTCAAATATCCACTATTCAGTAATCTATCAATTCCATTAGAAAAAACAAACAAATAAACTCACAGAATACATCAAACTTTCACACAATATACACACTACCTTACACACTGCATATTTCAAAACTATGCCTTTGTCTTATTTCGTCTTCCTACTCCCTATTCGATATTCCATGAACCATAGCACAATTTACAGCCTCCAGCTTCCAGTATCCGGCCTCCACTCACCCATACTTCGTCTAACATCGGACATACAACATCTGAGACATTGACATACTTGATATCCCACACACACGCACGCGCACACTAACATACACACACACACGCAAACACAATGTATCACACAGACAATATATACACACACAGGCAGGCAGGCAGTCTGAAAGACACGAACATCCACACACTTCGAAAGCTACACACAAAAACAATGGCAGACACCGACAGCCACACTGACAATGACACACACAGCCACACACGCACACAGACTCACACACACACACAGTGAGACAGTGGTCCGTCTGTGTTGTATGCGTGTTTGTAGGATTCCCGTTGTCTTGTCTGAGATGGAGCGTGCTACTTATCAAGTGACGGCGAGGTCGGTGGAGCTGAGTGATGAAGATAGCTTGATATGATTATGAGCAACAAATTGTGCTCGAAACGTCATCAGTAAACATTACTGTATAACACTGTGAGACTTTATCAAAACAAAATTTACCCATAATGGAATTACACTCTACCACAGTTCACAAGTTTTATTCTTATATAGCTGGCAGGAGACATGAAGGAGTCGACTGGTTCATTGATTGACTGATTGGTTGATTGATGTAAAGTGAGATGGTGAGTGGGTGAGTGAGTACTTCGGTTTGTTTCGAGGGCATGATTGTCAATTGTGGTTTTGGTGTGATTGGTGAGTTGTTTGGAAGGAGATGGCTGGCTGGCGCGCGATCCACCGAGATGTGAGGATAATGTGGTGAGAGGGAGGAGGGGTTTGTAGTCAGCGTATGTATATATTTGTGTGGTTGAATATAATTCTGTGTCGACAGATTGGCTAACTGGCTAACTGGCTGGCTGGTTGGTTGGTTGGTTGGTTCTTTAGCAAGGAGGGAATCTTCCTCCAACTAACCAAACTACAAGGACGATTCCTTTGTTATTTGTGAGAAAAACATGGGGTTGACATGGGGCTTCAGATGGCTCAGGCTAGTCCACATGGCCTCACCTGTCGTGCAAGAAGCACGAAACGCCTATCATCATACGTGTAATGAGTATCCTGTTAGAAGGACATCATCACAGACTTCAACATGTATAACCCGAAACAAGCCAGACACATTATCGCAACCCACCTTAATTTCAAATACCATATTCCAAAACAACCATTTGCTAACACACAAGAAACCTGTCAGATTCACACACTCACATCAACACAACAGTCATGCACACGCTCACATCAACGCGCCGACTCGAATCACTCACTCACTCACACACACACACACAGACAAGATACCAAAACTGCACCACAAATAACAACCACTCCCTTCCCGTGCTACTCAAATATCCACTATTCAGTAATCTATCAATTCCATTAGAAAAAACAAACAAATAAACTCACAGAATACATCAAACTTTCACACAATATACACACTACCTTACACACTGCATATTTCAAAACTATGCCTTTGTCTTATTTCGTCTTCCTACTCCCTATTCGATATTCCATGAACCATAGCACAATTTACAGCCTCCAGCTTCCAGTATCCGGCCTCCACTCACCCATACTTCGTCTAACATCGGACATACAACATCTGAGACATTGACATACTTGATATCCCACACACACGCACGCGCACACTAACATACACACACACACGCAAACACAATGTATCACACAGACAATATATACACACACAGCAGGCAGGCAGTCTGAAAGACACGAACATCCACACACTTCGAAAGCTACACACAAAAACAATGGCAGACACCGACAGCCACACTGACAATGACACACACAGCCACACACGCACACAGACTCACACACACACACAGTGAGACAGTGGTCCGTCTGTGTTGTATGCGTGTTTGTAGGATTCCCGTTGTCTTGTCTGAGATGGAGCGTGCTACTTATCAAGTGACGGCGAGGTCGGTGGAGCTGAGTGATGAAGATAGCTTGATATGATTATGAGCAACAAATTGTGCTCGAAACGTCATCAGTAAACATTACTGTATAACACTGTGAGACTTTATCAAAACAAAATTTACCCATAATGGAATTACACTCTACCACAGTGCACAAGTTTTATTCTTATATAGCTGGCAGGAGACATGAAGGAGTCGACTGGTTCATTGATTGACTGATTGGTTGATTGATGTAAAGTGAGCTGGTGAGTGGGTGAGTGAGTACTTCGGTTTGTTTCGAGGGCATGATTGTCAATTGTGGTTTTGGTGTGATTGGTGAGTTGTTTGGAAGGAGATGGCTGGCTGGCGCGCGATCCACCGAGATGTGAGGATAATGTGGTGAGAGGGAGGAGGGGTTTGTAGTCAGCGTATGTATATATTTGTGTGGTTGAATATAATTCTGTGTCGACAGATTGGCTAACTGGCTAACTGGCTGGCTGGTTGGTTGGTAGGTTGGTTCTTTAGCAAGGAGGGAATCTTCCTCCAACTAACCAAACTACAAGGACGATTCCTTTGTTATTTGTGAGAAAAACATGGGGTTGACATGGGGCTTCAGATGGCTCAGGCTAGTCCACATGGCCTCACCTGTCGTGCAAGAAGCACGAAACGCCTATCATCATACGTGTAATGAGTATCCTGTTAGAAGGACATCATCACAGACTTCAACATGTATAACCCGAAACAAGCCAGACACATTATCGCAACCCACCTTAATTTCAAATACCATATTCCAAAACAACCATTTGCTAACACACAAGAAACCTGTCAGATTCACACACTCACATCAACACAACAGTCATGCACACGCTCACATCAACGCGCCGACTCGAATCACTCACTCACTCACACACACACACACAGACAAGATACCAAAACTGCACCACAAATAACAACCACTCCCTTCCCGTGCTACTCAAATATCCACTATTCAGTAATCTATCAATTCCATTAGAAAAAACAAACAAATAAACTCACAGAATACATCAAACTTTCACACAATATACACACTACCTTACACACTGCATATTTCAAAACTATGCTTTTGTCTTATTTCGTCTTCCTACTCCCTATTCGATATTCCATGAACCATAGCACAATTTACAGCCTCCAGCTTCCAGTATCCGGCCTCCACTCACCCATACTTCGTCTAACATCGGACATACAACATCTGAGACATTGACATACTTGATATCCCACACACACGCACGCGCACACTAACACACACACACACACACGCAAACACAATGTATCACACAGACACAATATATACACACACACAGGCAGGCAGTCTGAAAGACACGAACATCCACACACTTCGAAAGCTACACACAAAGACAATGGCAGACACCGACAGCCACACTGACAATGACACCCACAACCACACACGCACACAGACTCACACACACACACAGTGAGACAGTGGTCCGTCTGTGTTGTATGCGTGTTTGTAGGATTCCCGTTGTCTTGTCTGAGATGGAGCGTGCTACTTATCAAGTGACGGCGAGGTCGGTGGAGCTGAGTGATGAAGATAGCTTGATATGATTATGAGCAACAAATTGTGCTCGAAACGTCATCAGTAAACATTACTGTATAACACTGTGAGACTTTATCAAAACAAAATTTACCCATAATGGAATTACACTCTACCACAGTTCACAAGTTTTATTCTTATATAGCTGGCAGGAGACATGAAGGAGTCGACTGGTTCATTGATTGACTGATTGGTTGATTGATGTAAAGTGAGATGGTGAGTGGGTGAGTGAGTACTTCGGTTTGTTTCGAGGGCATGATTGTCAATTGTGGTTTTGGTGTGATTGGTGAGTTGTTTGGAAGGAGATGGCTGGCTGGCGCGCGATCCACCGAGATGTGAGGATAATGTGGTGAGAGGGAGGAGGGGTTTGTAGTCAGCGTATGTATATATTTGTGTGGTTGAATATAATTCTGTGTCGACAGATTGGCTAACTGGCTAACTGGCTGGCTGGTTGGTTGGTTCTTTAGCAAGGAGGGAATCTTCCTCCAACTAACCAAACTACAAGGACGATTCCTTTGTTATTTGTGAGAAAAACATGGGGTTGACATGGGGCTTCAGATGGCTCAGGCTAGTCCACATGGCCTCACCTGTCGTGCAAGAAGCACGAAACGCCTATCATCATACGTGTAATGAGTATCCTGTTAGAAGGACATCAATACAGACTTCAACATGTATAACCCGAAACAAGCCAGACACATTATCGCAACCCACCTTAATTTCAAATACCATATTCCAAAACAACCATTTGCTAACACACAAGAAACCTGTCAGATTCACACACTCACATCAACACAACAGTCATGCACACGCTCACATCAACGCGCCGACTCGAATCACTCACTCACTCACACACACACACACAGACAAGATACCAAAACTGCACCACAAATAACAACCACTCCCTTCCCGTGCTACTCAAATATCCACTATTCAGTAATCTATCAATTCCATTAGAAAAAACAAACAAATAAACTCACAGAATACATCAAACTTTCACACAATATACACACTACCTTACACACTGCATATTTCAAAACTATGCCTTTGTCTTATTTCGTCTTCCTACTCCCTATTCGATATTCCATGAACCATAGCACAATTTACAGCCTCCAGCTTCCAGTATCCGGCCTCCACTCACCCATACTTCGTCTAACATCGGACATACAACATCTGAGACATTGACATACTTGATATCCCACACACACGCACGCGCACACTAACACACACACACACACACGCAAACACAATGTATCACACAGACACAATATATACACACACACAGGCAGGCAGTCTGAAAGACACGAACATCCACACACTTCGAAAGCTACACACAAAAACAATGGCAGACACCGACAGCCACACTGACAATGACACACACAGCCACACACGCACACAGACTCACACACACACACAGTGAGACAGTGGTCCGTCTGTGTTGTATGCGTGTTTGTAGGATTCCCGTTGTCTTGTCTGAGATGGAGCGTGCTACTTATCAAGTGACGGCGAGGTCGGTGGAGCTGAGTGATGAAGATAGCTTGATATGATTATGAGCAACAAATTGTGCTCGAAACGTCATCAGTAAACATTACTGTATAACACTGTGAGACTTTATCAAAACAAAATTTACCCATAATGGAATTACACTCTACCACAGTGCACAAGTTTTATTCTTATATAGCTGGCAGGAGACATGAAGGAGTCGACTGGTTCATTGATTGACTGATTGGTTGATTGATGTAAAGTGAGCTGGTGAGTGGGTGAGTGAGTACTTCGGTTTGTTTCGAGGGCATGATTGTCAATTGTGGTTTTGGTGTGATTGGTGAGTTGTTTGGAAGGAGATGGCTGGCTGGCGCGCGATCCACCGAGATGTGAGGATAATGTGGTGAGAGGGAGGAGGGGTTTGTAGTCAGCGTATGTATATATTTGTGTGGTTGAATATAATTCTGTGTCGACAGATTGGCTAACTGGCTGGCTGGTTGGTTGGTAGGTTGGTTCTTTAGCAAGGAGGGAATCTTCCTCCAACTAACCAAACTACAAGGACGATTCCTTTGTTATTTGTGAGAAAAACATGGGGTTGACATGGGGCTTCAGATGGCTCAGGCTAGTCCACATGGCCTCACCTGTCGTGCAAGAAGCACGAAACGCCTATCATCATACGTGTAATGAGTATCCTGTTAGAAGGACATCATCACAGACTTCAACATGTATAACCCGAAACAAGCCAGACACATTATCGCAACCCACCTTAATTTCAAATACCATATTCCAAAACAACCATTTGCTAACACACAAGAAACCTGTCAGATTCACACACTCACATCAACACAACAGTCATGCACACGCTCACATCAACGCGCCGACTCGAATCACTCACTCACTCACACACACACACACAGACAAGATACCAAAACTGCACCACAAATAACAACCACTCCCTTCCCGTGCTACTCAAATATCCACTATTCAGTAATCTATCAATTCCATTAGAAAAAACAAACAAATAAACTCACAGAATACATCAAACTTTCACACAATATACACACTACCTTACACACTGCATATTTCAAAACTATGCCTTTGTCTTATTTCGTCTTCCTACTCCCTATTCGATATTCCATGAACCATAGCACAATTTACAGCCTCCAGCTTCCAGTATCCGGCCTCCACTCACCCATACTTCGTCTAACATCGGACATACAACATCTGAGACATTGACATACTTGATATCCCACACACACGCACGCGCACACTAACACACACACACACACACGCAAACACAATGTATCACACAGACACATATATATACACACACAGGCAGGCAGGCAGTCTGAAAGACACGAACATCCACACACTTCGAAAGCTACACACAAAAACAATGGCAGACACCGACAGCCACACTGACAATGACACACACAGCCACACACGCACACAGACTCACACACACACACAGTGAGACAGTGGTCCGTCTGTGTTGTATGCGTGTTTGTAGGATTCCCGTTGTCTTGTCTGAGATGGAGCGTGCTACTTATCAAGTGACGGCGAGGTCGGTGGAGCTGAGTGATGAAGATAGCTTGATATGATTATGAGCAACAAATTGTGCTCGAAACGTCATCAGTAAACATTACTGTATAACACTGTGAGACTTTATCAAAACAAAATTTACCCATAATGGAATTACACTCTACCACAGTGCACAAGTTTTATTCTTATATAGCTGGCAGGAGACATGAAGGAGTCGACTGGTTCATTGATTGACTGATTGGTTGATTGATGTAAAGTGAGCTGGTGAGTGGGTGAGTGAGTACTTCGGTTTGTTTCGAGGGCATGATTGTCAATTGTGGTTTTGGTGTGATTGGTGAGTTGTTTGGAAGGAGATGGCTGGCTGGCGCGCGATCCACCGAGATGTGAGGATAATGTGGTGAGAGGGAGGAGGGGTTTGTAGTCAGCGTATGTATATATTTGTGTGGTTGAATATAATTCTGTGTCGACAGATTGGCTAACTGGCTAACTGGCTGGCTGGTTGGTTGGTAGGTTGGTTCTTTAGCAAGGAGGGAATCTTCCTCCAACTAACCAAACTACAAGGACGATTCCTTTGTTATTTGTGAGAAAAACATGGGGTTGACATGGGGCTTCAGATGGCTCAGGCTAGTCCACATGGCCTCACCTGTCGTGCAAGAAGCACGAAACGCCTATCATCATACGTGTAATGAGTATCCTGTTAGAAGGACATCATCACAGACTTCAACATGTATAACCCGAAACAAGCCAGACACATTATCGCAACCCACCTTAATTTCAAATACCATATTCCAAAACAACCATTTGCTAACACACAAGAAACCTGTCAGATTCACACACTCACATCAACACAACAGTCATGCACACGCTCACATCAACGCGCCGACTCGAATCACTCACTCACTCACACACACACACACAGACAAGATACCAAAACTGCACCACAAATAACAACCACTCCCTTCCCGTGCTACTCAAATATCCACTATTCAGTAATCTATCAATTCCATTAGAAAAAACAAACAAATAAACTCACAGAATACATCAAACTTTCACACAATATACACACTACCTTACACACTGCATATTTCAAAACTATGCTTTTGTCTTATTTCGTCTTCCTACTCCCTATTCGATATTCCATGAACCATAGCACAATTTACAGCCTCCAGCTTCCAGTATCCGGCCTCCACTCACCCATACTTCGTCTAACATCGGACATACAACATCTGAGACATTGACATACTTGATATCCCACACACACGCACGCGCACACTAACACACACACACACACACGCAAACACAATGTATCACACAGACACATATATATACACACACACAGGCAGGCAGTCTGAAAGACACGAACATCCACACACTTCGAAAGCTACACACAAAGACAATGGCAGACACCGACAGCCACACTGACAATGACACCCACAACCACAACCACACACGCACACAGACACACACACACACAGTGAGACAGTGGTCCGTCTATGTTATATGCGTGTTTGTAGGATTCCGTTGTCTTGTCTGAGATGGAGCGTGCTACTTATCAAGTGACGGCGAGGTCGGTGGAGCTGAGTGATGAAGATAGCTTGATATGATTATGAGCAACAAATTGTGCTCGAAACGTCATCAGTAAACATTACTGTATAACACCATTATGTGTAAATTTTGTTTTGATAAATTCTCACAGCGTTATACAGTAATGTTTACTGATGACGTTTCGAGCACAATTTATTGCTTATTATCATATCAACGTAATCACACGACTTCCTTAATTCATTTATATATTTCCATTGTTTTCTCTTGATTTTCACTTGATTTGATTGGTAATAGTATTTTCCATATTTCAGGTATGAGTGACGAGTCATTCCTATTGCATGTGTTGGGTGTAGACTCGATGAACAAGGATTCAGTAACCAACCTCTCTCTCCACCTATCTAGATTACTTTTTAGAATTTTAACCCTCTCCCATCCTATTGTGTGGTTGTGTGTTAATGTATGCAGTGAGATTGCTGAGCTTTTTTCTAAATTACTTATCTTCGTGGGGTCAGCCATTCTTACCTTAGCTAAATTCTTATGTTCCAACAATCTGACTATCCCCGACCCACTAGTCTGACCTATGCAGTTGACTTAACTCACAATCTTTGCAGGGTATTTTGTAAATTATGTTATTTTGTCTAATTGGGTCCGCCGGGTCCTCTAACCTTTAAAGCTTGTCCCTGAGTAGTAGACTGGGTTCAGTTGGATTGTCGGAACACAGGAATTTAGATAGCTCTGAAATGATTGACCCTGTTAAAATGAATAACCTAGAACAAGCTCCATCATGTATTCATCATACATGCATATAGTCTCACAGTAGAGGAGGAGAGGTTTAACGTAATAAAAAAGTAATATACTTTGGTGGAAAGCGAAGTTAACCACCGAATATTTGTCCATCGAATCAACATCGAATGTGTACAGTGAAAATGGTGTAACACATATCCTGGACATATCGGAAACTGCAGTCAAAAGCAATAGGGATTAGAAAATATTCGTATGTAAATTTAGTCGGGAAGTGTGAACACAATGATGATATGATTATAAGCAGCAATAAGATGTGCGTGAAATGTCATCCAGTTAAGAATATTGTATCATTGGATCTCATACATCAAATAAACTAATCTAATATGAAATATGCCTTTAACTGAAACAAAAACTGACTAAAAGAATGAACATTTAATTATACCAAAGTAAATAAAACTGGTCAAAACATATCTAATGTTTGTTAAGACAAAATACGATGGACATTAGTGAAATAAAAGAAACATTAATTTAATTTACACAATTTACCTGTTTGCGATTGGAATATTCTCAGTGTGTTTACCTTCTCTCATTTCTTTTACATTAACTGTTCCATTTTTACATACAAATTATAGAAAGTACCTATGTGCATAATAGACAGAAAACAGGCAGTTCAGTAGAGTATCAGGAACTCCTTATAAGCTAAACACATAATGGACGATTCTCCTTGAATAGTGACGTCTACTCCATAAAGATAGAACGGAAGCGATTCCTTCTGATCGCTGGGGTTTAGCAGATCAAAAAGTGGCGTGTTGAAGCCAATAACCAATAAACTGCTGATGTATAAAAGGGTCTGTGGATGACCATTTTTTATAATTTGTTTATAATGATTGTGATTTTAACGATGTTTTACAGTCATGTAGTAATTCTCATACTTATGATAGAAAGCATCTAGAACTGGCTCAAACAGGCCTATATCAGCTAAAACAGGCGTGCATAGGGTTAAATGAGAATGGACTGATTAAATCACTAGGCCGAATAAAAATATTTACTGTAATGCACCTGGACAGTCTAGAAGCCTGATATCATGAGGCGAATATAATTGGTTATTTTTCGGCTTAATCTTCTCACAGTTTGTATTTAATGTATTGTATACTCAAATCGAACTGTTCGCACCGTCAGGGGCCGTCTGCCATCACTCTTCATTTCCTTGGGCTAAAGGGGTTGAAGTGAGGAGTGGTCAATATGTAGTCTTCGGTCTAGTTGCCTATTATTTCGTAGTAACGAGGATATTATTATTA